>CM034148.1:316883998-317575822 GCA_019776745.2 Taxus chinensis
AAAACTATTATCAAAAAGGATCAAGAAGAAGGGGGGGATCACAAAAAAAATTCCCTAAGGGTGTGAATTTATATATATATATAATATATATATATATTATATATATATTTAATGAATTTGAGAAATATAGAGTGTTAATAAGACGTAGGTAAGAAATTTTTACCCCCCAATGTGTTTGTGGTTGTGTGTGTGCATTTTGAAGTGAGGTTTATGTGTGTAATCACTCCCTCAACACTCGAGTTGAACATATAATAGAGAGTGTCAATCGGGAAATTAGGGAAAACATATTCCCCAGAGTGGATGAGTAGTGTATGAAATACTCAATGAGAACCTCTTGAATAGTGGAAAGGTACCTAGGGAGATGAATGATTTCAACCTAGTTTTTGTCCAAATAATCTAACTTAAGTGAATATACCATTGAATATTTAGGAGGATAGAAATTTGGACTATAACCAAGAATCCTTATGTGACTTAGATGTTTTATGAATAGGATGATGAGGGGAAAACCTTAGAGCAACAAAAGGATAAACCATGTATGGATTAAGCATTGGTTTATTATCAGAAGTACTATGAGGATATAATAAATACAAAAGATACTTGATGCAATGAGGGTAGATTATACAACCATAAGAAGAGGGATGGACAAAATGCCAACCACAAGTATAAGAGGTGATATAAAAAGCATGGATAGAAATAAAAACATACTGAGGTGTGAACAGAGTAACATATGCAAAATTATCATTATTGGCACCGTTGTAATAGGTATTGTTCAACATATCTTAGATAAATGCATCAATTGTAGTGGAAGTGAGCATATGAACATAATTTTTAAGGAGCCTAAAACATGCATTAGGGAAAGGACTTCTGGTCGAGGAATAACATGTGAAGTAACAAGATCATGGATTGGTTACATCATTCCATTATATATAATAATAAGGAAACTATTGGCTTGGCATTGGAGATTTGTGTTATCTAGTGGAGAAGTAACATTGGCACTAGGATGGCTACAATAAGATCTAGAAGGAATCAAATCTTGGACACCTAGATCGACCAAAATCCTTAACATGGGAAGAAGAAGAAGAAATATAAGAATCATAATTTTCAAAATTATGTGAAACATCATTTTTTTTTAAATAGTAGAAATGTAAACATCATTTCTAATAACATTTTGTTTACAAAAAACTAATATATCATGTTTTAAAGATATAGAATGAACAATAACATCATTTGTAATAAATGTTTTTGCACAAGTAGATATAATATCATTTGGAGGAAGGGAAGGAGAATACATATAATTTGCAACAAAATTTTGTGCAAAAATTATTTAAAATAATATGTGGAGATGAATAATGGATTATCCCTATCAAATGGATGTGCATCAAGGAGATGTTGTATAATATCCAAATTGTAAATAGGAGCGGATCCTTGATGAGAAATTTGTAGACCAACAGGTACTACGGTGATGTGTGTACCATGTAACCAAGGTCAACCTAGAATAATATTATAATTGAAATTATTAGGAATGACCTGGTATGGTATATTAAGTATGAAAGGACCTACTATGATGGGAGAAGTGATCTCCCACAATACCTACTTAGGCATATTGTCAAACACATGAATACATAATGCAGAAGGAGTTAGGTCATGAGTATATTGTCCTATTTAATGTAAAATGAAATGTTGCATATGTTAAGGTTAGATCTGCTATCAAGAAGAACACATTTGACCAATACATTATAAATTTTGACTTGGATACAAAATGGAGGAAAGTTATCAATGATGCAAAAGAATAAAGAACCATTAAAAACCCCAGTGCTTTACAATGTAAAAAAATAACTCAAGAAAGTATAAGAGGATATATTTGATGCACAACATATAATATGTTGGGTTGACCAAATGATGTGACCCAAATTGGTTAATATATTGGGGGGGGTAGTAGCTGATGGTAGCTTATCCTAAAGGAATGATAAAAATAATGAATAATGACAATAATAAATAAATAGCTTGTAATGAGAGATATAATATGACCTCTCTGATATCCTACTCTATGTGATGATCTAGGATGGTCTGATGACATAAAAAATTTGAATTGACATGAAAAATCCTTGTCGAAATTGTGTCCCTAATTGTTGCACAGACCAAATTGGATGATACTAACAAAGCGTACCCCTATTATGGCCCTTTTTATATGCTCCTTTCCTTTTACATCCTCTTTGTTGATATTTTCTTGTTCTTTTTATTTTATTCTAATCTTCTACTATGTGTAACTTGGATCTCTAAAATTATGTGATGCTTAGTGTGTATATGATTGAAACTTCAAAACCCTAGACAACTAAGAAATCATGTAAAAAAAATTAAGTGGGTTATGGGAACCCCTGTGTACCACCGACGTCACCACTACTCCAAAGAGGTATAAAAACACACATCATTCTCAACTAGAATGAAATCCATAGAATGTATTTAACTAAACAAATAACCATGATCTTGCAACAATGAGATTGTACTTGCACCTTTTTCCTAGATTGACTTAGAATGATGATTTTTTCTTTGTATTTACATGCATGAGTGGATGACTTCCTTATAATTAGTGTGTGGAGTATATGGAGCTGAAGGGAGTCTTATAATGAATTTGATTGTAATTTCTCTTAGGAATTTCTCAATAGGATCTTTGGGTATCAAGTGTGCATGATATCCTTGATAATGGATGAATAACTAGCCTACATATCCATTCTAGATTTAGAAAACTCAGATAAGGAAAACTAGAAGTGTGCTAAAGGAATTTGAATTATGAAAATTTTCATTGGAAGGAAAGGTACCAAAGTGGATGGAAAGGTCCATAACATACATATACTATGACCCATTCTGGGTGTTTTATTTGTGGATGCATGTCCTAGTGCTTTGAAAATTGGGATTATATTGTGCAAGGGTTTAGCCTAATTTTATGAAATAGTATAGCCATTATGTGAATAAATGAGATGTGTGTGCAAGAAATAATGAATGAGATATAATCATGGATATCATGATTGAACAAGTTGTACGAGTGTGGACTAGTGTAAGGCATTGTATAATTTTTTTATTGGAAGATTTGAATTACTAAAATGAGTTTCTAAAAGAGGAAAAAACTAAAGGAGATCCAAGAGTTGACTCTTTGATTACCATTATTTTTTATTAATTATTGATTTATTAAGTTGTGTGTCTGATTAATTGGCTATCACATGAGGAACAAGGAATATTTTCAATGACCTCTTTTATGTCATGAACAAAATGGATTCCTTCATTCTTTTCCCTTAGTTTCTTATCACATTCTTCAAGGATCCAAATCCAAAACTTTATAGTTAATAAAATATCAGTTTAATATCTTCTTTGTTACTTTCTTAAGACACCTTTATCTATGAAATTATTAATTATAATCCTTTGAAAAGTATAAATTTTTGGAAAATAATTAGTAAGTTAATTTCAAATTTAAACCTATTAATGGTCTTTCTTGTCACATTGATTTCAATATAAATCTCTTCATGAATTTCTATAGTATATGTAATCACTCTATATGCTTGAGAAATCAATTTATCAAACCAATATTGTATTTTTCAACCCATACACACAATATCTTGAGAAAGTTTAAGCATATTAGATTTGTTCATATGAGGTTCAAGTTTAGAGGGGGTGGAATATTGAACATTCTTAATCATATTCAAAACCATGGGCATGATTCGACCAAAATTTTCTTTCAGACGATCCTAGGTGGCATGATATTTATCCATCTTCTAAAAGAGGGTACCAATAGAAGATTACAACTCTTACATGGATCTTTCTTATGTTCTCTTCCTTAGGTAAAACATAGAGATCTGATATTATTGAGATGATATTTCATCTTTCCTTATCTGCATGATGCATAGTGACTATGGAAAATCATTCCCTTTATAAACTATGAAGATCAGTTAAATGTTTCTTGGTTTCTTTATCATATGAGAGGAATATTTCATTAATTTCAAGCCACTAAAATTAATCATTTATGTTTTTTTTGTGGAATTCCTCATTTTTTATGAAATTTTTCTTAATGAATAGGGAATTATTGATATGTGTGAGATAAGTCTTATTATTTCTACTAATCCAAGGAGTAGTTGAACTAGGGATGGTTATTAAAGAATATGAAGTAGTCATTTTAACCTAAGGGATTATAAAAAATATGGAAGGTGAAAGTAGAGGAGATGTTGTATGAAAAAGAGTAGAGAAAGGTGGCTGAGGAGTGATAGGTTTTGAAGGAGAATATAAAAGAAGATGAGGAGTGGAAAGTGTATGTGTAGGTGAATGTGTATATAAGGATTCTATAGATAACTATTTTTTACACACTAATAAATTAATCTCAAATAGGGAGGAATGAGTTATAATTCTTACTCCCAATCATTTTAGAACCTTATCTAGATTTGTGTATTCATGAAACAAATTACTCTAGGATGTATACCTTCAATTGGGATGCATGTATCCTGATGTTAACTTGCAGAGGGATCAGTTTTTCAAGGAAAACCACCTTATAACTTCTAATTTTAAATCTCGTTTATCTAGATGAGAATTGATTTTATTATACTCTAGATCTACAACCATGAATTGTAGTGAGATTCAACCTATTAGTATTTAAAATGGCTCTAAATAATAGGGAATTTACAAAAAAATTAAGAAATGGGAAGGGTAGGGTAAAAAATAAATTAAACTCTCTTTCAACCAAAAAATATTCCCAACACATTTTATCTTAGTAACACACACATAAGACAAGAGAAAACTAGAAATAGTGTTAACTTAGTTCTTTGTAAATACCAAAAAAGTAGTCTTAGGAAGCAACATAGGAATCAAAATTGTGTATCAGGTAAGAAAATAATAATAGCTCATCGTCAAAAAATATATCCAAAGTTAACCACCTTAACTATTTTAAAGCTAATTACATTGCAAATAGAATAAAAATTAATTATTACTTATAAACATACCTAAATAACTAGAGCTATAAGATTGCATGATAAATCTATAGATTCAAGTGTCAAAAACATTTACCAATGAACATAAGATCCACATAACACAATATATTACGATAACAATATAACTCAGAATTGAAGTGCAAACTCTACTCAATAAATAAAAAGATATTTTTATCTAGGTCTAAATATATTAATCAAAAATTAAGAAATAAATCACAACTCACAAAACAAGCAAAGTTCTAAATTCCTTGTTTATAATTAATTCATATCTAGCTCAATTTTAACTGAAATTACACAAATTAATAGAGAAATTCATTTCTCCATAATATTTTCATGTTTTGGAACTTCCCAAAATATCTAATTTAATACTAAAACATCTAAAATCAAATAAACTAAAGATAACTAAAACAAAACAAACTAAAAAACTAAATATGAGAACATGCTCCCAATAATAGATCTTATTTTCTAAAAATTTAAATATAAGTTTCTATTGACTGATTTCCCATTCTCAATAACTCTTTAATTTGAAAATAGACTCTCAATTGGCTTTACATGGATGTAAAATTTTAAATCTCAGGTATCTAGATATATTTTTGAAGTAAGAATGTCAAATTAGAGTTTGATTAATACTAATGAAGATAAAATAACTTTTTTGTCTCTTGTGTAATTTATTAGTTGATTAGTCATTCAAGATTGGCTTTAATTTGAATTTATTTTCTCAATTTTCAATTTCTAACTTAGGTTATTCTTTATTTATTACATGTATCTTCTTTGACAGTACATTAAAACATGGTCACTTTTAAAATTTTATTAAAGCCTCATTTTTTCCTTTACTTTCATCATTTCCATGTGGTAAAATTTAAATTTCATTTTTGTTTCTCCCATATATTTCAAAAATTATTTTAATCCTCCACCAAATTTTTCCATGTGGGCCCTATTAGATTACCCTTTCTCCATGACCGTTCAAATCTTGACATCTACTGGCGATCCCAAAACAAATTTATTGAACCTCTATTTTTCGCATTTATGAGGTGCACATAATTTTTAGGCTTATATTCCAAGGACTGATGGTTTTCCATTCTGCCAAAGTCACATAGGCATGATCCCAACATCATCCCTTATTATGGTATCTTCCGGCCTTTCCACTCAGCAAGAGTTGAACTCTGGTGGGCTGTTTGTGAGCCAAAAAACTTTACCATTAGGCCAACAACCATTCTATGATTCCCAAAAAATTAGAAATATCAGTGTCTCCAATTATTTCTAGTTCTTTGACCTTGTTATTCAGACACACTGATGATCACCACATGTGAGGAATGGTGGTTATTTTCTTCGTGGATCAAAGGTTTTTGTTGAGAAATGTTTTTTCATGTTTAACTCATATATGATGGATGTGTGGGTCCATCCAGTATCTCCTATAAATAAGAAATTCTAGTTTATAAACCTTGATCTCCATGCACATTACTAATAGTGGACATGTGTTTAGCATCAGTTTCATTTTACTCTAAGCTTTGTACTTTGCATATCTTCCTTTCATCGATCATTAACACATGGGATTTATTATTTAAATCATGTTTTCATGGACTTGTATTTTGGGATTAGATCCCATACTCAACTATCCTTTGATTCCTAACACATGAAAAAGATCAATGTCTCCACATTTCCATAATCCTTTCCAATGACTTTAAATTTTATCTATGGATTACTCTTTTTGTCATTTCTTGTATGTATTACATTTATTTTATCGTCAAAACACCTTTAAATTTCTGGTTTCTTTTATTTATACTTTTACATGCCCTGCACACTAGAAGACCAAAAATGTATACCCATGAAAGAACATATTTTACTAATAAAATAAAGAAGACCAATACATTGAATCAATATGAATTTATGCACTTCCCTAAGCATGTAAAATTTGAATGATTTTCACTATGCATAATTTTTCCCTTATTTTTTGATGCAGGGGTATAAGGCAATATACCATTCCATATCATCATTTTAGAATCCTCACTAGCCAAATAGGCCTATTTTTTCTAATTTTTGTCCTATAATAGATTATAATGTAATTTTTTTTCTATGTGTGGACTAAGATAAAGTTAGAAACCTATATTATACACCACTAGAACTTTGCAGACCATTCTTAGTGATTATTTACCTTAGAACATCTAAATTGTAATCCAACCAAACCTAAACCATTTGAAGACCCAACTTGCCTTCGAAAATAGGCTTATCCAATAGTTATGAGAAGTCATTAGTGAGGAAATTGAGCTATAAGGATTTGGAAAAGGTAAAATTTTACCCCTTATATTTCCAACATCATTTTGAAATCTGGATCTTATATCAAGGGCCAAAAATACTTCATTTCTCCCCTAGAAGGAAAAACTTGAAATATAATTTTTTTAATTTGCAATTTTAGTGGGAAAGATTTTCTAGATCTTTCCAAGGTCACCTAACACCATGGAAAATTTAGGGACATGTGGAGATGTTTTTGAAACTGTTGGGATAAACCTAGACTTGGTTCACCATATATGAAAGTTATATAAATAAATTAAGTATAATTTTCAATTACTTTATCTAGAACTGTTAGTTGTATATCCTTGAATTAGTGGTGGATATTCTATCTTGATTTTTATTGGATGTATTTTAGTAGTGAAAATTAATAGAATTTTTTCAAATCCAATAAAATTTTCATCTCTCTCCTTTGATTGTAATTATTAATTCTAAAATTGATACAATTGATTAGGATGCGCTACATTTTTGCAATTACACTGGCATCAACAAGGCACTAGTTTATAAGTGCAGGATCCATGATATGATAAAAAACCATTCAACAAAGTTTGGAGGCAAGGAAAGTAGTGTTTTATAAAGGAAATTTGATCAACCAAGACCATTATAGGATTTTAAAGTTTGTAATAATCATAATAATACTTCTAAGAGGTCATAATGTGCATATATAAATTACATCTAAGCTTGTAAGCATTGTATTCTTATGAAAGTAAAAAAATCACGTTTCTAAATGTTCCTCTAAGAAATATCATGTGGCTGAGTACAAATCTTATTTTTTATGTGTGTTATTGATAAGGTGATGATACATGATTATATTAGGTGATGAATAATAAGATGGCTACATTTCTTCCACATGTGTTAACAAGTCATTTAAAGGTCTTCAAGTCAAGAAAACTATTTTTGTTTTTTGACATTTTTAGACCCCTTTCAGGAATGTCATGGAATATTTACATTTGAATCCGTTGTATAGGATTCAAAAATATATATGATGATCTTAAAAGTACCCAATAATATTATTACTAAGTTTGGAAGTGATTGAACTATGTTAAGTCCTCCATTTTCTTATTCAAAGTTAGTGAAAAGTATCTCATAGGAACTAGTTTTTGTCATTAATGAGATATCATAAACCATTTAAATTTTAAGCCTTTCCAAACAATTCCAAAATCAAAATTCCTAAAGGTATCCAATATTATTATTACTGAGTTTGGAAGTAATTATATATTTTTAAGTACTCCATTTTCATGTTCAAATTGAAGATGATATTGTCTCCTAGAAACCAATTTTGGTCAACAATGAAATTTCATATACCAAGTCCAAATTTAAGTTATAAAGGGTTTAACATAAATTTTATAGGGTCATAGAAACCCCTAATACATTATTAACCTTCTGTACTAAGATAGAATACAAAATAAAGGTCCATATCTCTTGAAGGAATACCTTAAATATATGTTTCTCTATGTGTCCAACAAATTACATCCATTTTGTGATGTTGAACACATCATTTGCATGTTATTTGAAGTTGTTAAAAGGAAAATAAGGTCCCTCTTCACACCCTTAACATATGGAATTTAGAATTGGTCCACCTTATGGCCAAGCATCTCATTCAAATAGGTCTCATCATTTTGAGGTTCTTTCAAGGATATTTTCAGTCTTCTATCATATACTTCATTTGATTTAACATCTAATTTTTATAAGATAACATTCTCAAATTTTAGGTGGGTCTTTAAGAATAATTCTATAGCAACAATAAATTATTTGTACCTGAAAAAAATTAAAAACTAATTTTTTTCTCAATTTTATATTTACTCATCTAAACATAATTTCAAGAGTCATTATGTGTGATAAATAAGTTAATTCATCCTTTTTTTTAACATTAAAGCAAACTAATCAAAATTTGTTAAACCATACAACTACATCATATGAACAGTTTAAAACACTTCTAATATATCATCTAAGTATCTATAGACTTGAAAAAATTCACTCTTGTATCCATTAACATCCTTTCTCCTTTTTCAATCAAGTGTCCATATCCTTGATGTATATTTCTCAAATCACCCCTCATGTTTTATTTTGAGAGATTGCTTCATTTTTTTGTGTGTTTTCAAGAGAAGTATTACTATTTTTTCAATTTTCTTCTTATTTCCTCTATATTGTATGATTTTACATAGATTACAAGGGTTCAAATGTATCTATATCTTCGTAATGATGATGTTACATGATAAGAAAATTTAATGAAATTTTTTTCATCTATTTTACAAAAGTTTTAAAATTTGAAAGTGTTGTGATTCCTTAGGATAAAAACTTTGTATTTCCTCAAAAATAACATCAATAGATTTGAAATTTTATCATACACAAATTAGTCATCTAGTTACTCCAAAATTCAAGATAAATGTTGTCATGAAATATTTCTAGTATGAAAAATTCAATTTTTTTAGCATGAAAACTAAGCCCACCATTTGAAAACCTATCTTCTGGTCATTGTGAATACTTCCTTTAGTCAACCTATCAGCTCACACAATCACTCTAGGTTTGTGTCAAACTCATTCCATCTGATAGGAAAGTTATAAAAGGGTTTTAAAGTGTGTTTCATGTGCAAGGGATTAAATCTATGTTGATTTCATGATAAGACTAAGCTACGAGATGGAATAGTGTTCTCCAGAGCACTAAGCTAGTTATTTTTAGCCATATTGTAGCATATGGAAATCCTTTGGAAGAAGGAAGGGAATAATTAAACCATATATGAGTTATAAAATATAGAAATGAAGTTATATGAGGTAGTTTAGGGAAATTTTTTGGAGATAATTGATGTTAGGAACAAGTTAAGAAAAATTGGGTTATTTTGGGCACATGGAATGAAGGATCTAACAGAGAAAGTCAACATGTTTGAATTATTTTGGGATTTATGTAAGGGGTTTGAATCTCATAAAATAATAAATGGAGAGATATTTGAACTATCCACATGATGGAAACATAAAATTTTCCTCAATTTTCAATATTTTCTCTATTAGCTCAAGTCACTACTGCTTGACCTTCATGCCAAAAGGATGAATTGTGCCAAACATCAAATTTATGGAATAATTGGATCCTAATAAAGGATGATATGATGTTAAAGGGTTATTTGGAGTCAAAATAATATACCATTTGATCACAAAACACAATTCCATGCTACCAAGACCGAAAAAGTACTCCAAATATCCTAAAATGTACTTGGCAGGTGACATCAACATTCCAAAAAGCTTGGGGAGAATTTTTCTCCCTTGGTGTCTATAGAGACCCTATTTTGCATGGTGCAACATTTTTGAAACAATTAAATTTTCAATCATTAAACAATATCTTTCCAATGATGTTCAAGTCCAAATTCTCACTTGTAGGATGCTATTTTACCTTGTTTGTCCTTTTCTATCCTTTTCCCACTTTCCTTTATCATTTTGCAAGATTTTACTTAGATTTCTACCTTTAAGTTATGCAACTTCCCCAATGGTTGTGTAACTTCTAGTCTGCCCTAAAGGTTTATTACGCAACCACTGATCTGCACATACTAGTAGTTTTGTGCACATTTTACTAAGCCTTTTCCATTTTGTTTTTCACGCGTGTCACCTTCTTCAAACTCATTTTTTGCACATATTTCTTGACCAAATTTGATGTTCTTAATATTCTTAGATGTGTAGAAACCTATCCTTCCTAACTTAATATTATTAGTGATTTAACTCCCCTTTCTTTGATTGATGTGGAATTTTTTGGTTGGTAAGTGGGCTGGACCACTTCCCTGCCAAATTTGTATAATAAGCAAGCTTCTTCTCAAAGCATTGGTTGGAGTTTCTTTATTGATTTTATAGGATTATGCTGGGAGAATCCCACCAAGAAGAATGTAATAAAACCATTTCTTTTTCTATGTTTCTCTCTTTATCGAATTTTGATAAGATTACTTATAAATCAGCTAGCTCTATCATTCTCCCATTCTTTCTACACACTTTCTAGCATATATCTCTACATACGTTGAACACACATTAGAAAAGAAGATGACGGGACACCAAGAAACATTAACAACATTGGATTTGTCTCTATACAACATTTCCAAGTTAGGTTTGTCTTTAAATTCCTACTATTTTATTTGTTTATTTTGAATAGATTAAAATCTTTATTTTGGTTAAATACATTCTTTTAGAAATATTCAATTGCAATACCAATTACAGTAGATTGTGTTTGCAAAGCTTCCATTGTGGATTTTCTTCCATCTTGTCGATATAGATTTTCCTAGGAAGAATTCGAAGGAGGTTCTTGCCAAAGAGTGTTATTAGCTTCTTCACAGTTTATTTACCTATAGCCTCATATTTCTTCATTAGAAAGCTTCTATTTTATCGAGGAAGCTTCAGGGGAAGAATTTCTTTTGAGAAGTTTTTCTTTCTTCCCACAATTCTGAGGTAGAATTAGAAGAAGGTACATCCATAATTACAAATATGAAAATCATTTATTTTAGTAGATTAAATAAATACTCTGCATATGGAAAGAGCCAATTGGCTATTTCACTATTTAGTTTAATCTGCATTAGAATAGAAATTTTTTTTATTTAAATTAGAAGAAGTTAGTTTTTCCATGTACATTTCTTTATTTCTAGTAAACACCAAAATATAAAAACATTAGATTAAATTAATTAGTTTTATTTGATTTGATTTATTTCCTTTTGTTTAAAAATCATTGGAAAAGAACAAAAACAAATAGATTAGCTTTGTTTCTTGGTTTAATTAATTACCTTTCATTTGTTAATTAGCTGGAAACATGTAGATTTAATTAAATTTAAGGAAAGTGATTACATTGATTTAATTTAAATCTATTTATTTATGTTTGTTAAGTTAGGAATATAGAGTTAATAAGAAAGGATTTAACATAACTCCTTAGTTATCCCAGGTTCCCTAAACATTGGTCTTTAGCTCTCACTAATTCTTTGCGATTTTGTTTATTTATTTTGTTTAGTAGTTCACATATCCCACATGGCCATTTAAGGCCCTAGGAAACATAGATAATTAGTGTGCAATCCAATAGTTCCTCAACCAAATCTAGCTCCGTAGCTAATAGACATGGATCAAGGCCTCAAACACCTCATTTTACAAACCACACCACTTCCACTCATGATTATCTCATAATTGAGGGTTTTAAATGTTAAATAAGAAAACACTTACGTGATCTAGCATAGTCATCCCAGTTGGGATTAGATTCCACAATTCACCCATTTATCCTACCCACACATTTCCTCTCACACCTCCATGATATTTTCTAGAGAATTTTACAAGGAAAACACAAGACAATTCCCATGCATCCCATAGCTAGTTTAGAGGGTGTTTGGTGACACTGACATTGATAAACTCCTTCATGTGTCCAGCCTTGTTAATCATTCCATTTCACCCAAACAAGTTAGGTAAATAGTCATTTCCCTAAACGAGAAGATTCCCATAGTGCCTGTAGAGGACATTCAATTTCCTTGACCTATTTGTTCGCCATTTAACCTATTTTCTCTAGTTATCTATTCCATAACCATATTTCATTTCATATTGGTTGTCCTGGCACAACCTTGGGAGGTTGAGTGCATCCTAGGATCACGTTTTGATTATTAGACATACAGTTTTGGCTTCTATTTTCCCTAATGTGAAAAGGAGACGAGAGGGACACAAAATTGCACTCCCCCTATGGATGTTATGTTATCATCACTTAAAACTTGTGACTTGAGTGATTATGTGAGAATAATGCAAAAATAGACCACTTTATCACTATGAAGACCCCCTTGTTGCATTTTCGAGAAAGGTGTGTCCCCTTATATTTTTCTTCAGGTGTAAATGGTATACGGGGGACACAAAATTATGCTCCCTTATGAGCCTTATCTCTCAAAAACTTTCTCAACACCACTTTTGTACATAGGAAGTCACAATTTGCATGTTTTATCAACTACTTGGGCCCCACATGAGATGAAGACCCATGGTACATTTTTCACCCATTTTATCCCCACACATTTTCCCCGAGGTGAAAAGGGACATGAGGGACACAAAATTGTTGTCCTCCTCTCTTAGATAGCCTAGAGTCACATGTAGAAACACAATACCACCCCATGTGCTAATTCCTAGCCCCTGCATCTCAATCACATGAAACCACAAGATGAAACTTATCTAGATCTAGTGCAAAGTACACTAGTTTGCCCCTTCTTTCTACTTTTCCCTCTTTTTTCCTCTTGTCCCCTATTGTTCAGGATGTAACTCCAAATCAACCCTCATTCAATGTCAGTTAAGTTTGTTTCAGTAAAACTTAGGTTAAGGTGTACATTTGAGAACAAAAATACTCATATGTAAACACTTATCCATTTTTATGTTTTAAAGATTGATTTTACCCTCCAAAATGTAACTATTTGTGTTATGTTGCTGAAAACATGCCAAAGACCCCATATGTTATAACTAGTTTCTCATATCTCGCACTAAACCCCTTGCCTAATCCCCATGATATTTTAACAATAAATCCTTTTCCAAAATGGCTTTAAAATGATCCCAACCTTGCATTATGTGATGTTAATATTATTTTTAATGTTCAAACAAATTTTCTTAAAATTATTTTTCAGATCTATAGAGTTCCTGCAATTGAAATCCTTCAAAAGTTTGAACAAATCATCCTCATGAAATAATAAATATTTTGATACCACTTTTATTCCATTCTGACATTGGGAAGACCCAATTCAAAATATAGTAATCCTTCTTAAGCCTCACTATGTAATAATATTAAGTTCTAAAAATAGTTCATTATCATAGTTTCGATTGCCCCTTACACATCAGTGAAAATAAAAAATGCTAAATTAAACAACTTGTAACTAAAATTTACTTCTATAAATAAGGCTTATTAAAAATAGTCAGATTTGGAATATTTTTCAAGAAACAAGGATGTTGAACCTCTCACATTGAAGAAAGAGAACCATGAAATGTTTGCAACAATGTACAACATCGTGGTGACTTGACAGATTCATGATTTCACACTATACACTTTCAATTGAATGAAGGAGCAATACTTCTATTAGGAGGAGAAGAAATTTTCCAATGAGAAAAAAATAAGAAAGAATGTGTTGGAGCATCTTGATATTGATTACATTCGAAAAGGAAACAAATGTGTCATGGAGGTGAATTTTCAAGCCAAGAGGAATAAGGTGATGATATCTATAGTCATTATTTTACCCTCAGTACATATTTCTAACCCCAAACATATAGGCCTATCATCCAGCATATGTTGGGTGCTCACCTAAGGTGCACGTGGGCACCGAGTCCCTCCTTTATGTGAGCTTTGTAACATATTTCTATAATTAATGGAGGATTATTTACAAAAATAGAAGTACATTAATCTTCTTTAAAACAACAAAAGATATAACTAACATACCTACAAATTAATACATAACATAAGCTAATAAACATTGTAAGAAGTAAAATAAACTAGATATGAGTCATGATAAATCAAATAACATGAGGATTTACACCCATAAGCAATTTGTATAGAATTGATCCATGTATATTGATTTAACAGAGTTTTGTTAGCCATATTATATTCAAAAGGGTCATCTCAAACCATATTCATCAAATGATAGATACTCAAATCCTACAAACCTATCTAATCATAGATCCTAACTATACTTTTCCCCATTATATCCCTTGTTATGGATCCCAGTACCCATACATATACTTAATGCTATCCCTTATAATCCTCTAGCACTAAGTACTCTAAACCCTAGCACCATGAACTCCAAACCCTTAGCATTTCGTAACATGTCTGCAATAGTTTGCTACTATCCTTCTCTTTCTCTACTCCCCTTTTCACTTTGTACCCATATATATATATGTGTGTGTGTGTGTGTGTGTGTGTGTGTGTGTGTGTGTGTGTGTGTGTGTGTGTGTGTGTTTGTGTGTGTGTCTATGTTACTTTCCCAAACACTTATTTAAAGAGCAGCATCATCCGTTTCTATGACTTTTATCATGGGAAAATTACGTGCCAAGTGTCAATGTGATCCTCCATTGGCGAATGATTGTCCTCTTTACAAACCTTCCACTAACTATAATGATGCCTCTAGGAATATTCCTTGCATGGAATATTCTTTTCTTAACATCCAAGGTTCTAGGCTGGCACCTTATCTACTTATCATGCCCATTTGGGTCCTCACATTTTTCCTCAAGTGAATCCATGATGCCAAATGTGGCTAAGTCATTTAAAATCATGTTCTACCTCCCGCATGTTCCTTGGTTTCACTTAAAACCTTCTTCAACCCCTTTTTCCTATGCATTTTTTCATGAGCTCCCTTATATCTACTAATCCTGCATGTGCACACCTCTTGGTTCTTATCCAATATTCTAGGGTCAAACATCACCCCACACTATGCGTGTTCTCATTCTTTGTAAACATTATGTTTCCTCAAAGAATAAATAATAGAGATATTGAAAAAATTAAAGAATGGAAGGATGGAAGAATGGAAGATTATAACAATATGCTACTACTACATGAGGAGTGGAAACTCCTTATTTATGGATGCCTCAATCTTCTCCTATGAATCTACTTCTCCCTCTACTTGCTGAAGTGGGTCACTAACTAATGCGCTTACTTCATCAAAACTAAATTCCTCTCTCTTATCTTTCATCATATCTACAATACTTTCTAGCTTCTTGCTAAGATTACCTAGTGCATCCATCCTACAAGCAACTTGGGGGTACAGTTCCTTTATCTTATTCTTAAACGAACCCCACAAGGTTTTGATTAATTCCAAATTCTTCTCAAATTCATCCAGGATCTTGTCACATTCTACCATATTGCATTTTTTATTTCCCTGAAATTCTTTTAGATCCACCTCATGTGTAGCAACCAATACGCTTGCTACCCTTTCCCTATTAGCACAATTTCCATACACAACTTCAGCCATTTGCACGACGGTCTTTAGTACAGAAAGGATCTTAGAGTACCAAGTCACTGTCCCCCCAATCTTCATGTTTTCCTCCTCCTTTTAGCATGCCATCCCCTTCTCTATTGAATCTAATGTGAGTGTTCACCTTTCTATGGTGAGGATGCAGGTTAATTATTCCAATAAGTGCATGGTTGAATCGTATTTCTACTCAAGTGGGGATAGGTCTAGGTGCTTCAAGATTATGGCATCTAAAATGTCCTTTATCTTCATTTGGACTTTGCGAACCTTTTTCTTTTCATTCCTCATCTCACGCCTTAACTTCAAACTGATTAATTCCTTATGTTTTATTTCTTTTTACCGCTCAATTTTCTCCTCATTATTTTTCTCAAGCTCTTCCTCCAAGACCCTTATTCTATCATTTCTACTGAAGAGTCTTGCCTCCACCTCTACTAATGATTTGTTAAGTGCATTGCAAAATTTCTCATTGGATAGTTGTTTGGCATTTAACAGAGGGTTTACTCCCTTGAAATCTGGTATCTTCATCAATGCATATCGATTTACCTCAGACTAAGGTTCATCAATGTGGGACTTAGAAGCCCAAAATAACATTTTACTTGTGTGCGAGTACACGCCTTCTTCATAAAAAGAAGACCAAATGAGGAGTTGGTTTTTGGCATGGTACTTTGGAAGTGCATGCGTAATAACTTTTTTGGATCATTAATGTAAGTCATTTTTTGTTCCTGCACTACTACTATGCCCTTTCCACTTATGTGTGATGTCTTTAGGAAGCTTACTGCTAAGCTGGGGTCTTCACCCATGCTCCCATACTACTTTCCTACACTTGTGCTCTTCTCAGTTTCCTTCAGAACTTCTTCAGCACTTTGCTCAACTTTCTACTCCACAAACTATTGGATAATTCTTGTCACTTCCCTCTTTATAGTATTATCCATGTGCTCCTTGGTCAGGGTTGGGGTCTTTTGATCCTTCATGTTTACTTCCTCACTCCCCCCTTTGTCACTAGCACCTTCCTCGTTCTTATCCTTCTGTTCATTTCATTCTTCATCTAACTCATGTAGATTATACACAAGAAGATTTTAAGCCTCGTCACACTCTTCGTCATCTTCATTTCCCTTTTCGGCCTCCATATTTTCTATTTCACCTGATTCCCACCCTTTTTTCCCCGTCTTCTTCTTTCTTACTAGTGACTCCAAATCAGGGGAATTCTCTTTTCCTTATTTCTTGGGTGACTCTCCCCTTATTGGAGACTCTTCCTTCCGGGGTGACTCTTTTCTCATGGGAGAACTCTTTTGATAGACGTAAGTACTTGTGCCTGCACCTAACTCTTATGCCCCTATTGGCTGTACTATTTTCCTGATCGATGCCTTTTTCTCAGGAGCCTTTCCTATGTCTCTTTTCCTTGGCTCATCATTTTTCTACATGGTGGGGTCCTCAAGAATGGAGACATCATCTTCAACATATTAACCCTTTTCATAATTAATCCTTATGCATAAATACACCCTCATTTATGTCCTCCCTACAATAGGTAATGTTACTAGTTTCAACATGTGCACGTCATGGGAGACATACCTCTCCATATAGGCACACTTCTTTGGGTATATTAGCTTTCTGTGTAACTCACGATATTCTTGATCTACTACACTTAGATAAAATATTAGTTGATTAACCCCAGCCTAGAATTATTGTGTTGTGAAGGAGAAAGGAAATTTACACCAAGGAATCTTGGTGCTATCTACCAAAGTAAATATGTCGATGTAAAAATGTTGGTATATGGCGAACTCAGCCTCTCCTTTTACTAATGAAGGTAAATACTTAGGTATTCTCAATTCAACCTTGAATGTGTCATACATCCACTTATACCACCTTTCCAGGTGTGTCTTATAAGAGGTCATTATGGTGTCACAAGTATACTGTTCAAACCTCTTGGTGAGGGAGGAGTTCTCATCTGGGTATTCCTAAATAAACTTATCTATCCCATCAAACACTCCAATCTTTGAAAATACAATGGTGAGGAGGAAATTACCAAACATGATCTTCTCTTCATCACACATGACATTTTTGATATCCTCTATAGTAAAATTTGAGAGGTTATAGATGGTCCCCTCCGAGATCTTGTGGCATACATTCAACCACGCCTTGTTGATATGTGTCCATCTCTCTTTCCCACTAAACTTTATGACTAAGTGCATGGCCATCCTCATTACCGGGTCAATAATTGTAGAAATGTTGAAGTAGCATAAACCCTTAATGTAGTCATAAGCCTCAATGGTCTTCTTAATGGATTCATTGCCTTCCAAACCATCGTCCAATGAATCTCCTTCACATAAGTCTAGTGAACTTAGAAATCCGCTAGTGGGTTATGTGCATCCTCCAACCTACGAAATAGAAGTGTTCTTCATGCACACGATACATCAACCATTGTTATAATCACTCAGGATTTTTGAAATAGGGAAACTCATAAAGTTACAACAACCTAGCCTTCTCCATTTTCACCTTTACCTCTTTGTCATAGATGGCCATTCCATCTAGTGTACTCTTCTCTGTAGGGAAAACTAGTTCTAGTGTTATTTCATTTTCTATAGTGCTCATTCGATTGTTGTAATCACTGATGGCCATCTTCCTGACATGAGACACCCATACTTTACTAAGTAATATGTCATCTAGGTACTTCATTTTCATGTACCATTCTTTATTGAAACTGGTAGAAACGGCTTATTTTCCCTTTACCTTTTCCTTCTTTGGTTAAACATTTTCTACTTTCCTTGATGGCATCCCTTTTTCAGTTCCTTAAAACTTCTTCCTCTCTCCTATTCCTGGATCTACTAAACTTTGTGTCTTCATGCCTTTACAAAAATTCCACCAAACCCCATTACCTAGTTATGCAATCCTAACTTTGAAAAACCTTTTTCCATAAGATGGTGTAACACCTATGGGATTCTTCCACACAACCTTCTCTTCTAACACCCATGCACTCCTTTCCACTCTGGTTTGTTGATAAAACTAGATATGCACACAAATGTTCACAACTTTTCTCAAACCTTCTTTGTAAGGATGCCTCAGTTTGTAAGAGCTCTTGGATAACTTAACATGCAAGGTAGGAAATAACACACCCCCGATATTTTATTTATAAATTTTTATATTCTCCATAATAAATTTCATGCCACTTACCAATGTACTTTTGTAATAAAGGTGGATTTTTTCCAATGCCAAACTTCATCACTTTTCCTCCGCACTCAATCCTACTCAAAAAAATTCGGCGACCTTCAGGTGCACAAAACCCCTTACTGACCACATATCCTTACACACACACATACATCGCTGAAGGTATTATTCCTTTGTGTCCTAATATTGGTTCTTAACATCACCTACCTATTGTTGTTCCTATTATTGTCATACTTTTAGGTGGTTTTTATAAATCCCTTTGATACCATTCTTCCCTTATGTTCACCTCTTATACGTATGATCTTATAATCCACATGTTTTTGATTTTTCAACCTGGGTCATCCATAACCATAGCTTCTAGCACTTTTCATGTCACTCCACCCCACACAAAAATGGATGTGTGGTCCTCTACACATAGTTTTTAAAAAAGTAATAATAAGTGGCTACCAATGCACAAATGTGCACAAAACAAATCAGCAAGAAAGGGAAACAAAAAGAAAGGAAACTACACCAAAGTAAAACCTAGGCTAATTGGAAATACTACCTTATTTACAAACAAAAAGAAGACTTATTTATAGTAGAGCTTCACCCTACTCCCATTGAAATGGCCTGGCATTTATGTTCCATCCAGTGCTTGTAACTAGAAAGCATCTGAATCAATTATATAGAATACAATGTACAGGCCCATCTAATGGACTTTGAATTTCCTAGGATGGTGTAAAAACATGGAATCATATAATGGAACCATCTTCCTAAAGTCAATTTTTTGTTCTCAACATGTCTATAATGCCATGCCTTTGTACTATATTTTTCTTTTTTATGACTCTAGTGAGAAATAGCCCGCCTCTCATCCAACTGCATCAACTTATTAATCCTCTCCTCAAGCGCTTGTTCATCATATAACCCTCATGTGCGTGCTATATAAAATCATGGTAACGTGAATTAAATAAGTAACATAGCTTCCACACCAAACACCAATTGTAAAGGTGTGGCCTTGTTCAATCTCTTATAAGTAGTCTGATATGAACATAACACAAAAAAACATTTTTCATCCCAATCCTTTCTTCCCACATCAAAAATCTTGGTTAACATGTGATTCAAAATTTTGTTAAATGCCTCAACAGTCCCATTAGCTTGTAGGTGATAAGGGTTAGTCTTGTGATGGGATACAATGAATTTTGTCAATGAGATTCTAACTGTCTCATTTAAGAAATGAGTACCCCTATCACTTGTTAAGCTCAATGGGCATCCATATTTGTTTATTATATTTTCCCACAACAACCTAGTTGTTGTTTCTACTGTGTAATCCTTTATCGGCATTCATTCTACTCACCTTGTAAGGTAATCTGTGCATGTAATCATATAGCGTAAAATTTTCCTTCACACAGGTGGAGAAATAGGGCCTACGAAGTCAATTTCCCACTTCTCAAATGGTTCTATACTGGTAATTGGTCTTAATGGAATTTCATCTCTTTTCCTTGGTTTACAAAGGCATTAGCAGTGGTCACAGGCCTTGCAATACTTGATATAATATTTGTAAACCATTTCCCACCAAAATCCTATTAGAAGGATCTTGCTCGTGGTTACATTCCCTACATACTTTCCTCTAGAAATTCAAACATGTGCTTCCTCCATGATTATAGTGTGCTCATGCTCTAAAATGCACTGGTGTAAAACCTCATCACAACCTAGATTATATAAGTCTCCATTAATTAGCATGAAGGGCACAACGTGTATGGCTAACTGCTTCATTTCCAAAGTATTCATTCCCTTTGGCGCTACATATGTTTTGAGAAACACTACAATATCTTCCATATCAGAGGGAATACACTACAATCTAAATAGTTGTGCATATTGCATTATGTCCTTAATGCTCTATGTGTCCTCTCCTGAGTCAATCCTTGATAGATTGTCTAGCCCCAAATTACTCTTAACCAGTTTTACAACAACCGTAAAGTCAAATTCTTGAAATAATAGGACCCACCTACATATGTGCCCTTATAGAATGATATTTTTTACCAATTAATTCAATCTCATGTGGTCCGTGTAGAATACAGAGGGTGTTTCCAATAGATACTACCTAAATTTTTGCAATGCGTAGATTATTGACAATGCCTTATGCTAAGTAGTAGTATAGTTTTGTTCTACTGGGGTTAGCTTCCTACTAACAAAACACAAGGGGTGGTATACAATTCCCTCTCCAGGTTGTGCTAATATTTTTGTAATCGTCATCCCTGAAGCATCAACATGTACATGGAATGGCTTATTCTAAGAGGGAAAATGTAATATGGGCACAGTGATAAGCCTATTATTCAAAGTATCAAATTCCATCTATTGTGCATCTCCCCAATGAAATGTAATTCTCTGCTTCAAAAAATTTTCCAACGGAAATTTGATCTTGGCATACCCCTTAATAAAATTTCAGTAATACCCCATATGCTCAACAAATCTATGCACCGCACTCTAGCTGGTACGTTCCCCTAATCCCACAATAATGACAAATTTGGCAAGATCCACTAGCAATCATTTCTTATATATGATATGCCCCAATAGGGTGTGAAATGGAGTAGTGAAAACACATTTCTTAATGTTCAGGGATATAGTCAACTGCCAGTAACTTGCAAACATTAGCCTCATATTGTCACAATGGTCCCTCACTAATCTATATACTATCCAGTCATGCAAGTAGACTTGTATAAACTTGTGGATGAAGTCCTGAAATGCCTAAAAGATAATGCATGAAAACTCGGTAGGCACGTTATTCAATCCAAAAGGCATGAACATGTAGGAAAAAATTCCCCATTCAGTGGTGAAAGTTATCTTTTCTTGGTCCTCCTTTGCAACTGTAACCTTATGATATCCTGATAATCCATCTATGAAAGAATAGATCTCACGCCCGACTACTACTTTCAAGATCTCCTAAGTGAAGGGGGTTGGAAAAGGTTTAATGAAATATACCGCATTGAAATCCCTGTAATAAATATAAATCCTTATCCTTCCATCCTTATTAATGTTGATGACCATTGGAATTATCCATTCCAATTCTTCAATGGCCACAATGATTCTTGATGAAATCATCTTGTCAATCTTTTCCTTGAGTTTGACACACATATTTAGATTCATTTGATAAGTTCTCTTCCAAAATGAGCACACACCTTCCTTAAAATTGATCTTCATTTATCCTAAAAAGTGGTGAAATCCTTTAATATCATCGTACCCACATGGAAACAAATCCTAAAATTCATGCAACAGATCGATGATCTTTAAAACCTCCTCTTTTGTCTAGTATTCTCCAATAGTAGCCTCCTTAGGTTTTATCTCCAAAATAATTTTAACCTTCCTAGTTTTTAGGAGTTCATGGTAGGTAAAAACTTTCTCATCAACTCTATCCATAACCTCATGCATTCCCATAATATGGTTAACATCCAATTTTTCCACTTCTTCACCATCTACTACGTAGACTAATTTTCCTTTTTCTTTTTCCATGCATGCATGCTTAATTTGTAGCTCATCTAATTCTTGCTCATCAAAATGTGATTCTCAACTTGGTTCACCCAATAATTCTAGTATTCTATCCTCCACCATGGCACTATCTCCCATAGTTGGGTGCTTAACAACCTAATTCCTTGTTCACCAATGACTTAGTAATGTGATACTCGAAAGTTGAAGGATATCAGCCATCAACTCCTTCTAGTTTCTTTTTTGACACCATAGCTCTAAGTGAATGTACCGTACGTGCGTGCAACCTTGTAAGGTGGAGTAAATTGTTCTGTGCCTTCCATTCAGACCTTCTCACATGCCTGGATGTGAAATGAGGTAGGTTTCTTGTCATGATAATATTTTATAATAGTAGGTGCATTACTTCAGAGAAACCTAGCAGAGACTACGATCCTTACCTTGTACCAATCTAGAAATTTATTGTGATGGGTCACCCAACAATGTGTTGCAGTATCAAGAAAGGTATAACTAAACATCCTTCTCCTTTCAACCTCACATCTCCATTGGGTCTCCATTTCTCATAGGAAAACATTAGGGTTGGCTCCCCTAGTGTAACTTGGCAACTATTTTCCTCCCAGGCACCTGAATGAGTGCACCTTTATTTATCTTATCACAGAGCCTCTTAACTACCTTATGAATAACTCATATGTCTTGTTCACCCAATTATCACATGCCACAATAGTTATGTCACTAATAGATTGAGTGTCTTCCCACTGAATAACACCTTCTTTTGTTGGTTGTATAACATCAGAGTTCCTTATAGTGTGCACATAGATTCGGTATAGGTATTCTTCTCCCAGGGGCTCAGTATAGGGTGTTGAATTTCCATCTGTCAAAGGGATGATAACACGTTCCTCATTGTTCTCAAAACTTATATACCCCTTATTTAAATGTAATTCAGTGTTGTTTTTATAGCACCAGGGGTGCCCAAGTAACACCATAAAGTTTTGCACCTCAACAAGTGCCAAGACTTCAAAGTCTCCTATGAACTTTTCCCCTTGGATAGTGATAGTAGCATCCTTTAAAACAAAAATGGGCATTTCCTTTTTCTTGTTAGCCATATACAACACATTTGAGAATGGCTGTAATGGGGGCCTTCCCATTTGATTCCATGTATCTAAAGTTAGAACATTAACTTCCACACCTATGTCAATCAAAATATTACTTAAGATCCATCCATCAACAACTACATTCAAGGTAATATACTTATCATAGTCAAGGTTATGGGGAGGGAGGTTAGCGTGTAATACCTACCTCTCACGCTCTCCTCTAGCACTTGGTACTTTATCTCTCAACCATTATCCTAGCAAAGGAATGATATTCTCTTAGCACAACATCTTACACACTTCTCTAACATCATCTATATATGACTGAGGGATGTTGGTACTATTCTTCTGCTCTAAATTCTTGGATTTCTCTTTTAGACACTAAATTTCCCCTTGAAGACTCATGATTATGTCCATGGTCTTTTGATAGATTTCCTTCTGATGCGTAGGGTCCATATACTTCTCATGTACCACTTCTTCTATTTTAAACAAGGGCCTTTTCTATTGTATATCCCTAGCGTGTGTAGCCTCAACTTGCATCATCACCATTACATGTTCTAAATCTAACTCACTCACCATTCTTGGCATCCACTGTTGATCAAAATGCTTTACACTCACCATCCCAGCAACTTTATCTTTCTTCTACTTCTGGCTCATGTGTTCTAATATTTCTGGGCACTCCTCATACTTATGCTTCTTTCCACACCAAGAGCACTATAGAATATTGGGACATTCACACTTATAGTGTTTCGTAGACCCAGAGTTGTAACAAGTTCCACTTAGGAGATCACTTTTTCCATCTCCATGGTTTCCATGGCCTCTAAGTCCTCTGTGAATGCCTCTTCTGCATGCCCTTCATAATGACAACCATCATCCTTAGAGCTATTTGCAACACTGATATGGTGCACACCAATATCAATGGCATCATGTATTTGGTAAATAAATTTACAATCCTTGGTGTCATAAGTAGTAGAGGTCAAATTTTTGTAATAACAAGACACATTCTTATAGATTGTGCACTGTAGCAATGGATACCTACTTACATCATGATCTCTATAGTAAATCTCATAGTCTACTATGATTATGTGTACCGGTCTCCAAGGATAAATGTCCTTTGTATATCCTTCAACCTTAAAATACATACATCATAACCTACTACGAGTCTCATGAGCTGAGTTTGAAGATAATTTCTCCAGATGTTTTTCCATTGTAGTAATTTGGGATTCTAGGAATAGAATAACTCATGTATTAATTCTTCCTACACCCTTAGCACACAAGGCATCCTCTAAGGTATTGTGTAGATCTGTGAAAGTCTTCTATGAAAGAACCCTCCTGAATTATGTGATCAATCCTCCAATGAACCATTGAGCATGTTGTGAAGCGTGAATTTCATAAGATAACTCAAATAAAAGAGTCTTGAAATGTGTGTCATACTATTGCACACTCTCCACCATTCCTTGTTGAATATCCTTCAATGTGCTGATTTTTTTGTGTTCAAACTCAGATATGTGGAACTCTACCAAAAAGGAATTACACAGCATAATGTAATCCACCACTTTCTGATGTGGTTCATACTTCCTGTACCAATTATGCATGCTTCCCTATAGTGTGGTTGCAAACTAACTTGCTTTCCATTTTTGGGGTAATGATTTCCTTCACACATCATAACAACTACACTTGTGTACATGTTCTGTGGAATCCTTAACACCCTTGTAATCAGGTAAGTGGAGTGACATCCTATAAAACACCTATTGATGGTTTTGTGGATCTTGTCCACTAGATCTAGGACCTTGATTCCCTCTAATGTTACCTCAACCACCAAACCAACTAGATCCAATAGTTCCAACTCCTCTATATCTACCAAATCCTCCTCATTTTGTAGGCAACGAGCCTAATGTAGTTGCACCCTATGAACCCACTATCGTGTTAAACTATGTTGCATCAATTTGTGATACCGAACCACTCCTAAATGTGTTTCCTGTGTCTCTCCTACATGCAATAATCAAACCTTGTGATCCCACACCTTTCCCAAATGTTGTGCCAGAAAAAATACCCCCAAACACAAGAAATGACTATGTGACCACAAATGTACCAAATGAAAAAGTATACCTCCTAGGTGTCGCTCGACTATGAATACCAATACCAACTGGATTATCAATACTTATCTTGGGAACTAGAAAAATAAGTGAAAGGGTCTGGTCACCATGTGGGTTAAGATGCGTGCTTATGGATCTTCTATTTTTTTAATATGATGAGCTCTCTCCAGAAGCTGAGGGGTTTTCTCTTCTACGCTAGCCAAGACAGGGTAGCTAATACTACTCATGTTCCACATCCTCTGCATGAACCTCAAATACTTCCAGCAACATCTTCCCATAAATCCATCACTCTTGCAGCTTCACAATTCCTTGAAAACTCCCTCTCCTGAGCTTCAGTATACTTGAGCCACCTCTCCTCTCCCTCGATTTCCACTGCAACATCTACCATTTTTCTACCTCACTAGCTTACACACCCTGCACCTAGTAGGAGTTTAACCAGCCATGGGAAAGGCTTCCAAACTCAAAGTAATGACTAGGATCTTGATAGTCAATGGAATAAAATGCAAGAATGATCCTCTAGGATCCCTTAAGAACTTGAACTGAGTGATCTCTGAGAAATAATACGTAGAAATAGCATATTTCAAGGTATAGCTAGTCAACCCTCTACTCCACCGATGATCAACAACACGGTTCCATGTCATATCAGCATGATGTAACCACTGATATTTCTCCTGGGTCAAAACACAAGGTCTATAGTACCAACTTGTCCTTTATGCATATGATGATAGCCATTCATACAACTCTATTGGAAAACAATAGAAAAATTTCTCAAATAACTCGAGATAAAGGTGATCCTCTACCCACTTAGGTGCATCAAACTCAAATCTAGTATTGAATTTTTGATAAATCTCATCCTCCATGATTTTGAGCTAGGTATCAACATTGTCCAAGGTTAAGTGCATGTTAGCAACAAAACCAAGATGTAGTCATTATCTTACCCTCAATCATTCTTCTAACCCTAAGTGCGCCAACCTATCATCCAACATACGCTATGGTGCTCACCCATAGTGTGTGCGGGTATTGAAGCCCTCCTCTATGTGAGATTTGCAAGAGAGTTCTTCCATTAATGGAGGATTATTTACAGAAACAAAATTACATTTATCTAATTTTAAAAGGTAAAAGATATAACTAACAGACCTACACATTAATGCATCATAGAAGCTAATAAACATTGTAAGAAGTACATGAAACCATATCTGAGTCATAATAAGCCAAATAACATGAGGGTTTACACCCATAAGCAAGTTGTATATAATAGATCCACATATATTGATTTAGCATAGTTCTTGTAGCCATATTATATTCAAAAGGGTCATCTCAGACCATATTCATCAACTGATAAAGACTCAACTCCTACAAACCTATCTAATTGGAGATCCTAACTATGCTTTTCCCTATTATATCCCTAATTATAGATCCTAATACACATACATATGCTTAATGGTATCCATTATAACCCTTTTAGCACTAAGTAATCTAAACCCTATTAGCATGAACTCCAAACCCTTAACATTTCCTAACATTTCTGTAACACTTCATTATTCTCCTTCTCTTTGTCTTCTCCTCTTTTCACTTTACACCCGTATATATCTCTCTCTCGATGTTTTTGTGTTCCTTTCCCAAGAACTTATTTAAATAGCACCATTATCCACCGCCATGACTTTTCTCCCGAGAAAATTGTGAGCCAAGTATCAATATGGTCCTCCATTGGAAAATGCTTATCCTCTTTGTAAACCTTCCACTAACTATAATGATACGTATGGGAATATTCCCTCTATGGTATATCCTTTACTTGACCTCCAAGGTTTCAGGCTTGCACCTTATCCACTTATCTCACCTGGTCAGGTCCTCACATTTTTCCTCAAGTGAATCCATGATGTTAAATATGGCTAAGTCCTTTAAACCCTTGTTTTGCCTCCCGCACGCACCCTGGTTTCACTTAAACCCTTCTTAAACACTTTTTTCTTGCACATTTTTCCTTGAGTGTACTTATCTACTGATCATGTGCACGTTCACCTCTTGCTACTTAGCCAATATTTTAGGGTCTAATAATCTCCATGTCCTAACTCCAACCTTTTTTTCAAAGAATATCATCATTTTTGAAAGGACAATAAATCATCTCAATTCTACATAATACAAGTCTCGTTGCAGTGTTTTTGAACACTCATTCAATGGATT
This sequence comes from Taxus chinensis, assembly GCA_019776745.2. Taxonomy (NCBI): domain Eukaryota; kingdom Viridiplantae; phylum Streptophyta; class Pinopsida; order Cupressales; family Taxaceae; genus Taxus; species Taxus chinensis. Next base: position 316,912,155 of record CM034148.1, read on the forward strand.
TGAGTGTTTCTACATCTCATGGGAGTATGGATTCATAATAATAGTGTTCCAATTCAATAAGAGGTCAATGATAGGAAGTTACATTCATGGAGCATTCACTCAAGATCCATCAGAAGCAAGCTCTTCTTCAATAAGGAGCTTTCACATATCTATATTTCACTTCTCTCTTCTTCTCTCTCCCCCTCCCTCTCTCTCTAACATTTTATTTCTTCATTAGGAATATACATTTTCACTCTTTCATCTTATTCACTGAAGTGACTTAAATTTTCATTGTAAAAGTCCATTTTCAAAAATAAAAAAGGACTTATTTTCATTCTTAGGGAATTTAAAAATCCACATGTTGGTGAGATGAAAAGTCACATGGGAGTGAGAAGAAGATAAATTTTCATAAGTTATAAATTGGAATGGCTTCTCCATTCTAAAGGGTTAGAATTTTTTTATTTTTGTAAGTTGTTGGATTTCACTATTATTGTAAGAAATTAAAGCTTCATTTCTTCTATCTCTCTATCTATGTTCCTCTGTGTGTGTGTGTGTGTGTGTGTGTGTGTGTGTGTGTGTGTGTGTGTGTGTGTGTGTGTGTGTGTGTGTGTGTAATTTCAAACTTTGCAAGCATTTTGATCTTGTATAACTATGAAATAACTTTGAGTATTTGATTAATGAATTCATAGAAATTTTTGTCTCTAGTTTGGTATTATTATTTTTTATTTCATGGTTAATTTTTTCTAATTTAATGTGGACCTACTTAGTGTAATGTATGTGAATTTTGTAAGTATGCTCACAACATTAACCCCCTCTCCCTATTTCTCCTACTCCCCTCTACCTCTATCCCAAGTAAATTCCTTCCTTCTACATCATATAAGAACTTTTACATAGGTTTATTCGAATATCCATGTGTGATACCTAGCCTAGCATAAATCTCATACTTTTATTTAGTTTACATTCAATATTGGGAGCCTCTCCATAACTAAGAAGGATGGGATTCGTCCTTTGACTATTGGTGAAAAATAATAATCTGCACTACAAAAAATTATTTCACAAGTAGTTTTTGGTGACTCCACTAAGGAAGATATACCTTTTATGCCACCTTGAAATTTATTAAAAAATACAAAAAATAAAGATATTTTAATATCACAAAAAAATCATAAAATATAAATTCATAAATCTAGAAATTCATTGCTGATTTCTGATATAAACCTGTCATTTATAGGCTGTAAATTTTTGTTCACATATTGGAAAATATTTTATAAGATATAAAAAAAGAGATACACTCGAGCTGACTTTCTAAGTTGAATTTTTTATCCCACATTTAAATAAAAACAAAAATATTATTTCATACTTCATATTGTCCAAGTGGAAATGTAGGTTAGGAAAGAGTCCTCTACTAAATTTGATCCTAACATTCCTTGTGAAGATCTTATTCAAGAAGAAGTTGCACAACCACTTGATCTCATTCCTACAGAATAAGAAAAATATTAGGAAGAAGAGGAAAGAGAATAAATAATGGTTCCACATGTACCATAGGGACAAAACACTGATCTGTTAGCATTGGCTCCTCCACTTCATGAATTACAAAAGGGATCAAGAAAGAAATTTCCCAAATTTAATGCACATGTAAAGCAATTCCCAGATGATCACATTATATATTTCATCACATCTAGTGTTATTCTTAGAGTGGGACATGAATATGTAGTAATTCAATTATAAAGTGGATTTGTTACAAGGTGTTGATGTGGAATGGTTTTACTACTTGTGATCTCACTCCATCATTGATTGGGATGAAATGAAAACCAATTTTGAAGAAATATTCAAGATTACAAAAGATGCACATGCCCTCCTTTCTCAATTTGATTAGATGAAGAAATAATTGCATGATCCCATAAGAGAATTTGTGCTAAAATTTAACAAGTTGGTCAAAAAAATTCCTATTGGTGCTGAACCTAAAGTAGATAATGAGAAAAGGTTCTTCATGAATGCTGAGTTTCTTGAAGTTTGTTTCATATTGTGGAGATCTCAACTGAAAAATTTATACAGTACTCAATAAAATTCCATCAAATTGGAAGATAAAATTATTGTGTCATGAAAGGTTAATAATTATTCAATGAAGAATAAGGTCCAAAGTTCTAGAGATGAAATTTTTGATCCATTTCTACAAAAATTGGTCAATGACCTGACTACATTGAAGAAGTATATTTCTCAAAATTCCTCATAGAAAAATAAAATTAGGAATCAAATTGTAGGAGCACCCTAAAGGCTTACCTTGGAATTTCCACTAGTTAATGAAATATGTGGAACCTATGAAGATGAAGGAGAATAAATTATTGAAGTAGAAATTCAAGAAGAATAAGAAGATAGATGTACTAATATTGTGTATTTTAAATACTCACGGGACAAACATTTTGAATAATCTATAGATATATACTCTATTGCAGTGTACCTTCTCTAAAGAAGAACCCTAAAAATAACATTTGAGTGCTTAAGCATCCTAGAAACAAGAATACCACTCATGATAGAGTCACATACACTCTTACTCAAGGAACTTATTCTAATAGTACTATCCATACAATTAATCAATTTCCTTTAAATAAAAAATTAATGCACTTTGTTCCTCCTATGTTGAATGCCACCAACCTTTTTCCAAAGAATAATTGAGATGATATCTACCCCAACCATTCAATAGGGTGGTAGATCGATCTCTAACTCTCCCTCAATGACATGATGAAAGTAAATTATATATATAGCATGCTAACTGAGGACATTCTTATGATAACCATTATGCCCTTGGATATTTTCCATATACTTTCATCCTTGGAATTAAATTTGACAATGAGGTCATCACTAGAGAAAAGATATATGAATCCATCAAGGCACATGACAAATACCAACACTGAGATTAACAAAAAGAAATTCATCAATATCATGAACATCTCATATTCTATAATTATCAAGTTCTTGATCACTCCAAGTTTTAACAAGATAATATTGGTCTTTCTCTGACTAATAATACAACTAAAACTATTAGTGATACCTCATATCCCTCTAATAGTGCATCCATAGAGAACAATTCACATATATGGTACCAAACATATTATCACTTGTATCAAATCCTCATATCCTTCCTCTATTCTAGATAAATCTTAGAGGGTCATACATCCATGATATTAATTCCAAAATCCCTAATAAAAATAATTTCATTCCTAATATCATATTTTAAATAAAAATCATTATCCCCTATAGAGATAATCCTATATGACCAATCCTTTCTATGAATCATCTCCCAATCACCATAAAAAACTATCGTCATAGATGGAAAATCATGTATATTCCCTTCTTAGACACTTATTAAACCATCATACACTAAAAATATAGTCCTCCCATGATTGATCCCATTCAAATATCAACAAAAATTAAAATATAGATATATTTGACAATACTACTTCTTTAGAACATGTTCAAAGAAACCTTCCTAGGTTCAAAATGCTACACATTTCATCCTTGAAGATTGACACCTTTTCATAAAAATATATTTATTTCCAAGTCAAATCCCTTTCTTGGAACTCATTTGTGCCTCACCCAAACATCATGATCATATTATTTCAGCACTCTTCACTATAAATATCTATTTTCCACCCACTTTGGTGTAGCAACCTACTCTACATGGTTTGAAAGAGAGCATCTTGTGTCAATGTGAAGAGCTAATCATTTTTACCAATCATTCCTCATGTATTATCTTTCCTCTTTATTCCACTATCCTTGTTGACATTTTGTTCCATTAAAATGACCCTCCCCTATTCATCTCATTTAATATTGGACACATTATAGTTAAGATACCTCTCATAAATGAAGGTTAGGAAACCTTTGTTTCTTCTCTAAGTTAATGTAAGACACTTAGTTACTCAATTAAAAACCTAAAACCTACTAGGAATGTATGTTAGGGATATGATTGTAGATAGATTCCCATATATGTTGAATTTAGATCCCTATCAACATTATTTGCACACCTTTTACATCAGTGTCAAAATATTTAACTTCCCCTTATATTATAAAATCTTACTAACTCATCCATGGACTCATTACACGTGTTCAATCATGCCATCCACTTACTAGTGTATTAATTTTGTGCCAATATGATCTATCTATAAAATATAAGGAGACACAATTTATTTGAAATTTTACCTTATGTAACAACATGGGATATTAATAATTCTCACCCTCAAACAACTTCCTATCATCCCATTTTAGGAATATAAAAGCTTGAACTATCCTAGGGATTCCCTTCATGGCCATAGTTTCCATCCCGAGATTGTATTCCATACTCTTCCTATCCTTCTCAACTCAAAGGATGATTATCCCAAACAAATCAACCTTAGGATTAACTTCTATTATCTTATTGATTCCATTATTTTAGAATTACCTCCCAATTTGTGTCCTAGCTCATGCATGAAGGATTTTGAACACATTTTTATTACCATTACTCACACTAAGTGTCCTCTTGTAGACCATACCATTCAACATGAGACTATTATCAATTCATGTTCCATTGATGTCACTACACCTAGTTACATGTATGGTTATTCTATATAAAATTCCTTCATAACAAGATATGTTGAATATGACAATATAGAAATACTTCTCTATGAGGATTTAGTATTCTCTCCCTTAGTCATAACATCAACACTATGGTTGTGTCCTCATGAGTAGCACATATTTCTGTTGATCTAATAACATATTATCTTATCGATGATAATAATTCTTGATCTGACTTTGAGTATAAGGATGATATCATGAACTACACTCCCCTAATTGGTCATATGATACCAGAGCTACATCCTTCTCCCTTGTATATCTAATTTACATCATCAGTTGTGAAATATCCCACTCTTTCCCCTTCTACCTCTCCATATGCATTTATAACTCTACTAGATATTCCTTACAATATGGATCCTATATTTCCTATGGCTTAACCATACTACACATGTCATGAGGCTCATAGGCATGATGTATCATATTGTAGATCCTATTAATCAAATATGAATAAAATTGAGGTATATGTTACAAAATAAAATAAAAAAAATCCATGTAACCCTCTTCTACAAAAACACTCTTTTTATATCACCATGTTTTTTCTCACATATAGATGATACTTTTTTAGGTTTTCTCTTACAAGTTTTTATTTTGGGAACCTTGTCATTGTGTGCCATAGTGTTGAGATGATATCCCTTCAACACATCCCTTTATGGAATCATCCCGTACTATCCAAAATCATCAATCCCATCATCCATACCTTGATGATATTATTTTTAATGTTCTCACATGAATCTCTAGTTGAATTGATTATTCTTTTTTTTAAAGGATTGAAAATTCATCATGTTATCAAGTTCATACAATATGACTTTAAGGACCTCATGATTCATACTGCCATAAAATCCTATATAATGTTTTTAAAAACATCAATGATACATGTCAATAATTTACACATCATATTTGAGACACTTTATTCTACTTAGTATATCACTATATATCTCTTTCTTTGGTTTTCATAGTTTTTGTTTACTAACTTAGAAACTTTGTTAATTCCTATTATCTCCCACTTGGGTTTATATTTCTATTGGGTCTGTAATTCCATTTCTTCCTATCTCACATACTTTGTTAATTCCTATGATCTCTCTTAATTGGATTTTTATGGCTATGGATAATTTGGTCATCATCTCACACTGGGGTTTCTATAGCCATGGATTCCTACTTTATATACTTTGGTCATCATTTAACACTTGGTTTTATCTCTCGTACTTGGGCTCCTATAATCATATCTTCATATCAAGAATACTTTGGTAATTCCTATTATCTCCGACTTAGGTTGCTAGGGATATGGTTTCCTACTTTGGATACTTTTGTCATAATTTTATGTTTTGGTTTATCTTTCATCACTTACAATGGAAATCTAGTTTCTCCCCATCAAATTATATTTTACCTCCTAAATGTTATATGGTACAAGGTGTATAATCCAAATTTAATGGAAGTTATAGCCTTAAGAATATGAAGTGTTAGAATTTAACCTTTAGTGAAAAACTCGGTTGGAATTATTTGTGTTCATTTTGAGCTCACACCATATTTTTAAATATGTTCTCAAATTTTTTTTTTTCCATGATTGAAAAAGTTTGTAACACAAAAATCCGTATACCTTTGAAAACAAGTCAATGTAAAATCAAGAAAGATATTGAATCTATGTGTAATATTTGTTGTGTTAAATATTAGTAGCCACACCCATGTTTTTACGTAGAAATTTCCTTTTGAAAGTTACCAATGAACCATTTAAGAATCCTTGCATATGTCCAAATGTGTTTTTTAGTCTAAGTTCTTATGAAAACTGTATTTAATTTCCCAACGCTAGAAAACACATGGATCATTTTGGTTTTCATCTCAGTATCGGGTTTGGTTTGATTATTTGTAGAAGGGATATAAATATACAATGTGAAAATAATCCCCAAGGCTTGATGGAATATTCTAAGGAATATTCATGAGAGCATAATACAAAATGCAGACATAGCCTTGTTCCCCGAAAGGAGACACGTGTACATATATCTTTAGAGTGAAGAAATGGTCCTTTTATTTACCATTACATTTTACACCAGGTAAAGTACAAAGTGCAGTTACAAGTCCCAATCCCAATGGGGACATGTGTCAACTTTGTTATCAAAGTCAATAACGAATGATCATGTCAAATTTATAGTTTTTCACCCCTTCGAAAAATGAACAAAAATAATGTAATATGTGAAAACAGAAGGTCAGAAATCCAGGGAAAAAAGGAACAAAATCTTATTATTCTTTGAGACATAAAAATTGTAAAAAAACCCAAGGTCTGAAGAATTAGGTACATGGACTAAAAATATGGAATACACGGGAATGGATAAATAAATACATTTCACATGTTACAAAGATAGTGTGTGGATCATTTTACAAAAATATTCCAAAGCTCATTAAAATTTAAAAGGGAGTTCATTAATACACTAGCTATATGGGAGTAAGGACCATTAGTTTAAAGGAATCATGTAAGGGAGATACATGAATGATAGTATACAAAAGATTACAATGGTTGAAAATAAAGACAAAGTTGAGAATTACAAAAATCCCCCATGAACGTAATCTTCAACATTAATGCATGAATCCATAATTAGTTAATGTTGTAAATTGTTATAAATTATTCTACTGGTACTCATAGGTTTGATGATCTAAAGGATTCTCAAGTGGTATTGAAGTATAGTTGAAGCAAGAATTATCCCCAATGATCAGATTTTGGTTGCAGTAATTTTTAGTCACGTTCTGAGCAGCAAGTGGATATTTTTTAAGAGCTGAGTTCATCAATTCCCATATCTTCTATGATATTTTCAGAATCAATTTTAAAAGGTCTAGGTATTTTCGAAAAGAGTTTTGATAAAATTATGTCAGAATCATGAAGCTTCAACTATTATCGATGAAAATAAGTTCCAATCTTAGTCCCCCTAGACGAAATTGTAGACTCTGATATTGCATATGTCGACCTAGAATATTTTTAGGCAGACATTATATTCCATTGAATCCAAATAGCTAACAATTGTATTGAAATTTTTTATACTTTCCCTCCCACTACAACTTACCTAGAGATTTTATAGGTGTGTGCTCAACACTATAATCCTATAACTTGAGAAGTTTGGGACGGGAAGGAAGATTTGGTTTTATCTTTCCAGGAGTAGACATTTGATTGAATGTTGTATTTTCCTCCCATAATAAAAGAGGGGTTTGTTTCCAAGGATTTAACATAGGAGCATTGGAACTCAAATTTGAAGAAGTGGTCATAATTTATGAATGCCCATTGGTTGACCACTCTGCATAATTCTGCCCCCAGAATGACAAAAAAGTTGAATAGAACTAAATTTATTAAGGAAGTTTGAGATGTGATTGTATTGCTGAACTATATAATGTGTATTAAATCTACTACTTGTTTCCAGGAATGGATGTTTTAGTTCAGTCATAAAAAATACTTATAAAACAAAAAAACTCTCCTATAGGCTGAGATAATAAGTGATTGTATTCATGAACAAATGATGGGAGTTGCATAGATTGCGAGAGGAGAAAATCCTGGCACGGGAGATATATTTTTGTCCTCTTAATTATTTTATAATATTTCTTTTCATATATATTTTAAAGAATTATTGATGGATGGTGGCTTAGCAACTCCAAGGTGTATGATATATTCTTTCAGCTAAAGCTAGAAAAATGTGAAATACATTACATAAATCTTTCTAATCATTTCTTTGCACCCAAATTTTTTTTATACGATCTTAAATAGGAGAATAAGAGAATTTCACCTGATGCTAAGAGATTTATTGCTCAATATGGGTGTTATTTTATTAAATTCAAGACCTTTTCATATATCAGGATTAACGGTTTTGATGGGAAACCCTACTTTCTCACTAAGTGTGTAAGTGACAAATGGGCACTGATGGAATTGGTCAGACAATTGTTATCAATATAGAAATTCATTTCCCAAAAGCATCTAACATCCCCTATCAAGTTCCCCATGATCATTGGGAATTACACCTACTTAAGCATCTAGAAGATAAAAACATTGGAAGGAGAAATGAAAAGATGTTTTTAGGATAGATTTGAGGAAAGGAAAGATTAGGATATAAAGCATATATTACATAGTTTTGTACCCACTTAGAGAGAGCATAAAAATCATTACTATGATTTCTGGATAAATTGTGAAGATGAAAGGGAAGTTAGACGAATAGAACATTCAAGAATGGAATTTTCATAGATGATTGATTTCAGGGTCATTCGAGATCCTGAAGGGTAAAAAGATAATGGTAATGTGATTAGTGAAGATTAAATCCAAAATGATATTGCTTCTCATCCTTTGCCACAAGTTTATTAGGATGTTGATGAGAAAATATATAATCAATAAAAAACTACAAACATCATCTTACTTTCTATAAGGTGGTTATTTTCAAAAGGAGTGGATGTAAGCTACCAACATACCCCAGTGTTAAGGGAGTATAGGGATAATAATATTATTGATGATGTTATTCCCATATATCATAATTTTTATGCCACTAAGGATGTTTCATAAAGGTAAAATATTAAGATTCCTTCTAAGAGGTTTGAATCTATTCCAATAATGGGTTATGTAAGTGCCCGCGTTATTATAAGTAGAACTCCCCTTCATGAAACGACATGAAGAACTAGAGAAATTATTTAGAAAGGGATCTTCAAGGGTCATATTTATCATGTTACTCCCTTATAGATTATTCCAAAATTTGTTTCAGGATCTAAAGGAAAGGATAAAATGATGAGATCTACTCCTAAGAAGCCTAAGGAACAAAATTTGTCTGAAAAAACCTCATGAATTTCAAACACCAAATACTGGTCTATAAGAATGATAGGACGAGGAATAAGTTCATCTTTGGAAGAGGATTCAAACTAAGGCATTTGAATGGGTTGATTTAGATGAGGTAGATACCCCTAGATAAATAATAGATCTTGTTGCCCATGTATTTTCATCTGTTATCACCCAATCCCCTACGACTATGTTCATTGAGCAACATGTACCTATGATGACAACCCTTTCCATTCTAACAGCTCTAATTGCTTTGCCCCTCAATGAAAAACCCATTAAAAATGATCTTGTTCCTGATATCTTGACTCTTTCACAAAAACATACTAAGATTACCCCAAATAAAATTCCAAGAAGTGGGGTGGAAGAAGAGGATATACTTATTAAACATGAAGTATAACTTCACACCAAAGAGATTCTAGTATAAAAAACAAACATGAAGTATAACTTCACACCAAAGATATTCCAGTATAAAAAACACAAGGAGAAAATTTAGAATTACAATTGCAGTAACACCTCAAGACACTGAGGTGATAGTATAAATTCTTGAAGCCTAGATTCACATAACTGAGGCCATTCCCCAAGAACTCTATAATATGGTACCTACTCATAAAACTTGTGAGAAATTGGTATAGGAAGAAAGTGAAGTTGGAGATCAATAACCCTTGACATTTGAAGTAGGAGATGAATCTGAGTCTATGGATGGAATTGAGGATCAAGGTGGTCTTACTTAATGAGAAACTTAAGAGGAACCAATATATGCATCTCCAGAAGGTATTTCCATGCCTTCTACATCTTCAAAATCCCTTGCATTCATCCTTGTAACTCCAGTTTTATAATCAATTTAAGCACACGAGTCTCCCATAAGGGAATAAATAGGTAGTACTATCCCAAAGAAGAAAAAGTTGGAAATACAGTTGAATGATGATGATTTATAAAGCCTAAATCTCCTCAATCCAACAAGACCAACCAAAAAGGTAAAAATTATTTCTAGGATGGCCCAAATTAAGAAAGGAGAATGATTCATAGATGTTGCAACTCCTAAAGTTGATGTTCCCCAAGGAGAAGCATCCCTATCTGATTTTCAAGTCTCTAGGATCTCATTAGGTAAACATTCTACTAAGGAAATGAAACATGATTTTTTTGTGTCAGTAGAAGAAGTGTTCCAAAGGATTGATGATTTTAAAGAAACCAAGAAATATTTAAAGGCCAAGAATGAAGCATAATCCAAATTGGTTAAACAATTTACTATAAATCATAAAGAAGGAAAGGTTGAAATCCTTGAAATCACCAACGATGATATTAGGAGAGTGAGTGAATTTGGAGAAAGAGGAGAGATCACCATCCAATGGGGAAAAATTTTTGGTGACCAGAGGTGAAGAAATAATCAAGGAATCTGTGAAACGTTATTCCCATAATTTAAATAAAGTAGAAACAACCAATGAAATAATAGATAAATGTGAATCTGAGAAATAAATGTGGACTGATATGCTACAAAAAATGGAATCTATCAAATACTTAAGTGATGACTTGGTTGTTTAATAAGGGATTGTATCTCTTGAGTTTGTAGGAAATCAACAGGAATACTATGAAGCTGTAAAACTAAGAGATGAGATTTTGACAGAATATTTTGAAGTCCTTAATGGGTTGAGAGAAAAACAAATCGATTATATCGGTAGCCTTCATTCCCTGATAGAAAAAATAATTGGGACAAATAGTGGAGAAAAGATCAAAATGGATATTACAGAGAATTGAATCAAACTTTTCTGGAATCATGCTTTAGGTAAACTTGGGGAGCCAAGGATTTTCAATATTTCGATCATGCTGAAATGGGCACAAATTGAATTAATAATTGATAAATTGTTAAGAAGGGTAAAGAAAGAAATATTTTTCTTTGTGGAACTTCATGACACAGGTATGAAGAATGAAATCATTCTCCACTATCACTCATGGCCCGAAGAGGAAATTGTGCAACATTTGATTGAAAGGTTTGACACTTACAAGAACAATGCAAGGGATAAATTAGGGAATCAACATGCTGGAAAGGAACCTAAATGGTAAAGAAGAAAAAAGACAGAGAAAAAAAAACTTACTTTAAAAATGCATTCTAGATCGAACATTTCTTCAAATAGAATGTAGTTTGCTAAAAGTCAAAATTTTTGTTAGAAATAGAAAAATATATTTTTCATTTCTCCCATGTGACACCATATGGTTCATCCTTTATCCAACCTAATCAGAAATAAAGAAATAATATTTTTAGTTAAAATATACTTCCTTTGAAAAGATTTTGAAATAGCATGAAGCTGGAGATCAAAGGATCATTTAGGGAATTTTCGGGGGGAAATTCAATCAAGTAGTTGTATAAGTATGAGGGTTATGTCCTCATGCTAGAGGGGTTTTTTTATTAAGCATTTCACAAAAATAAGAATTGAGATATTTTTATGTGACACTACTTAATTGTCTGGAATAAATACGTTTCAATTTTTTAGTCTGTCAAATTCTAATGTTAAGATGATGAAAATGTAGATTCATTAACAAGGATTGAGATCACTTATTTTCATTTTTCTAGTTATGAGCTTAGCTTGTGTTTTTTTGATTCTATATATCGATCATTTGGTTGATCAATTATATTTTCTGTTACAATTTTGTATTTATTGCTTCTCAAAATTATACTAAATCTTCCCTTAGTGATTACATTTTGGTTATTTATTTAATATTTTGGTGTGATCATTCCCTTTACAATATTGAATTTAATTATAAAATCCTCACTGAAATTATATTGATGATGGATTTTTGTAATCTTTTGAGTGAATATTGAGATCAGAAGTAAGAAACTCTTCATTAAAATATTTACTCAAGCCTTTATGATAAATATTTTAAGAATTGTGTTGAACATTTGTGCTAATTGAGTATCAATGAATTCTAATCTTCCGTTAAGTAAAAACTATGATTAATGAATGAATTTTTCTTTTTTATCCAGAATTTTATATGTGTCTGAGTAAATAATGTAATTAGTGTCATTAAAAACATCAATTATCTTACTATCTCCCATCCTTACAAACATTTACACACTTCTATTATAATCATACAATATAAGTCCTTCCTCGGTCATTTTATTATGTTATTTAAAATTCTGAAATCAAAGTAACCTTTGATTTTTGTTTCCTTTATTGGAAAATTCAATAGTAATGCAACTTATTTTCCAATAGTAACATGTGTCTGGTGAAATAAGCGTATATATCGCTTTGAGTGAAAAATGTAAATGTAAAGTGTTGTGTCTATGGCCATGCTTATCCCTAAATGGTTCATTGTTCTAAAGAAATAGAGAAGTAAGAAAATTATCTCTATCACTGTGTTTCAATTTACCCCTCAGGTCCTCTCACCTTGGTCAAGATGTAGGACAAGAAGTAGAAAGGATGGCCATTCCTTTTGTATATGTAGCCTGATCCATCTAAGATCCGATCTAGATAAGTTTTCAAGACGTCTACCTCAGCTATAAATGGCTTAAAATTCAAAATATCTCATAATTAAAGTTCCCAGCTTACTTGTTGATGATGCTTTGCCCCTAAGAGGTGTAAGATTGGGTACCAACATGCTTCTGATGCCATTGTCGGGGAGTATTTCCTGGAATTAAGAAAAATACATGTCTCTGGTAACATTTCTAGTGTGTTTGATATAAATTCATGTTTGGAACCCAATCCTTTGTTGATATTTTCTAAAATAGAGCACGATATGAATTAATTTTCTTTATATTTTCCTAGTAAAAGAAAGATTTCCATTAAAATTGACTTCATTGGGAGAATCCTGACAAAAATACTATGAAGATTTTAAAATATTTTTCATTTGCATATAAATTCATTATCTAGAAAGTTATTTCAAGTGATCAACATGTCTAAGGTGAAATACCTTAGTGGCAGCTTCATCTTCTATAAGAAACTTGGTATGAACCAGTGAAAAAATCTAAATTATTTTTGATTGACTTGGTAATTTCACAAAGCTGGAAGGAAGTAGATCTTTCTTCAAATCAGACCCTCCCATAAATTTGTTTCTAGAGTGAGGAAATACAAATCCAAGGAGTAAGAAAATATGGAAAGCCTTAGTTGATCAAAGGTCAGAAGAAAAAACTATATCTATTGATGAATCAAATCAACCTTTAGTGGAAGATTATTCTATCACTTCAGAACATTCTAGATTAAGCAATCCCTGTGCCAATTTATACACTCCAATTCAGGAGGGTCTTTAATTTACAAGTTCTTAAGGAAATCCTCTTTTCCCTCCTTTGTTGATTATAAATAATATAGTATTTTGTGAAAATGATTCATTAAGATATCGATACTGTAAAGACCACACTCCATTTCTTTAGAAACCTCTAGTTCCCCACCATTTTAACCCTCCCATTGAAACACCTCCTCTAAAAAATATGATATAACCTCCACCCTGACCTCCTTTTGTAGTAAATACTTACAAACTTATCAATTTAAGTCCTATATGAAATCAAAAATAAATTATCTAGATTTTAGGGGAACAATACAATAAGTGGATATCAACATCTTAGACTCTTCATAAATGTTATGGAAGATTTCAAAATAGAACATGAGGATGTATATGTAAAATTGTTTATAGACACTCTAGATGAAGATGCCAAGGAATGGTACAAGTCACTACATGATGATTCAGTTGAATCTTGAGTATAAATGAAGAATGCCTTCAAGTTACAATATGGTGATAAGATTAATCCTAGGTTTTTTCTGACTGAATTTTTAAATATAAAGAAAAAATTGAATGGACCTATTCCTGATTTCAATACTAGATTTAATAAAACCTTGACAAGATTGCCTATAAATCTGAGACCTAGTGATGACTATTTCCTAATCAAATAATCATATGCTTTTGAAAAAAAAGAAACTTATTACCTGAGAGATAAAAATCCTCGAACCCTAAGGTGGGATTTTTCTATGGATGTTCAAATTGATAATAATATCAAGGAAGATGGAAAACCTCCAAAAGGATAGGGTTTTAAGTTAATTAACCAAGAGAAATCTCAAACAAGAAAGTCAGTAGATCTGGAGGAAGTAGTCACAACTTTAGTAGGGGTAATCGAGGATATTTCATATAAAATTTCTAGAGCAGAGAAAGGCCTAGGGGTAAGTCCTCAAGATCAACATAAACCTAAAGGAATGAATATATTTTGAAATCATCCCTGAGGTGATAAAAAAGAAAATGATAAAGGAAAAGGACCTATGGGTTCAAGGAACAAGTAGCAAAGCCCTAGATAAAACAAGGTAGTACCTGATACACTAACTGTTAGAGTATCTTTCGTGGAAGAATATTGTATCTTTAAATGGTGTGATAAATGTTTTAGACACACTCTCATTGTGATCCCACTAGGGATAATAATGAGGCCATTGATGAAGATAATTTTGGTGATGTTTTTATGTTGGAATGTTTTGATACTACACCACAAGGGGCTACTTCTACTGAATTGTTGGGTAATAGAACTGTTGAGTCCTTTTGGAATTTTCCTGAATGGTTATCTTATTTTCATCCTATTACTAATGTTGATGTAGATATGGTTCATTATTATTTCAAGTTACCTAACGATGACTTTGAATATATAAGGGTTTTGATGATTAAAAAATAAGACAGGGGAATTCCTTCTAAGGAAGATAGATATATTTTGATGAATGTGGTGGTTGCTTAAGAAAAATATTACAACCTTCATAACATAGTGGTTAAAGGATACACCCCACCTTCAAAAAACAAGACACACATACTAACCAATATCCCCAACAAATTTCCTAAGAAAGATATGCCAAAAAAGGCCCCGTTGTTGCTACTAAGCCTAGTACTACTGATGTTTATTAACCAATAAAAAATATTGTCCCATCAGAAAAAGAAATTACTTTTTCTCCCAACTCATCTCTCCCCAAGTATGACGTTTGTGATATGGATCAAATATGAATTAAAATTCAAAATATTGTGCCCATTGTTGAGTTTATCATAATACTTGAGCATAGAAAAGGAGCATTTGAATATTTGGGATTCAAAGAGGAAATAATTGTCATTCAAAAATAGATAAATAATTTAGATGTTTCACCTACTATAGATGAAGTAGAATTTCCTCAGGAACAAGAAAGGATTGGGGAATCCCCAGAGATATATTTAGGCACCTTCTTGGTTAAATCTCAATTGAATCTAGATCAATTTTGTACTTGCCTGATTATTAATAACATGTTGGTTCATAATTGTATGTTTGAATTGAGAGCCCCGTGCAATATAATTCCCTTGGAGGTGAATTGATGAGCCCTTTTATTTACTATTTCAAAAGACTCATCTTTTGTGCTTTATTTATCAATGTGTACCCCCTAAACTTGTGTTTCCCATTACTGTTAAACGTATCTATTATATCTTGAACTTATGAAACTTATACTAATTAATATAATTACTACTAATTTTACTTTATTTTGTGGATTATGGATGTATTTATTATTTTGAATACAATGTGATGCTTAACTAGTGATTTGAATAAATGTTAGACTTGATTTCCAAGATTTGTTATGTATCCGCTAACATGCAGCCAAAAAAACTCATTCACAATATAAAGATACTCATACACAGCAAATGACATGCAACAAATGGGACTCGTCCACATCTAAGAACTTATAGCTAAAAGAGGTCACATGCATATAAGACTGTAATTCTAGAAATATTATGAATCATGGACACTTCACCTGATTTTTTATGTGTTTACAAAAGAGCATTTATGAGAACATAAAAAATATTCAATGACATCACTTGATTATGCTCTACAAATCCAATAAGGATCTAGTTGATTTAATTTGATAATTGGTTGTATAGAGTGATCAGTTAGCAGAGTTATGTCATTGAATGAGGACTGCTTATAACAATTTTGTTGCATGCATGGGAATCTCTAGATTGTTTGTTTTTAATATTGTACTTAATCAAATTGTAACTATTAGTAAGAAGGTAGTCTCTTCATGTATCTTCTGAGTGAAGAATATAAAAAGAATGTTAAGGCTATAGAATGGGATTGATCCATAGGTAGATATTTGGTTGTATGTTCCATTTGTAATCTTCATGTTATTGAATAAAATCAGATTTCTACTAAATTGTTTTAGACACGGGCCTTATGAGGGATTAACACCCAAGGTAGGGCCCACTTGTGGTCTTACATGATTAGATTATATTTACAAAATATTATCCTTTATTTATGATCTATATTATACATTATTTAATGATAGCCATAGTATTCATTTCCATTTATAAGCTTGTTAAATTCCAACATTGTATTTCCTAATTATAGTGAAAATAATTTTCCCTTATACCTCTCAACATCTGTAACTATGCATACATCAATAGAAATATTAAAATTTTACGTCCCTAGGTCTGATAACTAAATGATTTTGGATTAATAAAGAACATAATAATTTCTGCGAGTTAATTTGCACCAACATTTTTGTCATTATCACGGGGGATACTGCCAAGTTATGAGTTTGTTCAAGAGGGTTTTTCATTTCTTAGAAGAGGTCTAGGTTTTAGGAATTCACCTCAAACTAAACGCCCTTACTAATTACCATTGAATGAATTGAGTAGTTAATGCACACACCATCCACGTGATGCCCATGGTATATTTTTACCTAATCCACAAGTAGAATAGATCTCTTCATTTACTTCTAAAGATTCTGAAGAAGAAACCTCCATACTGGGTTTTCATTTTGAAGACAATCCTCCAAGTGAAGGCTCTGAGGTTGCACCTGAGCAGCTTGTGATGGTAGAAGAAGTAAATCAGAATGCTCAAAATGGGGCAACCACCTCCAATTTTCCCATCACTAAAAACAATGTAGCTACTAATATGAATAATATTTCTCCATCAGCCTTGCAAAAACTCCATGGAGCTATGCTAGAGGACCCAGACACATTTCTCTTTGAGTTTGGTAGTTTGTATAGGAGATATGATTATAAAACTGATGCACATAAGTGTAAATTATTTCCTGTAACACTCAAGGATTCAAATTTGAGATGGTTCATGGGATTGAGAATAAATTATGTATCCACATGGGCACAAATGATGGCTAAATTCCTCGATAAGTACCAGGATTATTGCAGACCAAGAAACAGAGGAGGTAATGAAATATACAGAATGAGACAAAAATAGATTGATCCATTTGAAGACTATCTGGAAAGGTTCATTTTATTCATTCAAAATTCAAGACACACCACTGACATACCACCTGACTCCCTCAAATTACTCTTTTTGAAGGGACTTGGTGAGGAGGACATGGATGTTATGGATCTGATAGGAGCAGGGGAAATTTAAAAATATTATTTTGAAAAAATATGTGAAGCCTATAAAAATTACTCAAGAGCTACTATGAAGAGGGTAAGGAATGTAATATCAAGAGGAAAATTATCTATAAAAAATGAGGGACATATCTAAGTCATAGATTGCTATAATATTCAAAAACATGAAGTAGGATATTTTCAATGATATGGCCAATCAACTGGATACTGTACATGCTAAAAATAAGAAAGAAGATGCAGAAACAACACTCACAAAGTACTATCATGCATACGGAAGAAATAAATTAGATTGTAGATGCAGATAATTGGTCAGTATTGCTCAAGAAAGGAAGCCTTCACCTAATTTCAAGATCTTGGAGATAGAAGATGGGAAATTTTTCTATGGTTCTTAAAGAAAACCATGGCCACCGAGGCAAAGAGGTATGACACAAGACCCTATGCTTTCATTTCAAATTTGGTCTAATAATTCATATATTCAGCCCCTTCCTTGGGATAACCCTCAAGGATGGGCCCCATATCCTAACCAATATCAACAATAGTGGTAACCTCAATTACAAGGCCAACTTCAGCAACAATGGCAACAACCTCCTTAATCATGGAAATAACCATGGCGGGGAGTGCACTAATGGAACAACCCAACTCCTAATTACAAACAAGCTTATCCACTACCTCCTTATAAGTAGCAGAAAGCTATGATTCTAGACTCCTAAGTAGGCTATCAATTGAAAGCTACACAACTACCAACTCGACCAATACCTAATCCTAACAATAAATTTTCTAAGCTATCATATTCAAATAAACTAGATAAATACCCTACCTATTATTTTGATATCAATAATATCCATATTCACTTAGAAATAACACTTCCTCCACCAACTGGACCTACCATTACTAAAATTATAGAGGAACCGCAATTTCTGCGTGATGACCCGCTACAAGGACAGAAGATTTTACAGGCTGATCCGAAGTAACCTGTGAAAATTTTTACCAAGGATAAAACAAAAGGTAATGAGCCACCATTTCCTAAAAGGTTGCAATAAAATAAGACTCACCTTAAATCATAATGTAATTATAACTTTTTCAACCAGTTAAAATACATTTGTTTCAAAATTCCATTAGATAAAGCTATCAAGGATGTCCAAATTTATAACAAATTTGTTAAAGATCTATGCATAAAAAAACCAGGTAGGAAAAGGAGAGATCCATCTACTATGTAGGTCATTGGACAATTAGATGAAATTATTATTGGGAACTCATTTCTTCCTAAATACATAGATCGAAGAAGCCCTTTAATAAATGTTAGAATCAATGGCATAGTAATAAATAAAACTCTAATTGACTTGGGGGAAAAAATAAATGTAATTACAAAATAAATCATGGATGATATGAAATTAGAGGGGCTAATACTAATAGCCACATTCATGCAGCTTGTAGACATATCAACATTTAATCCCGAAGGAGTCTTGGAAGACATAGTAGTGGTAGAATCTTGGGAATACCTTGTTGATTTTATTGTTCTTCAACCATGTAACATTCCAATTTTAAGACTTTAGAAACAATGGATTTTTTTTCTTGCGTAATGTTCACTGTTCTAAATTTACATAATTTAGAACACACATTCATAGTCAATCAATCTCATAACAAAAAACCATATGCAGCTATAAATGACTCAGTGGAACACTGATCTCTCATGTTAAATTAATAATTTGTCTACTACATATACTTAGTTACTTTACCCTTATTAGGGTATTGAGTGTTTTATTAAAGCATCCTATCTAAATATTTGTTACCAATATTCATTTGAAATCCCACTTCTTAAACTAGGTTACATATGACAATGCAACCAACAGCTTGCGATAATTTGGCCAAATATTTTAAACATATTATTCATGTTTATATTCCCTGACTGCATATAAGTCAAAAAAAATAAGTCTTTTACCTCACTCAATCTATTATCTAGAATGGTCCTTACTTACTATTGTTAGTCCTCTTTTTCATAGTTTAACCATAGACAAGGTTAGCAACATAGACTAGTGTGGAGGACTTCTCGCAGTGACTAAGGGTACATAGACATAATCAATCGGCCTAAGTCGATTGTGTGTGTCTAGTTATCCTAAGTCATCATGAGTTGACCCCAACATTAGATCATGCCCCTAATGTTACCAAGGGAAAAACTATGATCAAGTCATAATTTATGTAGATCTAGCTGATTAAACTCTGAAGGGAGTTGTAACATGTTAACTATAGCATTTTATCCTCATGAAGACCTAATTTTCGATGAAGGTACTCAACTGTAGTTGGTGTGTGTCAACAACCATCTGAGTTCTCCTCATCAGAATGAACATACCTTAGAAAGAATTTAATTGCTTAATAATTTTCCTTATTAAGGGTTAATTGCAGTTACCATACCAAGCAACTAGGTTCATTGAACATTAGGGTTCCAAGGTAAAAACTACAATTAGAAGTAGGTATGTAGAGACATATACTCCCTAATCATTCCATAAGTTATGTTTTTATACCATTAACATTATGATTTATATTTTACATAATAGATCCAACACATATTTAATGAGATGTTTGCTTACTTAAGTTATGAGTAAGTTCTTTTTATATTAGACTTAAATGGAATGAAGTATAATCCCATTTATTTTCCTTTCCAAAATTCCTACTCTTTTTAAGTAATTCTTCAAGCGGAAGCACACCTTCAACTATCCAAAGATACCATAGAGATTCATTCCTTAAAGGTCTTAAAAAAATTCTATGATTCATTGCATGGAAGTTGTCTTCCCTTTTCTTATAAAGTCTTAATGTCCATTTATAACCCCATAATACATTATAAGTTATCATTATAGTTTTATTCACCCAAAAAAAATTGATTTAAATATAGTCATAGTGCTATAGCTGAATATATATGCAAGAATGACAACTTATTAAGTTGCATTTTTACTAGAGAGGGTAGCACATCTAACACCCAATCTCTATTTAAAATGTCCAAAATCAAGAGGGTAGGTTACTATTAGAAAAATTAGAGAAATAATTAACATTTCCATTCACATAATACCCAAAAGGATTACACAGTACAAGAAAGTCCAGAAATCTTTCATTCATCAAGATGATTCATACATTATAAGTCCAACACTTTAGACATTTCTAATGTCAAACAACAATAACAAGATCGATTACAAGTACAACTTTATTTTTCCATCAAATACATTTCAATAATGAACATATTTCATCATAAAAGATATAGTCTCTTTCATAAACAAATGTAACTTCCTGTACATCTTTTATCCTTTTATCACTTACGAAGTCCATCTGCAAAATTGCTAGCTTGGGTCAGTTCATTGAACTGATCATGATAAACACTAATCATTAAAAATATTTTCTTTTAGATAGTTTTTTCATAAAGAGAACTCTGTTGTTATGAAATAGTCTTGAGCAATTCAGAAAAACATACCAAAAGGATTTAGCATACATAAATGAGAGAAAGAGAAAAAGTGATAAACCATAACATAAGTAAGAATAGATCATGATATAAATGATGTCAAACTTCCATATTATTGTCTTTCATAAAAATAATTCAAAGTACAATTTATAAGTAATATCTCATCACAAGCCCCATATGATTTTCATACATTACTTTACATGATTCACTCATCAGTTAAACCTATTTAATATAATAATATAAATATCCTAACTATGTTTTAGGAATAGTTAAATAGTGATAAAAAAATGGTACTTCCATCTCGACATATAATTCACCTAAATTCATCCTAAAAAATGAGATGCCAATAATCCAAATTAAAATAACAAGAATAAGCTTAGGGTGATCCTAATCACATAATTTAAATGTGTTACTAATTTAAGTGTCCTAATACTCAAATTCAGAATTAGAACCTAATTTAAGTTAAAGTCAAGAAAATAAATAGATCTCATCAAAAGGATAAGATTAATTTGGCATGGAATTGGGACTACACTCAATCCCCAAAGAGATACAATATTACCAGTGTTTAAGTCAAAAGAGTGGAAAAAAATGCTTTAACAATCAAATTCAACTCAATCATCCATACAATTAACCTCTTCTTCAACTATACTACCCTAGCACAACCTGAACTTAATTCTACAATAAAATTTTGGAAGATTACATAATGAAGCTAACAAAAAAGGACAACACCTTCTCCAAGTTTGAAACAAAAAGAAAATTTAAAAGAGGGAGGGAGAGATTACTTACTCATAGTTTTCAACATGATTATAAAGAGAGCATGAGATAACTAATAACATATATAGACAAGATAATTCTCTACTACCCCACACCAAAATCCCAAATAGAGAACTAATCAAGGATCAAATTGAATGACAACAATCCTAAGGAAGGGAAGAAATAACAAACCATAACATCAATTACCTTTCATCATTCAATGAGGACAGTAAATATAACACCTAAATTTGCAAGACAAATAGTAACCATTTCCCAATAGATACATTGGAGAAAGGAAGAGGAGTATTCGAAGGGTAAGTCTACACAGGCCTCCTAACCTAGACCCCTAAGGGGAAGGAATTATAATGCGATTTAACCAAACACGAGTCACCAATATTTTTCATGAATACATTATTTTTGAAAATATAAATGAACTAAAATTGAGTTCAATGGCCCATGGACAAGAATCATGCAAACTAAACACATCAAACAATGTCCATGGAACTGGTTAGACATTCAAGTTGAAAACATCAACTATAAAACAATATGCTAATACCCAAGATAATTTTTCATTCTTAGCAATAGTTGCCTCAATTACAGAGGTTACCTAAATAATCAAAATAATAGAACAAAATAACACTTCCCTCATAGGATTCCAAGATACTTATACTTCCATAAGAAATAATTCCTTTCAAGGAGCTAACAGGATTATACTTACCAGACCTTAAATTAAAGAATGAAATAGCTCTATCAAGAACAAACAGATGAAAAATCCATTCCATGAATAATCCTGAACAATTTATCTTTTCTTAAAAATCATAGGGAAAGACGACTGCAACGGGGAGGGTAAAAATGAGAACCTAAAATCACAATCACATAAGTGATAAGGAATTATACACTATGACAAATTTTTGAGCCTTCTAACAAAACTAAGAAGAACATGCTAAAAACCAGAATCCCAAAAGTTTATCCATCACATAGATTCATGCGAAGTCAGAAATTCATTCAAAATATTTAAACAATTTAGCACTTGAAGTCTTTCCATAGTGCTGAGATTAGATATTCTATAGCAAGTCCCACAAATTTAAGCAACCGATCTACTTAAAAGTTTACGCAATTCCAAATCAAATCACCAATAGTTTCAACTTCATCTCAAGCTCATGCAGAAGGATAAAACCATAACCCAACAAATCAAATTAAGAGAAAAAGAAACCCAGATATCACTTTCCTCTTACCAGTAAATTCAAAACAACATTCATATAAAACAACACTACAAAATAAACGCATGATGAGATGATCTAAATAACCATGCAAAACTAGATTATTCCTAAGAAGAGTAGAGTTATTTTAATGAGTCAGTTAAGTAAAAGAAAAATAACTTAATGGGTAGAGCCTATCATGCCTGATAGAGCTTCTCCTTCACTAATTTGTAGAAGATTTCCAATCATAACTTCAACAACTTCTTCTCCTCCATAAAATGTCAGCCAAATTTCAACATTTATCCCTTCTTCTTACAGTTTTTACAGAGTCCAATAATAGCTCTATGGAATGTAAAAATAAGAGTCATGAAAGGATAGAACTGGAGGTTTGAAGAACTTAAAAACATCATGCTAAGCCCATGCTCGAAAATGAACCAAAGATCAAAACAAGCAAAACCCCTCATGCATCTTCATATTCATTTTTTTCCAAGTTAAAAAAATTAATGTAAAGGACTATCAGGTCCCTCATTTTTTGATGCCACCACCATCTCTATCTTTGGAAAAGAATAAATTCAAATTTTTCATACATAAAAACTCGGTGGAGGTTCCAATTTAGCCTCCCGTAACTTTTTCAATACCTATGCCAAAGTTGGCAGTAGGAAGATATAAGACTGCATTAAATCCCATTTAATATCTAGAAATTGATGCCACCCACCACCCAATTCCCATGTCCTCCCATAGGCCCTCTTTAGGTTATCCATACTTTAAGTTAGGGTAACTTTAGTTCAGTAAAACAACATAGGTCCATACGTAGGTCCATAGTATTAGTCTAGGTTTAACCCCTAGGATAGAGTCATTATTTATAAAACATAGATATTAGGTCCAAGGTCTTCCAATGACATATCATCCTAAAAATAATAGAAAATAGGAACCATAATTGCTACTGGATTAAATATGAAGTAGAGATCCATGAAGAGGGTCATTTACATCCCTCGCATACTCCATATCCATAACTCTTTCATCTATCCAAATTGGACTTTATGTCACCAAGACATGCAAATTAGAAGCATACCTTGGATCAATGGAATTGATCCAAGGTAATGTTCTTTGATTCCTCTTAAATTATGAAAACTGAAACTCAAATTCATAATCCCGTGTAGTGAATTTATCTTGCATAATAGAGATGAATTGATTCATTTTTAATTAAGGAAAAATATGATAGAATGTACCTATTAAATAGATGAATTATTCCCTACTACAAACATGATTTTTAGATTCATAAGAGTACATCATCTTAAGAAAAAACCACCTGTCAATGTTTGCACCTTCTAAAGTAGAATTCATCTTAGGTACCTATCATGTTAGAGACATTACATTACTCCCTCCTAAAAATCATCATCATCCTAATGATTAACTTAGTCAAAATAAATTCAATCAGTAATATAACCATAATATAATTCTTTCATGCATAAGTTCATAACAGAACCAGATTTAAGAAATTCCAATTTTCATAATTA
This sequence comes from Taxus chinensis, assembly GCA_019776745.2. Lineage (NCBI taxonomy): Eukaryota > Viridiplantae > Streptophyta > Pinopsida > Cupressales > Taxaceae > Taxus > Taxus chinensis. Next base: position 316,936,761 of record CM034148.1, read on the forward strand.
TTCAACGTTAAAATAGTTGCTTCAATACTAAAGAATTTAGTATCTACCCAAAATTGGCAAGTTTATTAATATGCTAAGAAAAAAATCTTCCATTTTTATCAATCAACATAATCTATTTTGTTAAAAAAAATTGGAAAAGAATTTTTCATATCTTCAAAGTTTTCCTAGGTCATACTTTCTTCACTAAATTGATCCCACTTGACCTTACATTGACTTATTTCATGATTTCTTAAGTGCAACTAGTGATTTTCCAGTACTTGCATGGGTTTAACCATGATTATTTTTGGGTCTTGGACCTGCAAAAAATTCCAATTTAACACGTGATAAATCTAAAACATATTTCTTAAGTAAAGAAATATGGAAAACATCATGCATTTGTGATAAAGAAAGTGGTAAAGCTAAATGATAAGCTACAGGGTTGATTATTTTGACAATTTCATAGGGTCCCACATATAGAGGTGATAACTTGGTAGCCTTGTCAAAATTTATAGAAATCTTTTTTAGTTTAACCCTGTAGCTCCCACTTCCCTTCGACACCATTTTTGTTTTGTTGTTTTCGAGACTGATTACTTCACTTATGGATTTATTATGGCTTCTTGATTTAGCATGCTAGTAGATATCATAGACACTGGATTGTTATTGATTTGATCTTTATATGATGCATATGGTCTACTGGTGGACATTTGATGATGATATTTGTATACTTTTGACATGGTTATTTATCTTTAATTATGACATGTGATATGTTTAATCATATTGAGTAGAACTTGATAATTGGACTAATGTGATGATCGTTTTGACATAAATGAAATGTGGAATAGAAATGTGCTAGAAAGTGTAAGTGATATCATACTTGCATAGATGATAGTAAATCATGTGTCGTTTATTTTAGATTATATTGTATATTTGGCATGAATGTTTTAATGTGGCCAACAGGCCGAAGGAGGTATTCTCTGTTTTGCAGGTATATTATATTCACAACAATATTGGGGAGTGGAGACCAACGACATCAGAATTCGAGAAGAATCCAAATAAGGTCACCATGGCAACAAGTAATTGTGTGTGTGTTTGAATTATTTGGTTAGGGGAAAATTGTGACCTAGGGGTCATGTGTTGTTTTGTTTTAATTTCCCCCTTTCTATTATGTTAGTATGTGTTTCTCTTAGTAAGTGAAATTTTACTTGTGTTATTATTCATATTCTTTGGATTGGTGTTTACCCCTTTACTAGTCATGGGTTGTAGTGTCTTAATTAAGCTAATTTGAATTTTGTCCTAAACTAATCAAAAGATATGACCAAAAGAGAGTTCATTTATTAGGCTTGATTTACTTTGGATTTTGTGTGGAATGATGTGTGTTTGAGTTTTGAGTGTAGCACACTCTACCCCACATGGGAAACTCGAATTTGGCCTTAGAGGCCAAATTTGAAAGCTTGTGGGACAAGTCAAACTTGTCCCACACCTCTTAAAACCCCATTCCAACCCTACCTATGGGTTGGAAGGCCAAATTTAGGGTCTTTTAGGTGTTTTGGGGGGATAAAAAGGGTAAAATATTAATTACACTTTCTTTCAAAAATTTAATTTTGTCCTTTGGGGAAGTGGGCTTTGATGGAGTGTGTAAGGTGCTTTCCTTTCTTTCAACCACTTATTAATGGTGCATTGGAATATGAGGTTGACCAAGTGATGTGGAGTGGAGGGAAAAGGAGGTGGCATCCTACTTGGAGCCACATCATCCCTCCCTCTCTTTTCTCTATTTATTTGATCCTCTTGTTTGTTTTGGGGGTTGGAGGTTTCATTTTTAGTCTCTTGTATTTTGGAGAGGAGAGGATTTTGAAGGAGTTGTGGATTTTTGGAGCTTGTTGATACTTGTGGGATTTGAGACTTCATACTTGGAACAAGCTCTACTATGGAAAGGTAGGAGCTTTACCTTTGTTTGTATTATGTTTTTTTTTTGTTATATGTATGTGTATATATGTTGTTGTTTGAAATACTTGTTGGGAATGGGTAGAATTTCTAAGTTTGGAATGGGAGGAGACTATGGGGAGTTTATTTGAGGGAGGCATAAGAGATCATTTTCTTGAGGAGGGAGTTTGGGTTGGGTGCCCACCTAGTATGAGAAATGCTTGCATTTTCTCCTTGTTCTTACTTTGAGGGAGCCATAAGAGGTGAGGGAGGCATAAGAGTGGATGGAGGGATAAGGGGTACTTGAGGGAGGTATAAGAGTTGTTAGGGGTATTGTGTTTTGCATTGGAGGCTTTTAGGTGGCACCCATTCCCATTGGGAGGCATAAGTGGCCTCCCCATAGGTCTTACTCTTATGGTTTTCTTGATAAGCCTTGTGACTTTGTTGTTTGATTGTTCCCTCTTGTTGAGTTGTTGATTTTTTTGTTTTGAAGGATTATGGAATGAATGTGAAATTTCATGTTAAGTTATGTGGAAGCTAGTAGTTTCCATGAGTTGGGTTTTCTCCCATTGTAATGTGGTTGGGGCTCGGGGGCCAATGGAGAGGATGGCTTCTCTTCTCCATTGGGTATCTTGGTTGGGAGGAGAGCATTGCCTCTCCCCTTATTTTGTTGTGAATCAAGCAAACTATTGGAGGAGCTACCTTGTTGATGTTTGTAGCATTGGAGCCTTGTTGATGAAAATGTGAAACTACCTTATATTTTTTTTGCCCACCTAGAGTGGAAGAAAGTGTAATATTGCTTTGTATTTTAGCTTCCATTATTTTAAATTGTTCCCACATTAAGTGGAAAATGTTGTATTAAGATTTTGAAGGAGAGTTGTGTTGTTTTCATTATTAAGGTTGTAATGTGGATGGAATTGAAAGTTGAAGGAAAGACAATTTATTCTCCTTTAACTTGGCTTCGAACCTCATATGAGTGTATTGATCTTGTTGGAATGTTAGTAGTTATTACTCTAAAACTTATTGGAAATATTGTTGAAAACCTCTTGTGGAATGTTGAGAAATTTACTTGAAAAAAAAAAAAAATATTAAATTTCATTTTGTTACTTAAAGGAGATATATTGGAAAAGTAGGAATATTAGTGCATTCTCTCTTCTTGTATTGTTGATGGAAAGACTTAAGTTTTAAATAGTTTTCAATATGCCAATGAAGTAATTTAAGTCCTAGCTCTATTATGTTTTTCCTCATTTAAGAATTTATTGTAAATCTATTTACAAATTATTAAGGGAAATGAAATCAAATCTATTTAAAATCCCGTACAATGCCCATTAAATTGTGTAGAAAGGAATTTTAATGCAAAAGCTCTAAACTTATCGAGTTCATTAACCATATGTCCTTAATGCTTAAGAAGGAAACTAATATTTTAAATATTACTCATATTAAAGTAATATTAAAATTAATGGATTTATTATTATTAAGTTATATTAATATTAATATACTATTAATATTTCTTTTATATTAACAAAAGTATACTAGTATAAACTATAGCCAAGTAAATAATATTAATTATATATATAAAACAAAACCTATGATATGGTTGTAATAAGACTGTAATAAAACTCACAAGGCACCTACATATAAAATCATACATACATATAATATAAAACAATTAAGATGATGATATATCTATGTAAAATCATCATAGCTAGTAATAAGACTGCAACAAAACCCACGTATGAGATGTTCTTTTAAATGCAAAACGAACTGTGCTTCTTGAATACGCTGATATGAAACAGATCCACCTCTATGAGATTCTCTTCCATGAGTTACATCATAAAGAAGGTAAGTCTCCATAGAGAATCTTGTAATAAATTTCATCAAGTCTCCTCGTAACACTCTCACTGTCCCTTAATCGATTTTGATAAAAATATCTTGAAGGCGAATCCCGAATTTGAGGGTGCATTCGATATTGAGCAATTAACAACATGGTTGGACAACCTACTTGTTGGAAGCACCCCAAAGGCTTCTCCTATGCTGCGACCTACCTGCTGCCTGGCTATCTTCCTGTGCAGGCCGCGACTGTGGATCCCTGCCAAGAACAAACCTCGTAGCACCAAATGAAAGTGGAGGTAACATGCCTGCTTCACTCGCCTTTAGCTTCATCTGTAACCACCATATCTACCCATGTGGCCAGGGCCGAGTAAAAGCAAGTAGGCAGACCAAATAGGAGGCTTAAGATTTGCAAATCCAAAGTGAATAAATGAAGATAGGTATGCGGCCCAGCAGGAGTTGGTCAACACGCAAGGGGATGGAGTTTTAATATTATGGCAGGTGGCTATTAAAGCCACCCACCCCCAACCATGAATTCAAACCTAATTTTGAATGTATTTCCACTGTTAAAACTCCTGTCATTTTGTTCAAATTCAAAAATTCTTAACTACATTTAAGAAAGTAAATTCGAATGATTACAATATTATAAATATCTTTCACAATGACTTTCCATGAGGAAGGGGTGATTAAGCTATTTAATCAAAAGTAATATTTATTTAAAAATTTGTAAAATGTAACGATTCTTAATATTATATATATATTTAACTATATAGCAATTATAAACTTGTTTCTCTTAAATCTTGATCTTCATGCAAAAAGGAAATAAACAATTACAAAAAATACCTATGAAAGAGAGATACCTGCCAAAAATAATATGGATTCATGGATGTTATATAGATGGCATAGATGTATGGCAATTATTAATGAGATATAGGAGTCATGCAAGTACTAAATATAAATTTTGATGATGCTAGATAGCACTTACAATCACGTTTTTTCTTAAATTAAACATTTATATAAAACAAGTTATATATGTTAAGATTAAAAACATAAAAAAATCATTCTCATAATAAAGAGATTATTTCAACTATTTGAAGTGTTTCAAATAAATTAATATAGGGTAAAAGCGCTAGTCATTGAGCACTCTATGTTTAGCACCGTCTGGAAAAAATTTGTTAGCACCTCAGTATAAAATTTTTTTTGTTAGCATGTCAAAAATTTAATCACTATTTTAGAAAATATACGATTTCATGTTGGTGCCACGTCAATTGTCATGTGGCAGGATCACTAGGAAAAACATCCCATTAAAAAAAAAAAATTTAGTCGTATTTTTCGGGTTATATGTTTGTGGAAGCAAGTTCTTAGAACGTCATTTTTTCGCGGGTGTTACACTTGGTATCAGAGCTATGGGTTCAAAGCTTGGACCCTTGGGCACATGTAGAAAACATGAAACATGAAAATTTAACCTAGTACAGAGTTGATTCTTTTAATCTATAAAACCACAATGTTGATAATTATAGGAAACAACAAATTTAGAAAACTGGCACAAGACCTAGAACAATGAACTAACTCTCACCTTGATCTGTGCAGGAGGTGCAGATTAGGCGAGGGGTATCTTCATATAGACCGAGATATACCACCACCAGAGCAAGCTGTAGCAGCCATTCTACCTCAGATCTTACAGACACTCCAGGATGTCAATGCCACTATACGCGGAGAGCCCTTGGGAGGACGACTTACAAGACATAGTTTGGATCCATCAGTAGATGCCCAGGTATCCCCTCGACACAGTGAGGAGCATAAGGTAGAGAACTTCCATGCGGAGTCGACTAGGGCAGAGTCACCATAGAGAGGACATGGGGACAGGATCTCAGGACATAGGGACAGGTCTCGGAGCCCTAGACAGAGGGAGGAGCATTCAGATAGACCTAGGATTTGTCATACGTCAGCTGCAGACCATATCAGGGAGATCCTGAAGCTATGACCATCTCACTATTCAGGTGATACAGACGGTTTTCAGGAAGAGGCCTGGTTGGTGAGCTTGAGCGGATGCTTCAAGCTCTGCCCTTGTACTAGCAACACAAAAGCTCGTGTTGCGATCCATCTTTTGAGGGATGGAGCAGGAGTCTGGTGGAGGACCGAGGAGCAGAAGCTCCATGTTGACTCAGAGAAGATTACCTGGGAGCTATATGAGGAGTGTTTCAGGAGTAGGTATTTACCCAGGAGATTTATACAGCAGCAGATAGACGAGTTTCATGACCTCCTTCAGGCATCGATGATAGTAGCTGAGTATGAGAGTCGATTTCTAGACCTACTCCAGTACATCGACTATATGCAGGATGAGCAGGTACAGATTCACAGGTTCATCTGGGGCCTAAACTTGGATTTAGGTGGCGCAGTGTGCATTCACTGCCTACAGACATTAGCAAAGGCCATGGAGAAGGCCTATATTGCAGAGGAGACATGGGGGAAGACGCAACAGGCTAGAGATAGAGTTCAGAGCCATATCTAGCAGATGTAGGATGGTAGGTCGAAGGGGTTAGTTCCTCCTCCACAGGGTGGAAAAAGTTTAGGGCAAGCTTCATTCAGGCCACCACAGTAGTAGCAGTAGTAGACCCGCCCACCTTACTGACCTCCTCAGAGATTTGATGCGTAGAGAGGACATAGTATGGGGCCTCCTCCTAGGGGTCCCATCAAGACACAGGGTGCGCCGAGAGCTCATTCAGTAGGAGCTCATCAACAGAGACCTCAGCATTCCATAGCCGGATCGTCAGGATCTATAGCTCAGACATCTAGAGTACCAGATGGAGCTGCTTCCCACTGGAGAGGACCAGGCAGCTATTATGGTTGTGGTGTTGTGGGACATCATTGGAGAGATTTCCCACATAACCCTAACAAGGGTAAGACGCAGAGCTCAGAGCCTACTGTTGGAGATATGGCATGGAGTCATCAGATCTATGTAGCGGTCGAGAATCACCAGGCTGAGCACCAGAGTACTGTGATTGAGACAACAGGTAGTATTGGTGGTATTTCCACCTCTATATTATTTGATTCTGGATCGTCTGATTCTTTTATTGCACCATCCTTAGTAGAGCATTGTAGGCTGGTGGTAGTTAGAAAAGGCCATAGTTCGGATGTTGAGATGGCTTCTGGGGCCAAAATTTCTGTAGACTCCTTAGTTAAGGAGTGTGTAGTGGATTTGGGACCCTTCACCACTACTTCTGATCTTCGGATCCTTCCATTAGGATCTTATGGCATCATTTTTGGCATGGATTGTTTGTCCACTCACAAAGCTAGAGTGGATTGTTACCATAAGACTATTGCTTGCATATATGATCTTCGAGTAGAGTCAGTGATATCAGGAGTTAGGAGGGCCGTATCCATTTGCACCATCTCCAGTATACAGCTTAAGCGGTGTGCGTGACGGGGTTTTCAGTTGTTTGCTATTACGGTCAGTGACAGATCAGAGGATGAGTCAAGAGGACCTTCCCTTGATGACCATCCCATCTTATCAGAGTTTGCTGATGTGTTCCCAGGGGAGCTACCGGGGTTACCTCCCCCATGTGAGATCGACTTCCATATAGATCTAGTTCCGGGCGCAGAGCCTATCTCACGAGCACCCTATCGGATGACTACTCTTGAGTTATGTGAGCTCAAGTTGCAGCTTGAGGGCCTTCTGGAGAAAGGCCTAATCCATCCTAGTATATCCCCTTGGGGTGCACCAGTGATCTTTGTGAAGAAGAAGGATGGATCTCTTCGGTTGTGTATTGACTACCGTCATCTGAATAAAGTAACGATCAAGAATTATTACCCCCTTCCACGCATTGATGATTTATTTGATCAGATGAAGGGGGCTACAGTTTTCTTTAAGATAGATCTTAAGTCAGGGTACTGTTAGTACAAAATCACAGCACCCCTGGATATTGATCAGTTTTCTAGGTTGATCATATTAATATCCAGTGTGATTGCATAACATTGAATCCTTTCTCCAAGTGTGGGACTTGAAGAGTGAGAAAGGAATCTCCAGAGAAAGGCTGGTTCCTATTCCTCTGTTCAGGTGCACACGAAATATGCAGAGGGTTTTCTCAAAATCTAATCTAATCTGCCAAGGAGATAAGGTAAGAAAATGCATAAAATAAATCTAAGCTAATAGAGGTGATGCACCGAGGAATGAAGAACATATGCTTTGCCACATTAAACACGGACCATGTAGATATAACACAACACCATGCACAGAAAGAAAAAATGCAATGAAAGATCAAGAATGACAGTAATAAAATATGTAAGAGGGTTTAGAAGCAACCACAGACACATATATATTGCTCAAGGATCAATTTAATACATCGCAATAGCCAGAAGGCAAAAAAACGGTGTTACAGTCTATATGGGAGGTTTGAAAACTCCACAAATCTTCTTATGAACAGGAGAGAAGGGAGGGTGCAAAGCAGAAAATGTCCAACAACAGAAAGAAACCCCTCCTTACAATTTATAGGAAGAATGGGAGAGAAAAAAGAGAGGAATTTGAAATCTGCCCCAACCACCTCTAGGTTGCATTTAATTTGTCCATCATGGCAGAAGCGGCGGGTTCTGGCAAAGCGGCGGTTTGCCTAACAGAAGCGGCGAACTGTCTGCTGCATTAAAGTGGTTGTTGAAGTATTACCTCTGCTTGTTATTTCGTGCCAGAGGTGTTTTCTCAATTTTCTCCCCTCCGGACTATACCAAAATGCAAGATTGACCCTGGAAACGTGTAGAGAATTTCAACAGCTTTCCATTGATATCAAGGACGTGCAAATCTGAGCTCTAGATCGAAAGATATGTTGATCTGAAGATTTAGGACACGGAACAGGTGAAAACGGATTTTGAAATATTTTCTCGCGCACTGCCACTTGGACGCCACGTGGCATGCTCTGATTCGCTGAATAATTTTCTCTCCTCTGCCTTTCAGCGGGCTGTTTCTTGAATTTTGACTTTTGGTGCTCGTGGAATATTTTCCACATTTTTTTTTCCATGCGCCGCCACTAGGGATACGTGGCATGCATTGGTTGGTTCACGAACCTGCCGGGTCTTCCTTCACTTTTACCCCTTTTGGCTTAGATTTGGCCAAACCTTCCAACTCCTCCCTGAGCTCCACACTTCTATGCTCCATTGGACACGTGTCCAATTTCTATTGGCTCGGGCCAGCGCTTCAAATCCTGCCCTTTGACCCTTCGGATTTTCTTTGATGACACGTGGCAATTTCTCAATGGTTCTCGGGCCTGCCGGGTCTTCCCGCGTACTTCGCGTCCATTCGTCTCGGATGTCCTATTTTGATTTTGGACCTTTTGGGACAATTTCGGCCGGTTCAGCCGGTTCGGGTATTTCTAGCCCGCTTGTCCCAATTGCTTTTGGGCTGACTTGTCTCTTTTCGGCCGGTTCGGGTATTTCTGGCCTGCTTGTCCCAATTGCTTTTGGGCTGACTTGTCTCTTTTCGGCCGGTTCGGCCGGTTCGGGTATTTCTGCCCCGCTTGTCCTAATTGCTTTTGGGCTGACTTGTCTCTTTTCGGCCGGTTCGGCCGGTTCGGGTATTTCTGGCCCGCTTGTCCTGACTGCTCCCTCTAGAAGGACAGCCAATTTTTTCACTTTTTCCTGGATCAATCCTATTTGCCTTTCTGCAACTTTTCGCACTTTCTCAAAGCTTGCTCCTTCCTTCTTCAGCCTGGGGAGTTTAGAAAGATTCCTGAAGGGACCCTAGAAACCTGATTTTGCTCTGAATCAGTCATTTTTCTTGGAATTTGGACATCCTGATGCATGTTATCAAATTTACCCTGGGGGGTGAATTTTGTATAACAATTTGGCGACTCAGCGGGATCATCTACCTGCTAGATGAAAAGGCCAGTTGCCTGAAGCCATCCATTGGGCATGGAGTTAAGCATTAACCTGAAACAAGCCTGATACTGCAACTTCCCCTCTAGCAACACTCTGAACTGTAGAAAACAACCTGAGAGCAGCAAAACCTGTGCCAAAGCACTTAGGGAAAACAAAACTAATCTACAGCAAAACAATGTGCACAAGCACTTGGAGGAAAGAAAATCTAAACTAGTATTTACAGATGTAGTGAACCTCCCTCTAGAAGCAACGCTTGAGATAGATTCCATTTACTGGAATCTACAGTTTTTCACCATCCAATGAGGCCAATTGGAAAGCATTGTTGTTCTTGCACTTTGTGACCATGTATGGGCCACTCCAAATGGCATCAAATTTTGAATGCCTTCCTGGTTTTGCTCTGTCCACATCCCATTTCAATACTAGATCTCCTATTTGAAAAGATATATCTTTGGCCTTCTTATCAAAGGTCTTCTTGATCAAAGCCTGATCCTTTTCCATTGCTTCGAATGCTTGATCTCTGATTTCTTGCAGCTCCATCAATTCTGCATATCTCACCTCCATGGGCCCAAACTCTAGCAACTCCAGCTGTTTCATGAGTTCCAATGTTGGCAACTCAAGTGACATGGGCAAGACTGCCTCTCTTCCGTAGACAAGCCTAAATGGAGAGTTACCTGTGGATCTTTTGGGAGTTATCCTATCTGCCCATAAGGCTGATTTCAGTTTGGTATGCCAAGCCTTCTGATTCTCATCAAGAGTCCTCCTAATGATCCTCCGCAAGTTCTCGGCCTGGCCATTACCTTGAGGGTAATAGTTTGATGAAGTGCTCAGGTAGATTCCGTTCTTGACAGCCCACTCAGTAACTTTAGATCCAATAAATGCCAATGCATTATCAGAGACTATTGTAGCAGGTACACCAAATATGGTAGTTATTCCCTCGTAAAAGTCCAAGATGCTAGACTCATTCGCCTCTTTGACTGCTACTGCTTCTGTCCATCTGGTGAAGTAGTCTGTGGCTGTCAAAATCCATTTGTGCCCTTGGCTCGAATTGGGATTGATGACTCCAATGAAGTCCAGACCCCATTGCATGAATGGCTGGTCAACTGAGATTGGATGTAATGGGAGGGCTGCAAGTTTCTCTTTTCCTGTGAAAAATGCACAATTCTTACACCTCTTGATCCATGCATAGCAATCACTAAATATTTTAGGCCAATAATAACCAGCCTTTATGATTTTCAGAGCTGTCACTCTTGGTGCAAAATGGCCACCGGCTGGTCCATCATGAAACTCTTTTAATACCCTCTGGATCTGACCTGTGTTAATGCATCTCAGCAGCACTCCATTCAGGTCCTTTTTGAACAAAACTCCATCAATGATGGTATATGGAATTGCCTGCAACCTGAAGTGTCTTCTTTTTGCTTTGCTCATTTCTAGAGGGCACATACCCGTCTGTAGGAAATGTATCATATTCTGAGTCCAACAGGGAGTGGACACATCATCATTTTCCTATTTTTTATCATCTTGTAATAGCAGGACAGCGTCCTCTTCATCTTCTAGGCTGTCTAGTCGTTTGGAAGCGAGTTGCTCGCACAAACCTTTGCCTCTTACCAGCTTGGTGATTTTGATCTGAATGTCATACTCCATGACACAGGTGATCCATCCTGCCCTTTTCTCATTCAAATCCTTGTTGAGGAGGAAGTCCTTAACCCCAGCATGTGAGACCAGCAACTGGACCTTGTTTTTTGAGACCAAATGCTTGAATTTCTTCAAGCTCCTGATTACTGCAAGCACATGTTTTTCAATAAAAGAGTACCTCAATTCGCAGTCATTTAGGCTTTGGCTGAAGAAGGCAATCGGCTGCTCATCATTATCTTTATTCTGTTGCACCAAAATGGCAGAAATAGTGTCATCACCCCCAAATGCATAGAGGATGAAATCCTTGGAAAAGTCTGGGTTGATGAGAGTGGGTGCCTGGGAGATGGCTTCTTTGATTGCTTCAAAGCTCTCCTTCCCTTCTGCCGTCCATTTGAAAGCCATGCTTTTCCTTAACATTTTGGTGATGGGCTTGACAAGGGCTGCAAAGTTTGGGACAAACCTTCGAACAATGTTTATCCTTCCCAGGAAACTTTGAAGAGCTTTCTTGTGACTTGGCAATGGTAGAGCCCTTATGGCTTCAACCCTCTCTGGATCAATTGGTAATCCTTCCTTGGAGACAATGTGGCCAAGGAGTTTCCCTTCATGTGCAAGAAAGATGCACTTCTTAGGATTTAAAGACACTCCAAACTTTCTACATCTCTGAAACACTTGCCTGAGGTGAAAGAGATGGTCTGCAGCATTTTTTGAGAAGACAGTAATGTCATCTAAGTATATCAGTACTGTCTTGTTGATCAAGCCTTTGAATGCCATATTCATAGCTCGCTGGAATGTTGCTCCGGCATTTGATAGTCCAAATGGCATCTTCTTGTAAGCATACGTCCCCCATTTGGTTGTGAAGGCTGTCTTGAACTGGTCTTCCTCCTTCACCATAATTTGATTCAAGCCTGAGTAACCATCAAGTAGCGAAAACCTTTCTGACCCAGCTACGACCTGTAATATTTGCTCCATGGAAGGGAGTGGATAATTGTCCTTGAGAGATGCCCTATTGAGGTCTCGGAAGTCAACACATAGCCTGATCTCTCCACTTTTCTTTCTGACCGGAACCAAGTTCGCAACCTAGCTTGAGTGCTTGATAGGGAATATAATTGCTGACTCAATCAGCTTGTCCAGCTCCTTTCTCATGAGAGGCTCCATGTGTGGATTGACTGGTCTCTGTTTCTGCCTGACAGGCTTAGTATTTGGATCCAACTCGATGGTATGCTGAGCTAAGTTGGGATTGAAGCCCTTCAAGTCTTCATAGCTCCAAGAAAACACGTCAGGGAATTCTTGACAAAGCTGTATGAACTCATATCTCTCTTGCTCAGTTGTCATTTTTCCAATTTGCAATGGCTTGTTCTCTTTTACCAAGATGGATACCGAATCTTCCCTCTTGACCTGAATATTTGCTTTCTCTTTTCTAAACTGATCATTGGGGTTAAAAATGGACTCCAAGGTGACAAGTCCCTTGGGCAGCTTGTCAGTTCTTAGCTGTATCACCTGGTCACCATATTGTTGTTCCAACTTCTCTTGATTCTTAGCTGAGAACTCAGCTTCTTCTTGCAAGAAGTGGATGATTTACTGGTCATTCTCAAATACTTGCCAATTGACATTGTTATCCGGCACTGAAGGCCTCACAATCATGTGGATGTTTGGCTATACCTTATCTTGTTGAATGTTTTCTACAATGTCAAAGGCTGCCCCTACTGCTGCAAGCCTATCAACAGCTTGATTCTCTTTTTTGGGAATGGCCTTGATGCCGAAACTTTCAAAATCCTCCATGAGGTCCCACACCCTATTCTTGTAGCATCTAAGTAGATCATTTTTGGCAGCATGCTGTCCCTTGACCTGATTTACAATCAGCTCACTGTCCCCAAAAACTTGCAAGTTATTTATTTTTCTTTTTATTGCCCAATGCATCCCCTGCACCAAGGCTTCATATTCAGCAGTGTTATTGGAGCATGCAAATTGAAATCTAAAAGCTGAATAATAATTTACTCCTTGCGGTGAAATAAGCATGGCTCCACCTCCTACACCTTGTCTACTCCTTGATCCATCAAAAAATAGTTGCCATACCTCGTTGTCATCCTTGTGGTTTGGCTTGGTGATGCTAGGAATAGGTTGACTTTCTTCGTGTATACAATAGACCCCCAGCTCAGATTCTTCTACTTCTTGATAAGGATCAAAAGCATGCACCTTGCTTGCCCATTCATCAAGAGTCAAATCTGGGATACTTCCAACCTTAGTGTCGGCTTCATCAGTGCCGAGGTGATCTTCTTGATCAAATGCTGAGCAATTGGTATTAATATGACTTGGAGTATAGGGTTCAATGTGGAAATCTGCAATAGGTTCTGACCTAATTGTAGCTTTAGTTCCATACCTCGTTCTGAACAGCATGTGTGACCAATCAGCAGACAAATATCCCCCAATCCTGGCAGTAAAGTCCCTTGACAAGCATAGGGAAAAGAGTGGTGGAAGGTCTATGACTGAGACGTCTTGCAAAACAACCACGTTGGGACATGCATGCAAGGTAAGACTCAAGTTTTTTATAACTCCAACTGTGGCTACTGCTGTCCCATCTAATTGCACTACTCCCTTAGTTGTTATTTCATACTGGAGCCCTAGCTGATCAGCTATCTGTTTAGGCATTACTGAACTACTTGCCCCAGAGTCAATCATGTAATTATGTACCAACTTGTCTCCTATGATCAATGAAACATAAAATGGAGGGGGCTTCAGCATTTTACCTTATTGTGCTCCATGATTTCCTTCAGGCTGGGCAGCATTTGTAAGCACTTTGTCTTACCTCTGAACCTGCTGATTCGAAATTGGCCAGTCCTTCATAGCAGCTTGCAACAGATCTCTTTGGCCTGGGATGGATAGGGATTCCCACATAGATATATTGACGTTTGTTTTCTTCATCTGATCAATGATACTGAATGGTGATGAAGGATCTCTCTGCTTTCCCTTGATTTGCACATTTGCTCCTTGAATATGGGCAGCAACAGCTGGCATTTGATTTGGCCAAGGGGCTGTTCTTGGCTGCCCTCGTGCATTTGAAACTGGGTTTTGCTTGCCAATCATTTGTGGAGCTATGGAAGGTTGTGGATTGGCTGGGGCTAACGGCTTTTCCTCACCCAAATTTCTCATTTTTGACCTTGTGTTGGCTGCAACACCTTGAGAGACTGCCTGATTCATACCACAGAAATCCTCTGCCTACCAATTTACCAATGTGGTGTCATTTGGGGCAGGTTGCTGTTGGAATGTTTCTTGTTGTTGGCTGTTTTCTTGACTACTTTCACCCTCCACACCAGCACTTGTTACCATTAAAGCTTGGGTTAAAGCACCATTATAGCACATGGATTGATTATGGGGTTCATTACATGGAAAACACCATTCATACTCCTGGGCAATATTGTTTTGTGCTGGTACTAATGCCTTAGAGGCAGATATGGCATTTGGATTATAGGGCTGAAATGGTCTATTAACAGGAGGCCTTGTTTGATTCATATTTGCAGCTAGATTAGGTGGCCTTTGAGGCTGATATGGCTGCCTATTAGGTTGAGCTTGAGGCTGAACGAAGGTTTAAAACCTTGAGTTTGTTGTGTCTTGAGTGTGACCAGCTCATTACCTAAATTTTGCAGTTGCTTCATGACTTCTTGAAGCTCATTTGGGGCACTTGGAGATGAAGTGGAAGCTTCATTTGAACTCTGATTTCTAGGAGTGGGAGAAGGAGCTAAGACAGGTGCCTGACTAGTACTTGGGCTCTCTAAACTTGGATATAATGGCATTGGAGGCCTAGGAGCTAGCTTGCCAGCTTGAATCAGACAATTTTCAGCTCTAATGGCAATACTATAAGCAGCAGGGATAGTTGTGCCTCCCATGGATTGAATCAACATAGAAATATCAGAATTTAAAGCTTTAAGGTAGTATAGAAAAGAACCTTCTGCTGTTGGTCTGACTGCTACTGGAATTCTATCCCAAGATCTTTGAAATCTGAAGTTGAAGTCAGTTAGCTGCTCATTAGAAGCTCTCTTGATGGTTTTCAGCTGTTCCAAAAGAGACAAGTTGTCTCCCTTCTCTCCAAATTGATTATGAAGTGCAATACACAGCTGATTCCAGTTCGTGATAGAAGCAGCTTCAAGGCTCCGAAACCATTGCAATGCTTTTCCCTTGAATGAAGACGCCAGCAATTTGACAGCTACTTGCATCTCATTAATCTCATGGATTGCACAAATGTTAGCAATGTCCTTGACATGATCACCAGGAGTGGTCTGGTTTTCTCCAGTAAAATATGGAATGTTCTTCAATGCTGCAACTGGGATTGGATTTTGTGCATTGAGAGCAAGTGGGCTGCTGCGTGTGAAGTTGACATAGGGGTTTACTGGTTGCGCCATTCTGAGTGGTCTTAAAACCCTTGTATATTGAAAGAAAGGCCTGTCAGGTGGAGGAGTTGAGAGAGTTTTGTTTGGTGGAGATGGAGACCTTTGAATCCTTCTTCCTCTTTGCCTTCTTCTTGGAGATAGTTGCAGGTATTCAAACGACACTTCCTCTTCTCCAGCTCTTGACCTTGTGATTCTTCTCATAAGCTTTTAGGCCTAACTACTGAAACTTAGTTGATTCTTCCCTTTGGAGTCGCCAGATATGAAAATAATAGCTCTTCTTAAGCAAGAAAATTGCAGCAGATGCACATCAACCTTGCTGCAATAAAAAATGAGACCTCTGTCCCACCGGGCGTGCCAAAACTGTTAGTGCAAAATCATAGCACCCCTGGATATTGATCAGTTTTCTAGGTTGATCATATTAATATCCAGTGTGATTGCATAACATTGAATCCTTTCTCCAAGTGTGGGACTTGAAGAGTGAGAAAGGAATCTCCAGAGAAAGGCTGGTTCCTATTCCTCTGTTCAGGTGCACACAAAATATGCAGAGGGTTTTCTCAAAATATAATCTAATCTGCCAAGGAGACAAGGTAAGAAATGCATAAAATAAATCTAAGCTAATAGAGGTGATGCACCGAGGAATGAAGAACATATGCTTTGCCACATTAAACACAGACCATGTAGATATAACACAACACCATGCACAGACAGCAAAAATGCAATGAAAGATCAAGAATGATAGTAATAAATATGTAAGAGGGTTTAGAAGTAACCACAGATACATATATATTGCTCAAGGATCGATTCAATACATTGCAATAGCCAGAAGGCAAAAAACGGTGTTACAGTCTATATGGGAGGTTTGAAAACTCCACAAATCTTCTTATGAATAGGAGAGAAGGGAGGGTGCAAAGCAGAAAATGTCCAACAACAGAAAGAAACCCCTCCTTATAATTTATAGGAAGAATGGGAGAGAAAAAAGAGAGGAATTCGAAATCTGCCCCAACCACCTCTAGGTTGCATTTAATTCATCCATCATGGCAGAAGCAGCAGGTTCTGGCAAAGTGGCGGTTTGCCTAACAGAAGCAGCAAACTGTCTGCTACATTAAAGTGGTTGTTGAAGTATTACCTCTGCTTGTTATTTCGTGCCAGAGGCGTTTTCTCAATTTTCTTCCTCCGGACTATACCAAAATGCAAGATTGACCCTGGAAACGTGTAGAGAATTTCAACAGCTTTCCATTGATATCAAGGATGTGAAAATCCGAGCTCTGGATCGAAAGATATGTCGATCTGAAGATTTAGGACACAGAACAGGTGAAAACGGATTTTGAAATATTTTCCCGCGCACTGCCACTTGGATGCCACGTAGCATGCTCTGATTCGCTGAATAATTTTCTCTCCTCTGCTTTTCGGCGGGCTGTCTCTTGATTTTTGACTTTTGGTGCTCTTGGAATATTTTCCACATTTTTTTCCCATGCCCCGCCACTAGGCATACGTGGCATGCATTGGTTGGTTCACGAACCTGCCGGGTCTTCCTTCACTTTTACCCCTTTTGGCTTAGATTTGGCCAAACCTTCCAACTCCTCCCCGAGCTCCGCACTTCTATGCTTCATTGGACATGTGTCCAATTTCTATTGGCTCGGGCCAGCGCTTCAAATCTTGCCCTTTGACCCTTCGGCTTTTCCTTGATGACACGTGGCAATTTCTCAATGGTTCTCGGGCCTGCCGGGTCTTCCGCGTACTTCGCGTCCATTTGTCCCGGATGTCCTATTTTGATTTTGGACCTTTTGGGACAATTTCGGCCGGTTTGGCCGGTTCGGGTATTTCTGGCCCGCTTGTCCCAATTGCTTTTGGGCTGACTTGTCTCTTTTCGGCCGGTTCGGGTATTTCTGGCCCGCTTGTCCCGACTGCTCCCTCTAGAAGGACTTAGCCAATTTTTTCACTTTTTCCTGGATCAATCCTATTTGCCTTTCTACAACTTTTCACACTTTCTCAAAGCTTTCTCCTTCCTTCTTCAGCCTAGGGAGTTTAGAAAGATTCCTGAAGGGACCCTAGAAACCTGATTTTGCTCTGAATCAGTCATTTTTCTTGGAATTTGGACATCCTGATGCATGTTATCAAATTTACCCTGGGGGGGTGAATTTTGGATAACAAGTACCATTAGCTCAGGATTACGGAGATGGATATTCACAAGACAACATTCCGTACGAGATATGGCCACTATGAGTTCACAGTGGTACCTTTTGGTTTGACGAATGCCCCCGCAATGTTTATGAGTTTGATGAATGGGGTATTCAGGACCTTCCTTGATTGCTTCATGCTCATCTTCCTTGATGACATTCTGATTTAATCACACACACGTGAGGAGCATGAGGAGCACCTTCGCCAGGTTCTTCAGTGTCTTTGTGAACAACACCTTTACGAGAACTTGGAGAAGTGTGCGTTCTTTCAACTTGAGGTGCAGTATTTGGACCACATCATTTCTAGGGAAGGTATCGCAGTCGATCCTTCCAAGATTTGAGCCATCATGGACTGTCCAGCACCCACTAGTGTGACTGAGGTGTGTAGCTTCATGGGTCTAGCAGGGTATTACAGGAGGTTTGTTCAGGATTTTTCTCAAATTGTGCACCCCATCACTTCCCTTCAGCGGAAAGGGAAGAATTTTTTATGGTCAGATAGATGTGAGCAGGCCTTTAGTACATTGAAGGAATGCCTCATGAGAGCACCTATTCTTGTAGTGCCGGATCCTCAGGGTGAGTTCTACGTTTGCACAGATGCTTCCTTGGCAGGACTTGGAGGTGTGTTAATGCAGGAGGGTAGAGTAGTTACCTTTGAGTCTCACAAACTCAAAGATTATGAGCTCAATTATCTAACCCATGACCTTGAGCTTGCAGTAGTGGTACATGCCTTAGTGCGGTGGAGACATTTTCTTCTTGGCCGGAGATTTACACTCAGGACTGATCACTTGAGTCTTCGCCACCTCTTCATGCAGCCTAATCTCAACGCTCATCAGTGGCGTTGGATGGAGTTACTCTGTGAGCATGACATGGAGATATAGCATGTGAAAGGGAAGGATAATTTGGTTACAGATGCCTTAAGTAGGTGGAGACATGTGGCTATGGCCACCTCAGTGGGCACAGATTTGCAGAGTAGGATCTTGCAGTAGCTTCCTAAGGATATTTTCTACCTTGCAGCCAGAGTAGAGATTGAGTCTCAGAGACCCCTTGAGGGGAGATTTGATGGATTTTTATTAGAGGTAGATGGTCTTCTCAAACACAAAAGGTTGGATATAAGTCTCTAGAGATGGAGGCTTGAGACAAGACATTTTGTTAGAGGCTCATCGTGTACCTTATTCAGCCCATCCCAGGGTGAAGAAGATGCACGCCACCTTGAGACAGTTGTATTTTTGGAGAGGACTTCGGAGAGACATGGCTTCATTTGTGTCCCATTGTTTAGAGTGCCAGAGGGTGAAGTCCAAGCATCAGCATCTGGCTGGCCTTCTTTATCCTCACGCCATACCGGAGTGGAAGTGGGACACCATTTCCATGGACTTCATCATTGGGTTACCTACGTTGAGATACCACCATGATGGCATCATGGTCACGGTGGATAAATTGACGAAGGTAGCTCATTTTTCTCCAGTAAAGACCACCTATGCAGTGAGTGTTGTGGCATGAGTATACCTTGATGAGATTGTCAGATTACATGGGATTCCATGGAAGATCATTTGTGACCGCGATCCTTTTTACACTTCCCAATTCTGGACCACCATGCAGTATGTTCTCGGGACGAAGATTAATTTCAGCACAACTTATCACCCTGAGACAAATGGACAAACAGAGAGGGTGAATCAAGTTTTGGAGGATATTCTCAGGATGTACGTGATGGATCATCAGTCGAGATGGGAGGAGTATCTGTATTTTGTGGAGTTTACCTATAATAATAGTTCCTAGAGTTCTATAGGCATGGATCCTTTTCAGGTATTATATGGTAGAGAGTGCAGGATACCTCTTAGTTGGGACAGGATTGAGGACAGGGTTTCCCTTGGGCCACCATTATTATAGGACATGGAGCAATAGGTTACCTTGATCAGACAGAGATTACAGGAGGCGCAGGATAGACAGAAGAAGTATGCAGACCAACATAGGATAGATCGCAGTTTTGAGGTGGGCACGAAGGTGTTTCTCTGTGTCAGACCGCATAAGAGCCCTATCCATTATGGAAAAGGTTCTAAGCTTGCTCCTAGGTTTGTGGGTCCCTTTGAGATCTTGGAGCACCTCGGTCCCTTGGCCTATCGTCTAGCATTGCCACCTAGCTTATCTCACCTCTATGATGTGTTTCACGTTACTATGCTTAGGAGATATTATTTTGATCCTTCTCACGTGTTAGATTGGACCGCATTGTAGGTGCAGGATCAGGGGCAGGTGATGGTGGATCCCGTATGCATTATAGAGCACAGGACCCTGGGCCTTCGCGGTAGAGAGATTGATTAGGTTTAGGTCCAATGGAATAGATATGATGAGACTGTAGCTACTTGGGAGGATGCTACTTTACTACGAGGACAGTTTCCACACCTTTTCTAGTGACTTCCAGGAGGAAGTCGAGTCTAAGGGGAGGGGGATGTAGTGCCCACTTCCCTTCGACACCATTTTTGTTTTGTTTTTTTCGAGACTGATTACTTCACTTATGGATTTATTATGGCTTCTTGATTTAGCATGCTAGTAGATATCATAGACATTGGACTGTTATTGATTTGATCTTTATATGATGCATATGGTCTATTGGTGGACATTTGATGATGATATTTGTATACTTTTGACATGGTTATTTATCTTTAATTATGACATGTGATATGTTTAATCATATTGAGTAGAACTTGATAATTGGACTAATGTGATGATCGTTTTGACATAAATGAAATGTGGAATAGAAATGTGCTAGAAAGTGTAAGTGATATCATACTTGCATAGATGATAGTAAATCATGTGTCGTTTATTTTAGATTATATTGTATATTTGGCATGAATGTTTTAATGTGGCCAACAAGCCGAAGGAGGTATTCTCTGTTTTGCAGGTATATTATATTCACAACAATATTGGGGAGTGGAGACCAACCACATCAGAATTCGAGAAGAATCCAAATAAGGTCACCATGGCAACAAGTAATTGTGTGTGTGTTTGAATTATTTGGTTAGGGGAAAATTGTGACCTAGAGGTCATGTGTTGTTTTGTTTTAATTTCCCCCTTTCTATTATGTTAGTATGTGTTTCTCTTAGTAAGTGAAATTTTACTTGTGTTATTATTCATATTCTTTGGATTGGTGTTTACCCCTTTACTAGTCATGGGTTGTAGTGTCTTAATTAAGCTAATTTGAATTTGTTCCTAAACTAATTAAAAGATATGACCAAAAGAGAGTTCATTTATTAGACTTGATTTACTTTGGATTTTGTGTGGAATGATGTGTGTTTGAGTTTTGAGTGTAGCACACTCTACCCCACATGGGAAACTCGAATTTGGCC
This sequence comes from Taxus chinensis, assembly GCA_019776745.2. Lineage (NCBI taxonomy): Eukaryota > Viridiplantae > Streptophyta > Pinopsida > Cupressales > Taxaceae > Taxus > Taxus chinensis. The sequence continues at coordinate 316,957,884 of CM034148.1, forward strand.
TTAGAGGCCAAATTTGAAAGCTTGTGGGACAAGTCAAATTTGTCCCACACCTCTTAAAACCCCATGCCAACCCTACCTATGGGTTGGAAGGCCAAATTTAGGGTCTTTTAGGTGTTTTGGGGGGATAAAAAGGGTAAAATATTAATTGCACTTTCTTTCAAAAATTTAATTTTGTCCTTTGGGGAAGTGGGCTTTGATGGAGTGTGTAAGGTGCTTGCCTTTCTTTCAACCACTTATTAATGGTGCATTGGAATATGAGGTTGACCAAGTGATGTGGAGTGGAGGGAAAAGGAGGTGGCATCCTACTTGGAGACACATCATCCCTCCCTCTCTTTTCTCTATTTATTTGATCCTCTTGTTTGTTTTGGGGGTTGGAGGTTTCATTTTTAGTCTCTTGTATTTTGGAGAGGAGAGCATTTTGAAGGAGTTGTGGATTTTTGGAGCTTGTTGATACTTGTGGGAATTTTGTTGGAGCTTGTGGATGCTTACTTGATCTTTGGAGGGATTTGAGACTTCATACTTGGAACAAGCTCTACCATGGAAAGGTAGGAGCTTCACCTTTGTTTGTATTATGTTTTTTTTTGTTATATGTATGTGTATATATGTTGTGTTGAATGTTACTGTTTGAAATGCTTGTTGGGAATGGGTAGAATTCTTGAGTTGGGAGTGGGAGGAGACTATTGGGAGTTTATTTGAGGGAGGCATAAGAGATAATTTTCTTAAGGAGGGAGTTTGGGTTGGGTGCCCACCTAGTATGAGAAATGATTGCATTTTCTCCTTGTTCTTACTTTGAGGGAGCAATAAGAGGTGAGGGAGGCATAAGAGTGGATAGAGGGATAAGGGGTACTTGAGGGAGGCATAAGAGCTGTTAGTGGTATTGTGTTTTGCATTGGAGGCTTTTAGGTGGCACTCATTCCCATTGGAAGGCATAAGTGGCCTCCCCATAGGTCTTACTCTTATGGTTTTCTTGATAAGCCTTGTGACTTTGTTGTTTGATTGTTCCCTCTTGTTGAGTTGTTGATTTTTTTGTTTTGAAGGATTATGGAATGAATGTGAAATTTCATGTTAAGTTATGTGGAATCTAGTAGTTGCCATGAGTTGGATTTTCTCCCATTGTAATGTGGTTGGGGCTCGGGGGCCAATGGAGAGGATGTCTTTTCTTCTCCATTGGGTATCTTGGTTGGGAGGAGAGCGTTGCCTCTCCCCTTATTTTGTTGTGAATCAAGCAAACTATTGGAGGAGCTACCTTGTTGATGTTTGTAGAATTGGAGCCTTGTTGATGACAATGTGAAACTACCTTATATTTTTTTTGCCCACCTAGAGTGTATTAAGATTTTGAAGGAGAGTTGTGTTGTTTTCATTATTAAGGTTGTAATGTGGATGGAATTGAAAGTTGAAGGAAAGATAGTTTATTCTCCTTTAACTTGGCTTGGAACCTCATATGAGTGTATTGATATTGTTGGAATGTTAGTAGTTCTTACTCTAAAACTTATTGTAAATATTGTTGAAACCCTCTTGTGGAATGTTGAGAAATTTACTTGAAAAAAAAAATATTAAATTTCATTTTGTTACTTAAAGGAGATATATTGGAAAAGTAGGAATATTAGTGCATTCTCTCTTCTTGTATTGTTGATGGAAAGACTTAATTTTTAAATAGTTTTCAATATGCCAATGAAGTAATTTAAGTCCTAGCTCTATTATGTTTTTCCTCATCTAACCATTTTCTATTTACAATAAAATTTAAGTTTTATCAGATTATGGACACAATATGTCTAATAGTTACAACCTTTAGCTCTGATACCAAGATGTAACATTCCCATTTTAAGAATTTAGAAATTAGGTTATTTTTTTGCATAATGTTCACTATTCTAAATTGACATAATTTAGAACACACATTCATACCCAATCGATATCATAACATAAAACTATATGCAAATATAAATGACTTGGTGGAAAACCGATCTCTCATTTCATGACTCGGTATCATACCAATCTCTCATGTTAACTTAATAATTTGTATACTATGTATACTTGGTTCCTTTACCCTTTTCGAGGTATTAATTTTTCTATTTAAGAGGCCTATCTGAACATTTGTTACCAATATTCATCTAAAATCTTACTTCTTAAACTAGGTAACATAGGACAATGCAACCAGTAGCTTGCGATACTTTGGCCAAAGATTTTAAACATATTGTTCATGTCTATATTCCTAGACTACATACACGTCAAAAATAATAAGTCCTTCACCTCACTCAATCTATTATCTATAATGGTCCTTACTTACTACTGCTAGTCCTCTCTTTCATAGTTTAACCATAGACAAGGTTAGAAACATAGACTAGTATGGAGGATTTATCATGGTGACTAAGGGTATATAGACATAATAAATTGACCTAAGCCAATTACGTGTGTCTATTTATCCTAAGTCATCATGAGTTGACCCTGACACTAGATCATGCCCCTAACTTTACCTAGGGAAGAACTGTGATCAAGACATAATTTATGTGGATCTTGTTCATTAAACTCTGAAGAGTGTTGCAACATGTCAACTGTAACATAGTATCCTCATAAATAACCAAGTATTCACGAAGGTACTACACTATTATCTGTGTGTGTTAAAAAATTTCTAAGTTCTCCTCATCTGAATGAACATACCTTAGAAAGAAGTTAATGACTTACTAGTTTTCCTTATTAATGGTTAATTACAATTACCATAATGAGTAACTAGGTTCGTTTAACATTAGTGTTCCAATTTTTAAAATGCAATTAGAAGTAGGTATGTAGACACATCTACTCCCTAATCATTCCATAAGTTATGTTTTTATACCATTAACATTATGATTGATATTTTACATAACAAATCCAACACATATTTAAAGAGATGTTTTCTTACTTACTCAAACCTCAGCTTACTTAAGTTCTGAGTAAGTTATTTTTATATTAGACTTAAATGGAATGAATTCTAATCCCATTTATTTTCCTTTCTAGCATTCCTACTCTATTTAAGGAATTCTTCAAGAGGAAGCACACCTTCAACTATCTAAAGATACCATAGAGATTCATTCCCTAAAGGTCTTAAAAAAAGTCTATGATTCATTTCATGGAAGTTGTCTTCCCTTTTCTTATAAAGAGTTAATGTCCATTTATAACCCCATAGTATATTATAAGTTATCATCATATTTTTATTCACCCACAAACATTTGATTTAAATATAGTCATAGTGATATAGCTGAATATCCATGGAAGAATGACAACTTACTAAATTGCATTTTCACTAGAGAGGGTAGCACATCTAGCACTTGGATCTCTATTTGATTTGTCCCATCCCAAGAGGGTAGGTTACTAATAGAAAAATTTGATAAATACTTAACATTTCCATTCACATAATACCCAAAAGGATTACACACAAAGTACAAGAAAGTCAACAAATCTTTCATTCATCAAGATGATTCATACATTATAAGTCCAAAAATTCAGACATTTCTAATGTCAAACAAAAGTAACAAGATTAATTACAAGTATAACTTTATTTTTCCATCAAATGCATTTCAATAATGAACATATTTCATCATAAAAGATACAGCCTCTTTGGTAAACAAATGTAACTTCCTATACATCTTCTCTCCTTTCATCACTTACGAAGTCCATTTACAAAATTGTTGGCATGGGTCAATTCATTGAACTAAGCATGATAAGCACTAATCATTAAAACAATGTGCTTTTAGCTAACTATTTCATAAAGATAACTTTGTTGTTATGAAACACCCCTAAGCAATTCAAAAAGACATACCAAAAGGAGTTACCATACACAAATAAGAGAGAGAGAAAAATTGATAAACCATAACATAAGTAATAATATATCATGGTATAAATGACTTGAAACTTCCATACTATTGTCTTTCATAAAAATAATTAAAACAATAGTTTAGATAAGTAATATTTGAGCACAATCCCAATATGATTTATATACATTACTTTACATGATTCACTTCTCAGTTAAACATATTTAACATAAGAAGATAACTATCCTAACTATATTTTAGGAATAGTTCAGCAGTGAATACACAATAGTACTTCCATCTCCACATATCATTAACCTAAATTCATCCTAAAATATTAGATGTCAATAATCCAACTTAAAATCACAAGAATAAGCTTAGGTGATCTGAATCACATAATTTAAATGTGTTACTAATTTAAGTGTCCTAATACTCAAATTTAGAATTAGAACCTAATTTAAGTTAAAGTTGAGAAACTAAACATATCTCCTCAAAAGGATAAGATTAAATTGGCATGCAATTGGGACTACACTTAATCCTCAAAGAGATACAACATTACCAATGTTTAATTCAAAAGAACAGAACGGAAGGGTTTAATAATCAAATTCAACTCAATTTTCCATCCAATTAACCTCTTCTTCAACTATATTTCCCTAGCACAACCTGAATTTAATTCTATAATACAATTTTGGGAGATTGCATAGCAAAGCCGACAAAAAAGGACATCACCTTCTCCAAGTTGGAAGCAAAAAGAAAATTTAAAAGAGGGAGGAGAGATTACTTACTCATAGTTCTAAACATGATTATGAAGAGAGCGTGAGATAACTAAGAACATATACAAACAAGATCAGTCTCTACTACCCCACACCAAAATCCCAAATAGAGAACTAATCAAGGATCAAATTGAATGATCAACAATCCCGAAGAAGGGAAGAAATGACAAACCATAACATCTATTACCTTTCATAATTCAATGAGGACAGTAAAGATAACACCTAAATCTGTAAGACAACAAGTAGCCATTTCCTAACATATACAGTGGAGAAAGGAACGGGATTATTCGAAGGGTACATCTACATAGTCCTCCTAACTTAGACACGTAAGGGGAAGGAAGTATAATGTGATTTAACCAAAAAGGATTCACTAATATTTTTCATCAATACATTATTGTCAATAATCTAAATGAACTAAAATTGAGTTCAATGGCCCATGCACAAGAATCATGCAAACTAAACACATCAAACAATGTCCATGGAACTATCCAAACAATCAAGTTGACAACATCAACTGTAAAACACTATGCTAATACCCAAGATAATTTTTCCTTCTTAGCAATAGTTGCCTCAAGTACAGAGGTTACCTAAATACTCAAAAGAGTAGAACATAATAACATATCCCTTATGAGATTCCAAAAAAATTATACTTTCGTAAGAAATAATTCCTTTCAAGGAGCTAACAAGATTATACTTACCAGACCTTAAATTAAAGAACGAAATAGTTCTAGCAAGACCAAATAGATGACTACAACGGGGAGGGTAAAAAATGAGAACCTAAAATCACAATCACATAAGTGATAAGGAATCAGACACAATCACAAATTTTTGTGCCTTCTAACAAAAATAAGAATAATATCCTAGAAACAAGAGCCCAGAAGTTTATCCATCACATTGATTCATGCAAGGTCAAAAATTCAATCAAGATGTTTAAACAAATTAGCACCTGAAGTCTTTCCACAGTGGTGAGATAAGATATTTTATAGCAAGTCCCACAAATTTAAGCAACCGATCTACTTAAAATTTTACACAGTTCCAAATCAAATCACCAATAGTTTCAACTTCATGTCAAGCTTGTGCAAAACGATAAAATCATAACTTAGCAAATCAAATCAAGAGAAAACAAAACCCAGATCTGAATTTACTCTTACTATTAGATTTGAAACAACATTCATATAAAACACCACCACAAAATAAACACATGCAGATATGATCTTAACAACCATGAAAAACCAAATTGTTCCCATGAAGAGAAAGGTTCTATTAAAGAATCAATTAAGTAAAATAAAAACAACTTAATGGGTAGAGCCTATTATGCCTGATAGAGCTTATCCTTCACTGATTTGCAACAGATTTCCAAGTAGAACTTCAACAGCTTCTTCTTCTCCACGAAACATCAACCAATTTTCAACTTAATAGGTAGAGTCCAATAATAGCTCTATGAAATGCAAAAATAAAAGTCATGCAAGAATCAAACTAGAGGTTCGAAGAACTGAAAAACATCATGTAGATCCCAAGCTCGAAAATGAATCAAAAGATCAAAACAACCAAAACCCATCATGATTCTTATTAGGTAGTTTTTTCCAAGTTCAAAAACATTAATGCAAAGGAATTTCAGTTCCCTCCTTTTTCCGCGCCACTGCCATCTCCATATTTCATGAATACTAAATTCAAATTTTGTATGCATCAAAACTTAGTGGAGGTGCCAACTCAGCCTCCCCTAAATTTTTCAATGCCTATACAAAATTTGTTAGTAGGAAGAGATAATACTACATTAAATCCCATTTAATATCTAGAAACTGATGCCACCAACCACCCAATTCTCATATCATCCTGTAGGCCCCATTTAGGTTAGCCATACTTTAAGGTAGGTTAACTTTAGTTTAGGAAAACAACATAGGTTCATAGGTAGGTCCATAGTATTATTCTAGGTTTAACCCCTAGAATAGAGTCATTAATTCTAAAACATAGATATATTAGGTCCAAGGTCCTCTAAGGACATCTCATCCTAAAAATAATAGAAAAGAGGAACCATAATCATTCTTGGATTATATATGAAGTAGAGATCCATGAAGAGGGTCATTTATATCCCTCACACACTCCAAATCTAGAACTCTTCAATCTATCCAAATTGGGCTTTAGGTCAACCAAACATGTAAATTAGAAGCATACCTTAGATCAATGGAATTGATCCAAGGTATTTTTGTTTGATTCCTATTAAATTATGAAAACTAAAACTCAAATTCATCATCCCATGTAGTGAATTTGTCATGCATAACAAATATGGATTGCTTAATTTTTAATTAAGCAAAAATACAATAGAATGTACCAGTTAAATAGATGAACTATTCCTTACTACAAACATTATTTCCAAATTCACGAGAGTACATCGTCTTAAGAAAAACTCACATTTCAACGTTTGTAATTTCTAAAGTAGAAGTCATATTAGGTACCTGTCATGTTAGAGGAATTACAAACCAAAAGTAAGTTTGGGAGGATATCATATCATCATATGAAGACCATGGTTGGAAACTGCTGATGCATTCATAGGATTCAAATCTTGTGATATAATCATCTCTAATTGAATTTCCACTAAACATCTTATGCTCTACCCCCCTACACAACCATTCAATTAATAAGACCAAACCATTTGGGTAGAATAACCAGAAGAAGAGTAGATCTCATTTCAACAACTCATGATATTGGAGAATTCATGTATAATAGAGGGACAAGAGGAGTTATCATTCTTTCTAACGTTCTGCAGAATAATTATGGTAAGAATGAAGAAGAAAATGGAAAATTTCAATGCAAAAGTTTTCCTGAGAAATCTTACCGCAATAGAGAACTATGAATGTTCTAGGTAATAAATGCATCCTACACCAAATTATTCCACAGTATTGTATATTGAGTTTCTATATGTAAAAGCATATGCTCAATGACTAATATTTCCAAGAAAGTGAAGATTATACCGAGAGATCCACTTAATGTGAACAAAATGTTGAGCATGTAATAAGAGAAGTTGTTAATTTATCTTCTCAAGAAACACATGAAAACATTTGCATGGGACTATGGAGATATGCATGGAATCCATATTAAACTATGTTCTCATAAGATATGCATCAAATACAGTTGCAAGCCAATAAGACAACCACAAAGGATAATGAACCCAACAGTACGGGATATAGTGAAAGAAGAATTAAAGAAATTATTAGATGTTAGATTCATATATCCAATTTTAGATATTCAATGGGTATCACCCCTTGTCATTATACCTAAAAATAATGGAAAATGGAGGATTTCTGTGGACGATAGGGAGATGAAAGAAACAACAAAGAAGGATCATTTTCCACTTCCTTTTATTGATCAAGCACTCAACACTCTTACTAGAAAAAGTATTTTTCTTTTCTGGATGGCTATAGTGGCTACAACGAAATTCAAATTACACCAGAGGATCAATAAAAGACCACATTCACATGCCCATGGAGGATATTTTCATACTATTTTATTCTCTTTGGTTTATGTAATGCACCTACCAAATTTCAAAGATTAGTTATTTGTATCTTTTCAGATCTAACCAATGATTATATGGAGATATATATGGATGATTTTATAGTCCATGGCAGTACCTTTGATGAAGCAATGAAGAACTTAGACAAATTTATCAAGATATGGAAGGAACATAACTTTTCCTTAAGTAAAAAAAATGCTACATGATGAAATCTGATGGAATAGTTTTGGGACACTATCTATCATTTTCTGGAATTCAGGTAGATCCATTAAAATTATATGTGATTATAAATCTGCCAACACCTAAAGATGTGAGGAGTTTCATAGGTCATGCTTGGTATTGCCAAAAATTCATTCAAGATTTCAGTAGAATTGTAGCACCATTGTTTGTTCTGTTTAGAAAATATGTTGCCTTTGTGTGGACTGTGAAATGTGAAGCTAAATTCATGAATTCGAAACAAATGTTAATTTTTGCACCTGTGTTAAGAGGACCAGATTGGAGTTTTCCATTTCACATACAAACTGCTGCCTCATACCATGCAATTTGAGTTGTTCTAGGATAGAAGGATGGGACTCTTAATTATGCAATATATTATGTCAGTAAGAACATGTAGAATTTTTAGCTCAAATTTTGTGGTTATGTAGGCACTATATCACAAGTTATCTAGTATTTATCCACACTAACCATGCTACCATTAAATATATTATCAATAAACTAGTTGTAAGAAGTATAGTAATCATCTGGTTGTTTCTCCTACAAGAATTTGATGTTACAATTGTGGATAAGCTAGGTAAATACAATGTTGTTGATATTATCTCAAGAATGGAGAATAATAATGCAGAGAAAGTAGTGGATGAATCTCTCCCAAATGAACACCTATTTTCCATCTCTAATAAAAGACCCTAGTATGCTGATATAGTTAATTATTTGGTTTCAAGTAAGACACCTTCACACTATCTATAGTCTGAAAATAAGTATATTGTAGAGAAAAGTGTGAACTTTTTGTGGATTGATTATTTCCTATTCCACACAAGGTAGAATAATGTTTTGAGGAGATGTATAGATGATGAGAAATTATATGATGTCCTTAAAGCCTACCATAGTGATCCATGTGGAGGATATTTTACTATAAAAAGAACAACACAAAAAGTGTTCACAATAAGGTATTACTAACCTACATTACATAAGGATGCATCATTATATGCTAGAAGGTGTGATAAATTCCAAAAAATGGGTCGGCCTACCAAAACAGATGAGATGTCACTATAGCCTCAACTAGTGTCGCAACCATCTGAAAATGGGGATTAGACTTTATTGGTCCAGTATATCCTAAATCTCACTAGAAGTAGTACATTTTTGTGTGTACAAATTACCATAATAAATATACAAAGTGAAAGAATTACCAAATAAGAATAGTGAGAAAGTTACTAAATTCCTATATGACCACTTCTTCACAAGATATGGTGTGCCAAGAGAAGCTATTATAGATCAAAGTACACACTTTACTACTGAATTCTTCTCTGATTTAGCCAAGGAATATGAAATGAGGCATAAGAAATATACACCTTATCACCCCCAATACAATGGCCAAGTTGAGGTAAAAAATAAGGAAATAGAATCCATCTTGACCAAAACCATTACACTCCATAGAAGGGATTGGTCGTAAATACATCCAGAAGTAGTTTGGGTGTTCAATAAAAATTTGAAGAAAACAACATGCTTTACACCATTCGATATTTTTTATGGTAAGATTGTTATTCTCCCTATTGAATTTGAGCATAAGACACTAAGGACTACACTTAAATCAGGCATAGATTGGTCTGAAGCTTAGAGGAAAATGATTCTTCAACTTAATGAGCTAGATGAAATGAGGAGGAAAGTTCATAATACAAAGGTCGTAGAAAAGAAAATGATCAAATGGCATGACACGTTCATTAAAACATGACAATTCCAAGAAGGTTATTGGGCTATATTATTTGACTCTAAGTACAAAAACCGCATGGGAAATATCATAATAAGGTGGTTAGAACCATACGAGATTGAGAAAATCTTTCCTAATGAGGCTATAAAACTCACCACCATAGATCGTGTGAGATTCAAGATACTGGTGAATGGGCATAGATTGAAGTTGTAAAATATCTAGTTGATAACAAGACTATCATGCAACAATTAAGAGGAAATCAAAACAAGATGGAGACGAGAACAAAAACGTTAAGGTCAGAAGTTGAACATGTTTGTTCCTCTTCTGAAGTTGCTAAGGAATGAGAAGTTCAGTGGTCTTGGTATAGTCAGCTTGTTGGACACACCAAGGATGAATAAAAGTGGTATGATTAGCCTTCTTAGTGATCATCAACACTCAACTAACATGTTTTGTTTTTTGAACTTTTGTTTTGCAGGTTTTGGTGAATATGTTCCAAGGAGTGCATAATCTCTAACAGAAGGAGATGATGTAAAGACTAAGATGTCCACTTGCAAAAACATGCAAAAAAGCTTTGTTTTTATTTCTTGTTGGCAAAACTCATGATTTCATGGAGAGAAATAAGAACCAAATTTTTCCTGCAAGCACCTATGAAAAAGATTAGCACTAGAAAAATTCAGTATTCCCTCTTCAAGAATAAACTGATTCTACTAAAAGACCCATAACATGCACTTACAACACTTTATGCATTGATTGCAACAAAATAGCATCTCAACTTACAGTTTTATGATGACTCTGCATGTATTCAAAGGTGTGAATTCCAACAAGACACATGTCACAAACATCAAACGTACTTCTTGAGATAAGTGCACTTGATCCACTTTATTAGAGTAGTGATAGAATAATTATAATTAATTAATATTCATGTCATATCCTCAATAAATTTATTTTCCATAATTTTCTGTCGCCTTCCATAATGTGATTTGTCTCCCTTGTCACCCCACTTCGTTACCTCACATGGATTCATCCTTCAAATCTAATTAATACACGCCATTTCAAGTTACATGTAAGTCAGCTACGAACTTCAAAAACACCAAGTACTCAAGATATTTTCAAATAAATTCAAACTACAAATATTTCTTACCTCTAAGAGATAAAATAAGTTATATGATTCAAAAATGGGTGGCAACCTAATCAAGAACAATCCTAAAGATCATTCACAACTCCATAATAAACAATAGATTCTAGAGTATTTCCATGATAGTGGTTGGATTGAGTATATTGATAAATTTCAAGGATTTAATGAGTTAATGGTAATAGATTTTGCCACCACCTTCAAGAAAGGAAATGCCACATTGATGGGTTTGATATTCAAGGTAGATGACAAAATTTTGGCTGAAGTAACCAGACTCCCGAAATAAGGAGAGTTATATCCTACCAAGGCAATTCCAGATGAAGCTCGTGCATAATATGGTGACCCAGATGACAAATTCAACAGTGATAGATAAGGTACCTTATGCACCTCTTTAAAATCCTTTTGGGATCATGTTTCCAACTATATTATAAAGTAATTCACCTGTGAGGTTAGGTACTCATGGTTAAGCACTATGCATTTTAAATTTCTCAATCATTTGAAAAATGGCAAAAATGTCAATGTACTCAACTTCCTACATGAAATTCTAAAGAAAATGACTAAGGAATATCATAGGGGTGGGTCTATATTATCTCACTATTGTCTTTTTACCTTAGTTATAAAACATGCATTGGAAATGGAACATCTTGCACTAAAATGGGGGGAGTTTACTAGGTAAGAAAATAGTAATAATATGTTGTAGAAGGGGAAGAAAATGTAAAGAAGTTCAACTAGTTGTTCTGCACCTCCTCCATCTGAAACTGTAGCTGCTACCTCTATTCACATAGAAACCTCTATTCTCTCATAAACCCCTACTCCTATACCAAATTCCATACTTGGAAAAGCACATGTCCATGAAAAACCTCCATTTCATGAGAAGGACTCTAGGCCAATCTCCCCTAATAGAATCTTTTTTTCTGAAAATTTTCTAAATATATCCACACCTGAGCCCTCTTCCCCCAAAGGCAAGTAAAAGTATTCAATAAAAACCTCTAAACCACCAAGGATATCCCATAGAATCGATACTAAAAATACCAAAACTTCAAAGCCTAGGAGAGATAGCCAAATCTTCTTGGAAAGTGGTAATGGCATTGGTGATGGAACATTCTTCACTAAACTGGGGGGAGTTTTCTAGGTAAAAAAATAGTAATGATATGTTGCAGAAGGGGAAGAAAAAGTAAAGAAGTTCAGCTAGTTGTTCTACACCTCCTCCATCTGAAACTGTAGTTGCTACCTCTATTCACATAAAAACCTCTATTCTCTCATAAACCCCTACTCCTATACCAAATTCCATACTTGGAAAAGCACATGTCCATGACAAACCTCCATTTCATGAGAAGGACTCTAGGCCAATCTCCCCTAATAGAATCTTTTTTTCTGAAAATTTTCTAAATATATCCACACCTGAGCCCTCTTCCCTTAAAGGCAAGTAAAAGTATTCAATAAAAACCTCTAAACCACCAAGGATATCCCATAGAATCGATACTAAAAATACCAAAACTTCAAAGCCTAGGAGAGATAGCCAAATCTTCCTGGAAAGTGATAATGGCATTGGTGATGGAACATTCTGCACTAAACTGGGGGGAGTTTGCTAGGTAAAAAAATAGTAATGATATGTTGTAGAAGGGGAAGAAAAAGTAAAGAAGTTCAGCTAGTTGTTCTGCACCTCCTCCATCTGAAACTGTAAGCTGCTAACCTCTATTCACCTAAAAAACCTCTATTCTCTCATAAACCCCTACTCCTATACCAAATTCCATACTGGAGAAGCCATGTCCATGACAAACCTCCTTTCATGAGAAGGACTGCTAGGCCACAAGAATCCCCCTAAGAGAAATCATTTTTTTTGAAAATTTTCAAATAGATCACACCTGAGCCCTCTTCCCCAAAGGCAAGAAAAGTATTCAAGTAAGAAACTACTAAAACCAAAGACTAAGATAGACACTAGAACTCTGCTGCTCACCTCTCGCCTGATTTTCACCCACTAATAACCGGGCTAGGCGAGATGTAGAGCTACCAACATCTTCATGGAAGTGCTAATGGGATTGGTGATGGACACAATTCTACCCTAAAACGGGGGGGGCGTTTGCTTACGCGGGGATACAAGAAATAGTAATGATATGTTTGCAGAAGGGTAAAGAAAAATTAAATAATTTCAGCTAGTTGTTCGCACTCTCCATATAAATTGTCCTGCACCTTTATTAACACATGAAGAAACCTCTTTCCGTAGAAACCCTCTGGGGGGTGGGGGGGGGGGGGGGGGGGGGGGTGGGGGGGGGGGGCGGGGGTGGGGGGGGGGGGGGGGGGGTGGTGGGTGGGGGGTGGGGGGGGGGGTGGTGGGGGGGGAGGGGGGGGGGGGGGGGTGGCGGGGGGGGGGGCGGGGGGGGGGGGGTGGGCGGGGGGTGGGTGCGGGGAGGGGGGCGGGCGGTGGGGGGGGGGGGCGGGGGGGGGGGGGGGTGGGGCGGGGGGGGGGGGGGGGGGGGGGGGGGAGGGGGGGGGGGGGGGGGGGGTGGGGGGGGGGGAGGGGGGGGGGGGGGTGGGGGGGGGTCGGGGGGGGGGGGGTGGGCGGTGCGGGGAGGGGGGGGTGGGGGGGGGGGGGGGGGGGGGGGCGGGGGGAAAAAAAAAAGACAAAAAAAACAAAAACAACAAAAACACGAAAAAAATAAAAAAATAAAAAAAAAAAATACAAAAACAAAAAAAAAAAAAAAAAAAAATAAAAAAAAAAAAAAAAACAAAAACAAAAAAAAAAAACAAAAAAAAAAATAAAAAAAAAAACAAAAAAAGAAAAAAAAAGGTGAAAGAAAAAAAAAAAAAAAGGGAAAAAAAAGGGACCGTTTTTAAAAAAAAAAAGGGGGGGGGGGGGGGGGGGGGGGCCAAGAAATAGAGATCTTCACTCCCTAAAAATTAGCTGTCGGTGAAGTCCCTCAAAAGAGATATAAAAGTATATATAATAAAAAAAGGAGAAACAGAACCACACAATCCATCATAATCATAAAATATTTTTTAAAAGGGGATATTGGAAAGGGAGTAAGAGAACATTTAGCAACGTTAATAAGACACTTGACTATAATTATCAGTTTAATTTTTTTTTGTAGTTTTCTGTCTTGTTCTTTCATTTTTATTTATGAAAATATGTTATTTAGTAACTACTTTTATTACAAACATATAAGTTTTAGGTTTTGCTTATAACTCAATATTTTTTACGCTTATTGCCTTACCGCAGTATGGTGATCGTTTAAGCTATCCAACTACAAGAAACATTATATAAATACCAGAGCAATCAAAGCATTAAATAAAGTATGGGGACGTATATTAAGTAAATGTTAATTTAATTTTCTGCAAAACAGTAAGACAGGACATCCACTTCAAAAAGCTTATTGAATTGATAGTGAGAAATGTATTAAACACAGTTGACGTAACTGTAGAGATCCCAACTATGCTTGAAAAATTAAAAGCCCTGACTGTAAATAATAATAAAAAAAATATAACCAAGCATACTCTCCAATAAACAATGTTTCTGTAATTACATAATTGTAGTGAAACAGACATTGTTAGTGTTGTTAATGCTAATATGACTGAGCTTTTGAACAGCTTTAATTCGCCTGATTTTAGGGGGAATCATTGACACTGTCACAACGAATATTAAGTCGTTGGTGGTTTTTTTAATGTCAAGATATTATTTACTACCTTCAAAATAGTCGACAATCGACAACAACAAACCCATTATATAACTGTTCTCTGACATCTTTTTGGATAGCTGTAGTAAACACAAATTGAATGTGGGTTAATGCACATTTTAACATTCAAAGCCTTATAGACTGTGACTTACAGCGCTCCCTATTCATTAATTTTTTATTATACTCATATACACATATCATTGGTACCACTAGCACTTAGCTTGCAAAAAAAAAAAAAAAAAAAAAAAAAAAAGATCAGTTCTCCACGTAATCCATCACTCCCATAATCGTTCAAACTTAACACCTTCAGACTAATCTATCTGGCATAATTATTACAAACTTTTATAGTTGTATATTATTGATAATATAATATCTATTTTAGACTGCAAGCTTGATTGTTACATAGGGTATTTCTAAACATCGAGACACTTTTAGTTTTTTTTTTTTTTTTTTTTTTTTTCCCCTAATAGAATCTTTTTTTCTGAAAATTTTCTAAATATATCCACACCTGAGCCCTCTTCCCTTAAAGGCAAGTAAAAGTATTCAATAAAAACCTCTAAACCACCAAGGATATCCCATAGAATCGATACTAAAAATACCAAAACTTCAAAGCCTAGGAGAGATAGCCAAATCTTCCTGGAAAGTGATAATGGCATTGGTGATGGAACATTCTGCACTAAACTGGGGGGAGTTTGCTAGGTAAAAAAATAGTAATGATATGTTGTAGAAGGGGAAGAAAAAGTAAAGAAGTTCAGCTAGTTGTTCTGCACCTCCTCCATCTGAAACTGTAGCTGCTACCTCTATTCACATAAAAACCTCTATTCTCTCATAAACCCCTACTCCTATACCAAATTCCATACTTGGAAAAGCACATGTCCATGACAAACCTCCATTTCATGAGAAGGACTCTAGGCCAATCTCCCCTAATAGAATCATTTTTTTTGAAAATTTTCAAAATATATCCACACCTGAGCCCTCTTCCCCCAAAGGCAAGTAAAAGTATTCAATAAAAACCTCTAAACCACCAAGTATATCCCATAGAATTGATGCTAAAAATACCAAAACTTAAAAGCCTAGGAGAGATAGCCAAATCTTCCTGGAAAGTGATAATGGAATTGGTGATGGAACATTCTACACTAAACTGGGGGGGAGTTTGCTAGGTACAAAAATAGTAATGATATGTTGCAGAAGGGGAAGAAAAATTAAATAATTTCAGCTAGTTGTTCCGCACCTCCTCCATATAAAATTGTAGCTGCTACCTTTATTCACACAGAAACCTCTATTCCCTTAGAAACCCCTTCTCCTATACAAAATTCCATACCTAGAAAAGCACACGTCCATGATAAACCTCCATTTATTGAGAAGGACTCTAGGCCAATCTCCCCTAATAGAATCCTTATTTTTGAAATTTTTTAAAATATATCCACACCTGATCCCTCTTCACAAAAAGGAAAGCAAAAGTATTCAATAAAAACCTATGAACCACCAAGGAGATCCCATATAATCCATAATAAAAATACCAAAACTTCAAAGCCTAGGAGAGACAGACAATTCTTCTTGCAAAGTGATGAAGAGGAGCTGGAAAAGACTGAGGAAGTTATTCTAATGGAAGTTAAGAAGGAAGATCATGTAGACACAAATCAAGACATAGTTATGGAAGATATAACTAAGGAGGTGGAAGAGAAAAAGGATGAGTTAGGTGAGAAACTTGCTCAAGAGAGCCCTAATGAACTAGTTAGAGTTTAAATAGAGGTTGTTCAAGCTGGGGAATCCCACATATAGCATGAACGAGAAGTATATACAAAAGAAATTGAAAATGTAGCCAATGTGACAATAGATAACGAATAAAAAGTTGAAGAATAACTTTAACATTTAATACTCAAACCGCATATTGATTTCATGGACACTGTGGATGATTTGCCATAACATATTGAGGATAAAATTGAGAATATTGTCTAAGATCTTGAGTCATAACCTGTTCATAAACCTATTGGGATAATAGAGGTTGACATTCCTATAGATTCCCAAGAATAATTTCATGAATTACTGAGCATGTGTATCCACCATTGTCACCACTCAACCTATATCAATATGTTTTGATCGAGGAAATTTTTAGAGAACTTCCCAAACCATCTTGTAGGGATATGGCAACTCAAACCACCTTTCTAGATTATTGGGTAACACAATTTGATAATTATGTTAAAGAGAAAGTGGGACCAAGGGAGGAAATAATTACTCTTCCAATATCAGCTAGATATTGAAGAAAAGGATAGGTAGCTCAGGGCTAAGGATAATGAGATTACTAGATTGAAGAAGAAGCAAGAAGACGTTGTTAAGGTAACCAATGAAATACTCTTATGCAAACTACATTCAAATGTATATGTTGTCTTCTTGAAGGAACAAAACCTAAAACTAAAATATACTTGCATCAACTTAGATATTCAGTTCGACATTAGTGCAGCTTGTAACTTCTTCAGATTGTATTTAAAATGCCACATGAAATTCAATTGTTTTTTGTGAATTATATAAACATAAATATGCTCTAGAGTATGACATATATTAGATACCTACACTCTACGTTGGGGATGTAAACATTTAGGAACTGTGTTCCTAATTTAATAATGACTTATGCATGGAGAAGTAGATGGTGGATTATAAACACTTGTACAAGGTACAATCTTTGATTATAAAAAGAGAGGAAAGAAACACTAAAACAATGATTGAGGAATATGTAAATTTTATGGCACAAAAGAAAATAAAATAGAGGGTTTACAAGATGATACAAGAAGCCCATGATGAAGCAAGAAACTACATTAAGTTTTATGACATAGAAATAGTACAGAACTATAGGGAAAGAACGGAAGAAATGTAAAAATAAATGTAGAGAAAGGAAATGCATTCTTATCCTAACATTATCCAAAATTTTAGAAGGATAAATGCATATATTGAAATCTCTAATGGTTGGGGGAAAACTTGGTTTCCTATTAGTTTTTATCCACTAATTTTCCACTATCCTATTCCCCACTAGGATGGAAACATAGAGTTGGATGAGGACTTATAGAATAGGATAATGGAAAGGTATAGAAGGAATACAAGTTATTTCCTCATAGACATAGAAGGTATCTCAACACCAATGGAATTTAGGAGATTTTACAACATTATTCAAGGTGACCCCAAGAAAGAAAAGGAAGAAAGCAATAATTCTTGAAAAAGGACATTCAAGAAGCTCATTCTGGGGGTGTGATGAGCCCTTTCATTTACTATTTCAAAATCCTCATCTATTGTATTTTGTTTATCCATGTGTACCCCTTGAACTTGTGTTTCCCATATATAGTTGAACATATCTATGATATCTTGAACTTATGGAACTTATGTTAATTAGTATAATTAATACTAAGTTTTCTTTATTATGTGGATTATGGATGCATTTATTCTTCTGAATATAATGTGATGATTGTTAGAATAAAAATGGACAAAGAGGGGGGGGTGAGTCAGTCCTAAAAAAATTAAAATTCATTTACCATTCATCATTTGTTATAATTCACGCATCCATTCATTTAACCATGTATCATATATGTGTCAACTTAAGAATATAAGAAACCATAAGAAAAATAAAGAGAAAAAGAGTAAACAAGAAAACAAATTAGGTGGGAAACCCTCATGGGGAAGAAAACCCACTGAATTTATGCTTATATTACAAAAATCACAGTAAATTTAGTGTATCACCAACTACACAAGGAGCACCAACCCCAAGTTTATTAGAGCACCAACCCCTAATTTAGTGAAGCACCCACTCCAAAAGGAGGCTATAGCCCCCTAAGGATGACCAAGAACCAAATCAACAACCTGAATATGTTTGATCTCTGAAAATTTTTTTGCCGCAATTGATTGAGATGAAAATTTCAAATCACAAACCCTAGCTCATACCTTAGGGCATCAAATTTTCTTTGCCTTCTTATTTATTTTATTTTTCTTCTTTCTCTCATGCTATATTATTTTCCTATTAATTTTATGCTCTTTGTTAGCCTTCAAAAAATTCTCTCACACCTGTTAAATATCTCTCTCCATGTCTTACACCTTCCCTCCAAGAACACTAGCCCAAAAATGAGCCAATCAAGCACTTAAATATGTTTTTCTTCCTTCCAAACCAAAATAGGTCACTCCCACATGATAAATGTGACCCCAATAACTCTATAACATTCATAATTATGAATTAAAATAGTTACATATAACCCATACAGGTTGGCCTAGCTAAAACCGACATTACAAGTGCTAAAAATGACTCAAAACCCCATAGGCACAATCTTAAAATTTCCCTAACATGAGTACCATACTTTTTCATGACCCATAAACCATTATACATGACTAAAATATCATAAAACATCCATAAATTTTCTAAATTAATATCAGCCAATCAAATTATTTCATTTATTGGGCTTAGTTCCCTTTACAATTCTCAAAATAGTTGTTTCATGCACCCTCGAAACTTCACAATGCCACCAAAAAAATTCTAATTAAAATAAAACATTCTATGTGACCACTTAAAAGAAATGGAAAAACCTGTAGAAAAATTGTAAGAATGTAAGAAGTCATGAAACATCTTTCAACTCAAACCACAACAAGCTTAGCATTAATCAAATGAACCTTCGAAAAACTTTGTTTCTAAATGTTACCTTATAAAATCTATTATACAAACATTAAATACCTATAAATAGATTCATTGGATTCCAAATGAACATAATTTCACTCTCCAGTTGATAATGATCATAACTCAATTCATCTCATGATTCAAGCAACATAAAACTTCCTAAAAATAGATGTTGTCTTGAACTACATAAAACTTTCTTACTGAAAGAATGCCTTGGAAATCCTGTAAAATCACCTCATCATGTAGATAGAAATATATCAGTGGAAATATATAAGACTATAATTTACAAAACAACTTAAATAATAAAAAAATTATACTTTTAGATCAAGTTAAAGCCAAAACACTGAACCCTGCTATTTTAGACCCCAAAACTACACTTTGACAAGTCAACTATTTGAGCCTCAAAAAACAATGTAACTGAAAAATCATCACTTGAAACCACAATGGAAATCAATAAAAACTCCCATAAATCATGAAACATCACTTTTACATGCTAATCCTTTGGACCATCTTGTTATATATCCTTATTCTTTAAAAATTGTTATTTTTAGGTGGGGTCCACTCATCACCATGATCTCAACCATAAATTTTGGGAAAGAATGAGGATTCATACACCACATTAAATCATCAAATTTTCATTACCAATCAAAACTAGTTCAGTATACTTCACCTTTTGTAAACTACTCCTAGCTAGAGTTTAACTAGGGTTTTGTACCTCTTTACCTTCTTAACATTCTTTCATAAAATTTTGATGATCAACTGACTTAATTAATTTTTAAAAAAAAATCATAACTAACTTTATAAGATATTCTTAGGATATCAGGTCCCCATGCAAATCATACAATCCACAACGAGCATCAGAAGGTAAACTTTTATCACAAAAACATAATGTTTCTTACCCGGTTTTTCCAAAACTTGCATAAATTCAAAAATATTCTACACATTGACCTGAAACTTAGCATGAAGCACCATGAAAACATCCTCTACCTTTTCATAATCACTAAATAGCTCAAATATTCCAAAAAATCACTAGCCACCGTGAATTACCCATGTTAAATTTCCTATTCTCAACGGTTTGCTTCCCAATGACCTCATAGAAGCACTGAATCACTGAATACTAACCTAAAAATCACCATACACCTTAGGTACACAGTAATTGTTTTGAAAAAATTCTCCAAAAATACTTAGTTGGTGCAAAACTAACATCTCTACCTCATTTTGCTTGCACTAGCGATAGAAACATGCATGGAATGAACTAACCCAACCATGATTTGACCATGTTGACTGAATGCAGACCCATGTATGCTTATGAAAAATCATATGGACCGTGTATGATCTCGTGAAACATTCCAACCATATTTTTAATACTAATACTATGATTCAACTCAGTAGACCATGCACCAGGATACCCAAGAACATCACCAAACTTGACAATCTTCATGCTTTACCATTGACTAAAACCATATAAGGTCTCTGATGACTACATGAAACCCTTTTTCATCAATGGGGGTTGACATCAATGAAAACCATAACCCACAATGGCCAATAATCTCCCCCTTTTTCAAGTTTGGAAACCATCATTCAGAAACATTGATGGCAACCAATAAGACAAACATAATAACTAGCTTCATTCTCATGTTTCTAATCTTATCTACCCCTTTTCCATTTATGAAAAAGAATACTATGATTCCTATACATGTAATTGATAACACAAGACAATGTAGAATGTAAAAAATGTAAAGACTTGACTTACATAGCCAACAAGCTCCCCCTAGAACTATATTCTTCCTTCTTTGACTCCTTCAACAACATACAAAGATCTTGTAGACCTATAAAAATATCATCTTGAGTTGATACACCTCATGTTTTCCTTTAATTTCTCTTCACCATCACTTTCTAGACCTATTCCATGCTCAAGAATAGCGAAATTTCCTCTAACCTCATCATGAATGATTTAGGATCACTTTTCCCTGAAGGAAAACTTTAGTACAAAAATGACAAAATTTATCAAGCAATTGCCATCATATACTATAAGACCTCTCTATGATGCTCCCCCTAAGTTCATAATACTCTTCTCTAACTTATCAAGAAAAAAATTGGAATCATACCTTATTGTCATGTATTGTAGATACTCAAATCATTTATCATTTTCCCTGAGACTCTTTTTCTGTCATCTTCTCCTTTTTGAATGTAAAAACACCTATATGAGGCAAATGTAATACTCTAGAAACTAAATATCATACAAACTTACCTTATTAGACCATTTTAGCACTTAGAGCACTTAGAAGAGAGAGAAATCAAGAAACTAAGCTCCCCCTTTCCAAATCAGTGTATACATACCTTTGTACTTCGTTTTTGACCTATACCTTAACTTCATAGTCATAATCATGATTCAATATTTTCTTATTAAATCTAAGTAACTTCTTACACTCACAGATCATCATATTGATCATTATAAGAATCATTGTCTTAGAATAATCAAAATCTTTCATACAGTTTGTAGAATAAATATTTTTCATAGTTCTTTCAACACAAACCTTTGTCAACTTTATTCATACCATGTTTTAGTTTGAATCATCTTAAAACCTATAGATGCATCCACCTTTCAAGACCACTATATTATAGGAGTAATATTTTATGAAAAACTTCCCTTCAAATGAAAAATATGATTAAGACTCTACACTATTGATACATATCAAGAGAAATGTCTATAGTGATACATCACATGCATAGACTTGTCCGACAATATAGAGCACTAGATTATTTTCATTCACACACTGCTACAAAACTCTTGCAAGCATATTTCACACATTATCAAAGGGAAGTCCATTCTCCACTTATCTTGAAGGACTAACTTAGACTAGTAGATAGACATGTTGGAGAAAAATTTATTTTACACTCCCTTAAAACAACATTTTCTCCTTTTATTTCTAATATCTCAATCTTTTGTCTTCACATCATTTTACTAACTGTAGATCACTCTTATTTTTTCCTTTTGTTCCTAGATCAACTTCTCATACTTTCCATCACAATCAATATTTCCTTGATAGGATAACAACTCACTCAAAAATCATGCATTCGAGGTATACATAGAATTGACATGTTTTAGCCTCCAATACCATTTACATTTATTTGATAAACTTATAGTTTTGTCTTAAATTAGTATATTTCATCCTAAACTCATAATATTTGTCTCAGGGTTTGGTTTTCAATTTGTAAACCCTAGGATCACCTACAGCATATTCAACATTTGATCACCTTATGCATGTTGTGATATGTGGTCTTTGTAGTCTTACTATAATTCTGCATGTCCCTCATAAGAATTTTAGGGTTTCTACACTTTTCAAAACCATGACACTCACCTTGACCTAGAGAACATACTCATAGTTCATATACATTCAGAGAATTCTCAACTCTGTATAGAAGTAACTTTAAAATCTGTAGGTAACCATTTTGGGATCATAGCAAAGGCATTGAGAAATTTATCTTCTAAAATTTCCTCTTAACTGTACCTTATAATTTTTGGACTCTTCAGGTACCATTGTTTGTAAAAAAAAGTCAAGATGTCATCCACATATTAGATAGGATATTTAATGTGTGATAAACCTTTGATATTTCTTCTAGAAGTTATCTCTACAATCGCTGAAGCATGTAGCTTACTTTTTCAACCCATACTATAGCTCCACTTGATCATTCATAGTCCTATAGATGTGTTTTTTTATAGTTTTTCTTAGTCATATATTCATTGTAGTAACACACTTGACTGAATAACACCTTCAATAAACTTAGTTTCTTTATCTTCAGTACACCTTTTTCAGTCAAGAAACCTTTGAGCACACTTTAAATCATTTAGATCAGATTGATGACTGATACTTGAATACATTTTCATACCGGTGACACAACTATCTATCTCTTGATAACATGCTTAGGACCCATTAGCTTCATTCAACTTGTTGATGTTGTAAAAACCCCACTCTTGACATCATTACCTCTCTTAATCATACTTTCAAGATGGGTGACTAAGACTTATTCATATAAATCTAACTCAAAGTACATAATTTATTTTGAACTCTTAACAACTAAGAAACATGTAAACATTTTTCTAGAGTAGGCTTTCAGTCACTGATATCCTTTCTATCAAACCTTTCTTCCATCACATGATGAGCATCCTTACATCAAATTTTGTAAACTTTGAAGACTGGAGAAACCTTCAACATCCTGATAAAATTTCTTAGCATAGCTCAGGGTACTATCATTTAGCTTTGTTCATGAGGTAAGAGTAATATTTTCTCAAGTTTAGACATCAAGGAGCTCATATTACCTCTTCTTGTTAAGATAGGTCACTATAATGCATCAACCATAATAGATGCACAATTGCTTTCCTAGAGATATCTTCATACTCATATCTTCATAGATTACAAAGTCTATATCTTCTACCTCAAAACCTTTATCATATCACCTTTTTCCACATGATTTCATGATGACCAAGAACCAACATCTTCATTACAAAGCTGAGAATACAAAAATTCATACCCTGGAGAAGACAAGAAAAATATTTCCTAAGTCATAATGAACCAACTTAATTCATAAGGACTCAACCAAAACATTTGACACACCACCTCCTACTCTTGATCAATAAAGAACTCAGAAATGACTTCTTGAAAAGAATAGATCTCTAAGATAACTAATAGACATATCATGATGCTTTGAATAACTACTTGCTTCCTTGACAAACTTGATCACCTCTCATAGACCACGAACAAATTCTTATAATGCATTGACAAGCACACAAAGACAAATTGACTTTTGAGAAGATACAACTCAGACACTAGAATTTTTTTTGTAGTATCTATATCATATAACACACATAATACACATTTCATCATGAATTGGATTATTCAAGGACTTAAGAACTCAGAACACAGACACCTATCAACATAAAGAAATCATAAAAATAGGGAAATAGTCACTTTCCATACTTTACAGCTATTGTGGTATCCCATAGGCCAAGTTTCTTCAACTTATTTTACACAAAATCTTGGAATCCATTCAAACACATGCTCTTCTTGAACTTGAGAAAACAAACTTCCTTAAGTTAAATAGGACTTGTTGACCTTGTTTTCTAACTTCATAGCATTGATATTTTCCTTGAAAGGTTTCATAGGTTGAGATTCAATCTTCTTGGCTTCACTAACTTGACCATTCTTGATTGCTTTTTATTTTGGAGCATTCCTTTTTTCTTGACCCTCATGATTATGTCCCTTAAATTTCAAGGTTGCACTTTTGAAATCAGACCTCTTGATGAACCTTCTCTTTCTTAGACAAAATCTTGCAATATGACCTAATTGTTGATAATTGAAGCAAACAACATTCCTCTTCCTTATAGGATGAAAAAAACGTAGGTTCAATCCAAAATATTTTTCTCTATGACCATACTCAAAACATGAATAACATTAACCTTTGAAGAGAGCTTTATCACTCCTAGGAAATCTCATATTGCAATCTCTAACTCTATGACCAAATTCTTGGCAAAAACAAAAAACCATTTAATGAAGGACCATACCTCATGGCATTAGGTTGTCAAACTGAGTTATACCTTCTAGAATCATATGTCTTAGTCACATTCTCATCTGTTTTTGTGCTTATACTAGCTTCATGATCATCATTAGTGTGATCTCCTTCAAACCCTAGGCCTTTTTTTTCATCTATGGACCTTTTTCTTTCTAGAACATCATAAATATATTTTGAGATCTTCTCAACTTTCTCATACATCTTCAAAATGTTAGAAGCATTATATAAATATGATTCTAGAGATTTTAATGTGTCTTCATACCTGGAACACACATTCTCCTTCTCTTTTAAGGCATTTGTCAAATTTTCAACTTGAGATTTCAAATATTTGATAGCTAGATCATGATCTTTCTCCATTAAATATTGTTGTCCAAAAATCAAATACTCAATAATCTCCTACTTTCTCCTCCAGATATTAGTTGACCTACCCATTTGTTCTTCAGTTGATATCCTTTAAGTGATTAGACTTGCTTCTCAAGGACCTTCTATGATATCAATTATTAGAAGCACAAGGGACTGAGGGGGGTGAATCAGTCCTACAAAAACTTATAATTCATTTACCATTCATTATTTGTTATAATTCATACATCCATTCATGCAACCATGTATCATATATGTGTGAACTTAAGCATATAAGAAACCATAAGTAAAATCAAGATCAAGAGAGTACACAAGAAACCAATATTAAGTGGGAAACCCTGATGGGGACGAAAACCCACTAAAAATATTCTTATATTACACAAAGAAAAGTAAATTTAGTGTAAAACCAACTACACAAAGAGCACCAACCCCTATTTTAGTAGAGTAACAACCCTACAAGGAGTATGAACCCCAAATTTAGTGAAGCACCCAATCTTAAAGGAGGATATAATCTGCTATGGATGACCAAGAACCAACTAAATCACCTAAATATGTTTTATCTCTTAAAATTATGCTACCACAACTGATTGAGATCAGAATTTCATCTCACAAACCCTAGCTCATACCCTATGGCGTCAAACTTGCTCTTTCTTCTTAT
Source organism: Taxus chinensis (assembly GCA_019776745.2). Classification (NCBI taxonomy): domain Eukaryota; kingdom Viridiplantae; phylum Streptophyta; class Pinopsida; order Cupressales; family Taxaceae; genus Taxus; species Taxus chinensis. Next base: position 316,983,905 of record CM034148.1, read on the forward strand.
TTATTTTCTTTATCTTCTTGATCTCATGTAATCTGATCTTCCTCAACCTATCAATCTCTTCCTAAGCCTTAAATAAATTCTCTCATACCTAAAAAATATATCTCTCTCTGTCAAACAGCTTCCCTCGAAGAGCACTAGACCAAAAAAGAGCCAAATAAACACTTAAATATGTTTTTCTTCTTTACAAACCACAATAGTTCGGTCCTACATGATAATTTCGACCCAAAAAAAATTATAAAATTCATATTTTTTAATTACAATAGTTACATATGACCCATATAGGCTGGCCTAGCTAAAACCCTCATTACAAGTGCCAAAAATGGTTCAAAACCCCATGAGCACAATCTTATAGTTATCCTAACATGAGTACCATAATTTTTCATGAACCATGAACCCATATACATGACTAAGCTATCATAAAACATTCATAAATTGTTGAAATTAATATCAACCAATCAAATTATTTCATATCGGGCCCAGTTCCCTTTACAATTCTCAAATAGTTGTTTCTTGCACCCTTCAGCACCCTGGAAACTTCATAATGCCACCAAATAATATCTACTAAAAAAACATTCCATGTGACCAATAAAAATAAATAGAACACCCTTTATCACACTTATAATCATGTTATAAGTCATAAAAAATATTTCACTTCAAACCACAACAATATTTTCCTTCATCAAATCAACCTTCCAAAAATGTTGGTTCTAAAGGTTACCTCATAAAAAAAATTATAAAAAAATTCAATACCTAAAAATAGATTCATTAGATTAAAAAACTCGTCCCTTTTCACTCTCCAAGTGATATTTATAATAACTCAATCCATTTCATGCTTCACACAACATCAAACTTCCACAAACTTAGATGTTGTCTTGAACTGCAAAAAACTTTCTTACTAAAATAATTCCCTGGAAACCCTATCAAATAACCTCATCATGAGGAAATACATATATAACTAGAAATATACCAAAATATAATTTCCAAAACAACTTAAATTATCTCAAAATTATACATGTAGCGCAAGTTATGGCCAAAACACTAAACCCTTCTATTTGAGACCCCATAACTGCCCTTTGACTAGTCAGTTTGTTTGAGCCTCAAAACACCATGTACTTGCAAAATAATGACCTGAAACCACAATGGGAATAAATAAAACTCCCATAAATCATGCACCATCAAATTTTCATGTTAATCCTTTTGATCATCTTGCTCTATATCCTTCTTGTTCAGAAACTATTATTTTTAGGTGCAGCCCGCTCATCAAAATGATCTCAAAAATACATTTATGGAAATATTGATGATTCCTATACAACATAAACTCATCACTTTTGGATTTCCAATCAAAACTAGGTCATTATACTTCACCTTTTGCAAAATGATCCTAGTTAGGGAAGTAGGGTTTTTGACCTCTTTACCTTCTTAACATTCATTCATAAAAATGTGATGATTAAATGACCAAATTAATTTTGTAAAAAATTAATAACTGAACTTAGAATCTATTCCTAACTTCTCATGTCCTCATGCAAAGCATACAATCCACAATGAGCATCAAAAGGTCAACTTTTATAAAAAAAACACAATGTTTCTTACCCAGTTTTGCAAAAACTTGCATAACTTAAAAAATATTCTCCATTCTAACCTGAAACTTGGCATAAAGCACTATGATAACATAATATACCTATCAATAATCATTGCATAGCTCAAATATTCTTAAAACTCTCTAGCCACAACTTACCCATCCTAAATTGCATGTTCTCAATTATTTTCCTCTCAGTGACCTCATAGAAGTATTGAATCACTAAATACCAACATGAAAATCACCATACATCTTAGGTACATTATCAACATGCTTAGACCATGTTTCATCAAGACTGATTTGGTCCAAAACAGACATCTCTATCTCATTCTGCTTGCACTAGAGCTAGAAACATGCCTGGAATGAACTGACTCAACCATGATTTGACCATGCTAACTAAATATTGACCCATGTATACTCATGACACAACATATGGACCATTTATGACCATATGTAACACGCAAACCATCTTGGGAAAACTCATACTATCATTCATCTCACTAGACCATGCACGAGGACACCCAAGAACATCCCCAAACTCGACAAACTTCATGCTTGACCATTGACTAACACTATATGAGGAATCTCGTGATTGCATAACACCCTTTTCCATCAATGGGGGTTGACATCAATGAAAAAACTAACCCATAATGGCCAATAATGATTAGATAGTGCTTTGAATAAATGTTATCCTTGATTTCCAAGCGTTTCTATGTATCCACTAACATGCATACAAAGAAACTCATTCACAATGTAAAGGGAATCATTTGCAAAAAATGACATGCACCAATTGAGACTCATCAACAACTAAGAACCTTCATCTAAAGGAGGTCACATGTATACAATACCATAAGTATAGAAAGCTTAAGAAATGTATACACTTCACCTGATTTTGCACGTGTTGCTAAATGAGTAGTTATGAAAACACAAAGAAGATTCAACACCATCACCTGATTATGCTCTGTAACTCCAATAAGGAACTAGTTGATCTAATTTTATAAAGTTACTAGTTTATTAGAGTGATCAACTAGTTGAGTTATGTTATTGTATGAGGACATCTTCTACCATTTCTATTACATGCATGAGAATATTTGGATTTCTTGGATGTAATCTTGTACTTAATCAAATTGTAAATGTTAGTAAGAAGATAGTCTCTTCAAGTATCTTCTAAGTGAATAATATAAAAAGAATGTTAAGGCTGTAGAATGGGATCGATCCATAGGTAGAAATTTGGCTATATGTTCCATTTGTAATATTCATGTTTTTGAATAAAATGTAAGCTCTCCTAAATTGTTATAGACACAGGCCTTAAGAGGGATTAACACCTAAGGTAGGGCCCACTTGTGGTTAGTTAATACTTTCCTTTCGTTTGCTATAAAAGTTTCTTGGCTGATTAGATTAGATTTACAATAACTTATCCTTTATTTATGATATGTCTTTTACATGCTTTAATGATAAAAATAGTATTCATTTCCAGTTATAAGCTAGTTCAATTCCAGCATTGTATTTTCTAGTTATAGTGACATCAAATTTCCCTTATACCTCCCAACATCTGTAACTTTACATACAACATTGGTAGTATTAAAATTTTATGTTCCTAGGTCTGATAATTAAATGATCATGGATTAATAAATAACATACTAATTGTTGTGATTTAATTTTCACCAACATGATGAATGAGTTGAATATAAAGATAAAAATAATTTTGGGAAATTTCATGCCACGGATTCAAGGGAGATACTAGTTATTGGGCATGTGAAAGGGCTAGTTGTTTAACCTCCTACTTACCCTGGTAAATATTAGACCATGAATGTATTTATCGTTGATTTCCCTACTAAATGGGGTATGTTGTTATCTAGAAAATGGATGGCAAGTGTGGGAGGTAGTGTCCGAGTGGACAGGTCTTATATCACTATATATGTGGAAGGAAAGTTGGTGAAACTTCACGAAGAGAAAAAGATGCTCCACATTATTGAATACCCCATGGATTCCTCCTATGAGGTATTATTTATTGACACTGACTTGGAAAATTTATAGGATATGTTGATTTTGAAGATCAATGTATAAATATTGCTAGTCATTTATAAGATTTTGGTATTCCATGGACCATGATATTTGATGGAGCATGCTCTACTGTGGGGAGTGGAGATGGAATAGTCCTCACATCCCTAGAATAAGAATCTTTTAATTTTTCATTCAAATTGAATTTTGAATGCACAAATAATATTGCAGAAAATGAGGCATTTCTCATGGGTTTAAGAGTTGCATGGAAATATGGAATCAAGGATATTATTGTTAAGGTAGATTTTGAATTGATTGTGGAACAAGTAAGAAAAATGTATGCAACCAAAAATCACCAAATTAAATAGTACAAGCATGCAGTCTAGGAACTTATTGAAATTTTTGATTCATTTAATATCCTGTATCACGAAAGGACCCATAATGTAGCATCTGATAGATTAGATGTCATTGCATCACATTTTCATATATGTACAATATCTCTATATTATAATTACTATATTGAATTATTAGCTAGACTGTTTGTACCAGATAATGTTAAACATTGCTAAGTATTTGAGGATGATGCTTAGATATAGAGGTTTATGAAGAGAAAAAATGAATTTTCTAATCAATATATTGAATTAGAGCCAATGGTTGACCTTTGTGATTGGAAAGAGACTCTCTTTGGGAAAGAGGTGATCTAAATAAAAATAAACACAATTCTCAAAGAATTAGTTGCTTTTGATTCCAAATTTGATAATGTTGACAGAGTAATCAATAGACTAATTTATTCTTCTAGAGAGGTAGAATAATGTAGCTTGGGTACTCAAAAAAACCCCAAGAAGGTATTGCTAGGATGTAATTTGGACAAAGAAGAAAATCACGATTACACTAAGATGCTAAGATAATATCAATATTTCTTAGCTTGGTCATACTATAAACTGAAATAATATAGATAATATTTATTCCAACATGAAATACCTATGGAACCTCATTCCAAACCATTTAGATAAAAGAAGAGGTCTATCTATCCCCTTCTCTTAGTCAAAATGCAAGAAGAATTCGTAAAGCTAAGGGATGGTGGAATCATACAACCTATCATGTATTCTTCATGGGTAGAAAACCTAGTACCAGTTAGAAAAAATAATGGGGATATAAGGATTTGTGTATATTTCAAGAATATCAACAATGAATCAATCAATGGTAATTACCCATTTCCGAATATGAAAAACATATTGCAACTACTCATAGGGTCTGAATTATTTACAACATTGGATGGTTTCTCAGGATATAATTAGGTGGTTATGAAGCAATCTAAATAGTTTAAAAGTACTTTTACTACCCACTGGGGAACATATGTTTATGTTAGGATTCCCTTTGAACTTATGAATGTAGGAGAAAATTTTTAGAGAGTCATGGATGTGGTTTTCTTGGGACTTATAAATGACTTCATAGATATGTATCAAGATTATATAATAATTTTCTCAAAGAAAAGAGGTGACCATTTGGTACACCTAGAAATAATGTTTCTCAGGTGCATGGAATACGGGATTTTATTGAATCCCAAGAAATCTCATTTTTGAGTCCAAATAGAAAAACTATTTGGAAATATTGTTTCAAAGGAAGGGGTCATGATAGATCCCGAGAGAGTGGAGGTAATTGGCAAGGTTCCTATCCCCAAATCTAAAAAAGGTATTCAATATTTTTTTGAAAAAATAAACATTATTAGGAGGTTCATGTCCAACTTTTATGAGATAACTTTTCCTATATAAAATATGCTGAAGAAAGAACAAATCATCAAGTGGGAAGGAGGAGATGTTCAATATTTCAATAGAATAAAAGAAGCACTAAAGGATACCCCTATTTTGTCTAGCCCTGTTTATAAGAAATAATTAAATTTTTTTTCCTTGTTTCAAATAATACAATTGCATATGTGTTGTTACAAAAGGATAAATAATGAAATGATATGCCTATTAATTTATTTAGTAAAGCTCTACATGGTACTAAGTTGAAGTATACTATCATTGAAAAGAAAGGTTTTTCCTTAGTAAGAGCTACCAAAATATTATGATCATATATCTTGAGTTCTAAGATTATAGCTTATGTCCCCCATATAATGGGTAAAGATATCTTATCAAAAATGGAATTATCTAGTAATATATTTTGTTGGTTGAATAAGTTGTAAGAATATGATATGGAAATATAAACTACTAAATTGGTAAGAGGTTTTGGGCTAGAAAAATTGATGGCTGAAAGCAATTTACAAGTAATGGAGGTAAATGTCATTGAATAAGGTAGTATTAACCCCCATGGAAAGGTGAGTAATTAATTTTGGTTTAAGGTTGTAGTCTATTACTTGAAAAATTTGGAGTGTCCATGACATCTAGACAAGAACCAGAGAAGAACACTTAAACTATCCTCCCAAAAGTATTTAATGATTGACCGTGGGTTAGCCTAGAAGAATCCAGGGGATTGCTACTTAGATGCATCACTGAGGAAGAATCTCCCAACATAATCACATTATTTTTCATGGGGGAGTATGTGGAGGTAATTTTACTTGAAGAGTTACTGCTCATACAATTCTAAGGGTAGGATATTTGTGGCCATCATTATTCAAGGACACTACAGTATTAATAAGAAAATGTGAAAGTTTTCAACATTTTTTTTGGGAGGTCAAAACCCTCGGGTGCCTTTCCCTTGCAACTTAAGTAAATTAATGCCCCTTTTAAACAATGGGAAATGGATTTGATTGGAGAAATATCATATTCTTCAAGTGCCACACACGAGTGTATCTTTGTTGCTACTGAGTATTTTACTAAATGGGTTGAGGCTATTCCCACCAAGAAATTAACTCACCAAGTGTTCATGGACTTTGTTTTGAATAATATAATTTGCAGATTTGGGGTACCTGCCAAAATATTTTTTGATAATGTTGTGAGCTTTATGTCTAAACCATTAACATCTATATGTAAGGAATATGGTAACCATGCCCATGTTTTTACATAGAAAATCCCTTCTGAAAGTTTCCAATGAACCTTGTAAGAATCCCTACAAAATTCTTGGTGTGTTTTTCAGTCTAAGTTCTTATGAAAACTACATTTTATTCCTCGATGACCAAAAACACATGGAGTTTTTTAGTTTTCTTTGTGGTATCGAGCCTAGATTGAATGTTTGTAGAATGGATATAAAAATACAATGTGTAAAATAATATTTATGGCCCAATGGAATATTCTAAGAAATATTTGCAAGATCATAATGCAAAATGCAGACATAACCTCATTCGCTGAAAGGAGACATATGTAAACATATCATTGGAATGGGGAAATTGGAATTTTATTCACCATTGTATTTTACACCAAGTAAAGTCCAAAGTTCAGTAATAATTCCAAATCCTAAAGGGGGAAAAGTTTCAACTCTATAATCAAATTCACCAGTGGCTGATTGGGTCGAATTTACAGTTTTGTACCCCTTCGAAAAATGAAAAAAAAAAGGTAATATGTGAAAATAGAAGGTCAAGAAGCCGAAAAAAAGGGAGCCAAATCTTATGACTCTTTGATAGATGCAATTGGTAAAAACAAACTTGAGGCCAAATTACTTAGGTACATGGACTAAGCATATGTCATATATGGGAACGGAGAAAGAAATGGATTTCACATGTTACAAAGATGATGTGTAGATAATTTTAAAAAAGCATTCCAAATCCCGTTAAAATTTAAAAGGGGGTTCATTAATGCACTAGCCATAAGGGAGTAAGGTTCATTAAAGCAGAGGACTTGTGTAAGGGAGATACATGGATGATAGGACATAAAAATATTACAATGATAAAAAAAAGGAAAAATACGAGAATTACAAAAAAAACCCATGAACGTAATCTTCGACATTAATGCATGAATCCATGAGTAGCTAATGTTGTAAATTATTATAAAGTATTGTAATGGTACTCAAAGGTTTGATGTTTTACAGGATTCTTAAGTGGTATTGAAGGAGAGTTGAAGCAAGAATTAGCCCCAATGATTATATTTTAGTTGCATTACTTGTCAGTCATGTTTCAAGCAACGACCAAATTTTTAGTAAAAAGTGAGTTCATCAATTCCCATATCTTTTGTGATGTTTTGATAATCAGTTGTAAAAGGTCTGGGTATTTGTGAAAATAGGTTTCATAAAAATGTGTTGGAATCATGAGGCTCTAACTATTACCCATGAAAACAAGTTCTAATCTTAGTTCCCCCTAGTTAGAATTGCAGACTCTAGTATTGCATCTGTCCACCTAGAATATTCTAGGAAGAGGTTATATTCCCCTAAATAAAGTAACAACCTGACCCAAATAGCCAATATTTTTATTGACATTGGTGTTACTTTCCCTCCCACTAAGTCATGTCTAGAGCTTGTATGGGTGTGTGCTCAACACTATAATCCTAAAACTAGAGAAGTTTAGGACAGGAAGGGAGATTTGGATTTATATTTCCAAGAGTAGGCATTTGATAGAATGTTGAGTATTGGAACTCACATTCTTATAAGTAGAAAAAATTTATGAATTCCCATTGGTTGACCACTCCATGATATTCCACCCCTATAATGACAAAGAAATTGAATAGAAATGAATTTTTTCTGGAAGTTAGAGATGTGATTGTATTGTTGAACCAGATACTAGGTATTGAATCTACTTTCCTTTTCCAGGAATGGATGTTTCAGTTCATTTAAGTAATAGTTACAAATAAAAAACATCTCCTATGGGTTGAGATATAAGTGACCATATTCATGAACAAATGATGGGAGTTGCTTAGATTACGAGAGGAGAAAATCCTGACATGATAGATTTTTTCATTTTCTCTTACTTAGTTTATAATATTTCTTTTTGTAGAGAGTTTTTATAACTACTAATGGATCGTGAGATTAGCATCTTGAAGGTGTATGATGTATTCTTTTAGCTAAATCTAGAAAAATATGAAATACATTACATAAATCTTGCTAATCATTTCTTTGCACCCAAGATTTGTTTATATCACCTTGAATGGGAGACTGGGAGATTTTAACCTAATTGTAAGAGAGTTATTACACAATATGGCTGTTATTTTATCCAATTAAGAACCTTTTCATATATCATGATTATAAGTTTTGATGGGAAACCCTAATTTCTCCCTAGGTGTGTAAGTGATAAATGGGAACTGATGGAATTGGTCAGGAAATTGTTATCATTACACAAGTTCATTTCCCAAAGGAATCTAACATCCCCTTTCAATTTCCTCATGATCATTTGGAATTACACCTACCAAAACCTCCAAAAGCAAAAAAAATAGAATGATAAATGAACAGATGTATGCAGGATAGATTTGAGGACAAGAAACATTATGATATAAAGCATATTTTACATAGTGTTGTACCCACTTAGATAGAGCATAAACCTCATTATGAGGATATATGGATGAATTATGAATTTTAAAGGGACGTCAGATGAAGAGAAAATTCAAGAATGACATTGTCCTAGAAGAATTATTTCGAGGTCATTCAGGTTCCTGAAGGGTTAGAAGATGATGATAATGTGTTTAGTGAAGATTACATCCAAAGTCATATTACTTCTCATACTTTACCACCATTTAATTGGGCTGCTGATGAGAAAATATATAATCAGGAAAAGATTGTAGACATCATTTGAATTTCCATAAGGTGGTTATTTTCAAAGGAGTGGATCTAAGTTACCAACATACCCCAGTGTTAGGGGAGTATAGGGCTAATAAGCTTATTGATGATATTATTTCCCCATATTGAAAGGTTTATGCCACTAGGGATGTTTAATGGAGACAAAAGCTTAAAATTCCATCCAAGAGGTTAGAATTGATGCCAATAATGGGTGATGTAAGTTCCTAAGTTAATATAACTTGAACTACCATTCCTCAAAAAACAAGAATAACTAAAGAAATTCTTCAAGAACGGATGGTTGAGGGACCTATTGTTCATGATACCCAATTAAATTTTTTTCCAGCATCTATTTTAGGATCTAAAGGAAAGGATAAAATGATAGAATCCACTCCTAAGAAGCCACAGAAGAAATGTTTTCTGAAACACCTCATTAATTTCAAACACCAAATATTGGTCTACAAGAATTATATGAGGACGGAAAATTTCATCTGTAGAAGAGGAATCAAACAAAAGTGTCTAAATGGGTTGATTTAGAGGAGGAAGAAAACCCTAGACAAATAATATATCTTGATGCCCCTATCTTTTCATCTGTTATCACCCAGTCTCTTATAACTATGCTCATAGAGCAACAACAACTCTAATTGCTTCACCCCTCAAGGAATAACCCATTGAAAATTATCTTGTGCCTAATATCTTGACTCCAAAACATCTAACTAAGATTACCCCAGAGAAAATTCCAATATGTGGGGTGGTAGAAGAGGATCAGATTATTGAACCTGAAGTACAACTTCACACTTAGGAGATTCTAGTACAAAAAACATAAGGAAAAACTTTAGTTGTTACAGTTGCAGTAGTACCTCAGGACACTGAAGTGATAGTAGAAGTTCTTGAAGCCCATATTCTCACAACTAAGGCCATTCCCTAGGAAATCTATGAGACGTTCCCTATTCAGAAAATGGGTGAGAACTTGGTACAACTAGAAAGGGAAGTTTGTGATCAACAACCCATGATAGTTGAAGGAGTAGGAGACCAATTTTATTTTATGGATGGAATTGACGATAAGGTAGGCTTAGAGAACCAAGCACTCAAGAGGAACCAATATATGCAGCTCCACAAGGTATGTCCATGCCTTCTTCATCTTCAAAAGGCCTTTCATTCATCCATGTAACTCCAGTTTTACAATCTCTTGACGTACACAAGTCTCCCATAAGTGAATGCATAGGTAATACTATCCCAAAGAAGAAAAATGTGGAAATGTAGTTAAATGATGATGAATTACAAATCATGGATATCCTAAATTAAGTAAGACCACCCAAATAGGTAAAATTTATTTCTAAGATGACCCTACGTAAGAAAGGAGAATGATTCATTGATATTGCAACTCCCAAAGCTTATGTGCCCCGAGGAGAAGCATCCTTTTCTAATTTTCAATTCTCCATGATCTCATCAAATAATAATTCTACTAAGAAAATGAAAAAATGATTTTCTATGGCAGTAGGAGTGTTCCAAATAATTGCTGATTTAAAAGAAACTAAGAAAGATTTGAAGGCCTAAAATGAAGCATTATCCAAATTTGTTAGAAAATTGACTAGAACTCACAATGAAAGGCAGGTTGAAATCCCCAAAATCACCAATAATGATATAAGGTGAGTGAGTGACTTGGGAGAAAGAGGAGAGGCCACCATCTAATGGGAAAATAATTTTGTCACCAGAGGTGAAGAAATAATTAGGGAATCTATGAAATTTTATTCCCATAATTTTGAAAAAGTAGAAACAACCAAGACATTAACAGATAAATGTGAATTTGATAAATTAATTTGGGCTTATATGCTACCAAAAATAGAATCTATCAAATACTTAAGTGATGACATGGTTATTAAAGAATGGATTGTATCTCTTGAGTCTCTAGGAAATCAACAGGAATACTATGAAGCTGCAAAATTAAGAGTGGATATTTTGAAGTCCTTAATGGGTTAAGAGACAAAACAATGGATTATATCGACACCCTTCATTCCTTGTTGGAAAAATTAATTGGGAAAAAAATTGGATAAATTATAAGAATGGAGATTACACATAATTTAATCACACTTTTCAGTAATCATGCTTTAGGTAAAACTAGGGAGCCAAGGGTTTTCAATATATCTACCATACAAAAATGGTAACAAATTAAAGAAACAATTGATAAATTGTCAAGAAGGGTAAAGAAAGAAATATTTTTCTTTGCGGAATGTAATGACATAGATATGAAGCATGAAATCATTTCCCACTATCACTTAGGGTCTAATGAAGAAATTTTCACACAAATGATTGAAAGGTTTGAAGCTTAAAAGGACAGGGTAGGGGATAGATTGGTGAATAAGCCTACTAGAAAGGACCCTGATAAGTAAAGAAGAAAGAAGACAAAGAGAAAAAACAAGCTTACCTTCATAATACATTTTCAATCTAATATTTCTTCAAACAAAATGCAGTTTTCTAAAAGACAATTTTTGTTTAGAAATAGAAAATTATCTTTTTCATTTATCCCATGTGGTTCATACTTCACCCATCCCAATTAGAAACAATGAAGGAATATTTTCAATTAAAAGATACTTTCATTGAGAAGATTTTGAAATAGCATGAAGATGGAGTTCAAAGGATCCTCTAGAACATTTTTGTGAGGAAACTTAATCAAGTAGTTGTACAAGTATGAGGGTTTTATCCTCATACTAAAGGGGTTTTTTAGATGCCTTTTTATGAAAAGAAGAAGTGAGATATTTTTTTGGTGATACTACTTAATTGTTTGGAAGAAATACATTTTAAGTTTTTACTCTGTCAAATTCTAATGTTAAGATGATTACAATGTATAGTCACTAGTAGGTATTGAGATCACTTGTTTTCATGTTCCCTTGTCAAGAATTTGGTAGATATAAAATGAATTTTTTTTGGTTATGAACTTAGCTTGCATATTTTTTATTTTCTATATCAAGCATTTGGTTGATCAATTATATTTTCTGTTGCAATTATGTATTTATTACTTCTCTCAATTACACTAAATCTATCCTTAGTGATTAAGTTTTGGTTATTTGTTCAATATTTTCGTGTGAGCATTCGTTTTATAATATTGAATGCAATTATAAAATTCTCACTGAAATCATATTGTTGATGGATTTTCATAATTTTTTGAGTTAATCTTAAGAATATGAGATCAGAAGTAAGGAACACTTCATTGAAATATTTTCTCAAACCTTTGTGCTAAGTATTTTAAGGATTGTGTGGAACATTTGTGCTAATTGACTATCAATGAATGAAAATATTTCTTTAAATAGAAACTATTATTAATTGGTGAATTTTTCATTGTTATCTAGAAGGTTATATGTGTCTGAGTGAATACTGTGAGAAATGTCATTAAAAGAATCCATTATCTTACAATCCCCCGTCCTTACAAACATTTACATACTTCTAGTATCATCGTATAATAAAAGTCCTTCTTTGGTCATTTTGTTTTGTTATTTAAAAACATCAAATCAAAGTAACCTTTGAGTCAACTTCCTTTATCAGAAAATGTAGCAGTAATGTAGCTTATCTACCAATAATAGCTTGTGTCTAGTGAAATAAGTGTATAAATCACTTTGATCGACAATTGTAAGAATAAAGTGTTGTGTTTATGGCCATGATTATCCCAAAATGATTCATTTTTATAAATAAATAGGGAATTAAAAGATGTATCTCTCCCACTATATTTCAGGTTACCCCTCGGATCCTCTCACCCTGATCAAGTGACAGGACCAAAAGTAGCAAGGATGGCCATTTCTTTTTTTACGTGTTACGTGATCCATCTAAGTCCCAGTCTAAATAATTTTTCTAGATGTCTTCCTCAACAATAAACAACATAAAATTCTAATTATTTCATTCTTAATGTTACCATCTTACTTGTTGATGCTTCCTGGCCCGTAGGAGGTGTAAGATTGGGTACCTTTAGGAATATTTATGAAGATCATGCTAGAGATTGGATTAGGATGATGTGGAATAAATACTTGGATGAACATTTTCTAGAGACAATATTTACAACTGAGAATATTCCTCATGGGTATTATATGTAAAAATATTATGGTGGAGATTGGGAATGGGTTAAAGATTAGATTTATGATAGATTAATGGTTTGGTGGTCCATCATTTAGAGCATATAATATTATGTATCACATTCTATCTTTGGAATTTTTTTGGGGTTTAAACATATCCAACTATTGGAAGGAAAGTAAAGTGGACTCAAAACATGTTATGAAATAGAAGGGTTTTCCACCAATTAAGTGCATGGAAGAAGGGAAATGATTCCTAAAGGAAATTCTCCAATATTGGTTAATCTTAATCCCCAAGGAGGAGTATTCTTTTCAAAGGTTAGGGAATGAATCAGGTAGATATAGTGTGCAAGTTGGATATAATTTTCTAGTTAAAGATTAGGGGATTTGGGTGGAATTATATGCAACTCTCATATGAAATGAGGCATTGTTCCTAAATCAAATGATTTATCTTGGAAAACTAAAATGGGGACAATTCTTACATAGGAAAAATTGTTTAAAATGGTACTTCAATCTCCCTTCATGGTGTATAAATTACAAGGAAGATCGATAATCTATTGAACATATTACCTTAAGTTATTTTCAAATCTTAAATATGTTTGGGTGTGACTAAAATTGGTGAAGATTCCATTTTTACCTAGCCCTAATGATGAAATAAATGAAAACATTATTCACTGATTGATTTTGTTAATTTTCTCTTAAATATTTTGTGGGATAAAAATACTTAGATATTAAGAATGAGGAATGGCATAGTAATATGTTTAGTCCTAAAGTGAAGGGGAAATTTATGAGAATATTATAGTAATGGTGTATCAAGATAGTGGTATCAATATCATGGGAAAACATTTTGGAATTAATTAAACTACAATTACAATTTTAGTGGATAAATTTCCAAAATATAAGTGGCATGACAAATTAGGATCCATTTAGAGGGTACCATAGTTTGATGTTGTTAATATCAACTTTGATGGTGAACCAAAAGACAATATAGGTGTGGATGGGATAGGTTTTATTATAAGGAACAATTTAAAGGATATGCTATGGGAGTTCTATCTTTTTTCCTAAAGATAAAAATAATGAAATAGAATATTTGGAAACCTTAGAGGGTTTGAGGGTTACCAAAGATAAGGGGGTTTATAAAAAATTAGATTTAAGTAAATTCTATTATCATTATTCGAGCGTTGATGAAGGGATGCACAAATTTCTTCAAACTACATGCATATATCAAAGGTTCTATAAAATTTTGACAATGGTTTAAAGAAATCACTTTTAACCACTAATTTAGTGATTATAACAGGGTAGTAGGTATAATGGAAAATACCAAAACAATAATTTGGCTGATCTCTTCAGTTACTATTTGTTAAGGAATAGAGAGGAATGGGATGGGTTAGCTTATTATGAAGGAAGTCAAGTAAACGAATGTAACCAACAATTACAAGATTTTTAACCTATTAAAAATGTTGGGGAGATGTAAATTCATTTGAGGATATGTCAATAAATATGACACTTTTCTAAATTTCCTACTTACTCAAGGATCTTTGTATTATTATTTTTATGTTATGTAATATGGTGGGATGCTATTTTGATACAAAGGACTCTATTTTTTCACTGTAATATGATGGTATAATGTAACGCATGTTACATGATGAGAGGAGTATATGATGAATGTAAGGAGTTTCTATTCCAAAATTCTATAGAAAATGTGTTCTAGCATGATATAAGGATTGAAAATATCCACTAGACTTTTTATAAAATATGGATTGAAACACTCTACATTGGTGACATTTAGACATGTTTCTGCTACAATAGGCATTGCTCCTTTTTCTTATATTTTAGAAAAGAATCAATGTCCACATTTTTCATGACACGCCATCTTTATAATATTCTCTCTCTCTCTCTTATATGTTTGGGATGCGGTATACAACTCTCCCTTGTTATTCTATAATTTGGACTCTACTGCAAAAGAACTAATTTTGTTGTAGGAAATAGTTTTGGATTGGAGAAGAACAGTTTTAGGTACAGGTTGTAATAGTTCTAGAAAATAAGTATTTTATCATAGAAGAATAGTTTTTATATAAAATGTTATTTGGAAGGGGATGAATAATTCCTTTAATATAGAATAAAGTGTTGGACAAGATGGATTTTGGGTTTTTAAAGTCAATAATATTTTTTGAATTGAATCTCATTATGTAATCATGTTAAATATTATTTTGTAATCATATAAGAATCTTGGGATATATTTTTCTAGTCACCCATGTGGTAACTATAATGTGAATTTTTTTTTATGATAAATATATCTAGCTCATAGCGTTAACCAAAAACATTTAGTAATTAATTATTTAAAAAAACCTTTTATCATTTCATTTTTATTATTCATGAATGTTCCTAAGTTTTTTCATGCATAATAAAATGGAATCATGAAAGCAAGCATACTCATTAAATACACATGACATCACCAAAATAATGTTATCTTGTGTGTGTGTGTGTGCGCGCGCGCACGCGCGCGCGTGTGTGTGTGTGTGTGTGTGTGTGTGTGTGTGTGTGTGCGCGTGTGTGTGTGTGTGTGTGCGTGCGTGCGTGCATGTAAACAAAGATCATTTTTACATCATATATAATATATCTCTCAAAATAAAACATTCATTCCTTAACAAATCCATCCATTAGATGGAAACCATATAATACTTTGAGATGATGTTTCTTGACTCCTAGTGTATAGGGATCATGCTACCAATGTGGATCTATAACAATCCCTTATATCCACTTCCTCTTATATAACCATATGAATCTCTAAATCGAAAATCTATGTTACAAGTCAGTCACCTAACATAAAACCTCCACTTATACATCTTATAGTGTCACTACTTGTTATCACATGCCAATGTTGCATATTCCTAAATAAATCCCTACACAAATGATGTCACATCTCCCACACATTGCATTACCTAATAATATCTATACCTTTGATGCTCATAAAATACTTATCCCACCACCCTAAATGCACTCACTTACTCTCTACCATCATTAATAATGGATCAATTATCAACTCTATATCTATTAAGTCAAACATCACATCCAAGATCTCATGATGTGAACCCTTTATCATCAACTACTAGGCCATTGTGTTTCACTTTAGAAAATACATAGATCACAAACATATTGGTTAAATATTTTATGAGAGACAAAATATGAGGTTAAATCAAAACATGTGAGACAAATTCCCTCCTCGAGTAAGGGGAGGTGCCTTGTTAATTTTGAAACTAATAACAAAAAAAGGAATATTCACACTAACCTAACTTTTGGGGTGGGATCTCATCCTAATATATTTATTTACATTAAAACTTCATAATGGAAAATTGATGGAAAATCATTTAAAAAATAATAGGAGAAGAAGAATAGAGATGAGTACTCATGTTTTCTACTTGAAAAATTTAGATCTAAATTTATCACACAAGAAGAAAAAAGATAATAATAAAATATCTTTTTATTGAATAAAAATGAGTTAGAATCAAAAGGAAATATAATGCATTAAACACAAGAAAAACACCATTAACATAAAGAAAACATTAAACATAGTTTGAAACACATCTCTTTATTTATTTTTGATAAGTAAAGATTAAATTAAAAAAATTGTTTTTAAATCCAAAATTACTCCTATCCAACCCAAAAATTCCATGCCTTGAATGCCTTTAGCATTTTATATTTATAGAGAAAATGAAAAGAAAGGAAAGGAAGTGGTTATACTGTAGAGGATCAATAGTAAATATATATATATTTAATCCTTTTTATTGGTTCTTATAAAAAATTACCAAGTCAACATGTTAATCCAAATGTTATCAAAACATCCAAGAAATTTATATGTTCAATGTTCTCTTTTTCTTCTTCTTGATCAACTTCCTTTTCATGATATGTGTGGAACTTCTAAATCATCTCTTATACTTCTTTCTCATCTAGACCACATAAATAAAAATTCAATAAATCACATGTGTTTAGTATGTTGATGAATTTTCTCAACATATTCCAAATTTTCTCATGATTTTTTTCCAAATTATTCAAGACATTTTGATATACAAGTATCTTATCAATTAACTGCACTAAAAATCATGTTCCACTTTGAAATATTTCTCTACCAAGCCCTTGAAATCAATAAAGATATTACTTTTAGGTAACATATTCTTATCCTCATCTAGAAATTGGAAAGGTATCCTGGAATATTCATCACCAATGTCATTGGTGGCATTGATTCCTTCTTATCTAGATTTTTGTAGCTTCTCTCTGACCTCTTGAAAAATGCTAGCTTAAAATTCAATGGCCCTATAAAATTCAAAATGTATACTACTCTCTCCAGTTACTCATTTTTAAACAAAGTTATTAGTATACATATTTTTAAGATAATTCAAAGCCTCCAAAGTGACTTCCCGAATTATTTCGGTCTTCATCAAGCTCCTCATTCATTTTTTCAATTGTCTATTACCTCTTTTAATATCATTGCAGACCTCACAAAATCCTCAATGATTTTCTTTCCATGATCAAGGAGCCTATCAATCAAGCTATTAATGGCTCAACCTTGTTTTTAAATTTTCCCAACCACTAATACAAATGATGATTCAAAACTGGTTAGGGTGAAAGAAGAGACTAGAGTTGGTTGAGTGATCTTAAGAAGTATGGGCTCCAACTGATACAACTTTTTCATGAATTCATATTTGGTAGCCTTGGTTTTTTCTAGTTTTTCAAATATATTTTCCATGGCTACCTAAATATATTTATGCACCCCCTCCATAATATCTTTTCCTAGTGTCACCTTAGTTATCCGATAGTCAGAAATAGTGATATATACCTTGCTTTTGTCTAGAATAGGAACAAAAATATCGTAAAATCTTTCTCCTAATTGATTAATGGTGATGTGAGAAAGAATTTTGGGATTCTTGGCTACATAGGAGGGAGTTGGATATAATGTAATGAAATTGAAATCCTCAAAGAGAACTAGTATCTTCCTTTTTGGGGGGGTTTGGCTTACAATTCAATATGGAAATAAGAAGGGATCCAACATTTTATAAGGGAACTTGTATATAGGAGTTGAAATAGAAGAGGTGGAAAGATTCCGAACTAATCGAGGAGTAGTGGAGAAAATAATGATGGGAAAATAAGAGGAAAGAATAGGAATGAAGGGAAGGTTCACAACAAGAGGACCAAAAGATTGAAAAGGGAGAGTTATGATAGGGAAACAAAAGGATGCAATAACCCCTAAAGAGAGTGTGGAAATGTAGGAAAATACCTATTCCAACATTGGAGGCATGGAGGAAATGGAAGAAGAGGAGATGAGAAAATATGACATCAGAATAGTGAATGTGGGGATAGCTAAATGCTACACCAAAGAGATGGATAGGGTAGGTGAAGGAGGAGGAGGATATGAAAAATGAGGAATAGAGGTGGGAGGAGGTGATAGACGTGCAACTTTGGTAACAAGAGGAAATACGTCAGTGATGAGAAGGGAGGAAGTGGGAAGAGATTACACAACCATGGTGCTAGTTGGATATCCTTCAACTTACTGGGGAGAAGGAGAATCCATGTTCACAATAGTGGTGGAAGAAATAGAAGAAGGAAAATATTTTTCTCTATTATTAACTATTTTTATTCTAAATTTCTTTGTAGGTGCCTCACCTTTATCCTTGTGTTCCTTAGACTTACCCACTTCTGATGAAGTAGTTGTATTTTTCTTTGGAAAGTATACACTTTTAGGTTGGATGTTTAATCAATAAATCAAGTGGTTGGAACGAATTAGAATCTGAGTAGCTCACTCATTAATAGATGTTATTCTTTGATTGTAAAATTGATTGGGGGAAAACCTAAATTTTCCACTTTCATCTTCTTGTAGATTGGGTCTAATACCTCCCCATCATTCATTTTAACTTTTATAATAACTACAACATTATGCTTGGAAACTTCCTTGAAATCCAGTTGGTTGTAGTCTTTCTGTATTATGTCTATTATATCTTTTCAATCAATCCATACATCCTCGATTTTAGTAACGTGAAATTGTAGAGTTTGAAATATTTTTAGAACTCCCCTATAATCAAAGATAAGCCTCAAATGGAAAGTTTGAGATTTAATCCTTACATATGTTAGAGATCGTAAGCACTGAGACGGGGGGTGAATAAGTGTAGATTAAACATTTTTTCACTTAATGTAAATTTTAATCCCTTTAATGATGTGCAGATTTAAACTATGATTAGTCAATAAAAAATATGTCATGTAAATAAAAAATAACAAAAAGATTACCATGGGAAACCCTTTCGGGAGAAAATTCCACCAAAAATTATTTCTTATATTACACAAAGAAAGGACTGGTAAGAATATTACACATCCTACGATATTTTTTTAGTAAGGCACCAACCTCACAACGAGTACCAACCCCTACACCTTTGATGATATTACACAAAACAAATAACATCAGTGAATACAAAACATCACAAGAGAATTTTTAGTGAAGAACCAACCCCACAAGGAGAAACAACCCTAAAATATCCTAAGCTACAACTTAGAATTAATTTACATATACATTTTGATGATCTAGTTATAATAATTGTTTTTGCAATAGATTTTGATCACCTTTCTATATGTGTTTGTGTTCTTATTTTCACTCTCTTCTACTCATCTGATTCGATCCCTCTTGTTAAATTAATCCATTTCCCTTTATGATCTTCTCATGTAATAAATTGATGCATCATCAATCTTCTCTCCTCTTTCCTCTCTCTTTTCTTATGTAGCTCTATCTTAGCTTGATTGCATCATATTATTTATTATGCTACTCAGCGTTTCCTTGAATGTTTTTTTCTCACTTGAGAAACACTAAAAATAGCTCCAAGTTTGAACTAAATTCATAATCGACCCAATTCTTCACTTAAAGTTGTGTTTCATGCACCTTCCTTCTTGGTCGAAGACTATTAAATGTATACAACTAACTCCAGATATTGTTCCTTCTATATTTGGCTTGATTACACCACTTTCCATGTATTTCTAGAAGCTATTTATTATCCATTTTACAAAAAAAGACTTTCCACATTTGTAACGTGACCCAGATGAGAGAACCATTTTCTTCTTCCTTGAAACTTGAGATATCACAGAGAATGTAACTGTATTTCCCCAAAGTCAATATGCATTAAATGTTAAAAGATGGAATAGTGGATTTCTTCATCTTTGTGGAGTTCAAGTCGTTTCCTTAGCCGCAATCACCTGATAGTTGAATGACCATCGATTTTAGATAACCAATTCTCACTTGTACATGTTTGAATCAATTTTATTTCCTTCGACCCTTGTCCAGTCCATATTCCATCATTTCATGACTTTCCTTTGTAACTCTCACTTTCTTCCTTGTATAATGGAACTTTCCTTTGTTCAGTGGAATTTGTTCTTCCTTAGTGACTTTTTAGTTATCTACAGCTCTTCTACGCTTCTCATAGATTTTGCAATGTCATGTGGCTTTCTTTCTTATATGCTACCTTTCAATGCCTTTGTTCCATGTCCGTGACTCTTTCTCTTTTCCTTGCAGATTTTTTAGTCTTCCATGACTATCTTCCATCCTTGGTGGATTTTCTAGTTCTTTGTGGATTTTCTCTTTATATGTAGCTTTAGCTATCTCACTTGTAGATTTTACTTTGGCTCCATGTTTCTTCGCAGCTTCATCCCTTTATCTGTGGCACTCAATTTACTTTCAACATTTTCTTCTATATTTTTACGGATCTTTTCCAACTTCGGCGGCTACTCCAGGTCTTCGGCAGCTATCTCTAGACTTCCGCAGATATCTCCTCATGTTCGTGGCATGCACAAACATTGACTATGTAACTTAGCACTTATCCTTAGTCATCTTAAGCCTCTGTGAGCTTACATTACCAATCAACCTTCATATTTTCAGCTTTCTCACTTTACCAATTCACTCCTTTTCCATCAATGTAGGTTGACATTAACTAATCCAACTTGACATCAATGACAACACATATGACATATGAAAAAGGTTCAACAAGATATTGGTGAAAATATTTTTTTCCTTGATCATTGTTGTGCATATGCATTGGATAAAATATATTGGGAAATGAATTCCCACCTTATGTTTGATCTATTAGAACTTATGAATATCTAAAAATTTCCCCACAAACTACATCAAGACCCATTTGTTACTTGGGTATCTTGGTAATAAGTATAGAGAACCCTTGAATCATCTTACTTGGATGCAGCTCAAAGTTTTAAATTGAAGGTATATATATCCCAAATTTTGATACAACATTCTAGGTTACATTGGTGCACTGACACTTTGAAAGGTATTAATCCGATTTTCATATGATATTGTAGAAAAAAACATCATTCACCCTTTGGAAATGTTTATTTTTTTACAAAGAAAACTGAGTATAGAACTCATAGAAATATTTTTAAATGCTCATCTCATGTGTGTTGAGTCAAGGATATATTATCATTATATCTGCAACCTATGTAACATATGACATCATCTAAAATTTCTTAGCTTTGTGCACTTCCCTCAATTGATTATGTAGAAAATCGTTGATGAACCCCCCATCTGAATAATTACTAATTATTCTTCATAATATTGACAATTTGGTACATCCATTCTTGAAATTCCTTAGTCACATGAATAAAAAATACTCTTCTTGGTAGTATTATGATTTCATTAATTTCTGGGATGAAATGACTCCTAAGAAGGGTCTTTGGGAATCTTCTTATTACAGGCGTAGACACCTAAATTTGGTATCTCTACAATTTTCCTCCCATGTGCACATATTTTACCATGGTATTAGCTAGACCCCCTTTTATTTAATGCACCCCCACTTAATTTAATTAAAATTCCCACTTATTATCCCATTCTTATTAATCTTTATTAATAAACACTAATTGATTAATGTTAATTAATTAATATCAACTTTCCTTTTAAGATGTTTTATTATTCTAAATCTACAACCTTAATATTTTTCCTAGATTTTATCCTACCTATCTTTATCCCCTAACTACCCATGACACATCCCTAAACAACTTACTCCTGACTAAAAAATTTAAATAACTTTTTCCATCCTTAAATTCTGAAAATACTAATTAAATCACAAAATCAGCCTAATTGGAGAAATTTTCCTACATTTGGTGGCAACCCAGATCACTCACCGTTGACCCCTTTAAAAATATATTCACCTTCCATTTTTAGACAAATGCATGTAGATATCTAAGATATCTTGTGACTTGTGAACTTATTCACATGCATGAGCATTCCTACACTTATTCACATGCATGAGCATTCCTGCAATAGTTATAGACCTCTTGGATCTCTTCTTAACGTGATTACATCACTCATGAACATCCTTCGTGAGATCACAATCATTTCCCTAATATTTTATTTAGTTATTATCATATTATCATTGTATATATTACATCTAATGTTTTGTAAGACCAAATCATCTTTAGTAGTGCTCACAGCTACATTATTATTTTGTTCTTATAGTTTTTGTGTTTGTAGGTCACTTGTCTCATCCATTTTATTTTGAATTTTTTCTACATTGATTGATTCATCATTACCCTACCTAAGTTACCATCCACCCTACTCTTTAATCTTGTTCATTCTACTTCTCGTTTATCCTCAGTCCATTTTTTACTTTGTCATTCTTCCCACACTCCATACTTACCATCATGCTTTCCTGTTGCACAACATAAATATAGTTTACACCCTAGTTGCCATTGACCTGATCCCTTTTAATAAACTAGCCCATCCAAATCCCCATCCTCTCTCATACTCTAGTGGTTTCTGTCTCTGATTCCCTGTTGTTGGTCACTTCTAACATCTAAAGGCTTCCACTCCATCTAGTTTGCATCCAAATCTCTACTAGTAAGCATATTTACATTGTTTTCCATCTTCACTCACCCATATCACCATTGAATTACCTCTATGCATTTTGGGTCACCATCAACCTAGTCAGGTAAAGTTTATCTTATGTTAATTTAGATCAGATTTTTATGTGCCTTACATTTTTACATTTCTATTTTTTGTGTGCCTCATATTTTTCATATTATCTTATTTATTAATGTTTATTTTATCGTTATTTATCAAAACATGGGGGTTGATATCCACCAAGGAAATTAATTCTTCTTAGTTTTGACTTCATTGGGAAACCCCCCATCTATCATCTAATCCATTCTCTTTCTAGTATTTTTTGTGCAGGTCATTAGCTTATGGAAGCAAGGATTCATCATCTATTTTACACCCATATCCATCACATTGCATCCTGAGGTACCTTAAACCCTCCATGTTATGAGTTATCTAGTTGTATTTAGTACTACATCATTAACTAAAAATGAACGAAAAAATAGATCAACATTCTTGGAACACCTGGTGGGACAATCCTTCTAGGCGATTCCTTGCATTTCTCATTATTTTTTGTGTTTCTTCGGTCTTCTACTAACATTTTTGGGAAAATATTTTTTGTTTTCTTATTTTTGTTGTGCTTGTATTGCTCTTCTCTTGTTTCTTCTTGAAGATCAGATAAAAAGGAAAAGTGTTCTACAAGTTTTCTCTTTTTGTAATGCATTTTCACTTTGTTGTGTGTGTTCTCATCAAAATTTCACATTTATATTTGGCACAAAAAGGAACCTTTGAATTATGCTTAATAATATAGCTTAAATAATAGTTAATTGGTTTCATCTCACATCCTATCACACACAACCTAAAATTCACACATCAATTAACACATCTAAACATCTTCCTACTTGGTGGACTGATTGGGATTTCATCACCCAATAAAATTATTCCTGAGACTTCCTGATCCATAACATCCTAAAATCAATTCTATATTACCTTTTTACGAGGTACCTCATTATCCATCCCATTTTTAGTTTTCACACTTTCTTAAATCTAGATAATTTTTTTTTTTGCTTGACTTATTTATTAACACATTTCATAAACAAATATTTTCTTATTTTACACCTGGTACTACTTTTTTTCAATATCAGACAATGCAACATTATGTTATATCTAACAATACTATTACTTCATCCAACAATCTTAAGATTCCACATTGAATCTCTCAACCCTATAATTACCATATCAATCAGATAGTTCCCCCATCAAATTTTCCTATCTTGTATCATCCCATTACACCTCAGATAGATACACCTCCATCTCATGTTCCTTTATAGACCTTTGGGCCTCCATCTATCCACATCTATGACTAATTTCATCATAGGCCCCATGAGACCTATCAATCCTGTCAATCCACTCAATTGGTGAATCATATTCCACCCCCATCATCCAGATCTATATACTTTTACACTTTTCAACAATCAAATACTCTTATTCAACCCCAAAAAACCTATGAAAAACCCCCTTTGAATTTAGCACTTCAAGCCTCATTACATCCTTATCCATCCACTTCTCATGTTAACACATCTCCTATACCTACATCAACCATAACTAAAATCTCCATATCTATCATATCAACTAGTACCACTCCTCCAACATCTTATGTGCCCTTTATTACACATTATCCTCCTTCTGACCCCATCTATGAATACTTTCATTGTAATTCCACCTCTCAATCATGTCAACCAATGAATCCTACTCCGCTCCCATCATCTTATATCAATATCATCCTTGTTTCATCTACTATACCTATTCAACCTTCACAACCTATTCCCATGCCTCATGTGCCTCAATAACCAAAACTTCACATCCAATCACATCCGTCTTATTACATTCCTACTTTCCAACATCATACATCCTCTCAACCAATACAATTTCCACCCCTTTCCATATTTAAACAACCATTTCCTAATCCACCACTGAAAAACATATTCCTTCCTTCCACATCATACAATTTCAACCCTTATTCAATCAATATCATACATCAAACATCTCTTCACTTACCTATCTCATCTACCTCATCGTCTTCCCCTATATTAGACATTATGAATCCTTTAATAACTAATCCCATATCCAAATCAGCCATGTCCATGATCATCACACCTATCCCATTAAATTCTACCACTTGTTCCACAACTACATATATCCCTACCTCTGCCACAACCATAATGAATTTGGCTATACCCACATCTACATCAAATACAGCTACCACTACATCAATTGCATCCCTAAATGATATAATTGTACCTAACTCCTTGTCAATCCCAACTACCCCTATATCTACCTCATCAGTAGATTCACTTATCCCTACCTTCACATTTTTGTCACATATACCTACACATTTTCCTATGGCCACATCACCTATGTCATCCCAATCTCCTACATCTACTATTTCCACTATACCAATCACATCCTCTCAATTTAAAAACATATCAATGATACCCCTCGGAAAATTTATAAAACAAGCACCTCTACCTAAGACAAACGTAAGGGGGATTTTTTCTCTCTCTACAAAATCAAGTGTTATAACATCAACCAATCCAAAACCTGTACCACAATCTTCAGATCCACTGGTTGAAATCATTTTCACCCCTACTAAAGGTAAATCCTCTCGCTCAAAATATAATACTTTTGGTAAACATCCCCAAAGGTATCTTAAGCATCCTTGTAAGAATTTAGGACTTCCTTCTTCTCTGCAATCCAATATTAAAACATCCATCGTAGGATTACCCTTATCTATTTTAAGGCATGGACCTTCATCTAAGACATATCCCAACATTCAATCCAAATACAAACAATCTAACTCTCCTCCTAAAATTGATTCGTATTTCAATACATCTAATTTACCCATCCAATCTACATCTACTCCTTCCTCTAAATCTAAGTCAAAATATCCTATAAAAACCCACAAGATATATCTTCCTTCCAACACTTCAATTGGGTCCTATGCAAATACCTTTCAACATTTAATTCAAATATCTGCCATCAAGCTTCCTCCCATTAGATATTTTAATCCCCATAGTAAGAAGCCATCATGGTTCAACCCAATTATTATATGCACCAACCATCATACCCAGTGTCATGACGTTGAGCCTTGTAATGCCTTTCAAACCCTCATCCATGATCTTATTGAGTAAGATGATTTTCTCATCCAACAGGATTTTCCTTCTCCATCCATTAATCTATCTACAATAAATCCAATTCCTATTTCTACACCCCCATCCATCAAATTTTCTAAGTCTCCTCCATCCACATCATCCCTTATCATTTATCTCCACATGTTATTCCTCCTCAGGAGGTTCCTCCCTTTTTCATCGATATCATTTTCCTTCACAATCACCCTTATGATCCTTGACCATATATCCAATCCAAATTAAAAAAAATCATCAAAATTCTCTTTGACAACCCTATCCAATCTCTTTAGATATGTACTAACTCATCTAAATCTTAGTCGACCAATGTAATCTCTTTCATTTGGGGAGCATTCTCCCCTTCTTTTTGATCCTTTCACATCCACACATCCTATCCACATCTCCCTATCCATCCAAAAAATGTTTGGACATTGGGAGACTTCAATTTTGATAGTGTTTTATTTTAATCTCATCCAATTTTATTCAACCCATCTCATCCGATCTTACCCAAACATCTCATTTTCCTAAGCCCACCTTGGTGGCCCTATTTTTCCCCCTCTTGGGGGGACCCTTTCTTCCTCATCCCAAGTCCACCATTGTGACCATATTTGTTCCTCCTTTGAGGGACCATTCATATCTATTCTCATCAATGTCCACATTTGTGGCCACCTTTGTGCCTCTGTTAGTGCACCATATCACCATATTTCTCCTTCAAAGTTCCACCTTTATTTCATTTGTGTGCATATTTTAGAGCACCATATTTTCATCTTTTCATCCTAAGTCCACCATTTGTGGCCATATTTATCTCTCCTTTGGGGTACCATCCTTTCCATACTAAGTCCAACCTTGTGGACATTTTTTTGTCTCCTTTAGCGCAACATCATATCCATTATCTATCCACCTTTGTGGACATTTATTCATCTCATATTCATTCTTTTCTTGCTTCCTTACTTGTGAAAGGTAGCACATAGTTTCGATCTTATCTATCTCACAACATCTTATCTGATCTTCTATCTCAATCCATCATTGTGGTCATATTTTTCCCTCCCTTGGGGGGACCATTTCATCTTATCCTAAGTCCACCTTTGTGGTCATATTTGTCCCTCTCTTGGGGGATCATTTCATATTATCATAAATCCACCATTATGGTCATATATGTTCCTCTCTTGGGACCATCTCTTCATCTCAACACATATTATACTCACTTCCTTAAGAATAACGCATAGTTTTACCTTCACCATGTTACATCTTTTACCCTATCCTACCAGGACTTCAATGTTGGTTACCTCATTATTTAAGAAAATCACAATATTACTATTCTATAAGGGAGTAAACAAGGAAATTTTAACCCTAATTATATTGGACCATACATTATCACACATAAGTATGGGTTAGGATCTTATTGTTTTGTCCTCCCTTGATGGTAAACTATAAGTGGAACCACTTAACGCATTGCAATTGTGACCGTTCTATTGTTATAACATCTGTTAGTGAGCTCTTAGTCATAACCTTAAATCATCCCTCCATCATTAGCCTATTGCATATTTCATTGTAATGATTTGGAATTATGTGGTTTACCATCACTTCCTAGATGTGACCTTAAATATGGGAACTAGGGCTCTTCCCGTAGAATATTCCTTATGGATAGGTTGTCCCCTTTGGTGAGAAATATGTAATAATTACATCCATCACCCTCTTATTCACCTATTGGAACCATGCAAAGGGTCTGAGGGTGTCAGTTATACATTAATTATCCCTTCTATGTGGTCTACATAGATATTCCTAGCTCTTTCTTATGTAAATTCAAAATTCATGGATGTTATTTTAAAAAATAAAAGTTGTTAAAAGCAAAATTATCCCTCGAAGGACATCCGTTTATGTAAAAAAAGAAAAATTAAAAAAAGAAAAGAAAAAGAGAAGCATAAAAATCAAAGTCAAAATAAAATCAAAAGTAATAGAACGATTCCTTGAAGAATGGCTATCATATATAATTATTGCCATCTATATTATGTACAAAGTAGAACATACCCTCGAATGATGGATACTCTTTTTTTTCATGGAATTGAAGGCTTCCCACATTGACCAACCTTCCATTTTATTAGCATCCTAAGAAATCTTCCTGCATTGATCAAATTTCTTCTAGCAAACTTCTCACCTTGATCAGTTTTCTCTTTCCCCTTCCAATATCTAGGGTATAGATTTAGGGAGCACCACTTATGGAGAACCCTATTCACATGTAAAAGTGACATCTTAACCCCCTTTGTCATCTCAACACTAGGTTTATGATTTCATTTCATCCATGTTTCCTTGTGATCTTTGATATAACTAACTATCATTGGTTATATGCTAACATCTGTTTTGGTCACATGTACCTTATGTTGCCTGGATTGGCTTTTTTTACCTTCAATGTGATTGGAGGCATATTTTTCTTGTGCGTTCCTTGATATGATGTAGTCTCATTCATACCTATAGGTTGTTATTTATAAGTTGTGCCTTACCCTACACCTCATCTAATCTTATCCAATCTTTCTTATCTTAAGTCCACCATTGTAGCCATTTAAGGCATTTTATTTCAATTTTTTGCATCCTCCCTTTTTAATGTCAAATTCCACATTTTTGGTAATATATATTTTCCCTCTAGGAATTTTAATCCAACATTCGAACCATCTCCTTTTAATCACAAAGTCCACATTTTTGGCCATACCTATTTCCCCCTTGGGTCATTTTAATTAATCATTCTTTCCCTATTTTATTTTTTGGCCATATTTACCCCTCCTTCAGACATTTTATTTCACAATCCTCTCAATTTTGCACAAAAATTCCACCTTGTGGCCATATTTATTACCCTCTTGGAGAATTTTTATCCCTATTTTCCTTTACAACTGTACTTACTTATCCCTTCAGGCATGTTATTTCACCACCACTTTTCCCAATTTTCTTTCTTGGCCATTTTTCATGTCTTATTCTAAAGAACCATAATATTCATCCCCATCCCTTTTAGATGCATACCTTTTCTCTTGATTCCTTATGTATAAAGGATTTCACATACTTTTCACATTTAGTTTCACATAATTTGATTACTTTCCTATGACCCATTCAGATTGCTTCCATTTCGTAGTGATTTTAACCCACTCGCTAGGTCATAGAAAATTGTCTATGTCTCCATTGAGAGAAAAATTTACCCCTACTAAAGTCATATCAAATTCATCACCATAATTTTTATTGTTATTACGATCCATTTTTCTTGGGACATCTTGCCTTGGTTATAATTTTACCCATCTCTCTTCACCCACCCGCCCTTCATCATCTACCTTTTATTTAAACATGTCATTGATTACCCGTGGCATAATCGATCCCCCATTTGAGGGGCAGCTCATCATCAATCCTGCTTTACCCTTAACCTTACTCTCTCATTTTTTTTGTCTCATGGATTGCTACTGCAAACCATTCAACAAAAAGGGTCAAATGTAGACACCTAAATTCGGTATCTCTACCATTGTCTTCCCGCGTGCACATATTTTACCATGGTATTAGCTAGACCTCATTTTTTTAAAATCATCACCCCTTATTTTAATTAAAATTGTCACTTATTATCCCATTCTTATTAATCTTTATTAGAAAAAATTAATTGATTAATTTGAATTAATTAATTAATTAATTAATATCAACTTTCCTTTTAAGATGATTTTATCCTAAATCTACATCCATATGCCTTTTCCTATCTTTTATCCTACCTATCTTTATCCCCTAACTATCCATGACACATCCCTAAACAACCTATTCCCACATACAAGCTTTAAAGATTTTTTTTCATTCTTAAATGCCCAAAATCCCAATTAAATCATAAAATCAGCCCATTGGAGAAAGTTTCCCCATATTTGGTGGTGACCCAGCTTAGTTTCCATCGACCCCTTTAAAATTATATTCAACCTCTCTTTTTAGAAAAATGCATGCAAACATTTGAGCTTTCTTGAGACATGCAAGCTTATTCTCATGCATGAGCATTCATATAATAACTACAGACCCCTTGGATCTCCTCTTAATGTTCTTTCATCACTTGTGAACATCCTTTATGAGATTACCATCCATCCCCTATTTTTTATTGATTTATTATCATTGTATTGTTTACATCTAATGTTTTGCAGGGCCAAATCATCTTTAGTAGTGCTCATATCTACATTCTTAGTTCATCATTATAGTTTTTATGTTTACATGTCGCTCATCTCATTCATTTTCCTTCAAATTTATTCTACATTGATCAAGTCTTCGTCACCCTACCCAAGTCATTGTCGACCTTGCTCTTTGATCCTGTTCATTCGCATCCCATTCATCCTCAATATGTGTTTTGACTCTTTCACCCCTCCCAGAATCCATACTTTCTATCCTACTTCGTTGTTGCGCTGAATTGATCATGTCACCACCCTGGTCATCATAGACCTGAGCCTTGTTTGTTAACCAGCCCATCTAAATCCCTATCCTCTCTCATTCTCTGGTGTTTTTGCCTCATATTCCCTTTGGAAAGTCACTTCCAACATCTGTAGGGTTTAACTACATATAGTTTTCATCTAGATCTCTGCAAGTCTGCATATTTACATTGTTTTCTAGATCCACTCACCCAAGTCTCTGTCAACTCGCATCTATGTATTCTTGGTCATCTTCGACCCAGTTTGGTAAATTTTATCTTAATTTAATTTAGATCAGATTTGTATGTGCCTTGCATTTTTGAATTTCCAGTTTTTGTGTGCCTTAGATTCTACATATTATCTTGTTTATTACTGTTTCTTTTATCATATTTTATCAAAACACCAGAGTTGATTTCGACCAAGGAATTTAATGCCTCTTTGATCTGAATTCATTGGGCAACCCCCCATTTATGATCTACTCCATCTTATTTCCAGTCTTCATTATGGAGGTCATCAACTTGTGGCAGAAAGGATTCATTATCTACTTTGCACCCATATCCATCACATCACATCACATCCCGAGCCACCTAAACCCTCCTTGTTCTTATCTATCTAGTTTTTTTAGTACTAGATCATTAACTGTAAAGGAATGAAAAAAATATATCAACAAAATGATTTGGTTTCTTAAGGTAAATCTTACTTATGCGTTTAATGCAGGTTGTTGCATTGTCATTCCAAGCATACTAATATTTTTTAATGTAAGTATCGACACACTCATTGAATTTCAATAGCTTAACCAATTGCTTAAAGAAATGATTATCTAGGAAAATCACTAGTTCTCGATATTGATTCTTTACTATCCTGGAGTGACTATCTACTATGAGTATAAATTCTAGACACTTCACGGAGATAGGAAAGGTTATAGTAAGAGGAAATCCACTATCATAAATGCATTACATCCATGGTGTCTTATAATGGATCTTGACTCTTTTCCAAAAGTCATACATATCAATGTGACCCAATCATGTATATTTGATGTCAATATTAGAATCAATATTCAATGGGGGAACCACCCCTTGATACTTATATTTCATCTCTTTTTATTTTTTAAATGTTTCTTACATAGATTTAGATATTGAAGGATGAATTGAAAAACTTATTTGAGAAATATTTTGGAAGCTCTGAAGTAAAAACTGACACTTTCACCTTGGTTTACACACTAAAAATATGGAAAATCCTTTTTTGGGTTTTAATCCTTACTATAGAAACCAAATTTCAGTCACACTCCCACTTTACCCCACATGTATATTAATTTAATTACCTACAATTAAATTAATGCCCATTCTAACAATATTCATTATTTAATTACCTTAATTAAATTGCTTTCCACCTCACCCCACCACATCACCTAGACACCTCATCGTGGACCTATTATCAGCATGTTTCTTTCTAACTTGGACTCAATCTCTACTTACCATCACTAACTGAGATTTGGTCTAACCCTAACACTACATACCTATTATTTCTCTAACATCAATCCCACTTACATGGAAAATACCATTTTAGACACGAACCAACAAGAAGAACTGGTAAAAAAGATAGCCAAGATATGTTGTTTTCGCAACCTAGGATTTCCCACCTTAACTAACACCGGTTAACCCTAAACCAATGTTGGTTACCCTAAACCATCATCCATTACCATATATTAGCTTTGGTAACCTTGTTCCAGAGGTTGGAAAAATTATTCAAGTTTTGGGAGAAGATATATCTACATGCAAGCACGCACCAAAGCCCTCTTGCACATCCATACATCTTGAACCAGCACCAAGAATGATCGAAAGGTTAAGCACTCATGGTAACATTCCAGGAAACACTGTCGTGACACTAAAAACCAGTTACATAGATCAATCACCACCCTCATCCAACCACCAGTCTGCAAATACAAGTAAGTGCATTTGGATCTGCATATTTCCATACTTATTTAGATCAGTTTATTTATCTCTACTGGAGAGTCCTAGTTTCCTTTGCATTCTCATCACCTCCCACCTTCTTGTCCACCCCTCCACATAACCACCTATAACCTACCAACTCTCTATACCTGACCCCAGACATCTTTGAGAATTCTCAATTTATTTGGCAACCCAACCCTCATTGTCCCATTCTCTATGGAATCAAAGAGACTCACCAAAACCAGACTTTATTGAGTTTCTATCAGCATGACTCTAGTGAAGTTGGTTAACCTAAAATGTCATCATTTTCCTCTTAACCAACGTCACTCATATCAAACCGATGTTGGTCTATGTATCTGGAAATTCTTCCTGTAACAATAACCTAATATATTTTCTTATTGTACTTGATTGAGATACTTAAATCATATCAACTATAGTAGGATGTTGTTTATTTAGGTTTCTTCTTCCATTGAATTATATTAAACAATGGATTGACAACCATCTAGGAAGTATCACACTTCCTAGATCTAGCATATGCTAGGCATTCCACTGCTATACATTGTTTAATATTCCTCTGGTGGTCTTGTTTTTCCTCTAAGGTAGTTCCTCCTAGCAAAAAGGAATTTCTTGCAATGAGCACTGGATCGAGAAATCAGAATGCACACACTCTACCTTCCTCCTTCATTCACATGTATTCCTCCTCACCCTTACCTTATCAATTTTACTCATACATACCCAAATTTTCGATGATACATTTGGGCATGCTCGGTGGAACCCTCGTTTGTGGGTTTCTTTATATTCATATAGGTTACATCTTGTGTGTTTCATTTCTAAATTGTTATTCACTACTTTCTTCTCCTCTGGTTATCTTCCCTTCTTTCTAATTTCTCTAAATAAAACATTTCTTTTAGTGTATTTAAAAATAATCATTCTTATTTCTTTCTGCATTAGTGAAAATCACCATCTCTCCTATTCATCACTTGCTACATCGAATATAACTGTTGATTTGGGTTATAGTGTTTTTTGCATTTCATCCTTGTATGTTGCATTATTAGCTCAAATTTAAAAATAAGGTAGACATATACACTAGAAGTCATGCCTAGCTGATGGTTGACACAATTGAATCATAGAAAGAACTTTCTCTCTTCTCTCTTTTTGCCAAACTGCATAGATCTAAATTTACACATATTCTTAAACAAAACTTTACCTGGAAGAAGTTTTCAATGATCACATGATCAGAGGATTAATAGTGGGCACCCATATGGTTTCTCTTTCCATTCATATATCAGAGATAGGAACTCCCCAACCAAAACATAACCTGAAACCTCCCCTTTAAATTACCTCTTCATTAGACACCTTCCTAACCAAAAAAATTATTCTAAATTCACAAAGTCAGTTTCAAATAGGATAAGATAAAATAACATAAAATTCACTCGTAGGATTACATGTTTTTCTTAACTTTATTCCTGAATTGTGTTTTGAGTTGTGATGATTATTTTTCTTCATTTTATTTTTCCTTTTGCACTTCCCATCATAGTTAGAGTATTCTGACTATTTTTTAGTGTGGCAGGGCCTCATATTATCATCCTCAGGTCTCCTCGGTTGTTTATTTATCTAATTTGATTCAATAAATTCATTTTTCTTCACTTATTTAAATTTCATAGTAACCAGCATTGGTCCAGCAACCATCATTGGTTCCCATATTACCATCATCAATTTACCTGACCGGTGCCGGTTACTAATTATTTTAGTTATTTTACCCAAAACAAATTTCATTTCCTTCTCTTTCCTTTTTGAAGTCATCGTGTAATCATCATATTCATAAAATTTTGATATCACTGTTAGATTCAGTTTCTTCATATCATATTTCATCAATTATGCTTCATTTTTTCAAGTAACCTTAAACCCTCATTGGTTAGGTCAACCGGCGTTAGTTTTCCTATTTTTATTCTTAATTGAAACATTGACCAAATTCACCTTCCAATATCTGTTCTTTCCCATTCCTGTTGCTTTTTGTGTCATCTGCAGAATAAAATTTTACTAGCTCAATGCTAATTCACATGTTGTTGACTCACAACCAAGCTAATGCACTTACATTTCATGCTAGTATTCAACCACTCCCACCTAGACCATCACCACCTTCTATCCTATCGTCTATGGATCCAACTCAGCCTATCACCATTTCTACCAGTGATGAGGAGTTTGCAAGACTCCTTGATTAGAATCCCATGAACCTACAATACTACCTTGCCCACTCATCTACCCAAGAATCCTCATGACAACTAGTATACGAAATGCATGTATCTATTCCTCATGCCCTTGCCCCCACTTCTACGTCAACTACCATGAGCTCAGTGCTTTCCTCATCCACATTACACCCTGTGGCTCTCAGTTAGGTCCCACCTCTACCATAGATGCTTCCCCAACAATTTCTATTACACCCGTAGTGTCAATAGTTCATTCACCAATTGCCTTGAACATGGCCTCGTCGACCCCCTTTTCCTTATATATACTACTTGTATCACAACCACCTCTAGTGTTGGCAACCCACACACCATTCCAAAAACTTGTCCTTTCCATCCTATAGTCCCTACCACTAATTAATAAAAGATTTTTTATGATCACCACACCTATTTACATGCATAACTAGCAATCCCCAATCTCGTCTATCATTTATTCAGGGTACATTCCACCTTTATCTATCCTCCCTTCACATTTTTAATATTCAACACCCTCATGTACTGGAATGCCATCCACAACATATACCCATCATCAACCTCCCTTTACTGTAGGAGGTTCCCATTCCTCACTCAGTAGGATGATGATGCAAAAGATGCAAACATTAGAAGCATCAGTTTATGGCTCTCGTAACTCCTGAAACTATGATGATATCTAGAATGAGCCTATTCATTCATCCATTCCTATTCACCCATACCCCATGCATTGGGAAATTCCCAAGTTCAATAATTTCAATAGTAAAGAGGACCCACAATAACATTTGCAGTCATTCAAACATGGGTGCTACCTAATCTCCCATGATGATGCTTTTCTCTTACGAACATTTCCTATGTCCCTAACAAGACTCGTCTTAGATTGGTAAAAAAATTTACCTAAACATTCCATCTAATCCTTTAACCAAATGGCTCAAGCATCTCTGGACCACTTCTCAATCAATGTAGTAAAAAAGGTCACCATGATTGACCTATATTCGACATGACAGTACAACGATGAATCTATCATAGATTTTGTTACTCGCTGGTGGTCTTATCAACTAAGTAACATTCAAGTTACCTCAAGCTAAACTTATTGAGTTGTTCACTAGAGCTTGTGCTAGACACAAGTCACCAAATTTGTAGGTACAAACCTTCCATACCTTCAATGAAGCATTCACCATGGCATGAAACCTGGAAATTCATGTCATTGAAGAAAAGAAAATCCAATTATGAAACAAGAACACCCCGTTCAAATCAAATGATTCTTCTTATATTAAAAACCCTAAATAATTATTCAAAATCCAAAGGATTTTCCAATGCGGTAGTTCTCAATTCTGGTCCATCTCATCCCTCTAATAAATCCAAACCTTCTTTCAATATTTCCCTTGTTCAGAATTTTCAATTCCAGCAGGAACATTGAAAGTACACTTCAATTAGAGATCCCTATTCTTCAGTCTTGGAAAATCTTCTTAAACCTGACGCCATTACACTTCCTCCCATAAAACCTCATACCGGTTTCAATCCCACTCGTCCTATGCCCACATGGTATAAGCAACATGACTACTGTAATTATCATCATGTCAAAGGCCATAGTGATGGTAATTGCATAAATTTCAAGAACATTGTATAGGAGATGATAGATAATGTAGACCTCATTGTGGAAAATCTAAAACACACCAGAAAATCAAAATTTACACATATTTAAGAAGTTGTTCCCTAACTACAAACCATCATTTAATCAAAAAAGTGAACCTTCAACTAGTGATGACAATGTCTGTGAAGTCCATGAAGTTTTTGATATCATACCGGTTGTTCCTCAAATTCTACCTATTTCATCTATTGAGGAAATTATGGAACGAGTTCCTCTACCCACATAGGAGCATATCTCTTTCACTCTTTCTCTCTTAGAGGATTCCCCTTCATCTCCTTCTTCACCCACGAAGGAATCCACAATTTCTATTGATGCCATTTCATCGTCTACATCGCAACCTACCAAATAGCCAACAATATTAACTCTCACATCCACAGGAGAATTTTCATTGCCTTCTCCTCCACCAAAGGATAATTATACCTCACCCTATCTACCATATCTCCTACCGATGGGAAATTATTCATACACGCTACTACCTACTGGGGAAAATTTTCCCTCAGCATTCCAAGATGTGATTGACCTGATCTCGGCTCTTTTACCCACAAAATATAAAGCTAATCAATTCCCTGTCTCCTAGACATATTTTACGGGGATTTCAAAAAAACCAACTACATGTCCTCCTACAACAGCCCCATTTTCATAGATGGCTAATCACTTGGATTAAGTTGATAATTCCATTCTCTGGGGACATCTTTGGCTCCCCTTTTCAACTCAAATGCAAATATTTCCTAAAGATACCTCCATGATCTACCCAAAGGTATTTTGGCAACCAGATCAACCCTGACCATGCCTATCAAAATGGTTTCTTCTTCATCACCTCTACCTACATCCAAACTTGTACCCATGACTAAAACAATTCCAATGCCTAAAAACCTACCCACACCTATATCTTCATCTGTATCTAGACCGATCACTACCTTGGATGTCATGCCGATGTTAATGCTTACCCATCCACCTATCAAATTAGACTTAGCCATGTCTTCCCAAACCCATACTAAAATTTTTCCTCTTCCTATAAGGAAAACCCAACCCTCTAGGCCTCATATACCAATCTCACTTACCACACCTTTGTCACATTCTCCTTTTCCATTTATCCTAGGACCTCACCCATCAACCCTAGCCAAACAACCTCCTATCCAAATCCAATCAAAAGATAAAAAACCTAGTACTTCATCATGATCCTTCATTACACCTCATTTACCTATATAACAAATTCCCTCTCCCTCACCCGTACACTTCTTACCACCTATACCTCCATTAGTTACTATAACCCCAACTTTTCCCATATGACTTCAACACATACCATCAACCCAGCCTCTACCAACCACTTCCACTACAAATTTATTTTCTCCATGGGTGAACCATCCTATTCTATTGTCTACTTTCCCTTCTGCATCATGCATTCCCATATCACCTTTACTTAAAAAGGTGTAACCGAAATACAAGAACCCACTACCCTCTAATAAGGTAGCTAAACAAAAAAAACGTTCCATTGCTAGCTCCTCTACAACACCTTTACCCAAGAAAATGCAATCAAAACCTAAAATAGTACCACTTACCAAACCAATGGTCCAACCCATTCCTCCTCCTATAATGCCACTTACCTTACAATCATCCACACCTTAACCCAAACCCACACTCACTTCCCATTGTGATTTGTTGGTAGGGTCCTACACCAACATTCTAACAAACCTTTTAGAGACTACCGTCATCACATTACCACTGTTTTAACTTTACAAGCCCTCAAACCCAAACTAGAAGGGTTTGATGAAAGTAAAATTTGTGCCTATCCTCATGTGCCAAGACATGATGTAGAAGGTTGTAAAGCTCTCAAGACCATTCTCCTTTAATTATGCCTCCTAAATAAAATTGTGATGATAATGATCTTCTTGATGAGGACCATGTTCCACCTTCACCTGTCACAACATGCCATCATCCCTTACTTCTTCAGCGACCTACATTTGCACCCCCACAAGATTTTTTTCCACCACCAAAATTTGATATCAGCATCATCTGTATCAAAGAGTTGGCCAAACCACCACCCAAATTCCAATGTTCCCTACTCATTTTACAAGGCTCTTTGCCCCCATTAGATTTTTTCTCATCATGTCGTTACACTACTCATGACACACCTTCTCCCTATGCCACTTTACCTCATATTAACATGGTCCAAGTTGCCACCCACACCCAGAAGGACAAAGGAAAAGAAAAATAAACTAACCCATCAACCAATCCCATGCCCAATATACCATCTACACCCACACCCAAAATCACAATTTGAGGGCCCACATACCCTATTTCTGATGGGACCACCCATCGTAAAATGATAAAACAATTACATCAATCCACCCTAAAAATGTTTTTGTATGATCTTGTCCAAACTTTTAAATCTCATTAACAGGCCCTTATGGAGGTTTTACAATCCATCAAAGTTTCACCTAATGACCCCACACTAGTGGCCTCCATTATCACCCCTCACCACGTGGCCTCACTTTCCAAATCATCTCCTTATTCTACCCCCATGCCCACTCATCAACTCATCACCCTCAGTTTCTCTGATGAGGAGATTGTACCTCTCTAGTCAGATGACCCTGATCCCATCCTTTTCATCTCCATATATATTGATAACATACGCATACGATGAGTTATGATTGATGGTGGTGCTAGCATCAACATCATCTCCTCCCTTATGTACAATGAGATACACATCCCTTCAAATTATATGCATAATAACTTAGTTTCTTTGTGCTCCTTCAATGACGCCATCACCTCCAACATTGGCACCATTATTTTTCACATTTGCATAGGCCCTCACACTATCCCAAAATTGTTATACATCTTAGAGGGGGAGTTCCACTATAACCTATTACTCCACCAACCTTGGATTCATGTCATGGGTTGTGTTCCTTCAACTTTACACCACTGCATAATATTTGAACATGAAGGGCATAACTATACTATCCCATCTGACCCATCACCATTCAAAACTTGTAACATGTTATACCGACCTAGTGATTTCCTTGTACTAGTTAAGTCGTCTTGAACTACCCCCAATTTTTATTTACTCATAGTCCCATTGACCAATGTCACCACAACCTCTCCCACACCTAACTCTCATATTCCTATTGGTGCCATAACTTTAGCAGTTGGCCCATCTACTTCCCAGTCGATCGATTCCCCTCCTACCTAATCATCTAGTGATTCATCTATCCCCACTACCCATATATCTACTACCAATCCCTTAGAAGGTGTTTTCTAATGCCTCACTCTAGGGGAGTACCACCTCTATAATATAAACACATTTCTCACTCTGTAAGAGTATCGAAACCTGTGCTAGCACCCTCATTATGACTATTGCATAGGATATGTTTTCCCTTGTGGTACTCCTCACCTTTTCACTAAATTAATGTATGGGGGACTTGATACTTCCATCTATTCACCCGATCCTCCATCCCAAACATGACCCTTTTCATCTGACCTCCAATCTCTCACTAACTATCTCTTCACCCATACTTTCCTTCATCATTACACATGGAAAGGATTTGGCTTTGGTTTTTTATGAACAAGGTCATCAAATCGTCATCCCATGTACCACCTGTAAACAAAAATATCGTAGTGGCATTGGATTTTCCACACCATCTTCTAAGAAGGCCCACATCAACCTCATTGAGGATGAAAATCCTTCTATACCCCATTCACCAATGTCATCACCTTCATCCACGAAGTCTATAGATCCCAAATCTATTCCTCCTAAGTTTTTTAATTTCATGAACACCATTTCCCTAGGATCTCTAACTTATCAATGCAATGGCAAGGCTCCCTCTTCCCTCCCATTCCTATATCTTAACATGATTGATGAAGATACAATTTGTATTAATGTCATTCAATGTCAGGATGACAAGTCTATCCTCACCTCCCTTGGTGCAGAATATTATTATATTCACTAGTCGTTTCCTTCTAATACATAAACCATGTTGAATGAATCTACCATCAAAATTAACTTTAACACTTAGGACAACCCATACATTCAAAGATAGGCCAATAATTAGATGTTGTTGAACAACAAGCTTTTACTTGTTTCCTCCAGGACCATAACAATGATTTTTCTTGGTTTTATTCTTATATGCTTGGTATTGACCCAAAAATTGTGGTCCACAATATTATAACCATTCCTGACACCAAAACTGTAAAATAAAAGCTACACAAAATACATCCTCACATTTCCCTTCTTGTCAAAGAAGAACTTCAGAGCCTTCTCTTGGTTTCATTCATCTTGCCCGTTTACTATCCCCAATGGATTTCTAATATTGTTCCTATCACAAAAGCGATAAGAGGACTCTACATTTACTCAGATATATGCGACCTCAAATTAGCTTGCCCCAAAGTGACTCTCCTCTACTAGGCATTGACCAAATAGTTGATCTCACCATCGGAAATGAGATTCTCTCACTCATGGATGGTTTCTTGATTTATAATAAAATATTACTCACTCTATAAGATCAACAAAAAATTCCTTCATCACCCCTTGGGAGACCTTCTGCTATCGAGTCATGCATTTTAGCTTTAAAAACATTGGTGCTAAATATAAGCGGGCCATGACCTACATATTCCATGACATCATGCATCATATTTTGGAAGATTATGTTGATGACCTTATTTCCAAATCCAAACATTGGATTGAACACCTGATATTCCTTAAAGTCATATTTGATCGCCTCATCAAGTATTGTGTTTTCCTTCAACCTAAGAAGTATCTCTTCACTATTCTCTTAGGAAAGCTCCTTGGTTTCATCATTTCTTTGCATGGAATATAAGTTGACCCTGCTAAAGTAAAGGCTATTCTCAAAATTAATCCACCTACTTATATCCATCAACTTCAAAATTTGTAAGTTAAGTTGTAATCTATTCGTCAGTTTATTTCGCAACTTTTTGACTGCTATCAACCATTTCATCATTTCCTCAGCAAGGACATTTCCTTCAAATGGGATGATGACTGCCACAAAACCTTTAAGGCCTTAAAATACCTTCTCCAACCCCCAGTACCTCATTCCCCATAAATATGACTAACCCTTTTACCTATACATTTCTGCTACTCACCACTCCTTAGGTGTCATGCTCGCTCATCGTGACGAGAAGCACAGGGAGAAAGAAATTTATTACATAAGTTGTACCCTTTTAGACTATGAAAGTAGGTACACCCATGCTGAAAAAAATTACTTAGCCTTAGTTTTTGTTGCCAGTAAACTTTGTCATTACCTAATCAACCAAAAAATATTTTTTGTCACTAACATTGACCCCTTACATTACATGTACGCCAAACCCTACCAGCATCAATGTTCTACACATTGGCTCATGTTTCTTGAAAACCTTGACCTTGAATTCACCCACCAAAAATATATCAAGGGAAAAACCATCGCTGACTAACTTTTATATGCACCTCTCGCTAGAAATAAATCCTCTATCTTTGATTTCCCAGATGAATCCATTACTACCCTCTCTTTGGATGATACCACTTACCACATGATCATATTATTTTATGCTTCCAAATGTCAGCATGGAGGTGGTGAAGGTGTTATCCTCATTGCTCTTGATGGTGAACCTATGCCTTTATCTTTCAAACCATATTTTGATTGTACTAACAACATGGTTGAATATGAAGCACTCATATTAGGCCTTCAAACTACCATCACCCTAAATGTTAAATGAATTAATATCTTTGGTGATTCCAAAATGGTGGTAAACTAAGTCAATGGTATATACCAGTTTCATAATGAAATAATCCAAAAGTACAAACATCATGTTGACATAACTGTGAATACCTTTGATCGTTATGAACTTCAAACCACCCCACGTTATACTAATAAATTCATGGATACCATGGCCTTCCAGGCTTCTAAGCTACCCGCTTTGTCTTTCGAATCCAAAATATTTGTCACGATACAAATGTTACAATCATCTTATTATTTATCTGGAGATGTCAACTCCATTTTAATAGTTGTTCCAAACCCATGTGACCTTTGGTATAATCAATTTGTAGACTACGTTTCCACTTTTTATACTTATTTAGAAATGTAAGGTGTCCATTTTTTATCCATTTATTTCTCAATCTACTCTCTAGATTGCTTTTACCCTAATTGGATATTTTCCCTAATGTTCCACTGCATTAATTTTTACTTCACTTGTTGTGTGCTCATGGGATTTAATACATTATTCGTACACTAACTAGAGTGGTAACTATTTCATCATTTGAAATTTTCCTTTTTGATTTTTAGTTTCTTTTATTTCTTTTTTGTTGTACAAGTTTCCTGGAATTATTTTATTTTTTCTATGTGTGTTTTGTTTTGGTTTTTATGTTTTCTTTTTTCTACTAATTGCTATTGATATTTAAATCCTTCTCTACTCTACACATATTAAACACAATCTAATTAATTTCACAAAAACTTCTAATTACCACACTACAAGATTTTAAAACTTCCTACTCTAACTCTTGTGGAAAAGGAACTTATTGTCACTTTTATGGTGTTTGGAAATCATTCATTGTATGATTTTAGCCTACACCCATTGATCCTACCTAGTAATATATTTCCTTGTAAATTCCACAATCTAACAATTCCTTATTTAGTGATGTGATGAATAATAAACAGGTCTTTCCTTTTCATGTGCAGTTCACCTGGGTGCACTTTAAATTTTCTTTCATACACCAAAACCTTTTTCTCTATTTCAAATTCCTTGATGCGTAGATTACAATCATGTCATGCCTTCTAAATTTGGTTATGACCTTCCTAGTTCCATTATGTGGTTTCCTTTTTTTCCTCCATATTCATCCAATCAAGCATCCTATTTTCTATTGATTCCTTATCTCTTAATAATGTAATTATTGTGTACGAAGGCTTGATACAATATAATCCATTGGAATTATTGCTTCCATTCCATAAACTAATTAGAATGGTGTATGCCATGTACCTCTTTTTTAGTTGTCTTGTATGCCTAGAGTACTACAAGTATTATATATATATATCAGTCATCTCTTTGTGCATTACTAATTTTTGTTAATATATTTTGTAATACCTTATTTCTGGCCTATGTTTTTCCATTCACTTATGGGTGGTATATTGTAATTTTTGGTGCATTATCATAAATTATTTTGTGAGGTTTTTAATGGTATTATTCAAGAAGT
Organism: Taxus chinensis; assembly: GCA_019776745.2. NCBI lineage: Eukaryota > Viridiplantae > Streptophyta > Pinopsida > Cupressales > Taxaceae > Taxus > Taxus chinensis. The sequence continues at coordinate 317,027,605 of CM034148.1, forward strand.
GTGTTCCCCTATCACTAACTAATTTTTATGTGCATCCACATCTATTTATAAAAATTTCATATAGGAATTTGGTTGTTTCTCTTACTGCACAATTTGGTGTAGTTTGATTTAACAAATATTGAAATACATAAATTTTTAATTCTAATTACAATGCTACTACGAAATGATAATGCAATGAAGAACAAATCCGACCTAAGTAATAAGAAATTAAATTTGAAACCCTAAGTGTAAGAGAGGGAATAAGATACTTAGATGATTTCACAATTAATCTTGGATTGTCCCGAGATGAAGAAATAATAAATAGGAGGAGGACAATGCTGCAAACAAACCTAGAAAATTGGGTGATATCCATATTTTCCTAAACTAGGGCACCTGGAATGGGTCAGGGGTGCCTAGGTGCCAAATACTACTCCTGGGAACCTATGACTAGAAAAACTATCATAATATGAATTTACAGTGTCACAAGATGTTTTTCAGATGTCACCATTAATGACATGTGTGTCATTGGTTGATTTTTGAGTTTGTTTGAAACCTGTAAAGAGAAAAAGCCCATGCAAAACCCCAAAACACATAAAATTCTAAAAATAAAAAGATGTAAATTGGGATTCAGACTGACTCTGGCAGTCACCAAACCAAGTGAACTTACAGTCTGAGTGCTACACTAAATTTCAGTATCCATTAAGGTTTGCATGTGTGTGTGTAGAATTGTGCCCTATGTGGCTCTTGTGCAAGATGCACTTGATAGTGAGTAATAGCTAGATGTATAAGTTGTAAATAGATGTGTGTATGGAAAAATAAAATTCCCCTCCTATGAATTGTCCTTTTGAATTGATTCTAGATGGATGCTTTGATTCTCTTGAAATTCCTTTGGATGCAACCTTAAGTGACAGTAATAGATTCTTATAGATTGGTATTTTATTATGGTCACATAGCTTTGTATTTATATGATTCCCTTGTTTGAATTTCCTGATTAACCACTAAATAGGCTGACCCATAAGAAAATAAGATGCCTAATGGCTAGAATGTACCTAAAATATGTGAGAAAGATACAAAGAGGTCGGGGCACCTAGAGGGGATGGAGGCGTTGGCACTTAGTAGGGTACTAGTGTCAAGACTTAGAAAATATTAAGTATCAAAAGTCATATTGGGCAATAGGGTGTGTAAAACCAAGAAGGAAATAATAAATAAAGAAAAATGGCCACTAAAGAGTGGTTAATAGTACTTTTCTTGCTTACGAATCATATGATTAGTAGTATACAACTAGGACCTAGAGATGTACCCAAAGTACGTGATTTAGTTTCTACATAGTTGTGGCTTCCACCCATTTTGTGGAGTAGTTTGTGGTTGTAATAATATACCCGACATTAGATATTTTTTTAGGGTGGATGGATGGGCCCAATGAAATCAACCCCCCATTGTTCATATGGTTGTGGATAAAATTAGTTGAAGAAGTAATTTTTTCCTTTGGTTGATTTTCCTCTCTCTTTGGTAAATATCACAATGTTTCACAATGTGGTGTGCATCATGGAAAAGAGTTGGCCACCAAATTCTAATTTGTAAAATTTTCTTTGCAATTGATTCTCCTATAAAGTGACCCCCTAATATTCCTTTGTGTGCTTCTCATAATATTGATTTACTTTCATGCTCTAAGGTGAGTCTTCATTATATCTCATCTTTCCTTAGTTTATGTAGGAATTTATTTATAATGGTGTAAGGCAAGGCTTTAGGAACTAAATACTTTTTCTGTATAATGATCTAGTAGGAGGTCATTTTGAAAAAAATATGCAAACTCTTCTATTTTCTCTGGTTTTACAATTACCCTAAATAAATAGGAATCTGGAGCATATTCATCCAATTTCTTTAGTTTTTCCCATGTATTTATACAAGTATTTATATAGCTTAAGTGGTTTGGTCCTACATTTTCATTTCTAGGATTCACATTTATTTAAAAATTTTACTCCTAGAATAAAACCAAAAATATTCATACTCTTCCCCCAAATAACAACTTATTCACCAAGTATCATAATTCTTGTTAATCCATAAAGAATTCAAATTTAGTTGCTAAAAGGAATTGCATAAACTTTTGAAGTGTAAACAACATGGCTATAACTTCCCTTTCACTGGTCATGTAGTTTTGTTCTAATGGCCACAATTTTCTACTTGCAAATTGAATAGGATGATAAACTCCTCCTTCTTCTAGTTGCTTTAGAATTTCTCCAATTGTGCTTCCTAACACATTAACATGGACGTGAGATATATTTTCCCAATATAGGAACATCAATATCGATGCAGTAACAAAATTTTGTTTCAATTGTGTAAATGCATTTTGGCAATCTATTTTTCATTCAACTTTGTGTCTTTTAATAATAATTTCTCCACCAGTTGCACAATTATAGCATATCCCTTAGTAAATTTTCTATAATACCCAGTGTAACCTAGAAATGCATATACTTATACAAGAATTGTGGAAGGTTTGAGGCCAATTGTACCTACAAATTTTCCTTGATTTACTAAAATTCATGCTTTGAATACAACTCAATAAAGTAATATTCTAAGAGGTGTAAAGAAAAATATTTTTTTCAGATTTAAGGTAATGTGTAGTGCTCTACATCATTCTAACATTAATCTCACCTTGTATATATGATTTTTAGGAGAGAGAATATTGCCCAATCATCCAAATATATTTCTAGGAAATCATGAATGAATTCCTTAATGTAGTAACTCTAGAGAAGATTGTGGTGAATTTTTTAATCCAAACGACATCACCTTGTATATGAAGCTACACCACTCAGTGAAGGTGGTTTTGGATTGATCTTCTTTCATAATTGGAATTCGGTGATATTTGTTGAATGCATTTGTAAAATGATACACCGCATGTCTTGCTAATGCTTCTAAGATCTCATCTATGAATGGTGTATGAAACATGTTGATGTCATTGATGCATGTGTTATTTAGTGCTTTGTAATCTCCACATATTCTAATTTCCCTTGTTTTATTTGATTTCATCTAACGCAATCTAATTTTTCTATTGAATAAATTAGACATGTTTCTACCATATGGTCCAATTCCACCTTCACTATTTCTTTCATATTTGGATTTAATCTATAATGTCTTCTCTTGATAGGATTTTCCTTATCTTTCAACTAAATGCACATTTATCCAAGTGATGGATCCACTCCCTTAATTTTTATAAATTTAGTTGGAAACACATCCTCGTAATCCCATAATAGATGTAGGATTTTGAAATATTCCTTTTTGTCCAATAATCTCCAATAGTAGCTAACTTTGTTATTTTAATTGGTTCAATGTCTTATACCCTATTTTGCACTAGCTCATCATATACTCTGACCTTTTCTTTATTGCGGGAATCCACTACCATCTTGTTCCATTCTTTTTCTTCTATATACAAATTGTGCAAATGGTCTTATTATTTCTCACATAGTTCTTTCTCTGTGGGTATTAATTCTATTTGTTCAATTTTAAGCATTCTATCTAGCTCCATATATTTTTCATCGTCATGTTCATCATTCCCCTCCTTATTGTCCACTAGTCTATGATATCTCTTTATCCTATATTATTTTATGTTTACTATTTCATTCCAAATAATTTCCTTTATGAAATTGCTATGTTTATGTTCGTTGCAGTCTAGAATTTCATATCCTCTCTCTAAGTTAATAGTTCCATGACACAAAAATTCTTTAGTTATTTGGAGGTATGCATCTACCATAGGATTATTGATGAGTGCATAGATTGGCTCATTAATATCACTTCTTCAGACTGGAAATGCTCTTCATGATATGACTTATTTGTATATGGGGATGTTTTGTATAGTCATGTCTTAGTAGATTGATGCATTTTTCCTTGTTATTATTTGTAAAAGTCGTTTATCACATGACCTCCTACTAACTGTTTTATGAGATCAAATATGATGATGTGTGTAGGAATGATGGAGGTTACTGGTGGATAAGTTTCCCGAGTTCGATGCATGCGGCTGAAGACTATTTCTGAATTGACCTATTAGTTTGGGCTTGACTCTAACAGACCATAGGAATATAAGAGTTTTAATTGATATTTGAGGAAACAGTGTTTAATGCTGCTTGATATGGTGGATCTTGTAACAAACATTATCTATATGAAGAATTTGTCTTCAGAACTGGAGGATGACTTTTTATCAAAGAAAATTATCTGCATACTGTTTTGTTCTGGATTTTTTTTTTATATGTTATAAACTCATTTGGAAGTTAATGAAATCTATGGAATTTTGAGAATCAGAAGTTGTTGATCACTCTATCTCGAGGAAGAGCAAGGGCCCACTCAACCAAGGAGATACAAGGTTACTCTGTGTTTTACATGCATATAGTCCTTCGATTAGTTTTACTACAATTTTCATTTGATGAGTTTTACATGCATGCTTTAATTAACTATCTCTTTTTTCTCCATTATTTCTTTCACTTTTAAGTAGATGCTTTGGCCATGCAAATTTAGCTCATAACCAGTCTTGCTCTCTGTTGAATTCCAGATTATTCAGTTAAGGTTTAAATTGTTAAGAATAAGTGTGTGCGTATTTTAATTTACAATAGAAGATTAGTTGTTAAAATACATTTCATTGCAAACAGTTGAATTCCATAGACTTGTATTTAATTTCTATAGATTTTAACTACACTTCCGTAGAATAACCAGCAAGCTAAGCAACCCCCCAAAAAACTCAATGTATAACTGGTTCTTCTAGACTCTATTGCATATTGCCTTGGAAACTGTCTTGGTTTAGAATGACACTAAAAAAGATCACGTCAGTTAAATAATTGGAAGAATACAATGATCGGGGACCGACACATAACCATAAGTTCCATTATTTTATTCCATATGTTATGGGTGTTAATAGAGTTCATATAGGAAACCAGTAGGTCACGAGATAACCAAGGGAGATTTATTGCATGCAATATTCAACAAATATCTTTAGACACTTCACAAGGGAGAAATAGTGAGAGTGATACAGATTCAAATTCCATGCCTAGAACCTTTTCTAAGCATTTTGTATCCTCTTCACATCTTTCTGCAATGGGGGATCTTGAGAAGGTTGAAGAAGAACCTTTGGGATGAACATTTACATACCCCATTATCCTCAATGTAGATGAGGATGCACCCATGAAAAACATCTCACCATCCATCCTCCCCCTATTTCGAGGAATGTCCAACGAAGACCCTGATCAGTTTCTGTTTGAATTTAAAATCCTATGCCAGACATATGATTACTGAACTGATAATCAAAAACTCAAATTATTTCCCTCCACTCTAAAGGATTCTTCTATGAGATGGTTTATGGGGTTACCATATAAATCCATTAATTCCTGGGAAGCCATGGAAACAGCCTTCCTGGATAAATACCAAGACTATTACAGAGGAAGGGATAGGAGGGAAAATTTCTTTCAAATACGGAAAAAGGAAGATGATAATCTAGAAGATTATCTGGATAGATTCCTCTTTCTCCATAAACGCAATGGGTATGAGTTACATGCAGAAATCACTAAAACAATCTTTCTGAAAGGACTGGATGAGGAAACCAAGGATTCTCTCCACCTCATGAGAGGAGGAGACATGCATAAGCTTACCATGGAACGAATTACTGAGCTATGTAGAATATATTCTAGAACACGTGGAGGAATAAGAAGGAAAACAACATCCAAGTCTTTGGGTACCTCTGAACTTCTAGAAGAGATGGCCAACATGAAAACAAACATTCTGCTGCAATTAACATCCACAATAGATAGACTCAAGGCAAAATCCCCCCTGTTAAAGAACCATTGGACATGTATTTCCCTAAATGTCGGAAGAGACACCCCTTGAGAGAATGTCCTTTGGATGTCATAGATATGTGCTTAATCTACAAAGTAACTGACCATGACACTAAACATTACACACTTTTACCACAATTGAAGGGAGGTTTGAATGAAATCTCTCAAACAAGTGCTAAATTAAAATTTGTCCAAAGACCAAAAAATTAGGGTGGATTCCCATCTAGACCAACTAAGAATCCTTGGAGAATGCCATGGTCAAATCAGGCCTCTCAGTCTTCTTAGGGACAGCCTGAGTGGGAATACTCAAACTAGATGACTTATCTATATCCACCATTGTGGAAATATCCCTACACTCAGCCGGGTTGGGCTCCACCACCTGCAGCCAATCCTTGGAAAAATCAACAGTGGGGTCCTCAACAAACTTTTAGCCAAAATTAGTCCTGGACACCACCACAAAACAATAATCAACAATGTAGGTTCCAACAGCCACAACAAGCTTTAATGCCTCCACCTCAAGCCTACCAAAATCAAGGACAAGTAACACAAACACAACTTCTAGCTCAGTCAGTGGCCAATCCTAAAAATCAGCAGACAGTTTCGATTGATGACACAGATGTGGGTATCACCATGCAGGTTAACACTATTGGAAATTTACAATTACGATTTGGAAAAATATTGAACCCTCCTGTTGCTATCACAGAACTACCTGATGATGCCAATAAGGAAGAAAAAATTGAGGGTAACACTGGTTCTTTACCACTCCCAGATAAATAGGATGATCAAATACCCACACCGACTACAGATCCTTTTCTTGAGTGATTACAGGACACTCAACTTATAGATGAAACAAAACTACTTCAGGAATTTAAAAAAGTACATATTGAGGTTCCACTACTATGTGCAATAAGGGACATCCCCAAACTAAATAAAACCATTAGACACGGATGTATAAATACGTCCAGAAGAAAAAATAAATACCCAAAGATTGTCAGAGTCGAAGGAAATTTGGCTGATTTAGTTGCTGGAACCCTCATCTCACCAAAATATGGGGATCATGGGAGCCCTATCATTACTATTTGTATAAACACCCAGTCAATATCTAATGTTTTTGTGGATCTTGGTGTTGCTATTAATGTCATCACAACAGAAATGTTTAACCAACTGTCCTTGACAGGACTTCAACCAACCAACACTATTCTGCAGTTAGCAGATCAATCCATTACTGTACCTGATGGTGTGGTTGAAGATGTAATGGTCACTATTGAATCATGGGAGTACCCAATTGATTTCATGGTTTTACAGCCTAAAGCTCGGAAGTTAGGATATCCAGTCATCTTGGGGAGACCTTGGCTGGCTACGGTTGCTGCTTACATTAAATGTAGATCAAGCAACATGACAATTCTAAATGGGTATAAATCCAAACACATTTTTTTATATCCTCCTGCCCAACCTTATATGAACAATTGTGACCAGGTATGGGTGGATTCTTTGGATGCTAACTCCTTGAATTCTTCTTTTCTAGCCACTATTGCAATACACAATCATATGATGGAGGCTACAAAGTCTTATGTGCTAACTGATTCTAAGGATTCTGCAACTGCGAAAACTGGTACTACTTCTACGGAATTTAGAATATCGGCAGAGGACATTACCTCTGTTGATTTTGGTAGGAAACTCTATGCTTATAATTCTAAACATCTAGTTCCTAATTTCTATTGTCCTTTAACTAAGGTTCTGTCTTTTGATAACTTATCCATCCTACACATGCTCTAGCCCCATGTTTTCCCATTAAATTCTTTTATCACTAGTATAGAGCTTGCTCTTGCGGATGATACTAAGTAGGTGCTTGTCAGTATGGGTAGAGAGATGACTATAGGAAGTGACTTGGAGGTCAATCAAGAAGATAGGGTGCTTGAGGTTCTAAAGAAACATTCTCATGCTTTTTCTTGGGATTACACTGATATGAAAGGAATTCATCCTAGCATCTGTACACATCATATTTACACCGATGACGTCAAACCTATAAGGCAGCCGTAACGAAGAATCAATCTAGCATTGAGAGATATAGTCAAAACTGAGATTGAAAAGCTTCTAAAGGTAGGTTTCATTTATCCTACATCTGATAGTCAATGGGTCTCCCCATTAGTTATTGTTCCCAAAAATAATGGTAAATGGTGAATATGTGTTGATTATAGAGAACTTAACAAAGCCACCAAGAAAGATTATTTTCCCCTGCCTTTTATTGACCAAGTCCTAGACAACTTGGCTGGTAAGAAATATTTCTCTTTCTTGGATGGGTTTAGTGGGTATAATCAAACTAGTATTGCTCCTGCTGATCAGGATAAGACTAATTTTACATGCCCTTGTGGTACATTCACTTACAGAGTCTTACCTTTTGGGCTTTGTAATGCCCCTGCCACATTTCAGCAGGAAGTCCTAGCCATTTTTGCAGATCTTGCTAATGGTTGTGTTGAGGTTTATATGGATGATTTCACTATCCATGGATCCAATTTTGATGAATCTTTGAATAATCTTGAGAAGGTACTCAGTCGATGTGAACAACACCAACTATCTCTGAGTCATGAAAAATGTCTAATGATGGTTGATCAAGGAATTGTCTTTGGTCACCATGTGTCAATCCAAGGTATAAAGGTGGATCCCAAGAATATATCAGTCATCACCCAATTACCTACACCAGCTAATCAGACTAACATCAAAAGTTTTCTTGGCCATGTAGGTTATTACCACCGATTCATAAAATATTTTAGCAAAATTTCCGCCCAAATGTTTTCATTGCTAACCCAAGATTGTGTTTTTGAATGGTCTTCTCAGTGTCAACAGGAATTTGATTCTATCAAAGAGAAGCTGAAAACAACCCCCATCTTACGTGGCCTTGATTGGGGATAACCTTTCCATATCCACATTGATGCATCTAATACAGCGATGGGTGCTGTCCTTGGACAAAAAGACTTAGAAGATCATATGTATGCAATTTATTTTATCAGCAAAAATTTGACTCCTACAGAAAATGAGTTTTTGGCTGTGGTATATGCTTTGAATAAATTTCATCATTACATCACTGGATATAAATATTTTTTTTACACTGACCACTCTGCCATTCGATATTTGATGAATAAACCAATGGTTGGTGGAAAGCTCATTCACTAGTTGCTCTTGTTGAAAGAATTCAATCTCACTATCATAGATAAACCTGGGAAATCTAACGTTGTTACTGAATTTATTTCCATAATAAATGTTTCAGGTGATGATGAAGCAGTCCAAGATCAATTTCCTGATGAACACTTGTTTACTATCTCCACAAAGACTCCCTACTTCGCTGATCTAGCAAATTATTTAACAACAGGGAAGTTTCCTACTTCTTTTACTCATAAAGAAAGAAGGAGATTGGTTGGAAATAGTGCAACATATAAATGGTGTAATGGATTCTTATTTAAATGTTGTCCTGACATGGTTCTTCACAAGTGTGTTCGATAGGATGAGGTACATGACATATTGCGAGCATGTCATGATGAGCTAGGTGGTGGGCATTATTCAGTGAAACGAACAATTCACAAGATCCTTAGAGCAAGGTACTATTGGCCTTCCCTCCATAAGACTGTCAAGAAGTATGTGTGGCAATGTGATGCATGCCAATGAATGGGAAAACCTACACTTTCTACGGAAATTTCTCTTAACCCTCAGTTGGTTCTAGGTCCATTTGAGAAATGGGGTATTGATTTTGTTGGACCATTTGATCCTCCATCTTTCGGGAAGGAGTATCTCTTGGTATGCATGGGCTATGTCACCAAATGGGCTGAAGTTCAAGCATTGACATCTACCAATGAAGATGTTGTTGCTGATTTTCTCTACAGCCGGATATTGCTGCGATTTAGAGCACCAAGGGCCATTGTATCTGATCAAGGTCCTCAATTTGTTTCAAATAGGATTAAAGCTTTCTTAGGAATCTACAGAACCAGGCACTGGAAATCATCACCATATCTCCCCCAATCCAATGGTCAAGTGGAGGTAACTAATCGAGACCTCGAGAATATTCTAACTAAGGTGGTTAATGCCGACAGAAAGAATTGGGTACCAAATATTCCTGAGGCCGTCTGGGCCTACAACACAACCTGGTAAACAACTATTGGTTTCTCTCCCTATGAGCTGGTCTTTGGGAAGAAGCCACTGTTACCTATTGAGTTCAAATTATGTACCTAGAGAATAACGTTGGAGGTTGGGATTTATTTGGATGAAGCACAACATGAACAAGTGTTGTAGTTGAATGAACTAGAAGAAATGTGGATGGAGGAATAACAACAGACTGAAATTATACAACATTAGCGGAAAACTTGGCATGATGCTCACATCCAAAAAAGGATATTTTATGAATGATATTGGGTTTTACTCTTTGATTCCCACTATCAATAGTTTAGAGGAAAGTTGCGTATGCGTTGGTTAGGTCCCTATCAAGTGCATCAAGCATTTAATAATGGCTCTATTCGATTAATATCGATTGATGGAGACAAACGAACTCTTCTGGTGAATGGCCATAGGCTCTGAGTTTATCACCAACCACTAGATAAGCATACCTTCACCAACAACATTCTGTTAACAATGGATATGCATTCTAAGGAGGATCTTTGCCTCTCACGCATGGAGTAATTAATCTTTTGCAAATTCAATAAAGAAAGATTATCCTTCCTTTGATCTTCTTCCCTTAGTTAGTTGTTTCTATTGTAATTTCCAATAAATGTAGGAATTTTCGTTGTTTCTACTACCACTAATCATGTTTCATCCCAAATTGCAGGGCGTTGGGAATCTACGGATATTGACTGATTAAATATGGCATGGGTAAGAGAATCTTAACCTACTAATGATATTTCTATGCGAACATTTCCCCATGTATCCATTTGTCATCATGACGCCATCATCAAATGATTACTATGGTAATCTTGGATCTCCTTCCAAATCTGGCTTTATGAATGACAGCATAATAGGAGTAATGGATCATAAATCTCTGTATGCTTTGATGTGTTGCATTTTCCAACATCAAGACAGGTGGCGCATGCTCCTTAAACATGGGATATGTGCCACCACAAAAATCTTAATCTCACGTGGATGGCCAGTCTCATCACTATTTTTATGCCGTCACCCTCGCTTGATGATTGTGCTACCCAAGGAATTTGGTGTCATTTGGAATTTAATGATCTGCAACTACTTCTTTCCATTATGGTATGCCCATCAGTCACGACTGGTTTTATCAAACATTAGACAAGAAGTGGAAGGGATGCTCGGCTCTGGTTTTTCCTCGTTGCCATGTGTTTATCACTTTTTGGATCAGCATGGGACCACGAAAGACATCAGAACCTACTTCACCTGATGCCTTGCTCCAGAATGCCACTCTTTTGTAGGTATTTCATGATTTCAAATGGTTAGATTTCATTTAGAAGTTTGAAGGTTTTGATGAGAACATTGTGGAAGATTTCTTAAACAATTTTGAGTCCACATGCTCGCAAGTTAGTGGACAAAGAGTTGAAATTACCAATCATGTCATTTCTGACTTGTCTGGCCTTCCAAATTTCAGTCTAAAGGTTATGACAAATGCCTCCTTGAAAAGTATTATTTTTCAGTACCATAACAAAGGAGTGGCACTCTCGGAGGTTATCCTAACTCCATTGGGTTTCCAGAAGGGTGTTAAGCGGAAAATTTTTCCTGGAATCTAGGGTGAGATTGCTAAATGGGTCAATAGGTATTTTATATGCAACGGAGAGGCTTCTATTCTAGGTGGTGATGCACTCAAAATGCTCATTCAACTTAAAAAGGGACATGAAAATCATGCCCTTCGGGTCAATTTTCTGGAGTACCTCACAGAGTCTATCATTAAGGTATGTCAAAAACACCGGTCTAGTGGAGGAAAGTCCATGATTAAGCACCCATGATTGATTCATCTGTTGTGTTCACCTCAAGTTTTCTTTCACCCAAAGTAGAGACTCGAGGGATGTGTTGGTGGTGAAGGGTCTAGGCCTAAGCAACTAAAATTTGGCATCTCTTCTGTAGCTCGGTCTACCCTTTCATCGGGCCCTTCACATAGTCAAACTGAGGCTGCTGACGTTCCTGAGGGGCCACCCTCCTCCATTTCTGATTCAAAAGGCAAGTTTCCCATGGCCCCATCTTCCTCCATGCAACTATGGTCTCGGCGGCTTGGCTCATGTTTGTAGACAAGTGGTTTCTAATCGGAGTCCTTACCTGATGACACCACCCACATTTGGGAGGAACTGCATATGGAGGGTGTTCCAGCCGCCCCATCATCTACTATTCCATCATCTATGGAAATTCACACTATAACTCTGGAAAAGATTAACACTCAAGTGGTGCCTTATTGCAACTATCTGGAGAAGATAGCATTGCTAAAATCACAGTTACAAGGTATGGAAGAATCCACCCTTTTATTACAAGCTGAATTTACATAAAGGACAATAGAAAAAATTCGAGAGATTGTTGCCCTGCAGCATGAGGTGAGTTGTCTAAAGAGAAAACATGATACAGGTCTCACCCTCTTAAATAATTTCCAATAGTTTTCCCTTCAGAAAAGGGAATTGCGGAAATAAAATCAAAGATTAAAAAAGGAAAAAGAATCTTTGGAAGAGGAAAAACAAAAGTTAACATCTATCTTAGACTCTATTTGTCCTTTAGCCATCAAACTATTGTCCTGTAGGAAATCCTCCTCAGTCTATAACATGTATGTCCAAGAGCAATTTTATTCTTGGCAGTTATTTCAATTGTGTTCTAGAGCCCCTCACAAAATTCCTGACAGACCAAGTTTTTATCATTTTTCAAGAACAACATCCCGGAAATTCAAAATTTTCTATGTGAATTTTATTTACATAACATGGTCATAACCAATGTCCCCAATTTATTGATCAAGCTATTTGTGGGGGATTTTTAAATTAAAGCATTTCAGTCTATATTGAGGAATTAGATAACTTGGAGACAGCAAATAAACAGTTTCAATAACACTCTTCAGTCAATTAGATTTTACATTCACCCAACCCATCACACAGATGTCACCCTACGGAAGAACTTTAGATCATTATATTACCAGGCAGGGGTGCATACTTCTTAGATTTTGCTTCAGTGTATTATTGATTTTGAAAACTATAATCAGGATAATTTTGGAGCTACTTCGAAAGATTGTGACAGGAGATGGGATACTTTAAGCATGTCTTTAAAACATAGGGAGGTCCTCTCTCCTTAGAATTTGAGCTGGAGCATCCGAAGGGGTGATGCCCTCATCACCATTATTAAACAAACTACAGAGAAAACCAGCCAGAAATACATTGATGAATGGTTAGGCCTCCAGGTACGGCCTCCACTCCTCTTGAGACCTCTCACAACATGGCAGAACAATGCAGCACAGTCCCATGATAGTTTCACTGCCGGGGTAGAAATTATCTCCAATACTCAGGGCTGCAAGAATACCAAAAAGTAATACACTGATCAATTCGAGGAGTATGACATGGCTGAACAACATGGAAGGCGAGCAGGATGCAGATGAGTTGCATTGGGACATGAAACAGGTAAATTCAAGGGGAATGATGAGTGCATAGATTGGCTCATTAATATCACTTCTTCAGACCGGAAATTCTCTTCATGATATGACTTATTTGTATATGGGGATGTTTTGTATAGTCATGTCTTAGTAGATTGATGCATTTTTCCTTGCTATTATTTATAAAATCCGTTTATCACATGACCTCCTACTAACTAGTTTATGAGATCAAATATGATGATGTGTGTAGGAATGATGGAGGTTACTGGTGGATAAGTTGCTCGAGTTTGATGTATGTGGCTGAAGATTGTTTCCAAATTGACCTATTAGTTTGGGCTTGACTCTAACGGCTCGTAGGAATCTAAGAGTTTCAATTGATATTTTAGGAAACAATGTTTAATGCCACTTGATATGGTGGATCTTGTAACAAACATTATCTATATGAAGACTTTGTCTTCAGAACTGGAGGATGAATTTTTATCGAAGAAAATTATCTGCATACTGTTCTATTCTGGATTTTTTTTTGATATGTTATGAACTCATTTGGAAGTTAATAAAATCTACGGTATTTTTAGAATCAGAAGTTATTGATTACTCTATCCCGAGGAAGAGCAAGGGCCCACTCAACCAAGGAGATATGAGGTTACTCTGTGTTTTACATGCATACAATCGTTTGATTAGTTTTACATGCATGCTTTGATTAACTATCTCTTTTTCTCCATTATTGCTTTCACTTTTAAGTAGATGCTTTAGCCATGCAAATTTATCTCATAAACAGTCTTGCTCTCTGTTGAATTCTAGATTATTCAGTTATGGTTTAAATTGTTAAGAATAAGTGTGTGCATATTTTACTTTATAGTAGAAGACTAGTTGTTAAAATACATTTTAGTGAAAATAGTTAAATTTCGTAGACTTGTATTTAATTTCTGTAGATTTTAATTACACTTCCGTAGAATAACCAGCAAGCTAAGTAACCCCCCAACAAACTCAACGTATAACCGGTTCTTCTAGACTCTATTGCATATTGCCTTGGACACCGCCCTGGTTTAGAATGACACTGAAAAAGATCACGTCAGTTAAATTATTGTAAGAATACAACAACCCATCAATTACTATATTAAAAACTAAATGTTTGAATAAAATCATGTTAGACCTGACCCCAATTATGTGTTTCTTTCCACCTTTCATGATGGAAATACCAAACCTTTGGTAATAACACAAATGTTAATGGGAAGATATTTAACCATCATTTTGGAACTATTTCTTGTAGATTCCAAGCCTTAATACATTCTTGAATGTATAGTTTTATATATTTTTCTATGCAATATTGCAACCACTCTTTTGTTAACTCAGTGTCAAATATGAAGCGTGCTTACATCATACCTATTACTTTGATCCATTTCAAATTATGTGACCTATGTGTGATTAATTAAAAATGAGGTTTTTATAAGTTAATCTAAGAAGTGCAACAGTAAATAAGAGCTAACCAAATAAGAAGAAATGATCCAAGAAACTAAGAAAGTACATATGTGAAACCCTAGAGTGTAAATAAATTTAGAAAGAACTTAGATGATTCGATGAGCTTTTTGGAATATGATGCAAAGATGGTTAGAGAAGCATAAGGAGGAAATGACTATGCTGAGGTCTAGAAAAGTTTAGATCTAGGTAATCTGAGTAGACTGGGGTTCTTGGATAAATACAAGGGCACCTATGGGTGCCCTAGTCTTATATATGGGTGCCTTATTCTATGAAAAATATTTGGAAACCTCCTTTGAGGTGTCACTAAGTGATCATTTTTGTTTGATTCCTATCAAACTAGTTTTGTTAGACTGTGTCAGATGTTGTTGGAAGTTAGAAATGAAGATGAGACCTACAAAACCCTAAGACAACCATCAAATCCCTAAAAAAGAAAGATTCATATGAAGGGGTCATATTTTCCTCAGTGGCCACAATGGTGGACTTACTAACTGAGTGCTACGCTACATCTCAGAATTAATGTAGTTCTATGTGCTCATGTTTGCAATCATGCTCTAGGTGTTCTTGTGCCAATCACACTTTGTGAAAGTGGTGAGAAATAACTGTGTGTATAAATGTAATAGAATTGTATATGGAATAGAAAAAACTTCCCTCCTTTGTAGTGTGATGTAGATGAACTAGCCTTATGTCTTGTGATGGAGCTAGATGGATGCAAATGGAGTCATTGATGGATGCAACCTTTGGTGGTGATAGTAGTGCTTAGTGATGGTCCCTCATTATGGTCTTATAAATTTATATTTATATGGTTCTCTTGTTCTAATTTCCTAATTAACCACGAAGTGGTCATTCACCAAAAATATAGAATGCTCAAATGGATAGAAAGTGCCTAAAAGTGGTGGGAAAGTGGAAAGAGGATCAAGTCACTCTGATTGGGACCAGGGTGCCTTTAAATGCCCCAATACTAGCTTTGGTGCCCCAATCAAGACTAAAGTTACATAAAATGACAAAAACAGACTCGACAAGTATGTGCTTAAGGTCGATAGTGATGATAGAAGGCAAAGTAAAATTACCAAAATAAGGGGTTGATTGGTACTTTCTTCACTCAAACACCATATGAATAGTACTATGAGACCAACACTAAATAATGTCTAAAGTCTGTGATTTTGTGTCTACATTTACCCCCACTTTATGTTGGTGAGTGGAACACTCGATAACATAACATAGATAGATATATGTATATGATGTCTATGTAGAGTGATGTATAAAGTATGCCAATGGACTAGTTAAAGCGTGGAATGAGAAAATAGTGAAACATGGAAACTAAAGATACAAAAGTGTGAAAAAGTGGTGAGAGTGAACCTAGGGTGGAAACACATATGTAGTTGTGAATGTGTGTGATGTACCTTCATGTTAGTATGAGGTGTGTGCTGTCGTAAAATTTTGTTATTTTCGATGTCATTGTTGTTGTTGTTGTTTTTTACTATTTTTTTCTCATATGGTCAAACCTGGAAGGAGAAGATGATCAAGTAGTCAAATACACATGTATATATGTCAAAAACCTATGTAAAGACGCATGTATATAGTAAAAATTATGTAATGGAAATGAAAAATGTAAAAGGAACATGTGCACCTGATTCGTGATGAGAGAAATGGTGTAGAAATGATATCCTGTGTAACATCCCCATTTTAAGATACTAGAACAAGGGAATTTTTTTTTTAATACAACGTTCTCTATTCTGAATTATGTAATTCAAACACACGTTCAAGTTTTAATAATTGTTCTCTGTCCAATTAATGTAATTCGGATCACACAATTTCTTTTTAAAACCAATGTTCTATGTTCGCATATTTACAATATGGAGCACACATTCAATGCCATTCAATCATATAACAGATACCATATGCTGCTGTAAATGACTCAAAGAACTACTGATCTCCCATTTTATGGCTCGGAGTTTAAGTGATCTCTCATTTCACGACTCGATGACTTACCGATCCTTCATGTTAATCCATGCATTGTATAATAAGTATACAGGGTTATTTTACCATTTCCGGTTATCAAAGTGATCCATTTAAGAGGCCTATCTAAATACCTGTTACTGATATTCATCTGACATCCTGCATCTTAAACTAGGTGATTAGGACAACGTAACTAGCACTTGCGATACTTTGGCCAAAGATTTTCACATGCTTTGCATGATCATATTCCTAGATGTTATACACATCAATGGAATACGTCCTTCACCTCACTTCGTCTGTTATCTAGAATGGTCTTTCCTGATCTCTGTCAGTCCATCCATCTAAGGTCAAGCTCTAACCCCAACTAGCAATATGAATGAGTATAGGAAGTCACTCATGGTAACTAAAGGTACGCAGACATACTCTGTCGTCCCTAGGCAACTTTGTGTGTCTAGTTACCTTTAGTCCTCCAGAGTCACTCCATATACTCGATCACATTCCTATCTTTGTCAAGAACTAAGTCCCAACTTATGTAAACTTGATGAATTGATTCAGGAGGGTGTTGTAACATGTCAGCTACAACATTGTGTCATCATGAATGCCCCGCCTTCATGAAGACACCATATTGCTGTTGGCGTGTGCCAAGGTCCTACGGAATCCTCTCATCAAAGGAGTACACATCCATCTTGACTGATTGGATTATAATCTTAATATTTAAGATCAATTTTCAGCAACCATGCTGATCCTTTAACCTCGTCATTCATTACAGTTGTATATAGCTAAGAGAGACTCATTTGTCTTATAGCTTAATATGCGTTTACTCCTCCATATCGAAGGATCGTATATTTCCATCTTGGTTCCTTTCTTTAAGCTTCGGACTAATAGTCCACTACAGCTTAACGTAGTAAGTTCAACCTATTAAACTTAACCAAGTTTTACTCCCAACTGTAATTAAATTTAGAATTCCATCTTATTAGATATCATTTACATGAGGTCCCTCCTAAAAAGAAGGTATTCAGCTATCCTCCGGAACCTTACTTCAGTTAAGGTTTGTTAACAATAGATATGTTTCCCCATATCTAATATTTTCTGAATTTAAACATTTCGAGGATATTAACGAAGTCCGAATACAAGGTTCAGCTACTCCTATGTTATTTGATATTCCTTAGCTTATAAGCTAATCCCAAATATCATTCAATTAAGAGTTCATATTCACCTAAATCCATTTTAATGTCAATTTAAAATTCATATTAACCCAAGTATGAACTAATTGCACATTCCAACTTAAAAGTTGCATTCAAGTAAAGAATAGATATTATTTCCTTTTAAATCTATCCACTATCATTTGAATAAATCCAAATCAAAGAATAACACTATATTCTCAATCTTTATTCAAATAGTTTCAAAATGATACAGCCATTAAAATATCACACTTTTCCTTGTATTCATCCATAAGATTTACAATCTATACAATTACCAGTCCAACAACTGGACTTCGTTTATATCAAACAACATTTCAACACATAAGGATAGAAGAATGTAACTTCTTCTTTTCCCATTTCCTCATAGAGGAATAATAGCTATCAAATACGATCCATCCTCAGCTAATCAAAAGAAGTATCAGAAAACAACCATGTCTTCGTTTTTACTCAAGATCCATCTGTAAAATTACTTGCACGGGTCAGTTCATTGAACTAAGCATATTAAGCACTTGTCATTAAAATGAGGTGCTTTTAATTAACTGTCTCAATAAAAGAACCTTGCTTTTATGAAACGTTAAACAAAAAGGAACATCATCCAAGAATTTAAGTACCAATAAGGATGAACAACATAACAACCCAATCATATAATTACCATCCCAATCAGACAAAAGGATTACTACCTTTTTTTCCAAATAATTACTACGAGAAGTAATATCCTTCAAACAGTTCCAGATTAAAACATCTGTAAGAGATAATACACCTATGTATATACTGCTGTTCTAATGTAAATGCTATCAATTCCATTCCCTTACAATAGTTAAAGAAAAAATTCATGTAATAGATTTTAAATAAGACTTCCAACAGAACCACTTTCCTTTCCTTTCATACTACTCGTCTAATTTCAAACAATCAAACGCTGAAGAGAAAAGTAGTCATTCACCATGAACTCATTGGTGTCAATCCTCAAAATACAACAACAGAATAATACTTCTTTCAATTCAGAAGAAAGTAAACAACAGTTAAATGCAGATGCTTATACCAAGGCAGTACAAAATTCATTCTATAACAAATATAGATTTCCAACTGTATGAGAGAAGAAATGAACATTACTTCAAATTATCCATCCAACACTCTCTTTCCTTTCATCATAACTGTACTGAGAATTTAATCCAAACGTGATATCAATCAATGATAACAGTCCAAAGAGAAGTAAATAAAATCAATAATCGAATAAAAGGAAGAAGGATCATATTACCTCTTCTCACTCTCTAACCAAATATCCACTATTTAGAATAGACATAATCCAATAGTATGATTCATTTTGAATAGTATATTTCAGTATTCAAAAACTACTAATTACCTTTCCAAAAAGTTGACCAGAGTTCATTGCAACTGGTCCGTAAGCATTAGTACCAAAAGAACCTCTAAATACAATCATTTCCTCCATATATTTCACTCAATAGACTTTCTCGTCCAGATATAAACAAGCAAGAATATACAGCTAGTTTTATCAGCAACGTTTCATCAAAAACAAGCATTTCAGCTAGACCTAAACAAACAAGATTGTACAGCTAGCTACGTAATCATGAGTCTAATGATAATAGTAAAAAGAATCATTTTCCAAACATTCAAAGTAAGAATTCCACTTCAGTTTAGTCTTGATGAAACAACAAGAAGTCTAGAAGGTAGTTCGTACAGATATACATACATATATATATATGCAAATAATTTCATCATCCAATCCAAAGAAGACTGAAATAGTAAACTCTAATCCATCTGGTAAATATCCAGATACTCAGTTCCAGAATTAGGAAAATAATTCCTTAAACAAAATCTTTCATGGATTTCAAACCAAATACGGAGGCTTTTAATCATTTTAAAAGGGCGTGAGAGTAAAACGATGAAACAAGCCCACTGTTCCCAAGAATTTATATTCTATGCGTTGTATACCCTCAGGGAAAATAACTCACACAACAGTTCCATCTATCATTCTCACGGTTCTTCAAAAACCATTCACGCACAGAATTCAGAAAACAATCTCCATATCAGTATCATTTACATAAAACCGAATCCATAATGCACAATAAAATCCACTTACCATTACCTTCAGATTTCAAAACAGCAGAAGAGAAAACTTAATTCATTAATAATTTCAGTAAGAAAAACACTCATTTTCTTCAAAACGCACAAGAATACCCAAGTCGTATTCATCTTTATAATGACAGTTCAAACTAGGGCATACAGAATCATCTCATCCTTCCATTCTTTACAAGAATGCACAGAACTCAGAATTAATACACGCATAACTAATGTATTCATCAGCACAAACTCATATTGGGTAATAAAAACGAATACCCAACACTGTCAAAACAAACCCACACATCATCGACAGTTTTATTTAACTTAATCATTATGAAAAGAAATGCTCTTATCGCATGTAGCAAAAGAAAAATGACTCAACCCAAAAATCATCTCAACATATCAGCAAAATCATATAACCAAAACCCCCATCATAAGAGCAGGGTTGTTTTAATGAGACGTTTAAACAAAAGCAAACGGTTTAAGGAGAAGGGCTTAACATGCCTGTATTTCTTTTTGTGGTTCGAAGTAAACCGCGTCCACTGGAGCTATTTTTCTCCACGGCGTCCTCAGCAAGGCTTACCCAATAGTCCACTAACTCCCACAGGCTCAAAAATAGCTGTGGCTTCTCCCAATAACAACAATAACCAAAAATAACAACAGGTTTGACAGAACCATGGAAGAAATGCAGAGCAACTAAAAACCCGAATGAACACAATAACAAACAATTTTTCCTCTATCCTCCTTCCAAGGCGAGCTGGTCGCTAAGACCAATATTATTGAATGCATTGAATGCATTGCTTTTTCCTCAATCCTCACGCCACCGCCGACTCAGGTTTGGCGAATTTCTTTTTCAAATTTTTGCTTGCAATTCTTCCTTAGCTACTTAGCTAGTTGAATACCTCCAACTTTTCCTTGTTCCCGCCAAACTTGGTGCTGAAACTTGTAAGGACTTCATTTACTATCCTAATAAATTTCTAACCTTCCCTTCTTATCCGTTTTCCATCCACATGGGTCCATAAGTCCCCTTCCATAGGTTAGTAATAGTTTAGGATTTTATAGTCCATAGCTAGGTTGTTCACCTAGTTCATAAGTTATTAGGATTTGCATCAATTTTCATCCCTATGCAATTTAAAATCCATGTAGGGTAGTAATTAGGCTATGGGTTATAACATAGTTATAGGTTAGGATTTAATTCCATAGCGTCTAATTAATAGTTTCCAACGAGTCTTACCGACTGGCGTTCACATTCAACACAATGCAGGACGTTTCGTCCTATGCTCAACACATACCTGTGTCACTTGCATCCAGACTCCTATTGTCTTACGCTATCTAGTGTTACAACTTGTATGTGGTTCCGGAATCGAACCTTTTCCATTGGCATCTAAGTACCAGATATTCATACCTGAAATCAGGTGCTGCAACATTATATCAACCTTCAGTCTGGTTTCAGACTTCCTTCCGATTTAGAAGTAAATCAACAAAGCGATCTCAAGAAGGCCCCAGCATACCTTGGATCAATGGAATTGATTCAAGGTGTGCTGTCAATCAGCAAAAAGAGTTCATCAAACATACGACAAGTCTGTTGTCTCATTTTGCAAAACACAAGCAATAATAACCTCCGTCCCAAGTAAACAAATTACAGCAAACAAGGGTCCAGATTAGTAACACATTCCTTTTAAGATTAAAAGATATATCTTAACATATTTATCTTCATTTCTGCAGTTACAACATCATGAAAAGTGATTACCATGATAGCTTACAAAAATCAAGGCGTTACATTCCTCCCTTCTTAAAGAATCATCGTCCCGATGATCAAATTAACCAATTCAAGGAGTTTCTAGGACAAAATTCAGTTATTGTCCTTCCATTCATAAGTTCATACCAAAAACAGATTCACTCATTAAAACAATGTTTTAAGATAACTGTAAAATAGACCAGTAATTGTCTAAATTTGGTAGAATTATCAGTTTTTCGAATTCAATTTCGACCAAACAAGTATGAAAAAGCAGATCTCATTTCTTCGAGATTTTCCCAAGTTGCACTTTCTTCGCTAAACTGGTCCCACTGGACCTTGCATTGATTCACTTCGCGATTTCTTAAGTACAACTGGCGAGTTCCCAGCACTCGAATGGGCTTAACCACGATTATTCCTGGTCTTGGACCTGCAAGGAATTCCAATTCAGCACATGTGATAAATCTATTACGTATTTCTTAAGCAAAGAAATATGAAAAACATCATGCATTTGTGATAAAGCAGGAGGTAATGCTAGACGATAAGCTACAGGGTTGATTATTTCAACAATTTCAAAAGGTCCCACATAACGAGGTGACAACTTGGCAGCCTTGCCAAAAGTTATTGAGCTCTTTTTCGGCTTAACCCGAAGAAAGACCTTCTCACCAAGTTTATAATTCCTATCAACCCACTTTAAGTCTGCATAACTCTTTTGCCTATTGGCAGCCTCCTTTAGATGTTCCCGAATCATTTTGATTTGTTGTTCCATTTCCGTGAGGATTTCTGGCCCAATTACCTCTCTGTCCTCCATGCTGTCCCAGCTAACAGGGGTTCTGCATTTTCTTCCATACAATGCTTCAAAAGGTGCCATTTTTAAAGAGGCGTGGTATGTATTATTGTAGGCAAATTCAACCAGCGGAAGGTATTCCTCCCATTTATACTGCTGGTCCATGCAATACATTCTTAACATATCCTCTAAAACTTGGTTGACTCTCTCGGTCTGTCCATCCGTTTCTGGATGATATGCAGAGCTGAAGTTTAATTTAGTTCCCAAGGCCGCATTAAGCATTTGCCAAAACCTTGATGTCATCCTCGGATCTCTGTCCGATATGATCAATTTGGGTATTCCATGCAATCTGAAAATTTCATGTACAAATCTTCTTGCTAACACTGGTGCATCATCTTTCAAATTACCAGCAATGAAGTGTGCCACTTTGGTTAATTTGTCAACGAAAACCAGGATGATATCATGCTTATTCCTTGACATAGGAAATCCTTGAACGAAATCCATCGTTATCACTTGCCATTTGTACTGCGGAATGCTATGGGGATACAGTAATCCAGCGGGATGCATATGTTCCGCCTTAACACACTGACATTCCAAACAATGTGTCACAAATTCCACCACATCCTTTTTCATTCCCTTCCAGAAATATTGCTGTTTGAGATCAGCAAGCATTTTAGTAATGCCAGGGTGTCCAGAGAAAGGTGAATTATGAAATTCAGTTAACAATTTCCTTCTTAAATCATTTGCCAAGGGTATATATACCCTATTTTCGAACCTCAAAATTCCTTCATTATCAAAATGAAATCCCTTGTACTTTACATCCTTTGGATCTGCAGTAAGTGCTACTTTAACTTGCTGGAAATAAGAGTCTGATTCCATGACATCTTTCACCTCATCCTTAAACTGAGTTCTTAATGTTATAAGAGCAGAGATGTGCTTCCTATGACTCAGAGCATCTGCCACTCTATTTTCCTTGCCTTTTATGTAGCTTATATCAAAATCATACTGAGACAGAAATTCTAACCATCTTCACTGTCTTGCATTCAGGTTTGGTTGAGTAAAAATATACTTCAACCCCAGATGGTCAGTTTTTAACTCAAAGGGTTTGCCAAGAAGGTAATGCCTCCACATTTGAAGTGCATGTACAATGGCAGCGAGCTCTAGGTCGTGTGGAGCATAATTTTGTTCATGTAACTTAAGCTTTCTGCTTTCATAAGCTATGACATGGTTATTTTGTAACAGAATGCCTCCAAGACCTTCTCCAGACGCATCCGTTACAACCGTAAAATTTCCATTTGGGTCTGGTACGGTTAAAATAGGTGTTGTAGTTAACTATTCCTTTAAATTTTTAAAGGCAGATTCACATTTGTCAGTCCAGATAAATTTCTTATCCTTCTTTTGTACTGAGGTGATTGGGGCAGCAATTTTTGAAAAGTCCTTAACGAACTTTCTATAATATCCTGCCAAGCCCATGAAGCTTCTTACTTCATGCACGTTCTTAGGCGCATGCCACTCGGTTATAGCTGTAATATTTGAAGGGTCTACAGCTATCCCGTCCTTGCTTATAACGTGTCCTAAATAATGCACCTCTACATCATAAAAGGAACATTTGGACAATTTACCATACAACTTCCTCTTTCTCAAAACTTCTAGCACTATCCTTAAATGTTCTTGGTGCTCTTTGACATTTTTAGAGTATATAAGAATGTCGTCCAAGAATACAAGCACGAACTTGTCTAGGTATTCTTGAAAAATATTATTCATCAAATTCATGAAGGCGGCAGGTGCATTTGTCAACCCAAAAGGTAACACCGTGAATTCATAATGCCCGTACCTTGTTCTAAAAGTTGTTTTATGAATATCTTCTTCCTTTATTCTCAGCTGATGATATCCAGATCGAAGATCTATTTTTGAATAGACTGATGCTCCATGCATCTGGTCGAACAGATCATCAATCCTAGGAAGTGGGTATCAATTCTTAATAGTTTCCTTATTCAACATTCTGTAATCAATGCACAGTCTCAGTGTGCCATCCTTCTTCTTTACAAAATTACCGGTGCTCCCCATGGTGAGATGCTCGGTCTTATTAGCCCCTTAGTCAAAAGTTCCTGTAATTGAGCCTTAAGCTCCACCAACTCGAGGGTGGTCATTCTATAAGGTGCCTTAGATATGGGTTCAGTTCCTGGCTTGATCTCTATTGCAAAGTCAAACTCTCATTTGGGCGGAAGACCTGGTAATTCCTCTAGAAATACATCACTGAAATCCCTTAATAATGGGTACCTTTCCATGAAATCATTATCTTCCTCAGCATTTTCTATCATTTTTATGGCATACAAGGTGCAGCCTCTATTTTTAGCCCTTTTTAGTTGCATAGCTGTTAGTTTCCTAACTGCAACCTCACGCCTTACACCTTGAATGACTGTTGCTTTCTGCAGGTCATCAAAACAACAAATTTGTTTTTCATAACAGTCAACCTTTGCCTTATGTTCTGCCAACCAGTTAACTCCAATAATGATATCATATGATCCTAAAGGAGTGACATACAGGTCAACTTCGGTGGAGAAACTGGGCAAGTCAAGAATTGCCCCAAAAAGGCACATTTCGACTGTATGGACAACATTATTCCCATAATGCACTGTCCATGTCTTATCCATTTGTTCATCTTTTCTTTTTAATTTCATTGCAAGTTTAGTAGAAATAAAGCATTCAGTAGCTCCAGTATCAAAAAGTATGACTACAGGTGTACCGAATAACTTACCCGAAACTTCTATGGGTGTAACTTTCTTTTCAGCTTGTTTGTTAGCCACCGCAGCGTGTATCCTATGCTATTGATCATGATCATCCTTTTTCAAAGGATAGTGACTCGCGTAATGGTCCTTTCCATAGTTGAAGCATCCTCTAACTGGCCCTTTCCTAGGCTCGAATTTGCTACCAGCTTTGAAGTTATCACTCTGGCTTCCATAGGACTTTTGTCCATTGCCACTAACTTTTGCGAAGCTGCTCCGCACACTATTTACAGGTTTGTTCATTACAGATTTCTTGTTGTTATCTACAACAATTTTTTTTTTCACACCAAACCTTTTCCAGGGCCCCCTTTTGGGTGCGAGAGATGAAGAAGAGTTGGGAATCTTCTTCCTAATCTCCTCCCTATGAGCAGAAATTGCTCTCAATTTCTGTTCCTGTCTTATTGCCTTTTCGACAACTCCTTCCATAGTGGTTGGACCGTGGACATCCACTTCACCACCAATGATGGGATTCAGTCCCATTATGAACTTTCATATTCTGAACTTCTCGTCAGCTTGGTACTACGGCACATACTTAAGGAGTTTAGTAAACCCTTCCCAGTATTCTGTCACTGTCAGCCTTCCTTGTGACCAGTTCTGAAATTCAGTCATTTTCCTATCAAAATAGAGTTGAGGCAGCCACCGTTGCCTAAAGTAACCCTTAAATTGATCCCAAGTTATGTCTGTTTCGACAATATTCAACTCAACCTTACGGTTGTCCCACCATGATGATGCTTCATGAGAAAGCTGATATGCTCCCCATATCGCTTTGGTCTCCTCAGAGAAGTTTCTTATTGCAAAGTACTTCTCCATTTCACTGAGCCAATTTTCAGCTCTGTCCCCAAGTGTTGTTCCATCAAAATTTGGAGGACTTATTCTCTTTATATCATTTGTAAGTTCAGCTACTAATCTTGCCCTTTTATTTTCAGGATGATTAGGAGCGTTCACATTACTATTATCAACACCCGGATTCCCTCCATTGGTGTTGTCCACAGGAGGTGGCTGATCATTTATATCAGCTTCTTCTTCCTCCTCCTCATTGCCCATTGATTGTTGTTCCAAAACAGTCAGATGATCTCTCGTATCCAGTAGGGCAGCAAGGATTTCATCCAGCTTTTGAGCAGTAGCTGCTTCTCCACCCGGTAACGGGTTGTTCGCAGCATTTCCTCTTGTTCTAACCATTTTCTGTTCAATAAGAAAATGTAAACCTTATTAAATTGTGGACTCATTAGGTCCAAGAGCTGCAACCTTCAGCTCTGATACCAAGATGTAACATCCCCATTTTAAGATACTAGAACAAGGGAATTTTTTTTATTTTTTTTATACAACGTTCTCTATTCTGAATTATGTAATTCAAACACACGTTCAAGTTTTAATAATTGTTATCTGTCCAATTAATGTAATTCAGATCACACAATTTCTTTTTAAAACCAATGTTCTCTGTTCGCATATTTACAATATGGAACACACATTTAATGTCATTCAATCATATAACAGATACCATATGCTGCTGTAAATGACTCGAAGAACTACCGATCTCCCATTTTATGGCTCGGAGTTTAAGCGATCTCTCATTTCATGACTCGGTGACTTACCGATCCTTCATGTTAATCCATGCATTGTATAATAAGTATACAGGGTTCTTTTACCATTTCCGGTTATTGAAGTGATCCATTTAAGAGGCCTATCTGAATATCTGTTACTGATATTCATCTGACATCCTGCATCTTAAACTAGGTGATTAGGACAATGCAACCAACACTTGCGATACTTTGGCCAAATATTTTCACATGCTTTGCATGATCATATTCCTATATGTTATACACATCAATGGAATATGTCCTTCACCTCACTTCGTTTGTTATCTAGAATGGTCTTTCTTGATCTCTGTCGGTCCCTCCATCTCAGGTTAAGCTCTAACCCCAACTAGCAATATGAATGAGTATAGGAAGTCACTCATGGTAACTAAAGGTACGTAGACATAGTGTGTCATCCCTAGGTGACTCCGTGTGTCTAGTTACCTTTAGTCCTCCAGAGTCACTCCATATACGCGATCACATTCCTATCCTTGTCTAAGAACTTAAGTCCCAACTTATGTAAACTTGATGAATTGATTCGGGAGGGCGTTGTAACATGTCAGCTACAACATTGTGTCATCATGAAGGCCCCACCTTCATGAAGACACTATACTACAACTGGCGTGTGCCAAGGTCCTAGGGAATCCTCTCATCAAGGAGTACACATCCAGCTCGAGTGATTGGATTATAATCTTAATATTTAAGATCAATTTTCAGCAACCATGTTGATACTTTAACCTTGTCATTCATTACAGTTGTATATAGGTAAGAGAGACTCAATTTGTCTTATAGCTTAATATACATTTACTCCTCCATATCGAAGGATCGTATATTTCCATCTTGGTTCCTTTCTTTAAGCTTCGGACTAATAGTCCACTACAGCTTAACGTAGTAAGTTCAACCTATTAAACTTAACCAAGTTTTACTCCCAACTGTAATTAAATTTAGAATTCCATCTTATTAGATATCATTTACACGAGGTCCCTTCTTAAAAGAAGGTATTCAGCTATCCTCCTGAACCTTACTTCAGTTAAGGTTTGTTAACAATAGATATGTTTCCCCATATCTAATATTTTCTAAATTTAAACATTTCGAGGATATTAACAAAGTCTGAATACAAGGTTCAGCTACTCCCTTGTTATTTGATATTCCTTAGCTTATAAACTAATCCTGAATATCATTCAATTAATAGTTCATATTCACTTAAATCCATTTTAATGTCAATTTAAAATTCATATTAACCCAAGTATGAACTAATTGCACATTCCAACTTAAAAGTTGTATTTCAGTAAAGAATAGATATTATATCCTTTTAAATCTATCCACTATCATTTGAATAATTCCCAATCAATGAATAGTATTATATTCTCAATTTTACTCAACCAGTTTCAAATGATACAGCCATTAAATATCACACTTTTCCTTGTATTCATCCATAAGATTTACAATCTATACAATTACCAGTCCAACAACTGGACTTCGTTTATACCAAACAACATTACAACACATAAGGATAGAAGAATGTAATTTCTTCTTTTCCCATTTCCTCATAGAGGAATAATAGCTATCAAATACGATCCATCCTCAGCTAATCAAAAGAAGTATCAGAAAACAACCATGTCTTCATTTTTACTCAAGATCCATCTGCAAAATTATTTGCACGGGTCAGTTCATTGAACTGAGCATATTAAGCACTTGTCATAAAAATGAGGTGCTTTCAATTATCTTTCTCAATAAAATAACCCTGCTTTTATGAAACGTTAAAAGGAACATCATCCAAGAATTTAAGTACCAATAAGGATGAATAGCATAACAACCCAATCATCTAATTACCATCCCAATCAGACAAAAGGATTACTACCCTTTTTCCCAAATAATTACTACAAGAAGTAATTTCCTTCAAATAGTTCTAGATTTAAACATCTGTAAGAACTAATACACCTATGTATATACATTTTTTCTAATGTAAATTCTATCGATTCCATTCCCTTACAATAGTTAAAAAAAAGATTCACGTAATAGATTTTAAATAAGACTTCCAACAGAACCACTTTCCTTTCCTTTTATACTACTCGTCTAATTTCAAACAATCAAACGCTGAAGAGAAAAGTAGTCATTCACCATGAACTCATTGGTGTCAATCCTCAAAATACAACAACAGAATAATACTTCTTTCAATTCAGAAGAAAGTAAACAACAGTTAAATGCAGATGCTTATACCAAGGCAGTAAAAAATTCATTCTATAAAGAATATAGATTTCCAACTGCATGAGAGAAGAAATGAACATTACTTCAAATTATCCATTCAACACTCTCTTTCCTTTCATCATAACTGTACTGAGAATTTAATCCAGACGTGATATCAATCAATGATAACAATCCAAAGAGAAGTAAATAAAATCAATAATCGAATAAAAGGAAGAAGGATCATATTACCTCTTCTCACTGTCTAACCAAATATCCACTATTTAGAACAGACATAATCCAATAGTATGATTCATTCTGAATAGTATATTTCAGTATTCAAAAACTACTAATTACCTTTCCAAAAAGTTGACCAGAGTTCATTGCAACTGGTCCGTAAGCATTAGTACCAAAAGAACCTCTAAATACAATCATTTCCTCCATATATTTCACTCAATGGACTTTCTCTTCTAGATATAAACAAGCAAGAATATACAGCTAGTTTTATCAGCAACGTTTCATCAAAAACAAGCATTTCAGCTAGACCTGAACAACAAGAATGTACAGCTAGCTACGAAATCATGAGTTTCATCATAATAGTAAAAAGAATCATTTTCTTAAACATTCAAAGTAAGAATTCCACTTCAGTTCAGTCTTGATGAAACAACAAGAAGTCTAGAAGGTGGTTCGTATAGATATACATACATATATATGCAAATAATTTCATCATCCAATCTAAAGAATACTGAAATAGTAAACTCTAATCCATCCGGTAAATATCCAGATACTCAGTTCTAGAATTAGGAAAATAATTCCTCAAACAAAATCTTTCATGGATTTCAAACCAAGTACGGAGGCTTTTAATCATTTTAAAAGGACATGAGAGTAAAACGATGAAACAGCCACTGTTCCCAAGAATTTATATTCTATGCGTGGTATACCCTCAGGGAAAATAACTCACACAACAGTTCCATCTATCATTCTCACGGTTCTTCAAAAACCATTCACACACAGAATTCAGAAAACAATCTCCATATCAGTATCATTTACATAAAACCAAATCCATAATGCACAATAAAATCCACTTACCATTACCTTCAGATTTCAAAACAGCAAAAGAGAAAACTTAATTCATTAATAATTTCAGTAATAAAAACACTCATTTTCTTCAAAACGCACAAGAATACCCAAGTCGTATTCATCTTTATAATGACAGTTCAAACCAGGCATACAGAATCATCTCATCCTTCCATTTTTACAAGAATGCACAAAACTCAGAATTGATACATGCATAGCTAATGTGTTCATCAACACAAACTCATATTGGGTAATAAAAATGAATACCGAACACTATCAAAACGAACCCACACAACATGGACAGTTTTATTCGACTTAATCATTATGCAAAGAAATGCTGCAGTCACATGCAGCAAAATAAAATGACTCAACCCAAAAATCACCTCAAGATATTAGCAAAATCATATAACCAAAACCCCCATCATAAGAGCAGGGTTGTTTTAATGAGACGTTTAAACAAAAGCAAACGGTTTAAGGAGAAGGGCTTAACATGCCTATATTTCTTTTTGTGGTTCGAAGTAAACCGTGTCCACTGGAGCTATTTTTCTCCATGGTGTCCTCAGCAAGGCTTACCCAATAGTCCACTAACTCCCACAGGCTCAAAAATATCTGTGGCTTCTCCCAATAACAGCAACAATAACCAAAAATAACAGCAGGTTCGACAGAACCATGGAAGAAATGCAGAGCAACTAAAAACCCGATTGAACACAATGACAAACAATTTTTTCCTCTATCCTCTTTCCAAGGCAATCTGGTGGATAAGACCAAGGTCATTGAATGCATTGAATGTATTGCTTTTTCCTCATTCCTCATGCCACCGCCGACTCAGGTTGGCGAGTTCCTTTTTCAAAGTTTTGCTTGCAATTCTTCCTTAGCTACTTAGCTAGTTGAATGCCTCCAACTTTTCCTTGTTCCTGCCAAACTTGGTGCTGAAACTTGTAAGGACTTCATTTACTATCCTAATAAATTTCTAACCTTCCCTTCTTATCCATTTTCCATCCACATGGGTCCATAAGTCCCCTTCCATAGGTTAGTAATAGTTTAGGATTTTATAGTCCATAGCTATGGTGTTCACCTAGTTCATAAGTTATTAGGATTTGCATCAATTTTCATCCTTATGCAAATTTAAATCCATGTAGGGTAGTAATTAGGCTATGGGTTATAACATAGTTATAGGTTAGGATTTAATTCCATAGCATTTAATTAATAGTTTCCAATGAGTCTTACCGAATGGCATTCACATTCAACACAATGCAGGACGTTTCATCCTATGCTTAACACATACCTGTGTCACTTGCATCTAGACTCCTATTGTCTTACACTGTCTAGCGTTACAACATGTATGTGGTTCGGGAATCAAAGCTTTTCCATTGGCATCTAAGTACTAGATATTCATACCTGAAATCAGGTGTTGCGGCATTATATCAACCTTCAGTCTGGTTTCATACTTCCTTCCGATTCAGAAGTAAATCAACAAAGTGATCTCAAGAAGGCCCCAACATACCTTGGATCAATGGAATTGATTCAAGGTGTGCTATCAATCAGCGAAAGATTTCATCAAACATACAACAAGTCTATTGTCTCATTTTGAAAAACACAAGCAATAATAACCTCCATCCCAAGTAAACAAATTATAGCAAACAAGGGTCCAGATTAGTAACACATTCCTTTTAAGATTAAAAGATATATCTTAACATATTTATCTTCATTTCTATAGTTACAACATCATGAAAAGTGATTACCATGATAGTTTTCAAAAATCAAGGTGTTACATCCTGTACTACAAGTTTTTTGGGAAATCTCACGCCACCCTAGCCGAAGAAGTGTAGGGAGAAAGGTGCATTATTCTCCAACCTATAACTAATTCCTTAAATATGTGTCAAGAGATCTCTGTACTACCAAGTTTTTTTGGTGATCTAACACCACTAGTCGAAGTAGTGTAGGTATGAATTATTTTATATCCTCTAACTTTTAACTTCTCCCCACAATGCTAAGGAAAATGATATCTTGTAAAATCCACTATTTACAGGGTTCATAAACTGGTCTGAACCCACTCATTGTATAACCCACAATGCCAAGGGTGAAAACTAAATTGAATTATACCGGTGTAGAAACATTGAGTAATATGTAAAACCTAAAATTATTTCCCCCTCTTTGGGGCCTCATGTGACATCATTGATAGGAGAATGTAGCCCTAAAAGAGGACCAAGTGCATAATATGTGCCTTGTAGGGGGGAGGGAATGTGCTTGGTAGAAACCAAGGCATGTGCCAACAAGTGGCTAGAAACAAGTGTTAATACGTGTTTCACCCAATTCTTAGATTGTTTCTTTGAAGTGTTAATGAAACAAATAGGGTAATGAGTGTAGGAGGAACCTATTCAAATGTTGGTTGATGGTTTTTTGCACGTGTATGACTTATAAATACACAACTGATTGTGAGAGCTTCCTTTTGGCTAGGATGAACTACTTGTAATGCAGAGAAAGACCACTAGAAGGAATTAAGTAATATGGGCAGTGAACTACCTAACATATGCTAGATACAGGAAGTGTAATACTTCCTAGATGGCTATCAGTCCACTATTTTAAACAATTTAGTGTTGTAAACAAAGTAAATCCTATTGTAGTTTGAAATGATTTAGGTATCTCACTTAAAAACACAATAAGAAATAGATCTAATCTAACATGCTAAGCTAGAATAGAATCCAAAGGTCAAATGATTTGTTCTAGGTCTCTGCAGGTTTGATAGAGGTCACAGGTAGATCACAGGTGAATGAGGGTGAAATGAAATTAGGTGGGTATGTCTCTATTCTAGGCTGTTTGGGAAAATACAGATACTGATGTCAGTCAGGGGTGACCAACGACAGTTAGGTGTAACTGGTGCCAGTTACTTTGAGATATAAAAATATCACAGAACAAGTTGTGGTCTCCTTTGTGATTGTACAAAGGACTCTGGTGAGTCAGGGTGAAATATTAGGTTACTGGAGTAGGCTTTGGTGAGGTTTTAATGGTTATATGGAGGTGAAAATGTTGGAGAAGTTCAATAGGGGCAAGATAAACAATGGGTGATAAAATGATGATGAAATGAAATAAACTAGGAAGGTGTGATGTTATACTTACTTGGATTCCAGTCCTGAATGCCTGTGTGTGAGGGATGGAGGTGATGATGAGGAGTTTAAAGGGTGTAAGTGATCACCAACTGAAAGAAAGCTTCTGCATGGGCTGCATGTCCACTCCTCTTTGCTTGGATAGAATGAATCATGGCTGGGAGGGCTGTGCAGGAGAAGATTCTCAATCTCCTTCCTTGCATGCGAGTTTTTCATTGGAATTTACTCGCTGAAGATGTGTTATCTCTCTGGGATGTTTTCTTGCTCATTAAACTTCTCTCAATGTTTTCCAACCTTGAGAATAAGGTAGTTTAGGGGTTAAAAGGGGTAACCGATGGCGGTCTGGCTTAACTGGTGACGGTTAGGGGTAACTGACGCCAGTCAAGGTGGGATTTCCTAGGTTTACTAAACTAGGGAGATCCTCATGATTTCCTTAGATCTCATACCATTATTCTATGGATTAAACTGGGAGATTCTTGTGAGCATGT
Source organism: Taxus chinensis (assembly GCA_019776745.2). NCBI lineage: Eukaryota > Viridiplantae > Streptophyta > Pinopsida > Cupressales > Taxaceae > Taxus > Taxus chinensis. The sequence goes on from CM034148.1 coordinate 317,061,400, forward strand.
GGGGTTGTGGTTAGAGGATATGTAGGCATTGATTTTTAGGGTTTGGGTAAGTCTTAGTTAGTTATGGCAACTTGCTAAGAATAGGTCTTAGGTTGAGTTGGCTTGGTGAGGTGTCTAAGTGAACTGTATGTGTGGATATTATTTAAATAATAAATATAATGAAGATAATGAATTAATTTAATTAAATTAATTAAATTAATATTAGTGGGGTGAAGGGGGTCATGGCTAGGTAAATGTAATAAAGGGTGCTTATTGGTCGAGGTATGAAAGGGGAGTGTGACCTAATTTTATTGTCTACATTTTACCCCTTTTTGTTGCGTAGCTTATATTGGTAAGTGACGCTAACAAAAATAAGATGTGGTTACCCCACGTGTGGGTGAAGGTGATCCCCCTTAAACTAGGAAATGACGAGGCAGTAGGCTAAAGCAATGAGTGGTTTGATAAAAAGGTAAACCTGAGGAAAAGGTAGGAGGGCATAGGTGAAAAAGGGTAGAAGGTCTACTTTGGAAATCAAGGTAATTGGTCAAGGTAAAATGTAGGAACTGTTAAACACACACACACACGTATAAACTACAGCACGCTACCAGGTTCAAGAGTAGGCAAAATCTACATCGTCTAAGGTTGATAAGTGTATCAAGACAAGGGTGAAGTTGATCTAGTATCCAAGGTATAGGATATGGTCAAGAAACACATCATAGGTTAGGTGCAAGAACATTTAGGTATGTTCCCATACATCAAAGGCAGGGTCAAGATAAATTGTCACGACAATAGGCTAGGTAAGGTCATTAGGTCAATCAACACAGGTAACAGTTCCACAAGGTTTAGCGAACACATGAGGTCAAAGGTCATTAACAATGGTCTAGGTCCAAATATCTAGGTCACGACATGGGTAAGGCCAAGGTATGGGTAAAATAATGAGTCCCCAAAGGAGGAAAAAAGTAGGCAGGAAAGTGAGGAAGTCTGGAAAGGTAAGGTAAATAAGTTGGGTATAGGTGGGGTGGGGTAAAGGATCAAGGTAAAGGGTGGGGTAAAAGGGAAAAGTAAGGTTAATGTGTAGGTGAAGGTGACTGATGCCAGCCATGGATTACTGGCATTGGTATAGGAAAACAGATGATGGTTATGTAGGGCATGTGACTAATGTTGGTCAATGGTAACTAATGTCGGTTAAGTCAGGTGGATATAAAAACAAAAAAAAAATTATGTTTCTATTATTCATTTGTTATTTGTAAAGTGAAGAAACAAAAAAAAAGAGAATGAAAAGAGAGAAAAGTGTCCAAAGGAAACGAGAGAGTGAGCTAACAATCAAATTTGATGAGGGTTGGGTTGGTGAGTAGTAGGTCCATAGGATCAGGGCGAGAGAGTTGATTGGTCAGAGGTTATAAGTAGTTATTCGGTGATGGCAGCAGCTAGAGAGGGATCAGGTGGACCACCAGCATAGTGGCTAGATGTGCCACCAAGACAACGGTAGTGCGACGAGGTAAGCACCCAACGCTACATTGTTGATTAAATAGATTCAAAGTGTGGAGTATTGTTATTTAAGGTTTTTGTGGGTTTTCAGTTTTTGTGGGTGGTTAAAAATAAAATGTGGGTATGGAGGGAATAATGGTTAAAAAAGAGGGGCGGAGGGTAATAAATTGTATAGGTGGGGTGGGTAGGGGTATTGGCGTAGTGTAGGTCATTGTAGGTGGGGTAAAAGGGGTAGGTAGGAGTGCTTTTTAGAAAGGGGCGGGTTTGGGAAGTCACGGAATTTTCTGTGACAGTGACCGTCGATCAAGCTTGGCTAGTGTCGGTTGGGTAGAACTAGGATTGGTCACCAAACAGGTGACCAATGCCGGTTAAATGGTAACCATGGTCAGTAAAGATGAACCGGTACCAGTCACCAAACAGGTGACCGATACCAGTGTAAAGGTGATCGAAGTTGGCTAGAATAAACTGGTACTAGTCAGGCTTTTAGGCACAAGGGTGCAAACGTGATGTAGGTTAGGTAGTTGAGATGGGTAGGGTAAAAATAGGCTGGACGGTAATGATAATTGGTGATTATGGTCATGATTAATGTCGTTCTTAGATTGGATGTAGGGGAGAGCGTAATTACACATGCGAGATAGGGTTCCACCTCTATTGGTGACATTACATAGCTTAGCGACCCCTTTGGAGCTATAGCACGTGGAGGTAGTGCGCTTGAGTGGGATTTGGTGTTATTGACATGTTTTTCAATAGCCCATCTTGATGGTAACGCTCATTGATAGATGGGACTTCGCGACCAACACATTCCACCTTCCCACGGGTGAGATGACTATCACCCTAGAGGACGTGTTCCATATTTTGTGGCTACCCATAGTAATTGCCCAGGTTTAATCTATCTCCTTAGAGGCCTTAGAGGAGCTAATCAGGATAGTATTTGGTGAGGGAGTAGTGGATTTGAGATTCCATAGTGTCAGTTTGAGCTATGGCGAGATGTACCTAGCCCGTCCAGATGAGAGGAGGCTGGTGGTTCTATTGATGGAGGTAGTGTGCTGCTATGCACTGCCAGATGTAGAGGGTGGAAATTTTCCTCGATCACTAATGGGTGTGATCCATGATATGATGGTAGAGGAGACCTATTTTTCCTGGGCACCGACATTCTTGGTGTAACTATACCGAGAGCTATGGTCATATGGGTGGTTATACAGGTTTAGCTTGTGATGTACATTTATACTACACTTCTAGGCCTACGAACACATTGTCTATGTGTGACCTATAGGGATACCTCGAGTAGATGAATTCCTAGTGAGATCTGTGTGGGTGGGATACAGGAGATGGGTGCTAGTTGTAGGAGAGTGGAGATCGAATAGGCTGATATATGATGTGGCCCATTTTCAGTAGTTGGTGGAGGGGTTGTCCGAAGTGGACATTATCTAGAGGCCATATGTGGGATTCCCCTCATATAGGAACATGCATGAGAATCTAGCTAAGCTCTAGCTAGAGAGGTGGATACAGGGTCATTATGCCGGGGAGGATGAGATGATCCTGGTAGACAGGGTCTGACGATAGTTCGTGCTTGTACAGGATATTCCTCCATCCTTCCCATAGTATCAGAGAGATGACGTGGAGAGGCCTCTACCTCTACCACAACCTAAAATTCCTATAGGAGAGGAGGAGGACCCAATGGATTGGTGGATATATGACACCAAATGTATAGACAGATACATGTAGTTATGGGCGGTGTAATTATGAGCCATACCACCTAGACCGGGGTAGCTAGACTTAGCTACCATCACAGTGTAGAGAGATTCCCTACAGGGGCAGGTAGCGACACTAATTACCCAGATAGGTATACTGAAAACATAGCTAGAGGGGTCATAGGCAGAGGTAGCAGAGCTACGAGTACAAGTGGCCAGTCTGGAGGCCCAGATGATAGAGGGAGAGGATGGAGGAGATTGAGGATATGGAGATAGAGATGGCCAGGTGACAGCCTTATTGGCTTAGGTGGTAGGTTTATAGGGCTATTTGGCCATAGCCCAGGTGCAGATTAGGGCCTTAAAGGCCAAGATACAGGCACAGGGGCAGGGGACACCACCACAGGCATAGGGAGATGGTCCCAGTTCACAGGCTGGCATAGGGCAAGTCACTACAGGGAAGGTACAGGTGCTGAGACCTATGGGACCACCACAAACCATGCCTATATATAGGTTATGGGATGTCCTAGGTGAGGCAAGATATTATCAGGATCAGCTCATGGCGGCTGGGATAGACTTCCTATCCTACGGAGAGTATAGAGCACAATGGGAGCCTAGTGAGAGGACGAGATCCCACACACATAGTGTGGAGAGCACAGCAGGTTAGCGAGCTCTGAGGTCTGATAAGGGAGAGGTCACTAGCACATAGAAACCAGTACTAGGTGAGGTACCAGCAGGGACATAGGAGGTTGAGGGTGTAGGTGACACAGAGATGGAGGACATCCAGCAAGATGTCTAAGATGCGGTCACCTGATTTGTGATGTATACTAGTGACTTTTTTATATATATGCCGACTTGGGTGCCAAAGATAGTTGTATTTTTGATCCCATACCGGCCTATGTCCCAAACAGACTGAGGATGTATGAGTGATTTTTGTATATTCTGAACATATATTGGCCTACATGTCAAAGAGATTTTGTATTGATTCATTCATTCATTTTGTATATATGAGACCATCCTACATGTCAATATTTTTGAGATGATAGACATTATGAGGTAGACATGTATATTGAGACACACATTTATTGATTTATACAATGAGATACATGGTATTTTGTGATGTGTTTATGTGTTTATGAGACATTGGTTTATGGCTTGTGTTAGATGAGATATGGATTTGTTACTTTAATGTGGATTGAAATTATGTGAGTTAGGCATGATGGAGCTAGGTTGGTTTACATATGGATCAAGTCAGGTCATAGGCATGGATCGAGTCAGGTTATAGGAATGGATCGAGTCAGGTTATAAGCATGGATTCGAGTTAGGTTTGGTTAGGCATGGATCGAGTCAGGTTTTAGTTAGGCATGGTCGAGTTAAAAGTAGGTCTAGTTATGATTCATTATTTTGGCAATGAATGAAACTATGGGTCATATTTGAAATGTGCTATAATCTATGCATAGTGATGATAGAGAGATGGTAGGTGTAATAAATGTATGTTGTTGTAAGTAACTTGTTATGTATGTGGCTTGATTTCTAATTTTGTTATAAAAGGGGAACTAAGTGAAATGTGATGTAAATGGTGAGTTAGGCCTTGTTGATGAATTTTTTTAGGGTAGAAAATGGCCGAGCTAACCTCCAAGGGCCCCAGCCCTCGGAGTGTTGCCTACATAATCCCAGTGAAAAAGGGACCTCAAGCCAATGTAGTTCTCCCATGATCTAGGGAAGAATATGAAAATAAGTTAGTATTTTTTTGGGCATGTTATGGGTTTAGGTTTAATAGGTGTGGGTATATTATAGGTAAAAGGATGTAGGTGAAGGTGATTATGGAGAAAAGGAAGGATTACCTAAAAGGTAAGTGTCAAGGACCAAGTCCTGTATAAGGTAATCAAAATGTAAACAAAGTTGGTTAAAAGATAAGAGGGGGGCAATAAAGCCACATGATTGGGTAGGATCATGCTGAGTAGATCATACCTTGGAGGGGGTGATGAACATAAGACTCGAAAGGTATTGTGCAATTAACTGTTCTACGATGAAGGTAGTCAAAGGATCACCAAATGTCTAAATTCCAAGATGTCCCTTGAGGTAATTGAGATAATGAGAGTGGAAGTTGTAAGGAGGGTGAAAGGTAGTTAATTTTATGTTTTGAGTGACAAGGCTTTTGGGCAAGGGGTCCTAGGTCACAATGGGCAATTCCATGACTAATTTTTTTTTTTCATAGACTGATTGATACAGGAAGTTTATATGGGATAAATAATATGGTACTCCTTGAGGTCTTTGTGAAGCTGATCGATGTGGGAAGCTTTGGTATTTCTCATTTTTTTTGGTAAAATCTTTACATAGCTGTCCTTTGAGGGAGCAGTCTATTTATAACAGTAATATTGTCAAGAGGAAGATGTCCTTTTGAGGGAGACATATTTTTATTAGAAGTTTGACTCAAGGATTTTGGTCCCATGTTAGGTCTTTGAAATCATGGACAAGACAAAGGTGGAGGATAGGACTCTTGTTAAAAAGGCAAGGTGGAATGACCATGGGATCTCATCTAAAGGTATACAAAAAGTATGTATGAGAATCATGTTATGTGCAATGTCGTGGTACACATATTCAAGAGAAGATAATAGGTGACAGGTACTTACATGATTCTTGTTTAATCATTAGGGAGGTGTATGGAGTGGATAGCACTCAAGGGACAAACCTGTAAAGAGACAAAGGGTGAGGTAGGATGATGAGTGAACAATAGAATGGTCGAAGATGCAATGCATTAAGGGGCTCAGGTTCGGGTTTACCATCAAGTGATGATAAACGATAGGAACCTAATCCATAGGTATGAGTTACAATGTATGGTCCAAGCCAATTAGGAGCGAATTTTCCCTGTTTACTTTTTTTTGCTTTGGTTACATGTTGATTTTCTTTCAAGATAAGCTCACTGACTTGGAAGGTTCGTTCATGAACATGTTTTTCATAAGCATGTTTGATAAATTGTTCGTAAACTTGAAGGTGATCGAGAGTGTTAAGACAACATTCATCTAATAACTCTAGTTGTGCTAAGCGGTCCTAAAAAATTTGTCATCAGTAAGCATGTCTTGGAGAAAAATGTGGAGTGAGGGGATCTAGACATCGAGAGGTAGAATAGCCTCTATACCGTAGACCAGAGAAAATGTTGTGGCTGTAAAGGAAGTGTGAATACTAGTGCGGTATGCCAATAGGGAAAATAGAATGTGCGTATGCCAATCCTTCCCAATATCATCAACCACTTTCATGAGAATTTTGTTGAGGGTTTTGTTAGTGGATTTGGCTTGGCCGTTGGTTTGTGGGTAATAAGGTGATGATAAACTAAGTTGAATGCCAAAGGTGTCGTAAAGTTTTTGCAATGTTTTGTTTTTGAATTATTTTCCATTCTCAGTGATGAGGTGATGAGGAACACCAAAGAGATAAATGATTTAATGGTTTATGAACTCACATATTTTATCAGCTTTCGTGGAGATGAGTGGTATGGCTTCCACCCATTTTTTGTAGTATTTGGTAGCAGTTATGATCCATTGATGGCGTTGGGAAGAATGGGGATTGATTTCTTTGACAAGATCCAAACCCCATTGAGAGAAGGGCCAAAGGTCACGAATGACCTATAAGGCATGACTAGGTGTATGATGAAGGTTGGAATTTTGTTGAAATTTTACACAATGTTTGACATAGTCGTAACAATCATGGTTAAGGTTCGGCCAGTAATAGCCTAGGCTAACAATATGCTTAGCAACAACAAGGCCACTAAAGTAACCTCCACATATGCCATCATGAACCTCCTTAATGGTATAAGGAATTTCAGAACTTGTGAGGCATCGTAAGAGAATACCATAAAATCCAAACTTATAGAGGAGTCCCCCCAGGATGATGTAACAAGAGACCTTTTTAAGGAAGGCTTGTTGTCCGTTACAGGTGAGATCAAAAGGTAAGATGGATAAATAAAAGTAGTCGGAGTATTGTTTATACCAAAGGTCACTCAGGTCTAGAGTGTCGGTTCTGATTGAGTAAACATCGTGAGGTAAATAAGAAGATGAATGGAGGCATTGTATGGTGACAATGTTTTTGGAATCGGCAGGGGAAGCAGGTACTTGGGAAGCTAAGCAAAGCATGGTATAAGCAAATTTATTGGTTGAATGTGGGATGGTTTGAACGGTGTAATGATCAAAGGTGGTGAAAATTATGTCAACATGTTGTTTATACTTTTGAAGTATCTCATTACAACATTGGTACATATCATTGACTTGGTTTATGACCAATTGTGAATTTCCAAAGATGTTGATTGATTTGACATCTAGGGAATATGCGGCTTAAAGACCTAGTACAAGTTCTTTGTACTCAGCAATATTGTTGGTGCATTTAAAGTCTATTTTGAAAGACGAAGGCATGGGTTCTCCATCAAGAGGAATGAGGAAAATACCATCCCCACCCCCACGCTGACACTTGGAACTATCAAAGCAAAGTGTCATTTGGTAAGGGGATTCATCTAGGGAAAGAGTAGCAATTGACTCATCGGGAAAGTAAAAAATTAGAGGGTTGATCCCCAGAAATAGGTGCGTTGGCCAGTTGGTTGGCGATAGCTTGGCCCTTGATGGACTCTTGATGAATGAATTTCAGGTCAAGATCAGCTAAAAGCATAAGCCATCGTGCAACACATTAATTTTGATAAGGTTTGGTGTACATGAAGTGTAACGGATCGGTGTTGGTCACGACATAGGTTTTTTGGTTGAGTAGGTAATGGCAGAGTTTGGTGGTAATGAAAAACTAAAAGAAAAAATTTTCAGGATGGTTGTATTGAGTTTCATAGTCCAAAAGAGTATGGCTTATGTAATAAACCACCTACTCCCTGTGTTGTTCATCATGATGAGCGAGCATGGATCCTAAGGAATGATCAGTAATGGATATGTATAGGTAAAAAGGTTGATCATCTTCATGTGGAATGAGTACAGGTGGTTGGAGAAGGTATTGTTTTAGGGCCTCAAAATCTTTGTGATAGTCATCATCCCATTTAAAGGAGACATCCTTCCTGAGTAGATGATGAAATGGTTGACACCGATTAGATAATTGTGAATGGACTGCAATTTACCTTACAGGTGATGGATTTGGAAAAGGTTAGTAGGTGGAAGCATTTCAAGGATGGCCTTGACTTTAGCAAGGTCAACTTCTATACCACAGAGGGAAATAATAAATCCCAGGAGCTTTCCTGAGAGAACTGTGAAAACACACTTTTTAGGATAAAGGTAGACGTAATATTTAATGAGGTGGTCAAATATGGTGTTGAGGATGGCAAGGTGAATGGAGTGACATTTATATTTGGCTAAGAGATAATCCATGTAATCTTCCAATATGCAATGCATGATATCATGGAAGATATAAGTCATAACACGTTGATATGTGGCACCAGCATTTTTAAGGCCAAAAGGCATGACTCGATAGCAAAAGGTTCCCTAAAGGGTGATGAATGCAGTCTTGTGTTGATCTTATGGGGCAAGAAAAATTTGGTTATAACCCAAGAAGTCGTCCATGAGTGATAGCATCTCATGACCAGCGGTGAGGTCAACTAGTTGATCAATACCAGGAAAAGGAAATTCATCTTTTGGGTAGGCTAGGTTGAGGTCATGGAATTCCGTGTAAATGCGGAGCCCCCCTATTACTTTAGTAACAGGGACAATGTTAGAAATCCAATGAGTATAATCAATGGGTAATGTGAAGGAAACGGAAAGAAGGCACTGAATTTATTCTTTGATGAGAAGAGAAATGCGAGGGTGCATTTTCCTTAGCTTTTCTTTGATATGTTTGGCATCCAGAATGGTTACGATATTGTGGACCACTATTTTGGGGTCAATACTTGGCATGTCTGCATAAGACCAGGCAAAATCGTGGTTATGATCTCAGAGAAAAGAAGTGATGGCTTCATTTTCAGTAGCATCTAAAGATTGTTTGATCTTTAGGATGTGCGGGTCATCCTGAGTATGAATGTTGATCTTGATAGTCGATTCAATCAACATGGTTTGTGTCTCAGAGGGTAACAACTGATGATTATATGAGTCTTCTACACCAAGGTAGGTGAGTATGGGTTCATCATCCTGACATTAAACAATGTTAATTATAGGTGTGTCATCATCGATCATTTCAAGATACAGGAATGGAATAGTGGAAGGGCCTTGCCTTCGTATTGATAAGTCAAATGCCCCAAGGAAGTGTTTATGAAAAAAAAGGTTAGGAAGGATAGATTCAAGATCTATAAACTCTATCTGTGAGGGTGGTGATGAAAGTGGAGTGGGTGAAGGTGGTGATGAAGATGAAGGTGGAGAAGGGCTAGGGTCCTCAATGAGTTCAATGCGGGCCTATTTGGCAGGAGGTTCGAGGAAGCCGATACCACTACGGTCATTATGTTTGTGGGTGGTACATTGAATAATGGTATGGTGGCCTTGCTCGTAAAATCCAAAACCAAAACCCTTCCATGAATAGTGGAGCAGGAAGGTGTGGGAAAAATGGCGATTGATAAGTGATTGGAAGTAAGTGGAAAATGGGTGGGTTTGTGATGGTTGTTCAGGTGTGCAAGTGATGGTATCAAGTCCCCCATAGGTGAGACTAGTATGAAGATGAGGAGGACCATAAAGGAGGTGTTCTCTTATACAGTGATCATAGCAAGGGTGTTGGTGAAGGCTTCCATTCTCCTGCAGAGTAAGGAATGTGTTGACACTATATAGGTGGTACTCCCCTAGAGTGAGGTGTTGAAAAAAACCTTCCAAGGGATCAGTGGTTGGTAAGTAGGTAGTTGTAATAAATGATGTGTCGTAGGTCGATGTGGAGGTGGAGTTAACAGATTGGGAAGCTAATGGGTCATCCATGGAGGTTACAACAGTGGTAGGAATGGAGGAGGTATGTGTGGTGAAAGCAACGACTGTACTAGTAGGTGGAGGTGTAGGTGAAGTGGTAGTGGTTGTGAAGGTAGATAGATTGATAGGTATGAGCACATCATTGGGTCGACAAAGCATGTTACATGTTTTGAAAGGTGATGGGTCAACTAGAGTGGTATAAGTGTGTCCTTTGTGTTCAAACTTTACATAATGATGTAAAGTGGAAGGATGAAAATGCCTAGTGTGGAGGTGATAGTGTCGTTGAATGAACGCAACATGACCAGATGTTTATGCATGTAATTTTTAGGTATGCGCATTTGAGAAAATGCATGGGATGAAATGATATTAATGATATCACCTCCATCAATCATCACACGTCATACCCATATGTCATCAATGTGGATGGAGATGTAGAGGGTTGGGTCCAGGTCATCGTTTTGGTATGGCATGATCTCCTCTAAGAAGCTATGGGAGGCCACTTGGTGAACAAGATGGGGTGAAGATGAAGGTGGTAATTTGGTGAGAGAATCTACATGATGGGGTGTGATAATGGAGGCTACAAGTGTAGGGTCATTGGGTAAAACCTCAATAGATTGAAGAACCTCCATGAGAGCTTGACGATGGGATTCTGAGGTTTGGATGAGGTCGTATAAGGACATTTTGAGGGGAGATTGGTGTAATTTTTCGAGCATGGTGTGATGTGTGACACCATTAGAGATGGGGTACGTGGGGCCAAAAATAGTTATTTTAGGTATGGGTGCAGATGGTATGTTGGGTATAGGATTGGTTGGTAGGTCAATCACCTTTTCTTTTCCCTTCTGTGCATGTGTAGTGACATGTATCATGTTGATTTGAGGGGAGTTGGAAAATGGAGAAGGTGTAGGGTGAGTGGTATAACGACATGAAGGGAAAAAACATACTTGATGAGAAAACCCTTGTGATGTGAGTTGGGTAAAATGACATTGGGGTGGTGGCATGGCAAGCTCTCTGATGCAAACCATGTTAATTTCAAATCTCGAGGGTGACTCTAGGAGTTGTGAGGGTGGAGGTTGTGGTTGTTTAGTGGGCATTGTGGGAATGGGTGTTGGTGAAACAAGATCCTTGTCAAGAAGGTCATCGTCATCAAAGTTGGTTTCTGGTGGACACAATTGGATAAGGATAGTTTTCAGGGCCTTGCAGTTCTCCACATTGTGCCTTGGCACACGATGGTATGCACAAATTTTAGTATCGTCAAACCCTTTTGCCTTGGTTTTAAGGGGTTCGTAAGGTCAGAGTGGCGGTAATGTGATAACAAAAGTCTTGAGGAGGTTGGTTAAAATTTTGGCATAGGACCCTGCTAGTGGATCACAATGGGAAGTGAACATGGTTTTGGGTGTAGGTGTGGTTGATTGTTGAGGAAATGTTTTTGGAAGAGTAGGAATGGGTCGAGCTATGGGTTTAGGTGCTGGTGTGGTTTTAGGTATCATTTGTGTTTGTTTGGGTAGGGGTACAATAGATGGACGGGTAGGAGGGTGTGTGGTTGTTTTGACTACCTTATTGTGGGGTAGTGGGGTTTTGTTTTTGGGTTTCACATTCTTGGGTAAAGGTGATGTGGGTGTATGAGGTTTAGAAGGAAAAGTAGATGGAGGAAGAGGGTGAGTTACCCACGGGGATAACAGGGGTGCTGTGAAGGTAGATGACACAAGTCGTGCTTGGGGTGTGACAGACAATGACTGAAGTGTAGTGGATAGTGAAGAAATAGCTAAGGGTATTAGAGGTATTGGTTGTAAAGAAACTACAGGTACGGGTGTAAGTCTTGTTGTGTTCCTGGGTAGGTTAGAGGTTTGTGAGGAAGGAATGGGTTATTATGTTATTGGTTTATGTTTAGGTGAAGGTTACTTGACCATGTTGGGCAGTTGAGGTCTTAAGATAGATGGGACAATTGTGGGTGTGATTGGTGTGGTCGGAGTATGAGGTCGATGAGTTTGTTTCTTTAGTTTGGGTGTCAAATTAGGTGTGGTATTAATGTTGGAGGATGTAGCTAAATCTAGTTTAATAGGTGGATGAGTGAGGCTGGTGGTCGGGGTGACCCCTAAAGTGGTAATAGGTTTAGTTGAGGAAAATGTTGTAGGTGTGGGTTTGGGTTTAGATGTAGGTTGAGTTATGGGTAAGGGTGTGGTTTGAGTTCTAACAGGTATTATGGAAGGGGTTGCAATAGAGGTGGTTATGTTTTGTTTGATTGGTTGAAATGTGTTTTGGTAGATAGTGGAGGTATCAGTGAGGGATCTATGCATCTGTGTTGAGACAGGGAGTAAGAGGCACCCCTATAGTAAATCCTTATCCACATAATCTAAGTGATCAGCCAAATGTGAGAATGGCACATCTGTAGGTGGAGTTGGTGAGGACCTAATGGTAATTCCTGCAAAATGTGTCTTATAGATAGGGAATTGGCTAGCTCCAGATTTCATGGGTAATAGAACTTAAAGTAGGTTAGCGTGGTTATGGGTAGCTGATGGAGAATGCTCGCCAAGAGGAAAAGGTATCTCAACTGGATATATGATAGGTAGATGAGATGATGGGAGCTCCCTTATAAGCGGAGGAATAGATGGGTACTCCTCTTTGGGTGGAGGAGATAATGTGAGATCCTCTATGGGTGGAGGAGGTACTATGTATAAAGGTTCTTTAAGTGGTGAAGCCAGGGGTGAGATGGGCTTAATGTTAGCAGAAGATCCCCCCATTGGTGATGAAGGCGATGAAAGGTGTTCCTCTATTGGTGAAGGAACAAGGGAGGTTGGTTCCAACATGGAAGGAGGATTTCGGGCTAGGATCTCCTCTATGGAAGGAATATGGGGTAATTGGGAGGTGACAGGTAGCTCATTAAATATAGCGTGAACCTTGCAGGTATGGGTATCGTGAGTTGATGTCTCATCAGTTTGATTGGATGAAGGGGCATGGTTGGGAAATGGTTTTTTGAATATTTATAGGTTTTGGTTGAGGGTGGTGTTGGGATTATCCATAGTTAACTCGCCTTTCAGAGCATTTCTCAGACAATATTTTTGAAAGTGATGTAGTTGCCATCACTATGACCCTTTACTCTATGACAGTTACAAAAATCATGTTCTTTATACCATGCGGGCATGGGGCGAGCAGGGTCAAAACTAGTGTGTGGTTTTATAGGTGCAAGGATGATAGCTCCGGATTTGATAAGATTTTCTAAGATATAAGAGTAAGGTTCCCCAATTGTGGTATATTTTTCACTGCTCTCATCTGAATTGAAAAGTCTAGATAGGTGAGAGATTAGATGAGGGGGCATCCTGATTTGACAGATAAGCTGGGCTGGCCTTGAGTACCACTATGTTAGTGGTACCCTTAGCTTTTGAATAATTGGTTTGCGGTTTGGAAGAAGAAGAGGTATCGTTTGACTTGAATTTTGAATTCTTATTGCGTAACTAGATTTTCTTCTCTTCGATGGCCCAAATCTCTAACTTTTGTGCCATAGTGAATGCCTCATCAATTGTTTAGAAGGTTTGGACCTGTAATATCAGGGAGATATGTCTAGCGCAAGCCCATGTGAAGAGCTTGATGAGTTCTATTTGTGGAAGTTGGAAGGTAAGTTGATTGATCAGGCTGCACCAACGAGTGACAAAATCTACGATAGATTCATCCTCATACTGACGTGTGGAATATAGATCAATCATGGTAACCTTCTTAATGATATTGATAGAGAAATGTTCCAAGAAGGCTTGGGCTACTTGATTGAATGATAATATAGAGTTTTTAGGTAACCCGTTATACTAATCTAATGCACGTCCAGTGAGGGACATGGGAAAGGTTATCAAAAGAAAAGCATCATCATGAGCGATCAGACAACACCCATGTTTGAATGACCACAAATGATGTTGTGGGTCTTCTTTGCTATTGAAATGATTGAATTTAGGAATTTCCCAATGCACAAGGTATGAATGGATAGGAATGGATGGGTGAATAGTCTCATTGCAAATCTTTTCATAGGTGAGAGTGTTGCAGGAACCAGAAATTGATGCCTCTAATGTATGCATATTTTTCAACATCATTTTAATTAGGTCATTGGTGGGTTATGATGATTACATGCCTCCTATAGCATGAGAGGGTTGGTTTTGGGCATATAATGGGGGTGACACTCTAGTGTATGGGGTTACCATGTAGGGTGATGGAGAAGAAGGTAGTGACATAGGGGTTACGTACCCAAAATGTATAATGGATGAAATTGGAGGTTGTTGGTAATATGTATATGGGGGTGGAAGGTTTGTGGTAACCCTAGTGGAAATAGGGGCTAATGATTGTGGAATAGAAAGAACCACATTCTGAAATGGGGTAGGGGTCACCGACACTGGAGGTGGTAATGTAGCTATGGGTATGTGTGAGAAATTAGGGGTGGATGAGGTTGTGTTTGGGGTAGTTATCGAGGGCATGGTGGATGAAACAGGTGCCACAGAGGTAGCAGATGTGACATTCATAGTGGGTATAGGATCTAACTGTGAAACGACTGGGGGTAAGGTGAATGCGGGAAGCATGGAGCCAGATGGGGCCGATGCGGGAGTGGGTATGAGAGTTAGAGGGATAGATACAGGAATTTCATATATCAACTGACTCGAGGCATCTCAAGTGGATGAGTGGGAAAGGTAAAACTACAAGGTGAAAGGGTTTTGGTCAAGAAGTCATGAAAACTCCTCATCTCCAATAGCGATAGTAATAGGCTAGATGGGATCCATGGCTGGTGTTAAAATAGAAGGTGGTGAATGACTAGGTGGGAGTGGTTGATAGCTAGCATGAAATACAAGTGCATTTGTTTGTCTTTGAGTCATTACCATGTGAACCAGTAATAATCAGGTAGGGTTGCTTCTCTGTAAATGACAAAGAGAACAACAGGAATAGGTGAATCTCACAAACAAAAGTGGGTTAAGTACCAAATGGTGGGTGGAATGTGAAATAGGATAACTAATACTGGTTACAGAAAATCAACGTTGGTCAGGGGTAACCGATGTCAGTTACTATAGAAAATGACAGTGAGTAAACAATGAGGCAGAAGGTAAAATATGACAAGTATGCCAAATCTGAGGATGTTTGAAATTCCAATGGGAATAATGACAATGACAGGGACTATGAAAAGTGGAAGAAATTGAAGTAAAATGTCCTTTTGAGCAGGTTAGCAAAGGAACTAGAACCGACGTGGAATGGATATAACCGATGGCGGTCAGAGGTAACCGATGACGGTTACTATGAAATTAAAATCTGAAGTAGAATCAGAGCTAGAATTCTAATAATGATGATCATATGGCCCAGGTGCACTGAGGTGAAGCTAGAATACACCAGCTATGATAAGGAGCATGCAAGGATGAACAAAAAAGTGACAAACGTGCTCTCTCACCTCAAAATGCAAGCCAAGCAAAAACACTAAGAAAATGTGATCCTAGGAGTGCCTTTTCTATTATGTTTGTTTAGCTTATGCTATTTATGGACTGACACATGAATTGTGAAATAGAGTCTTTGGTGAGGATGGATTCCTACAAAGAAGGATATCTAAAAGGTGAGGTTTCAGGTATGTTATGGTGGGGGTAGGCTTCACTCTGAAGTATGACTCGACAGAGCAGCGAGCTAGGTGCCCACTATGTCATGATCGTGTGATCACCTACAACTTCTTCCAGGTAGGAGGTTGTTTAAGAATGTATGTATTTTGAATTTTTGTGAGATTTGGTAAAACTCAGAGAAAGAGAAAATGATAGAAGTGCTTTTCTATGATTCATTTTTCAACCATCAGTTGGGCATCACTTCTAGTGTATAGATTGCCCTCAATTAATGTGAGCTAATGCAATAAATCAGAATGATATACACTTATTTTTAAACCCATATCGAAAATGTGAAATTGGATGACACAATAATATGAAGAGGAAGAGGGATGCTCTTTCACTTAAATGCAGAAAACATGAAGAAATGGTTCTTTTTAATTACACCAAAAGAAAAGTTTCTTTTAGAGAAAATAGAAAGAAGAGGTGGGCTACCAAGGAAGAAAATTAGTGTGTATGATTTTCAGAAGGGAAACAAACACACAATGTTTTCCTAGGAATGAATGAAATGAAAGGAACCCCGGATGGGTCCCACTAGGCATTCCAAAATGTTTCACCTGATTCTTAGATCATTTCTTTGAATTGTTGAGGAAACAGATAGGGTAACAGGCATAGGAGAAATACCTGTTCAAATGTTGGTTGATGGGTTGTTGCGCGTGTATGAATTCCAAATCCACAACTGATTTTGTGAGCTTCCTTTTGGCTAGGAGGAACTACCTGTAATACAAAGCAAGACCACTAGAAGGAATTAAACAATATAGGTAGTGAAATACCTAACGTATGCTAGATCTTGGAAATGTGATACTTCCTAGATGGCTTTCAATCCACTATTTTAAATAATGTGATGTTGTAAAAAAAAGTAAATCCTATTGTAGTTTGAAATGATTTAGGTATCTCATTTAAAAACATAATAAGAAATAGATCTAATCTAACAGGCTAAGCTAGAATAGAATCCAAAGGTGAAATGATTGGTTCTGGGTCTCTGGACGTTTGATAGAGGTCACAGGTAGATCACAGGTGAATGAGGGTGAAATGAAATTAGGTGGGTAGGTCTCTATTCTAGGCTGTGTGGGAAAATACAAAGAGCGGTTTCGGTCAGGGGTGACCAATGGTGGTTAGGTGTAATAAGTGCCGGTTACTATGAGATCTGAAAATATCACAGAACAATTTATGGTCTCCTTTGTGATTTCACAAAGGACTTTGGTGAGTCGGAGTGAAATATTGGGTTACTAGGGTAGGCTTTGGCAAGGTTTTAATGGGTGTATAGAGGTGAAAACATTGGAGAAGGTCAATAGGGGGAAAGATAAACAATGGATGATAAAATGAAATAAACCTGGAAGGTATGATGTTATACTTACTTAGATTCCAGTCCTGAATGCCTATGTGTGAGGGATGGAGGTGATGATGAGGGGTTTGAAGGGTACAAGTGTTCACCAACTGAAAGAAAGCTTCTGCATGGGCTTCATGTACACTCCTCTTTACTTGGATAGATCAAATCATGGCTGGGATGGCTGTGCATGAGAAGATGCTCAATCAACTTCCTTACATAAAAATTTTCACTAGAATTTTCTCTCTAAAGATACATTATCTCTCTGAGATGTGTTCTTTCTCGTCAACATTCTCTCAATATTTTCCAACATTGATAATAAGGTAGTTTAGGGGTTAAAAGGGGTAACGTACAGTTGTCTGGCTTAACCATCAATGGTTAGGGTTAACCGACATTGGTCAAGGAAGGATTTCCTAGGTTTACTAAACTAGGGATATCCTCTTGATTTCCTTGGATTTCATGCCGTTATCCTACAGATTAGACTGGGATCTTCTTGTGAGCATGCGGGATTTGGTTTGAGGGAATGTAGGAATTGATTTTTAGGGTTTGGGTAAGTCTTAATTGGTTATGGAAACTTGCTAAGAATAGGTCTTAGGTTGAGTTGGCTTGGTGAGGTGTCTAAGTCAACTATATGTGTTGATATTATTCAAATAATAAATGTAGTGAGCATAATGAATTAATTTAATTAAATTAATATTAATGGGGTGAAGGGGGGTCATAGCTAGGTAAATATAATAAAGGGTGCTTATTGGTTGAGGTACAAAAGGGGAGTGTGACCTGATTTTAGTGTCTACAATAAGAACATGAATACATGTAAAAGATAAGTGTACGTTATGTAGACAATGTAGAAGCTATAAAGAAAGTAAACACAAAAGAAGACAATCATATACCACCAAATCATGTTTCAAACATGGGACACCACTCATGATGTCGCAAGACATGCAAGGCCATAATGGCCACATACAAACAAACACACCTGCACTCTAAACAAAGGGCAAGGCCCACATAAAATAGTAAACAAAACAAGCAAGTACAAATAACATATATCCATGGAAGCAAGTAATCCTATAAAAAAAATTGCTCATGAAACACCCATTATCATATATAAAAAAAACTCATATGTCAAAAGCATATATAAGAAAGTAATGTAGAGTGCTAAACATAAAATGATACAATATCACCTGTAGGAGACCAATGTGGAAGCCCCCAACAACCATTGTAGGAGTGGTATGAGGAGAGCATTCATGTTGCGTGTAAGAGAACTATATTCACCATCACAACTAGAGAAAGACGTGAATGTGTATGTGTGTATGGCATAAATAAATAACATAGAGGAAATCTAACTAGTATGTGTAGTAAAGTGAACATATAAAAGTAAGTGTAAGAAAAATTAAATAAAACCATAGAATCCAGTATTTTTTTGATGGATGGAATGGAATGCACAATGAATTGTAGAAGTTGCATGCCCCCTGAGTGAATGGAGTTTTATGTAGTGAGGTTTATTTGGTATGCCCACTCAGTATTCAATAATGAACCAAAAATGAGATTGCTTCATTAGGAAATGGTCAAAGTGCTTATTGTGTCTAACATGTTGTGATGAGTGTGTATGTGTGCAGATGATATGTGTGTGATGATGTAGCCAAAAGCATATAGCATGATGAGATAATTAAAGGGAGTGGCGATGTAGCCTAAAGCATGTACCACTATAAGATGAAGGAATGGGTGACCATTTATCCTATAGTGTATGTAACTAACCTAGGAATTTTGTATGAGGGAAGTTTGAATGATGATCATGTGTGTATGATAAGGCTCATTTGATTAGTAAACCATCAGTAGTCAAGTATGGACTGAGGAACTAAAGTACATAATAGGGGATTGAGTGCAATGTGTAGAAGAAGATGTAATATATGTAATGATGATGATATATGACCATATAATGTGTAACAATGTGTAATATGTAATATATAGTATGCAATGCAAGATGTGTAGATAATCTAATAATGGGATATGTGTGATATGTAGTATGTAAAATGAGTAGGATATAATGCTAGACTCGTAGACAATAGGGGTGTGAAATATGTATGATGAAAACTAATATGATGTGTAAAGTGTGTATGATATACACATGTGTAATGGTCAAAATGATGTAGTCTAAATGTAGGATGTGTGATGCGAGATGTGTGAAGAGTTGTGATGTGTAGTACCTATTGTGTAGTGTGTGGGGTTCATGTGTAGTATATATACCTCAAAATTCAAGTGTTAATTGAAGTACAAGAGTGTGTCATCTAGTATTGGTCTATGTTTCATTTAAGAATAGTATTTCGTAAGATGAATTACATTGAGTGGAGTTTTGAGTGGTTTTCCTAAAAAGGTGGCAAGGTGATAAACTCTACCACAAATTTTGTTAGTGATAATGTATAGAAGATAATTAGGCTTGAATTTTATTTTTAGAGGTTACTTATCATTTTTATTCTTTTGATTATCTTTTAAAATGAGGTCATCGATATTGAACTCGTGAGAACAATTTTTTTGATTATATGCATGTGTTATGTGAGATTGATATGTGTGAAGATGTTCCAGAGCTCAGACATGATGCGAGTCCAAAATTTTTGTCTCATATAAGTGGTTTTCATGATATTCATTGTCTTTAAGGATTCCTTTAAGAGAGATCCTCAAAGATGGTATTTTGAGCTCAAGTAGGATAAAGGCCTCAACACCATAAACCAAGGAAAAATGGGTAGCATTAGTAGGTTTGCAAATTCTAGTATGATAGGCACATATAACATAGAATAGCTGGTTATGTCAATTGGTACCACTAGAATCAAGGTATTGTGTAAGATTCTAAGAATGGTTTTTTTTTTGTGGCCTCAGCTTGGCTATTTCCTTTCCGATAGTAAGGAATAGAAAGTTATTGCTTTATTTTAAATTTGGCACAAAACTTTTTGATGTCCTTATTTTTAAAGGAAGACCCATTATCAGTTATTATAGTAGAAGGAAACCAAAACGTGTGATAATATCTGTCGTGAGAAATTTACAAATGTCTATGTTAGTGACCATTCATAGGGGAGCTACTTCGACCCACTTAGTTAAGTACTAAATAGTACTAATGATGAATTTATTTCAGTTGGAAGACTTAGGATTGATCATACCAATGAGGTCAAATCCCCAGGAGAAATGAAAATTAGGTGAAATAGGATGGAGGTCATATGTTGGCGCATGATGGAGATTACCATGCTTTTGGAATTTTTCACGAGTGGCATATTTGAGGAAATCTTGTTCTATTGTAGGCCAACAGTACCCCTGTTGTAAATGTTTTTGTGACATAGATTTACCTAGAAAAATGACCACCACACATGTTATCATGTATCTAAGAGATGGAAGTGGGTATATCTACAAGTGTGAGGCATTGTAAGATGCAACTGTTAATTACATGCTTAAATAATTATGTGCTAACAATGAAACAACGATTAGTGTCACATCGTAACAAGATAGCCTCATGAGGTTATAGACTATTAGACATAGTCTACTTATATAAGTAATTGTAAATTGGTGATGTAGTCATTTTTACACCCTACCAAGAACAAGGGAACCTCCTACACGTCGGCCTATCACCCACTGGGCACTGGGTGCTCACCCGAGGCATGTGAGAGGGAATCAAGTCTCTCTTTTATGTGAGTTCAATGAAAGGCATAATTCAAGATACTGACTTAGTGATTTAACAGACATGAAGAATCTATAGAGATGACGACATCTTCTACACCCCTTCAATCATAACAAAAACAAGCATGTAATAGAATTAATAGAACAAAGAATTTTAAATCCATAAATATACTCAATCATTCAAGTAAGGTCCATGATTATATAAGATCAAAAGAAAAGTAAAAACATGCAAATAATACAGAAGGAGATATTAATATAAACATAGTGGTAACCTTATCATATTCTTTCATAGTCTTACTAAAAAGCATCACAGAGAGGCAGACCATAGTCATGTGCCATATCTAGATCCATACATGTATACTCACAAGATTAAATTTTCATTCCCCATTTCCTCGTTACATTCTTCCTATAATCATCTACCCATTTTATCCCATAGTTCTCGTAGTAATTCTGCAGAGCTTCACTACCTCTCTTGTGTCCATGTTATTTACCAAGGGTGCACATATAAATAGGCATCTAAGCTCTAAAAAACCCCTCTGTAACCTCAAATTTGGCCCCAAGTGTCAAGGTGTGGGTAACCCCAGACGCATGCCTCTCCATGTCATGATTAACTTTTTGGATCTTCCTATCGCAAGGTATATTCCTTCTAGGACACCCTGTTTCTAGGCTAGAACCTTATCCAAATGGAACATGTTCTTCATGTGTTCTTTCCAAAAGGTCAAAAATGGCTAAGTCTCAAATTTTTCTTCACGCGTGCACGTGTCCTTGGTTCTCCAAGAACCCCTTTTGAATTTTTCCCTGCGCACCTTCACTTGCATGATTCCTTCGGCCATGCGCACCTACGCACCTTTAAGATTTGGAAGCTATATCAAGGGCCCAAAATTACCCCACACTTCACCTATTCTCTACCCTTGAGAACCTTCTCAAAGAATGCAGTACAAAAATGCAAGGCCTTGCCTTGGAAAAGAATGGAGGGAAAGAATAAAGAATGGGGGGAGAGGAAGAGAAAGAATAGAAGGAAAATTTGCCTAAATAAGAAGAAGGGGAAAATTCTACCGTAGGTCGGCCTCCAGTGTATCCAATGCACTGACCTCATCTTGTGCTCTTTTGTAAAGGTTTTCAACCAATGCATTCACCTCATCAAAGGTTAACCCTTCCCCCTTTGTGGTGATGGTCTCCACCACAGTTTCTAGTTCCATCACATTATCCTCCAAGGCATCCATCTTCCTTGTAATGGTCTTGTAGAGTTCTTTAAGACTATGTTTTGATTGAGACCTGAAGGGCCTCAATAGCTTCAGATATTCTTTCTACCTTAGCTAAAATATTTTCTCGTTCTGACTCTATTACCTTTGTTCCTCTCCCTGAAGTATCTTTTAGATTGGCCTCATTGTCTGCAAGTAGCATGCTTGTCACCTTGTCCTGATCTACGCAGTGGTCGTAGGTGACCCTTGCGGTTTCTGCAGCTACTCTTACATCAGCTAGGACCCTATTGTATTCAGCTATGAGCATGTTATTACCTTTAGCTTATCCTTCTTCTCCAAACATGCGTAGCTATATCCTCTTCCGACTCCAAGGCCAAAGGTTGCCTTTCCATGGTGAGGATTCGAGTCAAGTCCTCAAGAAATTCCAGGGAGGAACCATACTTTTACGTGGGAGGGTTAAGGTTTGGGTGCTTCATGATAATAGCCTAGGAGATGAGCTCCAACTTCTTGGAGAATTTGCGCACTTTAAATTTCTCCTCATGTAACTCCCGTTGTAGTTGAGCGCTGAGTCATATTTTCAAGGCTGAGTTCCTTTGTTAGCTTAACTACTTCTTCCTTCCTCTTTTCCAACAAGTCCTCCAAGTCTTTAATCTTGTCATTTCTACAGAAGAGCCTTGCCTCTACCTCCACAAAGACCTTATTGAGTCACATTACACACTTGCTCATCCGACAAGTGTTGTGCGTTTATGAGGGGGTTGACCCCCTTTGTCTCAGAGAGCTCCAGTATTGCCTCTTGGTTAACTTTGAATTCAGGCTCATCAATGTGGGAGTCAAACACCCACGATAGCATTTTCCTCATGTGTGGGTATCCACCCTTAAGATCGAAGGACTCCATGGAGGTGAGCTCCTTGGTGGGCAAAGTACTCTGGAAGCATGCACGCATAAAACTTTGTTAGGGTCATTAGCATACCCCATCAATGATCTTCCTTCCTCTGCGCATGTTTACTTCTCGTGTGCACGCCCTTTGGAACAGTCACTAAAATAGTTGGGCCTTTTGTGCCACTTCCACTCTTCTACCTTTGTTCTTTCTTAAACTCGCTAAGCACGAGCTCCGTGATTGCACCCCAACTCCTCATCGACCAAGGAATCAATCATATTTTCCACCTCCCTTGTCTCTTTTTCATCTATATCCTCCTGGGTGATCTTGGGCATTTCTTGCTCCTTGATACTTGCCCCTTCACTCCTTTCTTCACTCTGCGAGTCCACCTCCTCCCCCGGGGTTCTCTTCCTACCATGTAAAGAATGAATGCATCAATGTATTCCTCTCCTCCCTCCCCTGAGTCATCTATACTTATCCTCCCTTGGGTCACCTCCAACTCTTCTCCTTTGCCAACATTCTTCTTGACTAAAAAGGCACTTGTGCCTTTGGTATTCTCTACCTTCTCTTCTTCTTCTTCTGGTGAAGACTCCGGCTCGGGAGATGTGGTCTTCTCTTCATATGAGGGATCCTCAGGAGATGGTGGCTTTACTAGTTTTTGGGTCTTCTCCATAAACTACCATCCTCTTCTTCTTCTAGACATAGGTAACTTGGCCCCATGGTACCTACATCCTGCTCCCCCACTGCCCTACATTCCTATTTCTCTTCTCTCTCCTTACACTTTGGTGTAGGATTCTTTCTGCTAATAGGGTTTTCTAGGATGGATATCTCATTCTCCACATACACACCCTTTTCAAACTTTTTCCTTATGCGTAGGTAGATCTTGGCAGCATCACTCTTAGCAATAGGTAAGGTCATGGGCCTTACAATGTGCACATCTTGCGATACATATCTTTCCACGTACGTGCACCGCTTCCCCGGGTAAACCAACTTTTTTCTCATTTCCTTGTGTTCACTGTCAAGGGTGGACAAGTCAAGGTTTAATTTCTTCGACTTCTTGTACATGTTCACTCCCGCCTAGAAAAATTGGGTAGTAAATGAGAAGGGGAGTTTACACCAGGGACTCCAACTCCAACTGTCATCCACCAAGATGAATCTACCAATGAAGAAGTGTTGGCATACCGTGAAAACTCTGTTTCTCCTTCAGTTACCACCGAGAGTTGTTACTGGGATCCACCATTCAGCCCCGAATGCAATCCTGAGGCACGTATACCATTTATCCAAGCACACCCTTGTGTACCCCTGTCATTGGTTCACATGTATACTTCTGGAACCTCTCCACAGGTAAAGGGTCTTCATCGGGGTACTCCCATATGAACTTGTTCAGATGAATCCGAGCACCCTAAATTCTCAGAACACAATTGTTAACAGGATGTTCCTAAATAATATCTTTCCTCCCTTCTCCGCGCTACTTATGATATCATCTACTATGTACTGGGAGATGTTGTACACGGTGCCTTCCGTGACCTTCCTGTACAGACATTTAGCTAGGGCTTACTAACCTGGGTCCACCTCTCCTGTCCATTCAGCTTGGAAACAAGGTGCACAACCATCTTCATCACTAGATCACTGATATCCACGTCGTCGTAGTACGTTGATCCCTTCTCATATTCCTGGGATGTAATGGTTTCTTTAATTGCCTCCTCGTCCAAGAGGTCATCTATGACTGCATGTCCGCTTTACAGCTTAGGCCTGTAAAGTGTGAAATTAACTGGGGAGTTATGCACATTTTGTGCCCTATGAACGCAGAAGAAGTCTTCATGCACGCGTGTCATCAGCCACTGGTACAAACACTCAGGCTTCCCGAAATATGGTAACTCGTAAAGCTGGAGAAGCCCTAGCTTCTCCATTTTCACCTTGACTATGTCACTGTAGATTGGAATCCCATCAGGTGTTCATTTATTTGTAGGGCGCACTAGCTCCAGTGCCATTTCCTTCACGATTGTGCTTGATCGGTGATTGTCGTCAATCACGGGCATTTGTCTAATGTGGGACTCCCACTCTTGCCCCAGGAAAACCCCATCCAGGTAATGCATTTCCGAGTACCATTCTTCATTGGTATCCAAGGGGATTTCTTCTTCTTTCTTCTTTCCTTTTCCCTTACCCTTTCCCCTCTCGGATTGTACTGTAGGTTTATCAACTAGTTTTTTGGGCTATCATTTTACCCCTTGCTTTCATTCCCAGGTTAACTTGCGATTTTGTTTGAACATTTTCCCCCATGTTACCCCGTGCCCTAAAACAAAAACCCTAATCTCATAATTTTCTCCTTTGATCACAGACGCTTCTTCACAACGTTCCTCACACCCTGTGAATCACTTCGGCACTGGTTTGTAGATCTAATAGACCAGCTGCACTTAAGTTTTTGGGATTTTCCTTCACATGATTCAGTCTTTGAAACCCTAGCTCTTCAAATAAAATCACTCTTCTTGTTTTTCGTAAAGTAAAATAATGAAATTCCCACTATTGTAATTATAGCTTTTCCCACTTTTAAGTATTAAAGGCTAGGCTACCTACCATTGTATGAAAATGTTTAATGCAACATTTTTCAAACAAACCTGACTTCAACGCTTTTCCTTACGCGCCAAATTCTTGCGCGAAAATTTTTTCCACCCACACCCAATCCTTGCGCGAAAACGTCCCGCACCCAATCCTTATGCAAAAACTGTTTCCAACCTTCTGGCACACAAATAATCCATCTTGAAAAAAGACTCTTGCGTGCATGTTGCCACCATGCCAAAGACACTTCTTCTATCCTCATGATGCTTTCTTTCACCTACCTCGTGTTTTTTGCATCTTTTTCTCCTTTGTACGTGGATTTCCAATTTAACCTTATCTTGCCATCCATCTGCCTTCTTTTCTCCTAATGCATCTTTTCAACATAGGCCAATTCAAACAGTCTACCAACCCAATCCTCTTACAGAATAACTCCATGCCTCTCTTTATCACCTTACCCCACACTAATACGTTGCGTCAGTCCTCTACGCATTCATAAGTAAAAAATGTAATGAAGGTTACTGGTGCCTAAGGCATGCAAAATAAAACAATAATGTGAAAGGGAAATACAAGAAAGGAAAATCATAAAAGGAAATTCTAAACTAACTAGAAAAACTACCTTATTTACAAACACCAAGAAGCATTATTTATAGTAGGGATTCAACCTACTCCCATTGAAGTGTTCAAGTAATTTTGTTCCATCCAATGCTTGTAACTGGCACGCGCCTGAATCAAGGATGTATGACATTACATAAGGACCCAAGCAATGCACCTTCAACTTTCTAGGATGACATAGAAATTTTGAATCATATAGTAATACCATCTGGCCAACCTCAAACTGTTTGTTCTTAATGTGGTTGTCATGTCATGCCTTTTGCTTAGCTTTGTTAGTTGTTTGGCTCTATCTTGCTAGTGAGTGCCTTTCATCCAGCTTTATCAATTCATCTATTCTCTCTTCCAGCACTTGTTCCTTTTCTAACCCTCATACGCGTGCTATACGCAGAGATGGTAGCACAAATTTGACTAGTAAAAGAGCCTCCGCGTCGAACACCAGTTGAAATGGTGTGGCCTTGTTCAGCCTTTTATACATTGTTCTGTATGCCCAAAGAACTGTTGATACTTTGTCATCCCAATCCTACCTACCCACGTCACATATATTAGTCAATGTGTGACTAAGGATTTTATTAAATGCCTCCACAATCCTATTTTCCTGAGGGTGATAAGGGGTAGTCTTATGATGGGCTACGATGAATCCTACCAATAGAATCCTGATGGTTTCATTTAAGAAGTGAGTGCTGCTATCACTTGTTAAAATTAATGGACACCCATACAGGTTGATAAATTTTTCCCACAAAAATCTTATAGCTGTGGCTGTGGTGCAATCCTTAGTGGGCGTGGCCTCTGCCCACCTTGTCAGATAATCAATACAGGTAATAATATACTGCGAGTTAGTCCTTCATGCAGCTGGTGAGATTGGTCTGACAAAATCTATTGCCCATTTTTCAAAAGGTTCCACACTGGTGATGGGGTGCAAGGGCATCTCATCCCTTCTTCTAGGTTTTCCAAGGTGCTAGAAGTGGTCACAGGCCTTGCAAAAATCAATGCAATCCTGGTGAATCATCTCCCACCATAGCCCGACAACTAGGATCTTGTGAGTGGTTGCATTCCCCGCATAGTGTCCACTAGCAATCCCACCATGGACTTCTTCTATTATAGCTATGTGCTCATGTTCTAATACACACCATTGTAAAACCTCATCATGGCCCATTTTATACAAATCCCCATTGATCAACATGAAGGGCGTGGCACGTATAGCTAACCTTTTCCTTTCCAGAGCATTCATCCCTTCAGGTGCCACACCTTCCTTGAGAAAAAAAACAATGTCTTCAAATTTTGAGGGCACACGCCGCAACCTAAATAGTTGTGCATCTGACATGGTTTCCTTGAATCAATCCTAGATAAATAATCCATCCCACAATTGTTCTTTCCCAGTTTGACCACCACTTTGAATTCAAATTCTTGAAATAAAAGTACCGAACGACATATGCACCCTTGCAACACTGATTTTTTTACTAGATACTTCAAGGCCATATAGTCGGTGTAGAATATGAAGGGAGTCACCAGCAGATATTGTCTGAATATGTGGAGTGTGTAGCTCATTGAAAATGCCTTGCACTTAGTCATTGTATAATTCTATTATGTTGGTGTTAACTTCCTACTTGTAAAACAAAGGGGATGATCAAACATCCCCTCTCCTGGTTGAGCAATAATAGCTCCCATTGTTGTACCAGAGGCATCCATGTGGACATGGAAAGGTTTATCCTAGGATGGGAATCGTAGAATAGGTATGGTGATAAGCCTTTCTTTGAGAGTGTCAAATGCCCTCTGTTGCACCTCTCCCCACTAAAAGGAACTCTTATGTCTGAGTAATATTTCCAAAGGCATGGAAATCTTGGTGTATCCCTTAATGAACTTTCTATAGTACCTTGTGTGTCCAAGAAATCTACACACGGTGCTTTTGATGGTAGGCTCCCCTAACCCCACAATAACTGAAACTGTCACAGGATCCACTAGTAAGCCCTGTTTGCATATGATATGCCCCAAAAATGTTCCAAAAGGAGTTGCAAAGATACATTTCTTGATGTTAAGGGAAATACTCAATTGCCGACATCTTTCAAACATCAATCTCAAGTTATCACAATGGTCCCTTACCAATCCATACACTGTCCAATCATCCAAATACACTTGAAGGAACTTTTGGATGAAGTCCTTAAATACTTGTACCACTATGTGTGAAAATACAGTGGGCACATTCCTCAATCCAAAGGGCATGACCATGTATGCAAAGTTTTCCCACTTAGTGGAAAAAGTTTTCTTTTCTTGGTCTTCCTTGGCAATCCTTACTTAGTGATATCCTGAGAATCCATCCATAAAGGAATAGACCTCGTGCCCAAAAACTCCCTCCAAAATCTCTTCAGTGAAGGAGGTGGGAAAAGGATCTATGATACAAACAACATTCAATTCCCTGTAATCCACACATATCCTAATCCACCCATCCTTCTTAATGTTGATCACCATTGGACTTATCCATTATGATTTCTCCACAGCCTCAATGATACTGGATGCTATCATTTTGTCTAGCTCTTTTTTAACCTTTACATGCATGTTGGGATTTATCCTGTAAGGCCTCTTCCTGACTGGGCGCGCACCGTCTTTCAAATTTGTCCTCATTTCCCCCAATGAATGGTGGATGCATTTCAACTCATGGTATCCACACGGGAATAAATCTTCAAATTCACGCAAGAGATTGATGATCTTTGATACTTCCTTGTCTGACCAGTAGTCCCCAATGATAGCTTCCTTGGGCTCCTTCTCCGAGCCAATGTTAACTATCTTGGTTTTGAGTGGTTCATGATACACACGTGTACATGCATCTGTAATGTCAACTACTTCACGTGCTCCAACCAAATGGTCGACATTCAGGCTTTCCATATCCTCTCTATAAATAATGTATACCATCTTTCCTTTCTCCTTTTCCGCACATGCGCACTCTTTTGTTCCTCCTCTTCGAACCGCGCTTCCAAGCTAGGTCCACCAAGTAAGTTTACTAATCTATCTTCCACCATGGTGCAATCCCACAGAGTGAGGATTTTGATAGTCTACAACCCCTCATCAACCGGTTACATGGTACTTCAGTACTTGAATGTGTGAACCAATTCAGTTGCCAATTCATGCAAATTTCTTGTTTGGTGGCATGTTTCAAAATGGATGTACCAAACACACGTGTAACCTTGTAGTCTTGAATATAGCTTGTGCACCCAAAGGGAGGGTTATAAAGCTTCCACACCTTCTCCCCAAACCCTCTCACATTCCTCGATGTGGGAAGAGGTGGGTCCATTTCCCTTGTAATCCTTGATAGCGGTGGGTATGTTGCTCTTCGAGAATCAGATAGTGAGCGCAATCCTAACTTCACGTAATTCCAACAAGTTTTCACTATGCATGGCCCACCACCTTGTTGTTGTACCTATCAAAACATAACCTAGCATACTTTGTCACTCATCCTCCCTCCATTGAGCTTCTATTTCTCTTAAAAGGACCTCAGGGTATGCATCACCAAAATACTTGGTTATTGCCTTTCCTCCCAGGGGCTGAACTGTATGTGCCATTGTTATCTTGGTCACTGATCCTTTCAGATGTCACCCAATCAATTCATAAGTCCCATGAACCCAATTATCACATGCTATACTAGTAGTATCATCGATAGATTGAGCATCATCAAACTGGATGACTCCTCCTGTAGGGTTGATGGTCTTTGGATCTCTTATGGAGCGCACATATATTCTATCCAGGACCTCCTCTCCAAGGGGTTCAGTATAGGGGGTGTAATTCCCATCAGCAAGTGGTATAATCACCCTCTCTACCTTGTTTTCAAAGCTTATTTACGCCTTGTTAAACCAGAGATCTACATTATTCTTATAACACCATGGGCACCCAAGTAAAGCTGGGAAATTATCTACCTTGGCAAGCGCCAAGACTTCAAAATCCCCAGTGAATCGAGTCCCCTGAATGGTAATGGTCACATCCTTCAAGAAACTTATGAGCATTGCCTTTTTCTTATTTGGCATATACAACAAATTTGAAGATGGTTGTAATGTAGGTCTTCCCATTTAATTCCAGGCATCCAGAGTGAGAACATTAACCTCCATGCCTATGTCAATGAGGATTTTGCTAAGCAACCATCCATCCACCACTGTGTTCAAGGTAATCTCTTTGTCATAATCAAGGTTGTGAGGTGGGAGGTTTGCATGCAAGATCTGCCTTTCGTGTTCTTCCCTGGGGTGTGGCACCTTTTCTCTCAATCATGCTGCTAGTAGGGGAATAATATTCTCCTACCTCAGTAGTTTACACACCTCCTTAACCTCATCTAAGTCATCCTTTGGTGTTTCTACTGGTCTTATTTGCTCATATTTTCTAGTTTTCTCTTTTAAGAAATGGATCTCCCCTTATAAGCTTCGAATTACGTCCATGGTTTCCTGGTAGACTTCCTTCTAGTGAGCCGGGTTTGGATACTTCCCGTGTACTACTTCTCTCGAAACCAGAGGTCTCCACCTAGGTGCTTCCCTTACACGTGTGGACTCCGCCCTTGTTGTTACCATAACAAATTCTAGTTTTGATTCACGTATTACTCGCAGGAGCCATTACACGTTAGCCTTCTTAATACTCACCATGGTAGCACCCTTATCCTTCTGGTACTGTTGACTCATATGCTCATATAACTTTGGGCACTCTTTGTACTTATGTTTTTTTCCACACCATGAACATTGTATTAGATCTAGACATTCGTGCTTATAATGGTCTGTGGCTCCACAATTAAAAGATGTCCCACATGGGAACTCACTTCTTCCTCCGTAGTTACCATGACCCCGAAATCCTCCATGAAACCCTCTTCCATGCGCATCTCCATCTCTATGCTCTTCATACCGAAGTTCATCTCCTTTGGAACTACTGGCAATACTAGTCTGGCACACACCAAGATCAATTGCCTCATGAATCTGGTTAATCAATCTACAATCCTTGGTGTCATGTGTGGTTGAGGTACATATCTTACAATAACAGGATATTTTTTTGTAGATCGCGTGCTGTAGTGTGGGGCACTTACTTGCATCATGGTCCTCATGACATATTTCACAATTTACTACTACGGCAAGCACCGCCTTCTGAGTACATATCTCACCATTATCCTTTGTGTTCCCTTCTACATTACAATTTGTGCACCACATCCCACCTTAAATATATGGAACTGTGTCGGTAGATAATTTCTCCAACTGCTTAGCCATGGCAGCAATTTGAGCCTCCAGAAATGGGCTAATACTAGTGTCAACACTAGCAACTGCCTCAGCGTGCAAAGCGGCTTCTAATGCTTCACATGGGTCCATGAATGTTTTATGAGACAAATCCCTCCTAAAGGGTGTGATCAACCCTCTGAAAAACCACTGAGCATGTTGTGAAGGGTGGATATCATAAGATAGTTTAGACAATATATTTTTAAAGCACGCATCATATTCCCTCACGCTCTCTGTCATACCCTACTGGATTTCTTTGAGAGAGCTAATGCTCTTCTGTTCAAACTCAAGTATGTGGAATTCCACCAAGAATGCATTTCTCAATATGGTATAATCGACAATAGTCTGATGAGGGTCATACTTTCTATACCAACTATGCACGTGTCCTTGTAAATTGGTCACAAATTGACTAGTTGGGTCACGATCCCCTTTGCGCGCCATAGCAACTCAAACTTATGCACATGCTTTGTAGCATATTTTATCCCACTGTAATCTGGTAAGTGTAGAGACATCTCAAAAAATAGTTGAGGAGGTGGGAGAGGTCCTTGTCCTCCTAATCTAGTTCCTCGGTTTCCTCTGGTGTTTCCTCCTCCACTGGACCCACTAGATCCTGAGCCACAAGCTCCACCACTTCCACCTCCAGATCCTCCTATGTTAGGTACAGGGACTATGTTTGTCATGTAGAATGCTCCCGTCGTCCCACTAAATTACATTCCAATAGTTTGTGAACTAGTACCACTCCCAGTCATATTTCCTCCACCACTTCCTAACGTGCTTCCAAAACTAGCTATATATGTACCTTATCCAAACATCCCACCAAATACTAGAATAGTGTGTGAAGCCATAGAAGTCCCAAACAAGAAATTATATCTCCTGGGTGTCAACCAGTTGCTTCTAGTGATATCAAATGGATCAACTATACTTTTCCCTTATTCAAACAAACCAAGCACCAAGGTTTGGTTGCTAGGTGGGGTGAGATGTACACCAACGACTCTTCTCTCTCTATGCGACGAAATCTCATTAGAATCCGCAAGGTTTTCGCTCCTACGCTTACCAAGATGGGGTATCACAAACTATTCGGGTTCCACATCCTATGCATGAACCTCAACTCCTTTCCACCATGTCTGGCTCCATAACCCACTTGTAATCCCACGTTGTCTATCGATCTCCTTTCCACGCAATTCATTATACTTGAGCTGTCTCTCCTCCCTTTCCCTTTCAGTCGTTAGATCATCCATCCTTCCAAAACCTAGATTCCTCACCAAGTGATCAAGGTGGTTTAGCCAGCCATATGAAATGCCTCTAAACCCATGGTTACCATCAAGATTTTGATTGTCAGGGGGATAGCATGTATAAATGGTCCTCTGGGATCTCAAAAGAACTCAAACTCAACAACTTCTAGACAGGAATATGTGGAAATGGCATATTCTAGAGTGTAACTATTCAATACTCCCTTCCACCAATGATCAATAGCATGGGTCCATGTTAGATCAGCATCTTGCAAGTTTTGATATGTTTCTTGGGTCCAAGGGTGTGACTTATAATACCACCTCGATCTAGATGTATAAGCTGAGAGCCACTCAAATAACTCTATTGGGAAACAACAGAAGAAGGTTTCATACAACTCATGATAAATAATGTCTTCCACCCATCTTCACATATGAAACTCAGATCCAATACTAAATCTCTGAGTGAATTCGTCCTTCGTGCTTTTAAACCAATCTTCAACACCTTCAAGTGTTAAGCACTCTGCCATCACTTTTTGCATAGATCACGATGTATGCCATGTTCCACTACAACTTTTTGCATAGATCATGATGTATGCCATGTTCCATCACTTTTTGCATAGATCATTTTTCAACCCTACCAAGAACAAGGGAAGCTCATGCACACCGGCCTATCACCCAATGGGTGCTGGGTGATCACTTGAGGCGTGTGAGAGGGAGCCGAGTCTCTCTTTTATGTGAGTTCAATGGAAGGCACGATTCAGGATTTTGACTTGGTAATTTAGTAGACATGGAGAAGCTATAGACCTCAGGATGACTTCTACACCCCTTCAGTCATAACAAAAACAAGCGTGCAACATAATTAATAGAACTAAGAATTGAAAATCCACAAATATAATCAATCATTCAAGTATGGTCCATGATTATACAAGATCAAAAGTACAGTAAAAACATGCAGATAATACAGAAGGAGATCTTAATATAAACATAGTGGTAACCTTATCATATTCATTTATAGTCTTACTAAAAATCGTCATAGAGAGGCAGACCATAGTCATGCGGCATATATGGATCCATACATGTATACTCACAAGATAAAATTTCCATTCTCCATTTCCTCATTACATTCTTCATACAATAATCTACCCATTTTATCTCATAGTTCTTGTAGTAATTCTGTAGAGCTCCGCTACCTCTCTTGTGTCCCTATTCTCTACCAAGGGCACACATATAAATAGGCATCTGAGCTCTAACAAACTCCTTTGCAACCTCAGATATGGCCCCAAGTGTTAAGGTGTGGGTCACCCTAGGCACATGCCTCTCCATGTCATGATTAACTTTTTGGATCTTTCTATCACAAGGTATATTCCTTCCAGGACACCCTATCGCTAGGTTGGAACCTTATCCAAATGAAACATGTTCTTCATGTGTTCTGTCTGAAAGGTCAAAAATGGCTAAGTCTCAAATTGTTCTTCATGCACGCGCATGTCCTTGGTTCTCTAAGAACCCCTTCTGAATTCTCCCCTACGCATCTTCACTTCTGTGCTTCCTCTAACCATGCGTGCCTACGTGCCTTTAAGATTTAGAAGCTATATCAGGGGCCCAATAGGTGAAAACCATTCAAAGTTGTCTTGAATGCACGTTATGACTCAAGTTGAAAGAGGTAATGTAGAGATAGAAGGATGTCATAATTGTGTAATTATGAATGTGGCATGCTCATCTATGATGTCTTATGGAATGAGTAATGCCCATAGCATTGACATGATGATTATCCTTGTGAGGAATGGTAGTATTGTAATAGGACTCGAATGTAGCTAGGAGATCTTTGACAAGTGTGTTGAATGGGATTAGATACTCCTCATTTGTGTTATAGGTATCATTCACATGATTGATGACTAATTGAGAGTCATCATGTATGCATAAATTACAAATGAGAAGTTTTTTTGTGGTAAGTAGGCCTAAAATGAGGGTTTTGAACTTTGTGATGTTATTTATGCAAGAAAACCATAATCGATATGTGAAGGGGAGTGGATCACCCTATGGGGTAATGAATACTATGCCACCTCTAGCACCAGGTCGCCAATGAGAGCCATCAAAATTCATTTTCCATGTGTGTGGATCAACAGTATAGGTAGTGAAATTTTCATGAAAAGTATCAGAAATGGGTGATGCATCTGAGAGGGGTTTTGTTGCTAATTAATCAGCTATAACTTGTCCTTTGATGTATTTTTGTGGTATAAACTTGAAATCAAACTCAGTGAGAAGAATAACCCATAGTGTCAATTGTCTCAATAGATATGTGCAAGATAATATGTACCGTAAAGGATAAAATCTAGTGATAATATGTACTTCATTATTTAGGAGACAATGTCG
Source organism: Taxus chinensis (assembly GCA_019776745.2). Lineage (NCBI taxonomy): Eukaryota > Viridiplantae > Streptophyta > Pinopsida > Cupressales > Taxaceae > Taxus > Taxus chinensis. Next base: position 317,096,076 of record CM034148.1, read on the forward strand.
TAATTTATCTACAACAAAAACCAAGTCGAGACATAGCTTTTCAATGTAGCTATAGTTACATTCATAAGAAAGTAGGGTATGAATGATATAACATATTGCTCTTTCATGTTGATAATCATCATGTTGTGTCAATAGAGTGCCTAATGTATGAAACGTAGAAGATATATATAACAAAAAATGTCAATCAGCTAAAGGAGGGAATAAAATTGGCAGGTTTAATAAGTAGGATTTGATATTATCGAATGCTTGTTGACATTGCTCATCCCAAAAAAATAGTATATTTCTTCATGAGTCGGGTAAATTGTTGAGTTTTATCAGTGAGTTGTGCAATGAATCATCAAATATCCTAAATTTTTCCTTGTAAGAATCATAATTGATGTAAATTTTTGGGTGGAGGCATATTGATAGTGGATCTAATTTTGTTAGGATCAACCTCAATGCCACGTGGTAAGTTGTAACCCCAAAAACACACTTTTTGGGATTTAGATGCACACGATATTGTCATAGTCATTCAAATAGTATTCGTATATCCTTTACATGGGAAGAATGTGTCTAGATTAGGCCAAAATGTCATCTACATAGTCTTCGATGATCTTGTTAATATAATCATGGAATGTATGTGTCATTACCCATTGATAAGTACCTCCTACATTTTTAATACCGAAGGGCATAATGGTATAGCATAATGTTCCTCATGGCATGGTAAAGAAGGTATCTTATTGGTCAGCATGGTTGATATTAATTTGATTGTAACCTAGAAAGCCATCCATAAAAGAAACAATATCATATCTTATTGTAGAATTAATAATAGCGTCGATGTGTTGCAAAGGAAAACTATCCTTAGGAAAATATTTTTTTAAATAGCGGAAATTAGAACAAAAAAAACCCAACCATCCATTTCATTACTAGCACAATATTAAATACCCATTCAGGATAGTCAACAACATGAATAAAACCAGTGTCAAGAATCTTTTCAATCTCTTCTTTTACTAGAAGTGCTACTTTAGGATGCATTTTGAGAATTTTCTATTGGATGGGTGTAGCACCAAGGTTGATTAAAATATTGTGTGTTGTGACCAATGGATCAATACCTATCATATCAATATAGTCCCATGTAAAAATATCAGAGAAATCATGAAGGAATTTCTTGATATATTTTTGTTCAACGGGAGTAAGGGAGGAAGCTAGAAAAATTATGCGTGAAATTTTTGATGCACCCAAGTTATATTGAATTTTTTATTCATTGAGAATGTTCGAGTGATATTTGATGCATGGATCAGTAGGAATAGTATTGGGAGGATTGGCATTTTCAGAGGATACATCTGATTCTCTAAAATATACCATATCATTGAGAGATGATGGGAGATGTTGTTTATGGTGAAAGGAAGGAAGATGATCATAAACTCCCATATAACTTAGTAGAGCATCATCAATAGGAAAAGTATCTAAGGTATCCCAAGTGGTAGAAATAATCATCACTGATTAGTTCGGGATTTACTATGGAAAGTGAGGTAACATGAAAGGTAGTATAAGCATTTTTAGCTGGTAGATAAGGGGGTTGATACCATATCCCAAACTTGTGTGATTGTGCATGGAGGTCCCAAAGTGTTATGACCTTATGTTCTTGTTGATCTAAATTTGTGTCAGAAAAACCATAGTGGTGCAAGTATTCATACCCTAACCCATATTGAGAAAATTCTTGAGAAATATTAGAGGAAGTTGTAGTATCACTAGATTGCTCAACATAATTTCAATACTCAAAAGGTGAAGCATCATCTGGAACATCCTAAACAGTACCTTGATGATGGAATTAAAGTTGTGCATGTAATGTAGAAGGGACCACATGCATAACATGGATCTAAGTCCATGCAAGAATAATATTATAATTAAGATTATTAGGCATGACTATTAGAGTAGGTATTTACCTTAGCTCATGTTCACCAAGGTACTTTATTTACCTTTATTGCATTTATCCTCACCCACTTATATGTGTGGATATTTAATTTTATTTATTTAGATAGTAGGGGGATATTATCTAGTTATTAGGTATAGTTCTTTCCTTGATCTATGGTATTGAAGAGATCCTTGATGTTTAGTTCTCTCATAAATCTATGGACTTAACTAGTTATTTAATGAATAGTGATTTCCATGATTTATGGCTTGATCTACAACCTTGATTGGTTCTTAGATTGTTATTCCTTTACTATATAAGAAAATCCTATTCTCATTTTATTTCATTGAGTTCCATAATAATATATGATATTGCTGCTCATTTGTTTGCAAAGGTTTATGTAAAGTTATTCTAGCAAATTACTTTCATCTTATTGATCATGATGTTTGATTAGCATATGTGTTCTTGGCTTGGTAAGATTATGTAATCATTCCTTTTAATGACATGGTATGGAATAGTAATTGTACATGAACTGATAGTGACGAGGAAGCTCAAAGTAACTAATACACACTTGGGAATGTTATAAATGCCATGAATATAGATGGAGGAAGGAGATAGAGATTCTTCTGACATTCCTAAATGATGAAGGAAATTGATGTTACAAATGTTAAGGCCAGATCCATTGTCAAGTAAGGCATATTTGACCCTGATTTTGTTAACACAAACTTGAATATACAAGGGAGGGTCATGTTGTAAAATTCCTTAGAAATGTAAGTCATTGGTTGTCAAATTTTTTGATCCTCATTGAGGGATAGATCAAAAGTGAACTTATGGTATACATATTCAGGTGAAGTGTGAGGAGGAAAATAATTAGCAGCTAATTAATTTTTAAGCTTATTGATATAATCAGGGTGATTTTGTAGATAAGAGTGAATAGAGATATTCATGATGAGAAAACCCTAGGCTGATACGAAATGAGTGAAGGTATTATAAGCATGAAGACTGAGCATGGGTTCACCAAAATGATTAACTAAAAATGATATTTTTATAAGTTGATCTAAGAAGTACAACATTAAACAAGAGTTAACCAAACAAGGAGAAATGACCCAGGAAACTAAAAAAGTAGATATGTGAAACCCTAGGGTGCAAAGAGAGTTAGAATGAACTCAACTGATTCGACAAGCTTTCTAGACTGTGTCACAGATATGGCTAGAGAAGCAGGATGAGGAAACAACTATGCCAAGGTCTAGAAAAGTTTAGATGTATACAATCAGAGTGGACTGGGGCACCTAGATAGGTACAGGGGAACCTATGGGTACCCTAGTATAAGATATAGGTACCATAGTCTATGAAAAAACTTTGAAAACCTCCTCCAAGGTGTCACTAAGTGATCACCTATGTTCACTTCCTATCACACTAGTACCCTTGGACTGCACCAGATGTCGTTGGAAATTAGAAAGGAAGATGAGACCTACAAAACACCAAGAAAAGAATCAAACCTCTAAAAAAAGAATATGTGCATATGAAGGGGTTAGACTATCCTCAACAGCCACAATGATGAAATTACTAAATGAGTGATGTACTATAACTCATAATTGATTTAGAATTATATGGTTGTGTGTACAATCATTCCCTAGGTGGTCTTGTGCCAGTTACACTTTGTGAAAGTAGCGAGTAATAAATATGTGTATAAATGTAATAGAATGGTGGATGGAATAGAAAAAACTTCCCTCCTATGCAATTTGATGTAGATGAACCAGCCTTGTGCCTTATGATGGAGCTAGATAGATAAAAATGGATCCTTTGATGGATGCTTCCTTAGGTGATGATATTAGTGCTTAGTTCTTGGTCCCTCAATATGGTCTCATAACTTTATATTTATATGGTTCTCTTATTATAATTTTTTAATTAACCCTGAATAGGCCAACCACCAAAAATACAAAATGCTCAAACAACTAGAAAGCTCCCAAAAAGTGGTGGGAAAGTGGAAAGAGGATTAGGGCACCCTGACTGGGACTAGTGCACCTATGGGTGCCCTGGTACTAGCCTGGGAAACCCACTCAAGGATAAAATGATGAAAAACAAAAAAAATAGACTAGAAAAGTATGTGCTAAATTTTGGCAGTGATGACAAAAAGAAAAGTAAAATGGCCAAAAGATAGGGATTAATTAGTAATTTCTTCACTCAAAAACCATATGAATAGTAGTATGATACTGGGACTAAATAATGTCTAAATTGTATGATTTTTTTCTATAATTCACATCTCACCATGATGTTGTGATTAGTTTTAGATAATTGTCTAGTGCATTGATCATCAATTCTTCTTGAGGTACATGTTTTTGGAATCCTTCTAAGAATGCATATAGATTAGACGTCCTGAAAAACTATGGAGTTTTTTTCCTTCTACCTGCACCAATTTCATTGGTCTCACTTCATATTATTTTCACAACCAATGTTTCAAACCTTCCTCTAAGTCTGCAACAATGGAGGATGTGATTTACCATGGAATATGAATTTTTCCATTTGGTTTAGTATAATCTTGATCATGCCTTAAAAAATCATATAGGTGTGATATTTCAAAGTTAGTTGGGGACCAAATGTTATATCAGGATTCTTCATCTGCAAATGGATTCTTGTGTGGTTTTCCTCAAAAATTTCCCTATTTGTGAATTTTTTTTACCTTTACTTTGTATTATGGGTTTATAGTCTTTTCTTAATGTCCTACTGTGTAGAAGGAAAACTAAAAGTAATGAAAGAAAATAACAAATAGAATATAATGCAAAACTTCCTTCAATTCCCTCTCGTAACCTCAGATCAGATAGATGAAGTGTGGAATGGAGTACCAAAATTTTTAGATCTCTTTGGATGATTTGGTTGTGGACACTCTAAACGTGGTTCCAAATGGAAGAAGAATGTTAGGAGAAATGGATGATCAAATGGACAACATTTCAGTATTGAAATTCCAATAGAAAATGGGTAGAGTGTTGATATAAATGCTTAAAGCTTCCAAGGGATGAAAGGTGAAGGATTGGGCCTCATATTTATAGCTAAAGGAGAGGTCATGGATTATGGATCAAGGTTTGAATGAGTTGTAGGAAAATGAATGTATTGTCCTAAATTAGAAAGTTTATTTGTTCTATGCAAATGGATGGTTTGAATATTAATTTAAGGGGGAATTAATATTTAGTTGGTTTTTTATTTTATTCGAGAAGGTGGTTGTACATGAATATTTATCTTCCACCTTTATAGGTTTATATAACTTGAGTGGAGTGAACTAGTTCAACTTGAGTGAGTTCGATAGTGTAGTGGAGATGAATGGAGGGTGAGTGGATAATTAGCTATTTATTTAATTAAATAGATAAATAAATTATCCAAGGGGTGTGAATGTATGCTTAAACATGATAGAATTATCTAAATTAATTTTAAAGGGATGTGGGTGAATTCTAATGGAATGTGAGATGGTAGTGGTGTAGAATGAATTCAAGAATTAGTTTGGAACATTGTGCAGGTAAAAGGGATGACTAAGAATGGGTACATATTTTTAGGGTGTTTATATTTACCCCTCTTTAAAGTGTTATTATGAAGTAATAAATTTTTAAATATAGTAGACACGTGTAGATCAATGGGTGCATGACAGGGAAACATGGTGAACCTTCTTGATTTGTCCCAGTCAAGAATTTGGATTACCAATGAGTATGGATTATGCTAAGGGATTATCTCCTTAAAAAAATGGGATACGTGAAAAAGCAGTGGATAACCGCTTGATAGGAAAAAGGAAAAGGTGAATGATTCGAGAATGATTATGCTGGTGAGAAAAAATTCTGGGTGGACAAATTAGGTGTCTCCACCAATGTTCATGGGGCTACGCCACTCTGTATAGAATGGTAAAGCTCCCATTATTGAATGTAAACTAATCTTGATCCTATCTAAATGTTGTGGGCAGCCAAATTAGTTGAGGATAACATAAGGAAACTCCACTAAATCTATGGAAAAGTGTTTTTTTCGGGTACAAGGGAGGAAATTAGAGTGATGAGGGAAAAGGGGGGAAATTAGGAAAGGAAGATTACTTCTGTGAGTATATTGTAGAGCTCACACCCACTAACCAGAGTAGTTCAACATTCAATATAGAGGAAAGCACAATGAAGCTATCTAGAAGGATTGACAACCTGAGACACCAAGTTATTAGATTCATCTATCAAAGATATAAAGCTCTTACATCACTATACTCGTAAAGTGCATGAAAGAGGGAAGTAGAAGAAACACGAGATGTTTATAATAACTATGTTTATTTCATCAACGATGAGAGGAAACCATGAATACAAAGCTTCACACATTCAGACATGTTGGAAAACATACACTCTTTTCCTTGATTGACATTTACTTAAGTTTTAAAAAGCAAGGGAAAAGAAAAAAGCATTTAGAATAAATTTATCTTTATTTCATGTATATTTATGACACAAAGTCCAACAACATATTACAATCCACTATTGCTACAAAGTATAAAATTTTCATAATGCAATTTTCAAGATCCTTTGGAATGGAGAAGACATTCCAATTTATAGCAATGTGGATTAACTCTTCGCCTATCCCCCCACATGAATCTTCATTGTCTTATTCAACTCGTGACTTTTTACCTTCCTAGGAAGTTAGAAATAAGTTCCTTTTTATAAATCAAAGGGATTTTTACAATTCAATTTTATAAAGTCGCTTAAATGAATGAGACAAATTACTATAATTAAGCCCAAAAAAGAATTAGAAAGGGGAGAGAAAGAAGAGGGAGAAAGAAAGAATAAGGGAGAGGTTTCTCCATAGCATGAATGAGGAAACCTTAACTTTTGATGAATAGCTTGCCAACGATGACTATGCAAAAACACCTTAGACCATGAAAAGAGTGTTTAAAAACATTGTTTCAAGATCTTACCGTGTGAGCTCAGGATGGTAACAAGAATTTATCATGAAGATCATCCTTAACACTCAATTGATGAAATCCTTAACTTTTTGAATTCATCTCAACCAACTTACTCTAAATTGCCCAACTCATCGGGAGATGGTGATAGATCCACCTTCTCAACCTTATGATGCTCAGTCTTGCTTCTAAACACAAATTTGATTCCTTAAGACCTATGAGAAGGATAAAATAACTTGTTTGAGATATGAAACCATCTTGAAACCATGAAAGGATGAAAAAAAATAGTGATATAAGTTTTTTTTTATTATTATTATTGGAAAATAGTTTTTTGAAAGGGACTATACCCTTGAGTACAACAAAGGGCCTAGGAGCCAGAATAGGAATGAAAATTAGAGAAAAAAGGATCAGAATCCAAGTATGAAAATGAAGCCCAAAGTAGCCAAAAAATAGCTACCTAAACAAGACAAAATAGCAAAAACTCTACACAAAAGCAACAAAGAAACCACAAAAAACAAACAAGAGCAGCTAAAGCACGTACAACTACTTCTTAGCAGCTTTGTCGATGCTGGTTTTGATGTTCTTCCAGGATCTAAACATTGCCAAATTTGTCATGTGGGTAACATCAGTCTTATCCAACTGATCAATGGTCCTTTTGCTTTCCTTATCATTGCCCCAAAGTGTTGCTGGAACTCCGCTGAGATTGGAGACACTTCTGATATGTTGCTCAATGAATTCCTCAATCACACTAAAAATGGCCATATTGTAGTCATGACGAGTTTTGGCCTACCCTAAACAGTATTCTAAGGAGTTCAGCTTCTTGTAGATATCTTCAATCTGGCTGTTATCAATATCCACCTCCTCCTCCTCCTTCCTCTTTCCTTTCCGTTTTGCCAAGTTCTTAACCTCATCCTTTAACAACTTCATTTCAGCTTCTAAGGCATCCATCCTTTTTGTAGAGCTCTCCATATGCACATCTCAAGAACTAGCATTGCTAATATTCAGGAGGTCATGTGCAATTTCAATTTCATGAGGGCCCTTCCCCGTATCAAGAGTATCGAGGTTAAGCCTTCTAGATTCCCTGGTGACTGGTCTGGCTGAGGTGGAAGCGAGGTGGGGGTTGGGAGCAGTAGCAGGGGGAATGGAAGAAGAAGCCTGGATGGACAGCAGGGGGGTGATAGTAGCGGTGGCAGGGGCAGAGAGTGGAGAAAAGGGGCTAACAGCAACAAAACCTGGCATAGGGGGAACAGAGCTATGAGAGGAAGGGAGATCAGGATACCTAAGAAGACAAAATTTATGTAGTAGCAAAATAAGCCCTTGGTGTAAAGGAACCGCCTGGGTATGCTTTTGAAACTCCAAAATGGAGCGCTCAAGAGAGTTCAGAAAATAATGGGGGAAACAAACCCAGCGATTCCTATGGAAGTGGTTGAGAAAGATAAGGTGCTTAGCAGGTATGGTGACAAACCTCCCTTCTAAAGAAATGAATCGTATCATCATGCGAGTAACCTCATCATAAGGCAGAGGGATTGAGCTAACAAGCAGGCCCGTGGTAATATAGATCAGCTTCTCAGATCCCTCCACAAATCTCCTCTCTTCAACATCTCTGTTGACCCTTTTGTTAAAAAAATGGTAGCCCTCCATGCTAAGACCTGTCACTTCAACAATAAGCTCCTCGTTGACCAAGATCTTCTGCCCCCCATATTCCACATTCCTCTCCTTCCAATCCTTCGTAAAACACACTAAGATGCTTTGATCATGTCCCTAAACCTTCTCCATGAAGTTGGTGATGCCGCCCTTGCTGAGTATATTCCATAACTCAACATTATCCTTCCAGTTCGGGTCCGCACTAGCCTAAATTTGGCAAGGGGGACCTCTCATCTTCACTGTGCTTAACTGTTTGCAACAAATTCCAAAATCCTTGAGAGCACTGAAGCCAGTCTATTTTTTACTGTTGTAATCCACACAATGTTGAAAATGAGATCCGTTTCTATTCCTACGAATGTCTGCGTGTCTGCTGATCTGAGCCTGCGGAAATCTACATGTGGGAATAACGGCTTTTTTGCTAGCCCAATCCCTATCATCAATTACCTTATTACTGTCTTCAGTATCCGTGGAGCCTTGTATATAAATTTTAGCAAGAACAGTGCTACCCGCCTATGCGATTTTCATATCAAACTAACTCCACTTGGACTTCCCCATATACTTCACACTATATTGATTATTCGACAGGATTTGCATAATCATAGTTTTCAAGTCAACACGTGTGGGATTTTTATTGATACTGATCCACACCCAATAATCATATCTTAACTCAAGAAATTGTGTGCATATAGAAATCCGCATGAATGCTGTTTTGAAGCTTCTTAGGGATACTATTGTTATCCCAAACAATGTGATTAACATTAATGCCATAATTAGCCAGCGCATCTGCCAATTTATTACCCTCTCGGTAAGTATGCATGATCCTGATGTTATTGAATGTTTGACAAATACTTATGGACTCTGAGATAAAATCTTTGATGCTCCAACTTGGAGATGAGCAATTTTTAAGGAGATTAATAATATTCAGGGAGTCCCCTTCAATAATGAGGTTCTGGATATTTTGAGTCTGGGCAATTCTCAGGCCCCATAAATCAGATAATGCTTCAGTAAAATGATTGGTTTGGATTCCCATTTTCCCATCATACGCAGCAATCAGACTACCTTTATGATCCCGTATCACTCCTCCCCCTGCCGTAATCCTAGGGATCCCCTTAGAGGCCCCATCACAGTTCAACTTAAACTAATTAAAATCAAGAGGATGCCATTTAATCAAAGATCTATCAATGTTATTCCCAGGATTGCTATGACTATTGACAGTTCCAATCTACCAATTGGATAAGATATATTCTTCATTCTTAGGATATCTCTTGTTCTTGGGGGGTTTAAATCTAGCAATGTTCTCTTTGATACCATTAGAGATTTTACAAATACTAAGTTTATAGTTTTGCTTCTTATTTCTGAAGATAATATCATTTATATCCTTCCATATCCTCCAGATTAAATGAGGGATAGCCAGCTTCAAGATCCTTTTGATAACACAATTCCTAAAGGGTGGATTCCATTGAGTCCATAGCTGATTTAGATCCTTCAGCACCACCCATAGAGCTTCAAATTTAGAGAGGGAAAAACTCCATATTCTGGTAGCATACTCACAATGTATGAACAGATGACTGATATACTCAGAATATTTCTTACAAAGATGACACCTATTAGGAATTATAAATCCTCTTCTCATCAGGTTGTCAGTGGTAAGAATCCTAACTCTGATAGCCAGCCAAAGGAAAAAAAATATTTTAGGAGTTAATTTAGTCATCCAAATCTTATTCCAATTGAACTCTGTTTGACTATTGTGGAAGAAATTATTATAACCAGTTTTGACAGAGTAATTCCCATCATTGGAATCCAGTTGACTTAAGGGAATAAGATCTAATTGATCTTGAAGGGAGGAAGTATTTTTCATCAGATCATTTCTCTCCATAGAAATTTTTTTCCAATTCTTGTTGGTACCATTTTCCTCAATATAGGACCCTTTATTTTAATGCCATACTTGCTTACAAGACTGTCCTTAACAATCCCAAATCTATCCATGAGATTGCCATTAAAACAATTATCATCCCAGAATTTAATGTCCCTACCATCCCCCACTTTCCATTTACCACCCTGCTTAATGAAATTTCTACTCTTAACCAGATTGTTCCAAAAGATGGAACCAAAGGGAAGGTGATCATCTTGCAGGAAAGAGTGCACAGATTGATGATTTAGGTATTTTTCTTTGATTAAATCAATCCATGGTTGTTTCTTAGACAACTTTCTCTAGCCCATTTTAGCAATGAGGGCCTCATTCATTTTCTCAATTTCTTTTATACCCAGACCTCCCATAAACTTCGGGGTGCAAACCTTATCCCAAGCCACTAAGTTAAATTTGAACTTCTCTTCCATGCCTTGCCATAAATTTTTTTTCTGAATCCTTTCAATCTTATCTCTAAAGGAAGAGGGGATCTTGTAGAGTGACATGACATAAATGGGCAGATTTTGAAGAGTACTTTTAATGAGTAGGAACTTTCCAGTACTAGATAAAATGGCTCATTTCCAATTGGCCATTTTTTTTTGGAATCTCTCCAAGAAATCATCCGACACCTTGCTAGAGACTTTCCTAGTGCTGAGAGGAAGGCCCAAGTAAGTGGCTGGAAGAGCACTTATTTTACAACCTATAATTTTAGCAATTTTAAGTTCCCTTTCCTCAGGAGTGTTGAAAAATAAGATGGAGCTTTTATCATAATTGATCTCTTGCCCAGAAGTAGATTTGTAGAGCCGCAATAAAGCCTTGGTAGCCTTGGCTTCAATGACTGATGCTAGAAGAAGAATGATAGTATCATCCGCAAATTGCTGATGGGAGACAGCTTGACTAATGGAAGTGGGCTTAGAGCCATTTAGAAGACCATCATTAACTGCTTTGCCAATTGTTCTACTAAGGATGTTAGCCAAAAGAATGAAGAGCAAGGGGGAGATAGGGTCCCCTTGTCTAAGCCCTCTGCTACTGGTGAAAAAAACCACAGGCTCACCATTAACCACCACTGAGAATCTAGCCGTAGAGATACAAGCCTTAATAATTTTTCTAAATTTTTCCGGAAAACCAAATTTAGTTAAGACTTTGTCAAGGAAAACCCAAGAGACCTTATTAAAATCTTTATTCATATCAAGCTTGAGGACCATATTTGCCTTATAATTATTTTCCATAGAATGTATGGTCTCGTGAACCATAATCACTTCATCTTGTATAATCCTTCCTTTGATAAAGCCACTCTGCTGACTTGAGATTAGATCATTCATAATGAGCTGAAGCCTAGTAGTAATAATTTTGGTAAAAATTCTATAGATAGCATTCACAAGGCTAATAGGTCTGAAGTCTTTGAAATCTTTAGCATCCATTTTTTTGGGGGCCAGCACAATGTGAGTATTGTTTAGCTCTTTCAAAAGATTACCCGTTCTATAAAATTCATTCACCACTCTAAGAAGATCCTCTGAGCAGATTTCCCAAAATTTCTGGAAATTTTTTATAGAGAACCCATCCAGACTAGGAGCCTTGTCACCCTCTAAAGCAAATACATCCTTTTGCAGCTCTTCAAGCATGACTACAGAGATGGTAGTGATATAAGTTACTATAGAGATGGTAGCATCTTTCTGCAACTGGAAGTGAAAACTGCTATTTTTCGAAACCAGGTTCTAGGAGTTGATATTTCGGGAAGGTTACATTTTTGAACATGTCACTTACAGTGAGGTGTTTATTTCATGTTCCAAGCTTGTTTCATATTTCTTGGGGTTAATTTAAATAGCTTTATATTTTTATAAAAAAAAAAAATTTGTGTTTTTTATTTTTTGACCCGCGTGCCCTAGTTTTCTATTTGTGGTTTTAGTTGTTGTTTCTTCTAGAGGGAATTTTCCATTTTTGAAAAATTACTAAAAATGGAAAGTGTGAACAAATAGAACTAGATATATTTACAAGCTGAAATTCCATATATAATATTGACGAAAAAAATTTGGATTTGTTCTGGGTTTTTACTCTTCAGTCCCTGTTTAGATTTTCAGGTTCATTTGCTTCATGGATTGACAAAAAATGGCAGAAGAACACCCTAGGGAAAAAATTTTAAATGGTTTCCATAAAAAATGGGATGTATTTCGATATTTAGTTTTCTACAGCTCCAAGGTGTTTTGATGAGTAATATTTTCTCAAAATTTCACTCAGATTCGATGAACGGTTTGGGAGATATGAGTTATTATTTGTTTTGTTGCCCCTAGTGTTTTTGGCAGCTCATAGCCATGGATTTTTATCAGAGATATACTTTTATTGGGTTTCAACATCAAATAATGGTTGAAAAATTTTGGTTGATTTTTTTTGAGTGGCCTAGATTCAACAACAATGGACGAGAGGAAGGATTGTTGGCAATTTGAGATTTCTCGTGCTTACGTGAAGAAGAACTAGAATCAGCAATAAGCAACATGACAATAAGAAAAAACTACATATTTTTAATGTTTGGGAAGGATTTAAATTTTTTTCACAAACTATACCAAGGTCTTGGTGCAATTGGTGCAAAATAATTCACCCCATCCCTATTTGGCCACTTGGCATGACGTGGTTAGCTAAGGCATAAAGGTGAGGGGCTAAGAAAATGTGCACAGGGGATTAGATTGCAAAAAGGTACTTAGAGGAGGACACATTGGGTTCTAGGGGTTTAAATGGAAGGGGGAAGCATCAAGTGAAACAAGGCCTTTGTGCACAAAAGTGTGCCATTCTCCTGTTGGTCCAAATTTTCACCAAAAAATGACAAACTACTTTACCTTGTGGAGCAACTTGTTGAGGCCATAACTTGAGTTCCCAAAAGAGTTTTTTAATGAAAATTTATATTATTTTTCATTAAAATGGGCTTATTAATCCAATGGTGGTGGTATAATTACTTTTTCTTACTGAAATCCCTATAAAATTAGGATTTTTGTTCTTGCTACAAGGTTGTGCATGTCAAAAATAGATTGTAGATAGAGTGCACCTAGGTGTTGTGAAATTTTTTGAAATCGCCATATTTTAGGGATATGAATTATATTTTCTACTATATATTTTTTGACCCCTAATTCCTCACATAACTCCTAGTATTTCTTCTCAAATCTTAGGATCTATTTTGGCACAATGCATTACTCAGGCCTCCAAGACCCACTTTTGTTGAGATTGCTCCAAAACTTGTGAAACTTCCAAAAACTTTCAAAAAATGATTGCACAATATTATCAGATATTTGGTACACCTCCTTTATGATTTCATTCCTTTCATTCCACTCTGGGGGTGTGTAATAGCTTCAAGAAGACTAAAGAATAGCCTTGCCCAAGCTTTTCAAAAAGCTTGTTTTGATGGATCTTGCCTTAGAAGCACTTGGAATGACTGGATATCCCTATCACCTATGGGTACATTGAAACAGCACATGGGATTGCTTCAAAGAGATGGTATTTGGTTGAATTATGGATTAGGTTGATATGAACAAGGGTTAAAAATGACCTTTGAGTAAATTTTTTTAGGTAGGGTATGGTTGTCATGCTTGAAAATTGGAAATTTTCTTGTTGCACATTTGTGTGACAACAGATTAGAAGGATGATGGGATGTATTTTTCTCATATATTTATATTCCATTCAAATATTTTATTTTAGAGAAACCTTATTTTGTTTTTGAACAATAGATTTTTCACCATGATTATTAAAGAGTCATGATGTTTAACCCATTATGTGTGTAAACAAACACACACATAGAAAATGAAATATAAAACGTAAAACAAACCCAATATATGCAATAAATGTATGTACCATGGCTATAAATGAACCAAGATGATAAATAAGTAATTTTAATTGGTTAAGAAATAATATCAACAATGCAACACAACTATAAACAAATATAATTAACTATGCCCCCAATGTGTTCCACAGTGATAATTGAACAAATTTGGATGCCCTCAAGAAAATATTCATGTAAGGGGATTAGATCAAACTGAAAGAGTGGGGTCAAGTGACACTCTTTTTTGGATCCATAGTGAATATTAATTTTAGAGTGAAATGGTTCATTTCCCCCAAGCAAGGATCCATGCAAGGGAGAAAATGAGAGCTAAGATTGCCCCAAGTGAGGATACACATAAGGGATTGGATTTATTGGACTTACCCCCAAAAAAGGATGCATATTAGGGGTAAGATGATTTGTTTTGGTAGTCGTAAGACGGTTAGAAAAATCACTAGGATAGGAGTTAAATGTTTGATTTCATTTATTTGTGTTGATTTTTGTGTGATTATTGAATTTTGTAAAATTTTAGGATTTTTTGAGTATTTGAATGTTTTTTTAGTTTGATTGTTTATTTTTTAATTTTTTTTTATTATTTTAGTTTTTTAGGATCTAGTTATAACAGCATGTGAGATTTAATTGGAGGATCTATGACCCATCCGAGTATACATAAACATGTAAAGGATTATAAAGATCAAGGCATGGATGTGAGTGAAAATAAATAGGATGAAGATGGATGAACATCATAAATGCAAAGAATAATAAAAAACACTTGTTTGGGATGAAACGATAAGATGGACTGGATGAAGGAACTATATAAGTGAATGTGCTAAAATTCCCCTAGCACAAGAGGTATGTATGCATGGACAGGGAATAAAATCTCTTCAAATGAACTGCATTCATGGGCTCTTTAATCTCTTTTCCATCTTTAGTGGATAGCTTGTATCTGTTGGATCTAAATTTTATAGTGATTAAGTAAGGACCAAACCAATTGAATTCAAAATTTTCTTTCTTCTCCCGATATTTGGTTGTATTTTTTTAATTTTATTTTAGAACAATGTCTCTTATCTCGAATTGTCACAGATTGATTTTTTTTTTTCTAGTTTCAATGAAGTCAATTCTGATACACTTTGAGATGGTCCAAAGCTTAAAGATTATTTTCATCTATGATATCAAGCTCAACAAGGAAAGCTTGTTGATAATCATCTTCATTGATGAAATGTTGAAGGGATGCATAGAGTGATGGGATCTCAACCTCTATAGGTATTACATTTTCAAAACCATATACAAGTGAGAATGGAGTGGTTCCTGTGGGGGTACGAAAGGATGTATGATATTCCTAGAGTGAAGGATATACTTGTGTATGCAAATTATGGCCATGTTTATCAAAAAAAATTCAATGATGGATTTTAATGTCTTTTTGGAAGCTTTGGATTTACCATTCCATTGGGGACAGTAAGGAGTAAACCAATGAAGGTGGATGTTGAAACATTTGGCTAAGCCTTTAATAGATTTATTTTTTAATGACTTACTATTATCTGTAACAAGAGACGATGGAATTCCGAAGTGAAAAATAAGATGATTGATTATGAATTTTGAAATATTACTACAAGTGACATAGTTGATAGACATTTCCTCTACCCACTTGGTAAAATAATTCATAACTGTGATAATGAATTTATGGCCATCGAATGAGGTAGGGTTGATTTTTTCTATAAGTTCAAGACCCCGTCAAGAAAATTAAAAGGTGTAGTGATCAATTTGAAGGCTTGAAAAGGTGCATGAATTATATTTCCATATAGTTTGAAATTTACATACTTCTTAATAAATTTGCATGAATCAAAATCCATGGTAGGCTAATAGTAACTATCATGTAACATCTTATTTGTTAACACCATGCCACTTGTATGTGCTCAAAAAATACCAGCATGTACCTCTTATAAGGTTTGGAGAAATTCATCTTGGTTGAGATATTGTAAGAGAGTCCCATCATAGCCTTTTTGATAAAGGGTTTCAACAATTATGGTATAGCGTGAAGCACGTTATGCTAAGGCTCTTTTATTTTAAGAGTTCATGTTTTTAGGATAATTGTGGTCACGAATGAAAGTGTAAATGTCATGATACCAAGGATTATCAGGACCAACTATGTCACAAACCCAAGTTGACTTAGGAAAATTGTAAGCTAGAACCAGAAGATGTTCAATGAGAAACTCGGTATGTGATTGATGGGAGCTAAAAACATGAAGGGATCTGAAATTCACTATAGAATTTGCTGATTTATTTTGAATGTGAGGAATTGGTTTAAATGTGATCAAATGAAAATAACCTCTAAGGCTATCCACCATGAGATTGTAAGGAATGATATTTTCATCTTTGACTTGGTATTAATTTGTGACTTATTTGATGATCAAAATTGAATCTGTAAACACTGTCATCTCTTTGAGATTCCATGAGATTTCCAATTTCAATATATTTATGAGGGCTTTGTATTCTACAATATTGTTTATGCAGGGGAAGGCCAAGTGGAAATATTTGGGAATAATATTACCATCTTGCATGATAAGTAAAATACCAGCTCCTGACCCATGGACATTACAAGATCCATTAAAATAGAGGGTCGAAGAAGGTATTGTGTCAACATATAAAAAATATTCATCTAGAAATCAAAATGAAGTGGTTTTGATCTTGGTAGAGGTGTTATAGTGAGCTAATTTGTAATAGATGATCCTTTGATTTCCTTTCAAATATAAAACTTGAATATAAAACTCACTACGTAGAATGTCCTTACTTGACATTCTTCATGTGAGAATGATTCTAGATATTAGATATTTGAGAGAATATAATTTTGCAATGAGTTTTGTTATGTGATTGATAAAATAGTGACGTAGTTTGTGTAGACACAAAATCACACACTTTGGTACATGTTTAGATCCTAAAAACATAATAACATTTACATGATTCCTAAGCAGGAAAAATAGCGGTTCAAAACTATCTTTGGCCTATTTTTTTTAATTTTTGGTCTTGCACACCCTAGAGCCCAGTCAAAAATTTACTTTTTTATATTTTATGGCTTCATACACCAACGTCAAACCAAGACAATAGCTCCCAGACACTCTTTTCCCCTCTGGGTGCCCTTGACCCTTTCTTATCTTACTCATTCCTTTTGGGTCTCTTTTATCTTTTGGGCATTGTTTTCACTTATGGGTCAGCCTTCTAGTTGTCAATTAAGAAATTCAAACAAGGGAATCATATAAATATATAGTTATGGTTTCAAAATGAAGGACCAAAGACTAATAATTACTATTACCACCTAATATTGCATTCAAAAGGCACCAAAAGCACTTAAAGGCATCCCTTTAGGATCCATATAAGGGATAAGGGACTGCATGCACTGTAGAGGAAGGGGAATTTTATTCTATTCCATCCACATATTTTACATCATTGACCAAATCCAACTCACTATCTAGTGCATCTTAAAGAAGGGTGTCATAGGGAAAAATTTCTACACACACACAAGAACTACATGGAGTATGAGATGTAGTACAATGCTCGATTGTAATTTCACTCTTCAGGTGACCATTGGGGTTATTCTGACTCCCCATTCTACATTTCCCTTTTTAGGTTTGATGTGGTTTGTGGGCTTGTATAAGTGAACTTCACTTTTGCGGGTTACAGGTATCTTAGGTGATCAAAGACTGAATATTAGGTGATCAACATCGAACAATTTTGACACCCCTGTGACACTATAAAAATCATATCTTGAGCTCCTATCCAATCATGAGCACCCATTTCTAGTCTCATGTTCTCATTCATCCCTGCCTTACTGCAGGCACCCCTGTCTTGCTATGGGAACCCATGTCCAATAATATCTGTGAGTTAAAGAATTTATAGTGAGTAGTTACAATAGTCTTCTCAGTCTTTTCATCACTTTACCCTATCAAAAATACAACTAGATTACGTGTAAACTAGCTAAGTCTCTTTATCCATCTATTGTTCTTAGGATATTATACTTTACATGATTATTTTATTGTGTCTTAATGTATTTTAGCAATTATACATCCATTATTTATAGTAGATACTATGTAATATGGTTTAATAAATTTTATTTTTATTAAATCATTTGGTGAACCCATTCACTTGAACCCTTCCTTCTTATGCATGCTACATGTAGTGGTCGATTTGGGTATTTTGAGAACTTTGAGCTTCCTCAATTTATCTGTAGGGTTTTTAAATCAATGGTTGTATCTAATAATCCTTTTACTACCTCACAGAATGTTCCTCTTGAATACATTAAAACATCTAATAGTGAAAAATCATACAATGATGACACTAACATTGATTGAGAACAATTAGAAAAGCTCACTAATTTCCATCAAATGTTGTATACCAACCCTCTTCATATTTTTCATGATCTCAATGATTTACTTACTGTTAAACACTCTTGAGATGTTTACCTCTTGTAGGTTCCTCTTTGGTTTCCATGGCCTCCACTCAACTCCTTAACATCCCTACTTCCATTGCCACTATTACCACTCCACTTATTTAGAATAAATTTTACCTCTTCAATTTAAGATAATAAATAAGATGATAAAAATTACCAAACCTCGTAGTGGTGGGTTTTAGAGGTACCTGCGGATGTGGATGGATGATGTTTGATTTTTGCACTCTATGTATCCAATGAATTAGTTTTTATCCTACAAATAATGTTGCAATCACAGACACTACACAAAATATTTATTAGTAAAAATAGTAAGCACATTGCCTAGCAAAGCCCAATCCCTAGAAGCCACATGACTTCCTTGCAAGGATATCAACTTGTTGTTTACAAAATCAAGTGGTTTTGAAAATGAAACATGATATAATGAATGGTAAATTTTATAAAAAAATAATATTTTATTACAAACATATATATAATGGATGATGAAATATGAGATACATAGACTATGGCTCAAAATTCAGAGTCTAAATCAGTGTCAAAATTTTCAGATGAAGGTGAATCTTCCCCTTTAGTAAAATCAATGTCTTCTAGATAGTATGAATTATCGTGGTCACTGAATTCTTCCCTAAATAAGGCATAAACATAATCACGTTATTCCTCCTATATATCAAAATCAGATTGTTCTGAATTAGTCGGATCTTTGGATTCGGATTCAAAGCTAAATTTTTCTTTTTGGGCTTCATACTAGTATTCGAACGAGGCCAAGTCAGCTCGAAGGTGTAAAACTTCAAAATAGACCTCCAAAAACTTTTATGTGGCCTCACAAATCCTCTGAGTGGATTCAAGGTTGTTTTGTAGCTGGTTTAAAGGAGCTGAGTTAATCACACATAATTCCAAGTCATGGAGAACGTTGTATTGTTCTCAGTGAAGGGGATAACAGATAATAGGTAGTGAATGGATGTTATTTATCTCATTTCCTTTCCACCTAAAGTCATCTAAACAATGCATGCTTGACAATATGTTAGCGTTAATAAAAATATATAATATAAAATATAGATAAAACTAGATTAATTTTGTAAACGATAACAATGTGTAGGAATCGAGGGTGATTCAATGAATCATAGGTGATTCTAGGGAGTTCTAAATAGTCTAATAAAATTGTAATCTTCAATCAGTATATTTGAAGCTATAAAATCTCAAAGGACTAAAGTGAGTTAATAAATTAAAAAAATTATTTGAATAAGGAAATAGGATTTGTAGGATATGATCTGACCTTGAATGAGTGTGAAAATGGATCTTGAAGCTTGAATGATGATTTTTTGATCTCCCACAAACTCTAAAATGATTCCTTTACTTGGTCAACTAATATAGATGCTAATACCTGGACAATAACGTGTTGATGTTGATTCAATATGGGACTGATGAACTCTCATAGAAGGCTTGAGGTTTGAAAATGTGAGTAGATGATCCCATAAGGAGGCTAAAATTTAGACTTAAATAATCATTGGTGATTTAACAAATCACCAGTGATTTTGGCCATTTGGAATATGTTTAAAAAAGTCATGAAACCATTATCTAATTCATGTTTTCTTGTTCATGTTTTTGGGAGATGGGATTTTTGGTTGGTTTCAAAAGTGTCGTGTTGTTTAATGAGGGTGTCGGGGAAGGGATTTTATTAGTTAGATATGTTATAATTTAGGCGAGTTTGTTTAGGCATATGTATTAGGTTGTTTTATTAAGATATATCGAACACATGAATATATGATTCTTTGTGATAATATAAGATTTTAGTAAAGATGATAGAGGATTTATAAAAATACCCATGATAGAGTGTCGGGATAAGAATTTAGGGGAAATTTTAAATAATATTTAGGGAGCTTACTTAGGTGAATTAAAATATCATGGGATATAATATTATTTTTATGAGGAAATATTTTAGTTATCATGATTAATGTAATATGATGATATTGGCAATAGGGATAATTAAAATGAAGATAACAAGTGAAAAATTTTAGTGTCTACACCACTCAGTTATCCTGTCACTTCTAATGCAAAACCTAGTTCTTATTGAAACACTCATGACCTAGCTTCTTATATTAGGATCTTCAAGCTCAAATCTGTCAACTGTAGCATCCTTCTCACACTCCTCTCCATCTCTTGACGCTTCCTTTCCCCTGCACACCCCTTTCACACCCACCATCTCTATTATCCACTTCCTCCCAACTTCATTAAACCTAAATTTCCTACCTTCAATGGTAATGGTGACCCTGAAGATCATCTACAATCCTTTCATGTGGCATGCCTTGACATTGGAATGATCATACATTGTTAGCTAAGATCTTCCTGGAATTTTTACAATATTACACCATGCGTTGGTTATATGATCTACATGTTCACTTGGTAGCTTTTTACACATTTACTCAATGTTTTCCTCATTATAGACACAAAATCATGCACTTGGTACATTTCTAGTCCTAATCACATAGTTTCATTCCTGTGATTCCTAAGTGAGAAAATTAAGTAATTAACTATTACCTTTGGCCTTTTTGCTTTACTTCTTATCTTCTTCATAGTCTTCTACAACAACCCTACTACCAGGCTGACCTTCATGCTTTATCTTTTTTGGCTCTGGACACCGGCACCCATCCAGGATGCCAACCCTTAGCTTCCCTCCTGCCCTCTAATGCACCCGAACTATGTTACATCTTGTTCGCCCCTTTTGGGCCTCTTTATAGTTTGGGCCTCTTGTTTTCTTATGGGTCAGCCTTTTAGTGGTTAATTATGAAATTCAAACAAGGGATCATATAAATAAATAATTTTAATTTGATCAAGTAAAGAACCACTGTAAGCTCTAATATAAGGACGCAAACCAATTTGAATTCAAAATTTTCTTTTTTCTTCTCCCCGATATTTGTTGTATTTTTAATTTTATTTAGAAAATTTCTCTTACTCGACTTGTCACAGATTGATTTTTTTTTTTCTAGTTCAGATCAATAATCATTCTGATACACTTTGAATGGTCCAAGCATTAAAGATTATTTCATCTATGATATCAGCTCAACAAGGAAAGCTTTGTTGATAATCAAATCATCTTCACTTGATGAAATTGGGTTGAAGGATGCTAGAGTGTGGGATCCTCAACATCTTAGGTATTACTTTTCAAAACCATATACAAGTGATAATGGAGTGGTTCCTGTGGGGTACGAAAGGAATGTTATGATACTCTAGAGTAAGGAGAATATTGTTTATGCAAATTAATTGGCCATGTTTATCAAAAAAATTCAATGATGATTTTAATGTCTTTTGGAAGCTTTGGATTTACCATTCCCATTCCTTGGGGACAGTAAGGAGTAAAACCAGAAGGTGGAGTTGAAAAACATTTGGCTAAGCCTTTAATAGATTTATTTTTAATGACTACTATTACTTCGTAACCAAGACGATGGAATTCCGATGAAAAATATGATTGATATGAATTTTTTAAATATTACTACAAAGTGACATCGTTGATAGACATTTCCTCAACCCACTTGGTAACATAATTCATAACTGTGATAATGAATTTATGGCCACGAATGGTAGGGTTGATTTTTTCTATAGAAGTTTCCAGCCCCCGTCAAGAAAATTAAAAGGTGTAGTGATCAATTTGAATGCTTGAAAAGTGGCATGATTATATTTCCCATATAGTTTGAAATTTACATACTTCTTAATAAATTTGCATGAATCAAAATCCATGGTAGGCTAATAGTAACTATCATTGTACATCTTATTTGTTAACACCCTGCCACTTGTATGTGCTCAAAAAATACAGCTGTACCTCTTATAAGGTTTGGAGAAATTCATCTTGGTTGAGATATTGTAAAGAGAGTCCCATCATAGCCTTTTGATAAGGGTTTCAACAATTATGGTTTATAGCGTTGAAGCACGTTATGCTAAGGCTCTTTTATTTTAAGAGTTCAGTTTTTTAGGATAATTGTGGTCACGAATGAAAGTGTAAATGTCATGATACCAAGGATTATCAGGACCAACTATGTCACAAACCCAAGTTGACTTAGGAAATTGTAAGCTAGAACCAGAAGATGTTCAATGAGAAACTCGGTATGTGATTGATGGGAGCCTAAAAACATGAAGGGATCTGAAATTCACTATAGAATTTGCTGATTTATTTGAATGTGAGGAATTGGTTTTAATGTGATCAAATGAAAATAACCTCTAAGGCTATCCACCATGAGATTGTAAGGAATGATATTTTCATCTTTGACTTGGTATTAATTTGTGACTTATTTGATGATCAAATTGAATCTGTAAACACTGTCATCTCTTTTGAGATTCCATGAGATTTCCAATTTCCAATAGATTTATGAGGGCTTTGTTATTCTACAATATTGTTTATGCAGGGGAAGGCCAAGTGGAAATATTTGGGAATAATATTACCATCTTGCATGATAAGTAAAATACCAGCTCCTGACCCATGGACATTACAAGATCCATTAAAATAGAGGGTCGAAGAAGGTATTGTGTCAACATATAAAAAATATTCATCTAGAAATCAAAATGAAGTGGTTTTTGATCTTGGTAGAGGTGTTATAGTGAGCTAATTTGTAATAGATGATCCTTTGATTTCCTTTCAAATATAAAACTTGAATATAAAACTCACTACGTAGAATGTCCTTACTTGACATTCTTCATGTGAGAATGATTCTAGATATTAGATATTTGAGAGAATATTAATTTTGCAATGAGTTTTGTTATGTGATTGATTTAACATAGTGACGTAGTTTGTGTAGACACAAAATCACACACTTTGGTACATGTTTAGATCCTAAAAACATAATAACATTTACATGATTCCTAAGCAGGGAAAATAGCGGTTATTCAAAACTATCTTTGGCCTATTTTTTTTAATTTTTGGTTCTTGCACAACCCTAGAGCCCAGTCAAAATTTCCCTTTTTTATATTTTATGGCTTCATACACCAACGTCAACCAAGACAATAGCTCCCAGACACTCTTTTCCCCTCTGGGTGCCCTTGACCCCTTTCTTATCTTACTCATTCCTTTTGGGTCTCTTTTATCTTTTGGGCATTGTTTTCACTTATGGGTCAGCCTTCTAGTTGTCAATAAGAAATTCAAACAAGGGAATCATATAAATATATAGTTATGGTTTTCAAAATGAAGGACCCAAAGACTAATAATTACTATTACCACCTAATATTGCATTCAAAAGGCACCAAAAGCACTTCAAGGCATCCCTTAGGATCCATATAAGGGATAAGGGACTGCATGCACTGTAGAGGAAGGGGAATTTTATTCTATTCCATCCACATATTTTACCATCATTGACCAAATCCAACTCACTATCCTAGTGCCTCTTAAAGAAGGGCTGTCATAGGGAAAAATTTCTACACACACACAAAGAACTACATGGAGTATGAGATGTAGTACACTGCTCGATTGTAATTTTCACTCTTCAGGTGATCATTGGGGTTATTCTGACTCCCCATTCTACATTTCCCTTTTTAGGTTCTGATGTGGTTTGTGGGCTTGTATAAGTGAACTTCACTTTTGCGGGTTACAGGTATCTTCGGTGATCAAAGACTGAATATTAGGTGATCAACATCGAAACAATTTTGACACCCTATGTGACACCTATAAAATCATATCTTGAGCTCCTACCAATCATGAGCACCCATTTCTAGTCTCTGTTCTCATTCATCCCTGCCTTACTGCAAGGCACCCCCTGTCTTGCTATGGGAACCCATGTCCAATAATATCTGTGAGTTAAAGAATTATAGTGAGTAGTTACAATAGTCTTCTCAGTCTTTTCATCACTTTACCCTATCAAAAATACAACTAGATTACGTGTAAACTAGCTAAGTCTCTTTATCCATCTATGTTCTTAGGATATTATACTTTACATGATTATTTTTATTTGTGTCTTAATGTATTTTTAGCAATTATACATCCATTATTTTATAGTAGATTACCTATGTATATGGTTTAATACATTTTATTTTTATTAAATCATTTTGGTGAAACCCATTCACTTGAACCCTTCCCTTCTTATGCATGCTACATGTAGTGGTAGATTTTGGGTATTTTGAGAACTTGAGCTTCCTCAATTTATCTGTAGGGTTTTTTAAATCAATGGTTGATCTAATAATCCTTTTTACTACCTCACAGAATGTTCCTCTTGAATACATTAAAACATCTAATAGTGAAAACTCATACAATGATGACACTAACATTGATTGAGAACAATTAGAAAAGCTCACTAATTTCCATACAAATGTTGTATACCCAACCCTCTTCATATTTTTCATGATCTCAATGATTTACTTACTGTTAACACTCTTGAGAGTTACCTCTTGTAGGTTCCTCTTTGGTTTCCATGGCCTCCACTCAACTCCTTCACATCCCTACTTCCATTGCCACTATTACCACTCCACTTATTTAGAATAAATTTTACCTCTCAATTTAAGATAATAAATAAGATGATAAACATTACCAAACCTCGTAGTGGTGGGTTTTAGAGGTACCCTCGGATGTGGATGGATGATGTTTGATTTTTTGCACTCTATGTATCCAATGAATTAGTTTTTATCCTACAAATAATGTTGCAATCACAGACACTACACAAAATATTTATTAGTACAAAATAGTAAGCACATTGCCTAGCAAAGCCCAATCCCTAGAAGCCACATGACTTCCTTGCAAGGATATCACTTTTTTTGTTTACAAAAATCAAGTGGTTTTTAGAAAATGACACATGATATCATGACTGGTAAAATTTTTTAAAAAAATAATATTTTTATTACAAACATATATATAATGGATGATGAAATTGAGATACATAGACTATGGCTCAAAATCAGAGTCTAAATCATTGCAAATTTTCAATGAAGGTGAATCTTCCCCTTTATAAAATCAATGTCTTCTAGAAAGTATTAATTTAGATCGTGGTCACTGAATTCTTCCCAAATAAGGCATAAAAATAATCCCGTTCTTCCTCCTATATATCAAAATCACGATTGGTTCTAATTAGTCCGGTACTTTGGATTTCGGATCACAAGCCTAATTTTTTCTTTTGGCTTCATACTAGTATTCGAACGAGGCCCAATCGCTCGAATTTGTAAAAACTTCAAATAGACCTCCAAAAACTTTTATGTGGCCTCACAATCCTCTGAGGTGGATGCCATGTTTGTTTTGTATCTGGTTTAAAGGAGCTGAGTTAATCACACATAATTCCAAGTCATGGAGAACGTTGTATTGTTCTCAGTGAAGGGGATAACAGACTAATAGGTAGGTGAATGGATGTTATTTATCTCATTTCCTTTCCACCCTAAAGTCATTCTAAACAATGCATGCTTGACAATATGTTAGCGTTAATAAAAATATAATATAAAATATAGATAAAACTAGATTAATTTTGTAAACGATAACAATGTGTAGGAATCGAGGGTGATTCAATGAATCATAGGTGATTCTAGGGAGTTCTAAATAGTCTAATAAAATTGTAATCTTCAATCAGTATATTTGAAGCTATAAAATCTCAAAGGACTAAAGTGAGTTAATAAATTAAAAAAATTATTTGAATAAGGAAATAGGATTTGTAGGATATGATCTGACCTTGAATGAGTGTGAAAATGGATCTTGAAGCTTGAATGATGATTTTTTGATCTCCCACAAACTCTAAAATGATTCCTTTACTTGGTCAACTAATATAGATGCTAATACCTGGACAATAACGTGTTGATGTTGATTCAATATGGGACTGATGAACTCTCATAGAAGGCTTGAGGTTTGAAAATGTGAGTAGATGATCCCATAAGGAGGCTAAAATTTAGACTTAAATAATCATTGTGATTTAACAAATCACCAGTGATTTTGGCCATTTGGAATATGTTTAAAAAAGTCATGAAACCATTATCTAATTCATGTTTTCTTGTTCATGTTTTTGGGAGATGGGATTTTTGGTTGGTTTCAAAAGTGTCGTGTTGTTTAATGAGGTGTCGGGGAAGGGATTTTATTAGTTAGATATGTTATAATTTAGGCTAGGTTTGTTTAGCATATGTATTAGGTTGTTTTATTAAGATATATCGAACACATGAATATATGATTCTTTGTGATAATATAAGATTTTAGTAAGATGATAGAGGATTTATAAAAATACCCATGATAGAGTGTCGGGATAAGAATTTAGGGGAAATTTTAAATAATATTTAGGGAGCTTACTTAGGTGAATTAAAATATCATGGGATATAATATTATTTTTTATGAGGAAATATTTTATTTAATCATGATTAATGTAATATGATGATATTGCAAATGGGATAATTAAATGAAGATAAACAAGTGAAAAATTTTAGTGTCTACACCACTCATTTATCCTGTCACTTCTAATGCAAAACCTAGTTCTTATTGAAACACTCATGACCTAGCTTCTTTATATTAGGATCTTCAAGCTCAAATCTGTCAACTGTAGCATCCTTCTTCACACTCCTCTCCATCTCTTGACTCTTCCTTTCCCCTGCACACCCCTTTCACACCCACCATCTCTATTTATCCACTTCCTCCCAACTTCATTAAACCTAAATTTCCTACCTTCAATGGTAATGGTGACCCTGAAGATCATCTACAATCCTTTCATGTGGCATGCCTTGACTATGTGAATGATCATACATTGTTAGCTAAGATCTTTCCTGGAATTTTTACAATATTACACCATGCGTTGGTTATATGATCTACATGTTCACTTGGTAGCTTTTTTTACACATTTACTCAATGTTTTCCTCATTATAGACACAAAATCATGCACTTGGGTACATTTCTAGTTCCTAATCACATAGTTTCATTCCTGTGATTCCTAAGTGAGAAAATTAGTAATTAACTATTACCTTTGGCCTTTTTGCTTTACTTCTTATCTTCTTCATAGTCTTCTACACCCTACTACCCAGTCTGACCTTCAATGCTTTATCTTTTTTGGCTCTGGACACCGGCACCCATCCAGGATGCCAACCCTTAGCTTCCCTCCTGCCCTCTAGATGCACCCGAACTATTTACATCTTGTTCGCCCCTTTTGGGCCTCTTTTATATTTTGGGCCTCTTGTTTTCTTATGGGTCAGCCTTTTAGTGGTTAATTATGAAATTCAAACAAGGGAATCATATAAATAAAATTTAATTTGATCAAATTAAAGAACCAAGCTGTAAGCATCTAATATAAGGACCTAAGGTTTCATCCAAAGGAATTCTAAGAGTATTAAAGAATCCATATAGCTTCATTCAAGGGACAAGGGCCTACATTTTTTGTATGCATGCATAGGAGGGGAAGTTCGTTTTGTCATCCACACATCTATCTACATTGTTACATCTAGTTATTGCTCATTATCAAGTACATCTTGCATAAGAACCTCCTAGGGCATGATTCTTGGACACACACACAAGAACTACATGGAGTTTTAAATGCAGTATAGTTCTCATTCATAAGTTCAATCTATCGGGTGATTGTCAGGGTCAATCTGACTCCCCATTTCCATCTTTTATTTTTTAGGATTTAATGTGCTTTCAGGTTTTATAGGAGATCATTTTTTTTTCAAGTTATAGGAAAATTATGTGGACATAGTGCGACATATAGGTGAGAAAAAATGAAGGTTAGATACCACCTTACGACATAATAAAAACCAATTTTTGAGATTTTGTGCAGTCACATGCATCCAAAAAGGGTGTCTGGCACCCCAACACTAGGCCAGTCACTCTGGTTCAGCATATTCAAACAATTTTACATTTTTTAGCGTGATGGTAAAATTTTCATCATCTAGTTCATCAATTTTCTAGTCTGGCACACTTTGGGATTTATTTCAAAATCAGTTAAGTCTCCATTCCTCTCTCTTGCACTTAGGGTTTAAAATTTACCTATATTAATTCTTCTTTCAATTATGTGATTTACAGTATATATACTACATGTGACTCTGCAAAATATCCTATGGTTTAGCATATTTAAATATTTTGTAAATCCCTTGGTGAACCCATCCATTCAAACCCTATCTTCTGAGCATGTATAAAAATATTTCTCCTTCTTCTGAATTCATGGATCAATCTTCTTATCCTTCCTTTACTCCCAAAAATATTTTTGGCATCATAACTTTTGTTGTTGATTTCATGCAAGTTCATACTCAGTATCCTCCTCACTTCATGATAGATCTAACCATCAATGTATTCATTACTTGTCGCACTTTCCCTCATGCGGCTTCACAGGCCTATGTTCCACCACCCATTACTTCTATAGTTCCTACAAACACTAATAAGGTTTATGACATTATTGAATAACTTAAGAATACACCAGCCAATATATATCTTTATGACATATTATGCAATGTACCCAGGTGTCATCATACATTGGAGGCCCCTCTTAGTTCTATTCATATTGAGATTCCTAATTCACCTATTGCTTATACGCATCTTATTCAATCTATCTAAAATCTACCACATGTTATATCCTTTAATGATGAGGATATACCTCCATATGTTGTTGATAATCCATGTACTCCATTACTTATCACCATTATTATCGAAAACATTTGTGTCCATTCTCTTCTCAAGTAACATGTTATTCTTGATAATCTAATTGCTAATAATTTCAATCTCATTTGGGTTTATGATTCTACTACTCGCACATGCCTAGGTACTATTACTTTACCCATTCAAGTTGGACCTAAGATTGGGCCTATGTTATTCTTTGTTATCGATTCCTCATTTCAATTTAATCTCTTCTTTAGTAGAACATGGATCTATGTAATGCATAGTGTCCCTTCTACATTTCATCAGTGCATTAAATTATTACATGATGGCTATGAACATACAATCACTGTTGATCTCAAACCTTTCAAGTATTGTCGCATTGACCTTGTTACTGCTATGACTATTCCTCCATCACAGCCTATCCCACACAAAATCCTTGATACATATGATGTTGTAAAACCCATTGCTCCACTTCCTTAATCCACATCTATAATCATAACATCCATTCCTACTCATGTTACCAATATTATATCACCCACTTCATCTACTTTTATCACAACTACTATCACACCTACCATGGAAACTATCACTCCAACATCAAGCTCAGCTCCTAACACTACTCATGATTCCACTATCTTCCAAGATTATGCTAGCACTGATGATTATAATGATGAGGTTGATATTGTAGAACTTACTAATGATATACTACACAACCTTAACTTTACTCCTATCGAGATCAATGAGTCATATTTTGATGATAATTTTGTTGTTGTTGGCCCTAATGAACATCAATTCAAGAATCCCCCTCCTTATACTAATTCTATGGTACTTTATCAGGAGTCTGTCCATACATTGGATGTCATTCCACCTTCCTCATCTTCTCCTGATCAACCAACATCGATGCTTCCTCCTTTCACCTGCACTTTTTTCATGAATAACTCTTATTGGCAACATGTTCCATTTGTTTATACTTGTTCTGATACTATTTTCACACATGATGGTTTTCTCGATTAGGATTCACATTAGAAGATATAATCCCTCTTCCTCACTCTCATTTTTATCATGGATATGTTCACATCACTACTACTTATGGTCTTCATGTTTTCCATAATTTATCCTTTCTTGCACATACTCCTTGCACTTCTATACTCACACTTGGGTAGTCTTGGCTTGACTACATTGGGGGCACATTATACCCTGACCATATTGATATCTCATTCCCCATACCTTTTGCCCATGTTTTTATTTGCAATGATTCATTTCTTGGTTATTCACAAAATCTTACTCACTGCTATGCACATGGTTTTCCATTACCACCTTTCAGTGATCAAGAATACAAAATGGGCATGTACAATTTATATCACATGATTTTTACTTGATCAACCTCATAATTTTTATTATCAAGCCTTTGATGTTTCTCCATTTGACTTTGACCATGATCATGATGACCTATTAGACAATATCACATGATCCCTTTTATAGATCGTAAAGTTGGGGGTCATCACACTTATTCTCCACCCCCTTCTAGGTTTATAAGGGTATTTTATTTCTACTATCACATATTGCACTTCATATTTCCTATTTCTAAGCATCACTCTAACACAACTTGATACACCACTTTTATCATCATTACCCTATGATGTACTGTTGTGGTAAGTTTCACACTTGAGTGTTGAGGGCATGATACATCCATGAACCTCACATCACGTACTCTTCATGCTCTATGTTTCATGGTACATCTTTCTCAATTATATTCACACAACAAACTCATTATCCTATGACGCATTCTAGTTCCATGGACCATACTCGACTATTGAGGTTCTAGATCTAAAATGAACTTCACTACCTTCACACTCTTTACACTCTATGCTTCATTGATCTATCTCTCTAGTGCACATGTCCAAACCATTTCTTGATGACTCACTCTTATTTTATGGTTCATTCTTAACTATCAAGGGGTATTTTATAAATGAACCTCATTTCACTAATGTTCATTCACATCCCCTTAGGGGGCATGATTCTCTTATCACATTTACATTTCATATCATTCCATCTCACTCATTCACAACATACTGCATATCTTTTTTCCATTTACTCTTTCTTACTTATACTCACATGTAAAATTTTCTTACTATGCTAGTTATTTATTTTGTATGTTATTATCTCTTCTATGTACATGTGTGTTAAAGTTTTCTTGATTTGTGATGCAGACTTCATATGGCACTTTACCTCTTACCAATCCCATTAAGGCTCTTGGGGGCATCTACATTTTTACACATCGTAGGTGTTATTATTCAATTACATGTTACTTTCCACTTTTACTAGCACACTACTTATTCCATGGATCTATATATGCTTTGACATATTTTATATCTTTCTAACATACTAATGGGTGCTTTGTGTGTAGCATTTTATTTGCTGGAATTATTTACCACCATGGTTGTTTGACATTTTTCTTTATTATATGCCATTATTTGTGGGCTTTTCCCTATGTGTTATATGTTCATTTCTTTTATGTTTCAGCTACCTTTGCCCTGATTTTCTTGTGAAATTATGAATGATGTCCCATATTTGTAACTCACTTTCCATGGTCTACATTTTCTTCTTGCTTGCTAGGTTACACATTATCTTCTATAAGCATACTTGGTTTGATTGCACTAACATGGCTTACTATCCACTTTGTTTACATATGTCTTGGTATCTACCAAGAAAATTCCCTCACCCTATAGGATAATAGTTTCAAATCAGCATCCATTCCTCTCATTTAGGAAACATCCTCCTATTGATTTCACATACACCCCAAATGAGGGGGGCATACACTAGGTGAATCAATCACTCCATTCAACTATGCATAGTCATAGTTCATACCTGCATAACAATGCACAGAAAGGAGGCATAGTCATAGTATGGCCCAAATTTTAACTTGGGTCCTTAGTTTAGAACAAAAACCATTTCCTAGATATAGACATAACTTGTTGGGAACTTCTGACCTTTCTTGGGTGCCTATAACCAGGTGAAGTTACAATTTTTTTTGCTCAGATCAGCACATTTTTCTCCTCTAGAAATCAGAATACATAATATCTCTTTTTTCTCCTTGGATCTAAATTGAACAGGTATGGATCGAACTAGAATAAATTAGGATCACACCATCTACAGTGGTGTATAATTTGAGAAACATTCATGGATGCAAAACAACACTAGACCTTGGATGTGTATGTGACTAGACTTGTAATCATTCAACATTTTGTCCAAATAGTTGGTTAGTCATCTCACTTAATGAGAATTGGTCATAGTTGAATAGGTCATTGGGTTGTGTACATGTGTCATACATAGGAGTTACACAACACTCATAAATGTACCCCTTATTTCTTATCTATGAGCATGTCAAACACAACTTTTTCTTTTATCTAATTTATTTTACTTTTGATTCATGTTTTTGCTAATTATGTGAAGTGTTATCATCTCTATTTGAAATGTAACCCTATTTGATGTGCACGAGGTTCCAGAATTGATCCTTACAAAATAATCTACTATGGTATCGGTAGACACCCATAAATACGCCCGAGAAATTTAAATACTTAAATTGCGCTAATTATCTCATTTCTGACAAATTGGTGACATATCGTTAAAAGCACGCATCTTCTCTCCTATCATAGTTAATTAATTACACTATGCTAATTAACTAAATCTCATATCCAACAAGTACCCTAATTAACGATCTTTTATTAATTAATCCTTCCTTCTATCTAGACTAATTAATTATTATTCCTTAATTAGCTTCCCCTTTCATTAAACCAATAAAAAAAATTTAATTGATTTAATCCTCTTCTAGAATCTAAATCATGTTAGTATTCCCCTAAAAAGCTTTTATAAGCTTGCACATCTATTAATTAATCATCTTGATCAATTAATAAGCCCCCTTTATCCACATGAGTCACTAAAGGACAAAGCTAAACCCTCCTAAAGTTAACTCAACCCTATCTAAATCCCCCCTTATCCATAACTAACTCAACATCCCTATTATCCCACATGCAAAGGGATGTAGTGGTTCCTTTGTTCATTGGGATATATAAAGATCCCTCCACCTACCTTTACACTTACACCTAAATTCCTTGAGAAGACAAAAGAAAAGCACATAACAAATAGAATATAAGCTTTCCTTTCTTATTCTTGAGAAATTCACCATTTGAAGAGCTAAACCTCATTTCTTGCATTTTCTAGCCAAGTGCTTGGGTCATATGGGAATAGTCAAAGGGTCTTGTATTCAAGCTTTGAAGAGCTCTCATTCCTAGGTTCTTGATGATCAAAAAAATCAATTTGATTGCCATGGAGTCTACATAGGTCCATTTGCTTTTTGTTGGTAATCTAGAGGAGTAGAGGTTTGAATACTTTGGCATGTTAATTCAAAGTTAATGCATTATGCTTAGTGTTGATCTTGTTTAGCTCTCATCTTGATGGTGCCTAGATTTTGACTTAGCTTTGTTATAGAACTATTTAGGTGGTAGTTCTTATTCATTTAACTTAGCTTAAGCAAAAATACACACACACATATGGCACACCCGGTGAGACCTATCCCTAGTCCCTTAGATTTTTATTTAGCTTTAATTCTATTGTTTTGGCTAACCTTTGATATGCACATATAATAAATAATTTTCAATTTCTTGGGATTTTTGCTAATATTATATGTGTATGTTCTCATTTATAGCTATCATTTTAATGGTTTGTTGCCAATTTCAAGCAAACTTATTAAAATTTGAGGTATTGTGATTTTTTTTTCCATACTTTGGTTACAAGAGTGGCATAGGAACACTAACAGGGGTGCAGACACAATTATTCTTACGTAGGTACCTCTCGGGTGGCACAGGCACACTATCGAAGCTCGAATCTTTATTTTCTAACCTAAGCGCACATGCACTAACCCCAGTGCACATACCCTAACCAAGGTGTAGGTGCACTAACCCAGGCATAGACACCATTTCATAATGCACCTTCAATGCAATGTGAAAACCTATCAGACCAGCGCATACACACTAACCTAGGCATAGGTGTTTCTCTGGTGGTGTAGGAACTTTTCTGGTAGCGCAGGTGCTCTGTCAGAAACTGACATTGTTTTTATCAGTTATGGCACACATACCCTAACTGTAGCATAGATATCTCTATGGTGGAATAGGCGCTCTATCAGATCTTAATATTGTTGTTTACCTCCTTAGCGCACACACCCCTATCCTAGTGCATAAGCATTTCTTGTGGTGCAGGTGCACTATAAGTCAGAAATCATAGAGTGGTATATCCCCTCTAACTCGTGTACAAATGCCTAAACCAGGGCACAAGTGTCTTTCAGTGTTCTTAAAATTAGGGTGTTAGGATGTTAACTTCTTTGTAGGTTTTTATCTAATTAATGCCTATTTTTCTAGGGTATGTTTACATGCTTTTGTTAGATTAGATAAACCTTTACATGTTTTATTATAAGAATAAGGTCACATATTCTCTTCCTTTGCATCCCTTGGGGTGATCTTGGGAATTAGAAACAATTTTTAGGTCTTTTTGATGATTTGAAATTGTTAGGAATATCTGAATTGGAATGAGTTAACTTGGTGTGTTTGAATTAAGTGTTTTTCCATTTGATATCTTCTTGGATTTTGGAAACGTCACATATGCTCTTCTCTTGTGTCCTTAGATGATCTTGAGAATCAAAAATGATGTTTAATATTTTATGGAAAACTACTAAACTCATAACAAAGTCAAAAAATACTAATACAGTTGTCATACAAGTTGTTAAAAGGTGTTCAAGAAAACCACATCTAAATTAAGCAAGATAAAAAGAACAACATATTCAAAACACTGTATTGCAGGTTTTGGAAAAGGGTACGTCCCTATCTTCTCAACTTGAACATAACCCCTTTGGCATAAATCCTTAAGCTACAACAATGAGGGTGGTACCATGAACCCCAAAGTATTCCACGCAAGAGGGAACCTTGTGGACGAAACAGGAATTACTCCACACAACCTACTTGACTAGTCATTCCTTGTGAGTTAGTGTTACCGATTGTTTGTATGGTGACCCTAGTGATGGTACACGTAGATGCACTAGTTTCCTACTATGCTTAAAGGGGGTAAAGTAAAGCTGAGATACTCCTAAATTAGTCGTGACTTTTTTGGTAAATCGCGGTTGCTTAAGAAAGCTTTGTAACACCTAGGAAGAGAGAACCACCTAGGAATATATTATTTAGCTAGGAGCCCACTTTGACCATTTCAAAACAGTGTTGATTTGTCAGCCATCATTCATCATGAAACATGGGACACGTTACTTTTGTTTATTTTTTCATTTTCCTTAAGGCGAGGCAAAACTCTACTAAAGTAAAGCCAACATTTTTCATCCCCATTTTGATCTAATTCCTTCACATTCTTTTGACACTTTGTTGATAAAAATAAGGGTGACTACCTTTGTGTTAACAATTGATTGTTTCTGCCACTTTTTTTGTTCATTTACACCCATCCATGTTTACGGATGGGTAAGTTAAACATTTAAAGTGTGCGGAGGCATATTCATATCATTGGTGGCCTTTTTTATCTTGATACCCATGTCAGGATCATCATCATAGTTAGGCATGGTTCATCATCTTGAACTTCCTTAGAAAGTTTACCTTGTTTATATCATATCACTACAATTTTGGTATTTACGTTTTGTTTCTTGTAAACTTGACCTAAATATCCATATTGTAAGGTTATGCTATACACATTTAAACAATTCTCAATTATACTTTAAGCTTTTAGTTTGAATCTATTATTACCTCAATTTTGAAGAGTGCTACATGTTACCACTTTTGTGTGTTATATCAATATCATCTTGATATCAATGCCTTACTTTCTCGCAAAGATTGTTGTGTCACTCAAAAATTGTAACTGGCACTTTTTTGGGATATAGGTATTAATTGAATTTGAGCTTGCTTCTAGTATACCTTGTTAGGAGGTCACATTAGCTTCTTTTATTTACTTACGTCTTGTTCATTCCTTTGAACTTGGCATGAGTGAGGAGATCTTGTTAATTATCTTGTGACACCAATTGCGTTTTGAAGAAATAGTCTAGGAAGTACTTCATTCATTTGATAGGCTTAGGTGGCAAACATTGTGTCACTATTGATTTATCACTATATCACATTGGTATTCTAACATTTATACTCATTCATATTTTTTACATTCATTTTACATTTCACTTAGGTATGGTCACAATTTTTTTAACACATTTACAACTTTACCTTAGTGAAACTAGTGCACATCATGGCTCCTAAAACATGATCAGGGCTCAAGAAGAAAACATATGAGGTAAAAAAAACACAAGCTTGGGAAGCCTCAAACAGACAAGGGTCTAGTCCTTTTATTGGGCTTGATCTAGGGCCTCTATTTTCTATAGAAAAAGAGATAGAAGACATGGTTGATCATAGTGGTGATTAATTGGAATCCCCACATGCAAATTTTTACTTTGACCCCACCTTATTAGATAAGTTCCTTTTTAGAAACAAGGATAGGGTTCTAGCATGGGTTGTAGAATTGGGGGCAAAAATCCCCACTAAAAATGAAACAATCCTGCCTACGAGTAACACCAATGAGGAGGAACAAAATCTTAAAAACATGGAGGATATTTTAACAAATGGACATTATTCTACCTCCAATGTAGGAAATGATAATGTAGTGGGACATAGAATACCCTTTATCAAACTTCCACGTAAAATCAAATCAGGACACAAGAATGTTGAAGAACCTCCACAATATGAAGAAGAAGAGGAACCTCTAGAAGAAGAAGTCACCATTAAACAAAAAATTAACAACCTTAGTCTATAATTAGCCTTACTAGTATCTCATGTATAGAAGGAAGCAAGGAAGAATGTCCAAAAGACAATGCCTAAGGTCAAAATTAATTAACTTCATAGAGAAAACCAAGGAGGGGACAATATGGAATATAGTCAAGTGTATAGACCTACTTGCCCCTCTAAAGAACAATTGCTCACGTAAGAGGTACAATCTATAAAAGCAACACTCGCAAGTATTCAAGAGAGCAATGTGGGGAGCATTAGAAAGTATCAATATGAAGAATATGGCCCCATCCTTTTGACAAAGCTATGACACTTCAACCTTTCCCTAAAAAATTTGACTTTCCGAAATTCAACAAATATAAAGGGAAGGGAGACCCACGAGATCATGTCAAGGATTTTTATATGGTGTGTCAAGAAGTGTCCTATAGTGATAATTATCTCATATGACTTTTTCTGAAGATTCTAGGAGGTCAAGCCTTGGAGTGGTTCACTTGTTTACCTCAGGGGTCTATTTTTTCCTAGCCAGAATTGGCATAGAGGTTTTTGCATCACTTCTCATACAATATAGAGAGTGATATCACCATGGCAGATTTATGTGGCACCAAACAATTCCTTAATGAGACTTTCACAAACTTCCTATAATGATGGAGAGGGATAGCTAGCCGCTTCCCTTGCTTTTTCCCTAAAAAATAGTTGGTAAATATTTTTGTGCCCAACCTAAATCTAGACATTGCTTTCCACCTTCAAATGCATTGTGTTCGTACTTGTGAGGAGGTTATTGAAAAAGGGGTTCAAGTAGAGAAGGCCCTTATTTTGAAAGGAACTATTAAGTCAAAATCTAAGGACAATCATAGTGTTAAACCTATAAATAAGCCGAAGATATTTAACAAAAATAAAAACTTGGTGGGAGACAGAATCATAGATTCCAAATGTGTACAAACGGCTCAAACCGGTTAACCTTTTAAATTGACCAAAGGACCTATTCAACCACCACCAAAACAAAGAATGTTCACTCCTCTCAATGAGCCTTTTTCAGTTATATTGAAATAATTGGATGCATCTCACATGGTGACGTACCCTATGACACAACCCTTTGATGACAGTGCTCCAAAACCATTAGGGTACAAGAAGCATGACTATTGTGAATTACATCGTGTCAAGGGATATAAAATAGACAAATGTCTATGGCTTCCTCACTATATCCAAGACCTCATCAACAATGGGGAGATAGAGGTGGACAACCCAGAGAAAACTCAAACACCCAACAAAAATTTGGGGATATATAAAGAACCATTCCACAAACATGGTAAATCAGAAGAGTCAAAGCCAGATTGGAGAGATTCATCCTAGAGTTATAAAGCAGTGAATTATTTATATACAAAGAGATACAACAATCATTATGATTCACTTATTTTATGTATTCACTCTCCTAGTGACCATTTCAATGCCATCTGAATCAAGGGAAAAGATTACACTGGGGTAAGAAGGCGTTCCCACCTCATGATTCCTGAACTCTCTCCATCAACCCTACAAAATGGTAGGTATGACCTCTTAGAGCAGCTTGAGAAAACATCTGCCAAGATTTTGATCCTGGATATTCTTAAGATATCAAATGTGCAAAAAGACATTCTGTACCAAACACTTTAGGGATTAGGAGTGCCATTAGAGGTAGATCCTACACATCTTCAAGCCGTAGTAGCAAACATTATACCAACTGAACAAATTTCTTTCAATCATGGGGAAATTCCCACTAAAAATCCAATGCATAATCTTCCTTTGTATATTGAGGTATTTTTTACCCGTAAGAAGATCAAATGGGTGCTTGTGGACAAGGGATCAAGGTTGAACATATGCACACTGGAGTTGGTTAAGCAGCTAGTACATACTGAAGCATACCTTGAGTCACACATCATTACTATCACCACTTACGACAACACGGAAAGGGAGTCAGCAGAAAAAATCATGTTTCCCATGGAAGTTAGTCCCACTTGTCATCAAGAAAAGTTCCATGTTCTAGACTTGGAACTTCCATATAATATGCTTCTACGTTGACCATGGATTCAAGCCATGTAGGTCGTGCTATCAACGTTCCATCAATGCATTAAACTGAAGCATGAGGGACATACCATCACAATACAAGGATATTTAGAGCCCTTTGCTCACTACAGAGCTCTCAATATTTTTACACGTAAGGGTACTTATGTGTGTCCCTCCACCAATATATCCATTCCTCTCCAATCTAAAGCCATGGAATCTCAGGTAGATTCAAATTCTCTCAATTTTTGCACCCATGGTGCCTCTACATCCACTTCTCCTTTTGATTCATGAGATATGAATATCCTATAATACGGATGTGGAGAATATAATGTACAAGAAGCCCTCCTGGTTTCATGCCTCTCATTGTCACCTGAACTAGAGGTCAACCTAACTATCATTTTAGATGAACTAGAAATGAGCAAACTAGTGGGTCATTTTTACCTTGAGGGTTGCTAGCTGAAGAAAAATTGTTGGATCCGCCTATGACTTGGGTCCCAGAGGATTTTCAGCCAACCTGCTCTCAAACCCCTGAACATGAGAAATCTAGTAGAATGATGTACTCCATGGGTTATAAGGGCCTAGGATTTGGAAGAAATGAGAAAGGACAGTGAGAACCAGTGCCTCTCCCGCATTTTAAAATAGAAAGATATAGCATTGGAATTCATCCCTATGGGACACATCTCAATGATTAATATGCTACTTGATCTGAACGGGAGAATAGATCTGACTATCTAGAAAACAATATTGATTCCCATTGTATCCAATATGAGGATCTTGCCTCCACGAACCTATTCATGAATCCTATTGTCCTAACCATAACCCCAATGGAACCTACACTTGACCTTGTTTATCCTTCCCTTGTTGATTGGGACCAACAACGTCATATGTCACTAGATATATTTGAGAATGATGAATTTATCGTAGAGTTCATGGGAATTTGGGATACAATTCCCATGGGAGACCACAAAAAGGGCTTCTATATTGAATTGGATACCTGTGCCTACTTCAGCGGGGAGGTTGAGCTTCATGGTCAGCAAAACTTAAGAAAAAGTGAGGGAAATAGTTCCAATGTAAAGCCTTGGCAAAAATTAAAGTCCAAGTCACACAATGAAAACCTCTTCAAGGCACTGGCCAACAAACAGGTGAAAAAATAAAAGGACAATAAAAGTGACCATGCCAAGGATGAAAATCTCATGGAGACATCCTTAGACGAAGATATCAACCTTCCTCCTAATCCTACGTGTATGGAGGACTTTTCAAAGTTACTAGTAGATGAAACTATCAATGTAAACATTGGCATAGAAGAAGACCCAAAAATAATCAAATTCAGAGCATCACTCTTGGCACGGGAGAAAAAAAATTTCACCATGCTACTACAGGAGTTTATAGATGTATTCGCATGGTCCTATAAGGATATGCTAGGATTAGATCCAACTTTGGTTATGGAAAACTTAGTTGTACATGCAGACACTAAGCCAATTAAACAAAAGCTCAGAAAAATGCACCCGAGGGTGGCCCTACTAGTTAAACAAGAATTATAAAGGTTGCTTGTGGCAGGATTCATTCGACCCATTGATTACTCTGAATGGATAACCAACATTGTCCCTTTCCAGAAAAATCCTGTCGAGATCAAAATCTGTACAAATTTTAGAGACATTAATAAAGCTTTCCCTAAGGATGATTTTCCACTGCCAAATATTGATATGATTGTGAATTCAATAGTAGGATATGAGATGATATCTCTTATGCATGGCTTTTCAGGTTACAACCAAATCAAGATAGCTGATGAAGATCAACACAAAACAAATTTTACAACTCCTTGGGGTACCTTCTATTATCAGGTAATGTCATTTGGTCTCAAAAACATAGGAGCTACCTATTCGAGGGTGATGGCGATAATTTTCCATGATATGATACATGATATCATGGAAGACTCTGTGGATGACATTCTTGGAAAATCTAAGACAAGGGAAGATCACCCTGCTATTTTGTGACGTATATTTGAGCACCTACAAGAGTATAAGGTCTAGCTAAACCCAAATAAATGTGTGTTTGGCATGCTATTAGGAAAATTTTTGGGTTTCATTGTATCAAGAAGGGAAATTGAGGTAGACCCTACTAAAAGTGTCTGCTATTATTGAGATGCCTCCTCCTAAGAATATTAAACAACTATGTAGCTTGGAGGGAAAAATACAGGCTATTCACCATTTCATCTCCCAGGTGGCCAATAAGTCTCATTCATTCACCCACTTGCTTAAAAAAGATGTCACCTTCATTTGGGGACCAGAGAAATAATAGGCCTTCACCTTACTCAAAAAATACTTGGTCAATCCACCTATCCTCATGCCTCTAACTCCTAGTGAGTTGCTCCTTCTTTATATCTCTGCTACTCAATTTTATATTGGTGCGATGCTTTCCCAATACGACCTTGGTCATAAATAAAAAGTAGTGTACTACCTTAGTCGCACTCTCATCACCTATGAGCTCAACTATCCCCAAATTTAAAAGGCTTGTTAGGCTGTAGTTTTTACCTTTTAAAAACTTCACCATTATCTATTGAATACCAAAATCAAGCTTATATCCAAAGTTGACCCACTCAAATACTTGTTGTCAAAACCCACCCTCATAGGTAGAATGGCTAATTGGATCATTCTACTAAGTGAATTTGACATAGATTTTGTGCATCAGAATTTTGTTAAAGGATAGGTACTCACCGATCAATTAGCAGAAGCACCTTTTTAAAGCACTGAACCTTTGAGTTTGGATCTTCTAGATGCCTCATTACTATACATCAAAGAATCTGTCATGTGGCAGATACACTTTTATGGGCCTTTTAATTTTAATGGTTCATGCGCACGTGTGTTCCTCATTACTCCTTTTGGCAACCCCATACCTCAAGATTTTTGTCTTGGATTTCCTTGAACGAATAATATCATAGAGTATGAGGCATTTATCATAGGGATGCAGCTTCGTAGCAAATAAGATATTCATCATGTCAAAATTGTGGTTGACTCTCAGTTGATTATCAAGAAAATTAATGATGAATACAAGGTTAAGGATGAGAAAATCATACCTTACAAGAAGCTGGTATAAACTCTAAAACAGTATTTTGTGTGCATCACATTTAAACAAATCTAAAGGGTGCAAAAAAAATTTGTAGATGCTATGGAAACAATGGGTTCTATGCTCTACATTCCACCAGAAAGTAATGACATGCCATTCTTTGTGGAAAATCTATGCCAACCTATGTGTGACATGCCAGAATCATGTCTGGCTTGTGATGTTGTTGGTCCCAATTCCCCGTGGTATGAGCCCATCTTTACCTACCTCAAAGAAAACACATTCCCTCCTGACGTCTCCCATTCCGAGAAACAAATCCTAATTTACCAAATATCCTGTTATACCATTTTAGGAGGTATGCTTTATCATCATGGCTATAATGGGAATCTGTTATGTTTTCTTGATATGAAAGAGTTAGTCCAAGTGATCAAAGAAGTGCACGAAGGGGTGTGCTAAGCACATACTAATCAAATGGTTTTGGTAAAGAAATTGTTAAGAGTAGGCTACTATTGGCCTACCATGGAAACCGACTGTTGCAACTATGTAAGAAAGTGTGTACTTTTTCAAAAGTATGGAAATTTCATCCATGCTCCATCACATCCGTTGCAACCCATCACCACCCCATGGCCATTTTCTAAATGGGGACTTGATTTGATAGGGAAGATTACCCCTACTTCATTTTATGGCCATACCCACATCATTATGGCTACTGAATACTTTACCAAGTGGGTGGAGGCCATTCCTTTAACCTATGTAACAGGAGCTCAAATTTACAAATTCATCATGAATCATATCATTTGTTGGTATGGAATTCCTGCAGCCATTATTACTACTAATGGAAAGTCATTCAAGAATAAAATGGTAAAAAATCTCTATCATCTGTTCCAAATCAGGTTAAATGGTCTACGCCATATTATCCCTCAGGTAATGGACAGGCTGAGGCCACTAATAAGACTTTGGTGTGAATAATGGAGAAGATGGTCAGTAAGACAGGTCGTAATTAGCATTTTCAAATCCACCTAGCTCTTTGGGCTTATAGGAATTCTATTCACACTCCTACAGGTGCGACACCAAACTCACTAGTGTTTAGAATGGAATCTATCATCCCATTAGAAATTGAGATTCAGTCCCTAAGCATATCTCTTAGGGATTATCTGGATAAAGATGAAGATTACCAAGTGGATAGAATGGAAGAGTTAGAGCTCCTATATGAGAAGCGTATCCACACACTTAATCACCTCAAAGTGTATCAGAATAGAGTCTCCAGAAATTACAACAAAAGAATCATACCTCGTTAGTTTGAGGTGGGTGATTTGGTCATGAAGGAGAATCAATTCAACACAAGAGTAGAATGAGAAAAGAAAGGAAATTTTGAACCACAATTGTTAGGACCTTATGTTATAGTGGCCAAGTATGGCACACGAGCATACAAACTTGCTCACCCCAATGGTGATGAGCTCTGCGAGCCCATGAGTGCCATGCACCTTAAGTGGTTCTATGCTTAAACATGGCATGAAATCATAAAAAAGAAAAATAAAAAACATGGTAAAATAAAAAAATTAAAAAAAAGAGAAAAATAAAAATAGAAAACAGGTCATCCATAAGTGAAAACCACGCAATTGTGGCACTTTGGATAAGTCCTTGGGTGAAAACCGGTTTTCGACGCCTTGGGAGGATTCGTTGTTCACAAGAATCTTACATATAGAGGGTAATTTTACTTAACCTAGGGTTAGTTCTACCTTTAAGTTTCCTTGTGAACCCAATCTTGTCAAGCCTTGATTTGGATTTTTCTCCTTTTATTCGTCTATGAAGGCAAGGTATTTTTCTATTCCCCATCTCACACTAGGGGAACTTTTGAGACTTCACCTTCCTATTTATAAGCATGTGGCATTTGCCCTTATATTTTCCCCATCTAACACTGGTGGCATCCAAGATTTCTTGGTTAGAAACTTGGTCACAAAAACACAAAAAAAATAGAAAATTGTTTCACAAAAACATAAAAACAATAGAAAAATGTTTCAAAAAAACACAAAAACAATAGAAAAATGTTTCACAAAAACACAAAAACAATAGAAAGTTGTTTCACAAAAACACAAAAGACAATAGAAAATTGTTTTGGAAAAACACAAAAACAATAAAAAGTTGTTTCACAAAATCACAAAAACAATAGAAATTTTTTTCACAAAAACATAAAAACAATAGAAAGTTGTTTCACAAAAACACAAAAATAATAGAAAATTGTTTTGCAAAAACACAAAAAACAATAGAACATTGTCTCCCAAAAACAAAAAAACATTCAAAAATGTTAGAAAACCCTAAACAATAGAAAATTGTTTCACAAAACAAATCTTGCAAAAACATTTATTTTCGTTTACTTGCATTGTCTTTTTTCTTTCTTTTCTTTTTTACTTGTATAGTTGCTTCATATTTGTAGGTTGGTATTATTTTTTGTCTAGGAATGCTTTGTTAGGATTCATATTTTCTTGATTAGATAAGATTTATTCTTACTAGTGCATATTGAAGTGTGTTTTTGCATGCTAATGAATCATGGTACATTGTTGTATTGGTTCATTATGTTCTTTGTTAGAATTTGATTATGTTTTCTTGTTGCATGTGCATCATTTTTTATCACATCATCATATTTCCATCAATATCATCACATCTAACATCATCTATACATCATATATCAATAAAA
The DNA here is from genome assembly GCA_019776745.2 of Taxus chinensis. Classification (NCBI taxonomy): domain Eukaryota; kingdom Viridiplantae; phylum Streptophyta; class Pinopsida; order Cupressales; family Taxaceae; genus Taxus; species Taxus chinensis. The sequence goes on from CM034148.1 coordinate 317,140,776, forward strand.
GGCTAAGTATACATTATACATGAATGCTAATCTAATCATCACATATCGTATCATCAAATGGGTGCAAGAGGGATCAAAAATTTCAAAATCTATCCCCCCCACACCATATCATCATATCATCCTATCCAATAACATCTGGCACATCACATAAGAAAATACATTTGATATATTTACAGATCTATCATCTAGAAATAAAAACACATGTGATACATCAACAAATCAGGATACATATACATGTGAAATAAAATTAGGATAAATCATAAACATATCTATCTATCCATAAAATTCATCAAGAAATACAAAATATTGTCCAACATCTCATAAAACACATATGCCATGTACAAAAATGTCCATATATATACTTGTGTATAGTATATATGTATGAAAAATGGATATACATCATTGTTATACATCAAAAATGCCTTCATCAGAGGCGTACAAAAGAGATTATATACATCGACCAAAGAGTACAAAATCCTTCATCAAAGGCATACAAAAGAGATGATATACATTGATCAACGAGTACAAAATCCTTCATCAGAGGAATGTGTCAAAACTTCTATGCAAATAAAGAATGGTATACATCGAGCACAAGCTGATCATAGCCTCCATCAAGAGGTGTATGCATCAATACAATCATCAAGGCTGATTCGAGCTCTCAAATGGGGTGGCTAGTATATATCATGGTGGTGGCATAGTACATGCATTGTTAGGTCTCATTGGCCATGGCTGCTCCACTAAGGTCTGAGGCCTCTCTAACCTGGTCCCTCTACTCAACTGTTGGCTATAGGAAAGTTCCTACAACTTAGTTGGAACTACCTCAAAATATAAGAATCTATAATAAGATGCTCTGCCCTCTGTTGTAGCTAAATCTATGTGTCTGGGTTGTCACTAATGTACCATATATGCGTTGGAAAGATGTTATCTCTACTGAGGCTTGGGAAACTCCAGTATCACAGGTTACAGCTAGGTCTATGTCTGCTGATGTAGGCTCATCAACTGAGCTATCTATGAGGCCATCTATCATATCTGATGAAATTGAACAACACTATCACCTCCCTTTCCAACCCGAGACCGATCCTGATCCCATCCGGCTGCCACTACTAAAATCTAGACTCAGGCCTGGTCTCTCTCTGTTGTTGCCTGGTCTCACTCTACTACAACCTACTGCAGCTGTTGTTAGAGGGTGGTTGTCTATGCCACTAGATGCACCATCAGGGCCTATCCCTATGCCACTATGGATAACTATCTCTACTCTCATAATATAAGCTGGGGAAACTATGCAGGTGCTTGTACTGGTCCCTACAGCCTCAGTCCATGTACCTATGTAGCACTCTACTCATCATGTTGTAACCCATCAAATGAATCAGATGGGTCATGGACCACTACATCATCTCTCTCATCCCCACCATGATTAATCTCTCTCAGTGGTTGAGCACCTACCACCCAGTCCTCATCTGAGATAGTCAAGCACCTGGGTATAACAGTAACATACCAAGCCCAGTAATCTGCAGTGCTGCCCAGATCTCTAACTTGTAGCACTGGATCCCATACCTGTGGAACCACCTGTAAAAAATTTCCCTAGCTTGGGTCACCTGTATGTGCAGCCCCATATCTTACCTCTCAGAGTCTTGATAGGCATACCACATGTCTGGGTGTGGAACCCCCTGTGTCATGTGTAGTTGTTGTTGACATCTGTCTACCCTGTATAACTCAATGATGTACCTGTGACTTCCGAGAAGGAAATGCTCCACTGTACAAAGGATGAGATGTACCACATCCTCTGGCCATTGTATCTAACTGTAGGGTCTCCATATGATATCCCTGTCTAATATCTCATCAAAATATCGGTGATATCTATATAAACTACCTAGGCGACCTCATATGTTGCCACCTAATGAAACCCACGCCATATAAGACAGCTCCTCTGGAGCTTAGAAATGTAGAGTGCCTACATGGTACCCAATAGCAATGTGATACCATACCCAAATATACAGCAGCAAGGAAAACCCCACCGTCTTCTAACGATGGTATGTAATAAGATGTAGATCTCAGTATAAATGTGCCAGTATGCACTGGGCCCAGTAATAATGCTCACCACTAAAGATACCATGTACTAGTGTCATCATCCCTCTAGGAAAGTATGTCCCAGTCTTATCAGTGAGAAAAAACCCACTGATAAGTGACATAACGTATAAGGCCCTCGGTTCAGTGATGGATCAGCAATGCACTCATGAAATGCAACAATCATACCATCATGCAGTATATCTTCTCTGTCAAAAAAATCACTAACAGCTGCTTTAATCCACCCTAGGTCAGAAATATACTCGATCAATGAGCCCAAGATAGGAATGCAGAGAATCCGCCACATGTCCTCCAAGGTCATGCTCATCTCTCCAGTAGGTTGCCTTGTAACACCTTGAACAAACTGTTATATTTCTCTTTGCATTACAAGCATTGGCATGTGATTTTCTTGAATGAGTTGTGTTTCATTGATTGTTGAAAATCATGCTTGTTATGGATAAATCATCTCTACTTTTGGATTCATTAGACTAAAATGATATGGTTTTTAGGAATCCATTTTCACTTCTTATAGATAAGCTACAATCATATTTTTAGAGTTACAAACTTATCTCTTTTACTGGCTCATCCTTGGATCAATTTTAGTGATCCAAAGAATGTTTTGAATCTTCTTAACATAATAAATGGTAAACTAACATTCAATGGTTAAGAATCATAATAGACTGAACTTGTGGTTGTTACAAATTCTTTATTATTGGAAAGACCATTCCTGCATTCTGTTTTGTGTTGTGCTCAGCTCTTCTTGATTGAACCTTGTAGGGTGCTTAATGACGTTAAGGGAAATAGAAACATGTTTCAAAATTCTTAAGAAACTGAGAATATAAACATATCCTATATCTAATAAGGTATACCCTAATGGATTCAGGACTCAGGTAAATTTACCTAATTCTTTCTACACCACTCTTCATGGGATGACATCGTAACCTAAGTTGTTAATACTAAGTTAGTATGTAGGGAAATAATATAAGGGATGCTAAGTTATTTCTAACCTATTGAATAATACTATTTGGTTAATCTAGGTCCTAACCTAAGGTGACAATCTATTTGATTGAAGGTTATATCCTAAGGTTATAATTTTAAATTAACTTAAGTTCTAACCTAAGAAAATTGTATCTATCCTAAACTAATGGGTATGAAAGGGAACCTATGGGTCAATCGGAAAGTGGGAGCTAAGAGGTAGTTCCTAAGATATTAATGAGATTTGATTTTGATTTAATAAGGATGGAGTACTTCAAGACTTGGTAATTACATGGAAATTTAGTGGAACCTACATGGAGGCATCACTAAGTTTGGAAATTCTTGTGGAACTTAAATTTGGTTTCGCCAACTTTGGATGGTGGTGGCAAGGAGAGATAGGAAGGAATATGAAATTTAATGTCATTAATTCACCTCGGTTTTGGTGAGAAAACTGTCTTGGAAGGAATGCTGGTGGATTTGTTGGGGGTTGTTTTGTTTTGCATGCTTCACGATTTTTACTTTGCATGGATCTATCTAGTTCTTCGAACCAGCAGTTGGATCTTCAACTTGTGGCTATTTTTTATTTCTCTGACCTATTTTCAATTTGAGGAAAGTATAAGAGGAATTATGGGAAAAGTTTATGGTTGGTTGATCTTGCTTGGAGAAGAAGATGTGTTGGAAACTTGGCTAGAAGTCTTCTTTGAATTGGCAGAAGAACTATCATGCATGATAGGCTCTACCGATTAATATTTCTTGCTTTCTTCTAAATGATTCATTAAAACAATTCTACTCACTTGAGATATATTTTTGCATGATGTATTTGGTGATTTACTTGCATGTTTTCGTGAAATCTGTGTGGTATTTGGAATGTGAATGCATTGCTGTTAATGGTAGTTTTAGGAACTTTCTCTGTTCTAGTTGTTAGTGGTTTTCATGCAAATTTTGTATTGAAGCTTTGTAACTTGTACTTGAAGCTCTGAAATTGGTACTTGAAACTCTATAGCTTGTATTCGAAGCTCTATATCTTTCATTCAAGACTAAATTTGATTGAAATGACTTGTTTCTTGAATGGTTCTGAATCTCTTCAATAGCCTTGTGTTTCGTTGAGTTTATAGTGGAGCTTTGAGGTTGTTCTAAGCTCATCTTGAAGCCTTGTGATTGTCTATGAGCTTTTATTGGGATTTTGTGTTTGTTTTGGAAAGAGTGGGAACTTGGTGTAGTTCAAAATGTTTGATTGAATATTTGAATTCAATAAATGTACTCATATTTAGTTCTTGCGAATGCTGAACTTACTATTGAGTTGTAAAGTTTTGTTCTGTACTTGAGCTCTGAACTGGAGTTTTATTCTTCTTCATGGAACTAGAAATGCTTGAACCCGTAATGGAGCATTAGTGTTATTCTGAGCTTGTATTTAGGGCTTCATGTTTCTTAGGATCTTATTTGATCTTATATTTATCTGAGCCATTATTTGAGCCTTGTAAAGTCTAAACTTATGTTTAAAGCTCATATTCAACACTATAAAGGTATTCCATTCTTGTGAAGTTTTAACTCGTGTTGGAATCAATGTGTTGATTCTTTGCTTGTAATTTGAGCTGGGTTTCTTTGGTTTTTAGGGAGTTGTAAATTTTAAATCCAACTTTGTATTGTTTGTTTGATAAGGTCTTGAGAGTTTTGTTATGGTCAGAAGTAGACTATTTAACTTCTTGTCAAAATTTTCATGGTACTTCTATTTTGTATACTTACTGCCTTCTTCAAGCATGCTAGGGCATGTGAAAATGAAGTTTCTTCCTTTTTTTCTCTTCCCTGAGAAAACCCGTGACCTGTGGAAGGCTTGACTGTTGTTGTAGAAGGATTAAGGGACTTGAATTATATTTTTCTATGGGTATTGATGATTTTAGTTCATTTGGAATAGTTAAGAAGTTTTTAAAAGGGTTTATGGAATGTATTATTTACTTCCTTTTTGTCTATGATGTTGAAAAAATTCTTACCTGTCATAAGATTCTAAATAGAACTCTTGAGGCTTGTTTGATTTTGTTTAGTCGAGTTGGAAGAAGTTTGGGATAGTACTTGTCTTAAACAAATTATTTAGTTTTTTACTCTCTTCCGATCTTTTATCTGATTCGTGGGTGTTAATAGAATGTTGATTATAAACCTAGTATACTAGTGTAGTATGAAGGGATATAGTATCCTTGTTCTGAATGCTTGGAAATTTAGTCTTTGGGTATGTGAGTTTTATTAACCCTTGTCTATCTTGCACTGATGCGTATTTCTATTCCTTGTTGGCTTCTTTGAATGAATCTTTAGGTTTTAGACAAAGAAGTGAATAGGATATCTTGGGGACAGTATGTTGTTTAGAGACGGTACTGTGAATTTCATTTTGAGATTTGAATTTGAACTAGAGCTTGGTGAATGGATTTAGGTAACTAGTTTGTAAGTTTTGTTATGGAAGTTAGTAGTGTGTATTCCTTGACTGTGCATTCGGTTTTGAGTTCTCTTTTTGGAAATAGCTAAAGAATTTCTAAGTTTGTACTAGATAAGGGATTTCATTTCATAGTATAAATGAAATGAAATATGGATTGGGTCCTATTCTATTTGAGATTATTTTTCTGTTGACTGTATAAGTTCATTGACTAAACTTATCTTTAATTAATTCTCTTCTGAGATGGGAACTTATTGTGGATTGGTTAAGAGATTTAATTTACTTGAATATCATTTGGATTTTTGGAAGGTTTGGTTTCAAACCTTTGAATTATAACCTACAAACATACGGAAGTTAGTAAGACTTTTAGCTAGACTGTTTTAAATCTACTTGGATTGAATTGGAATTCTTGTTTAGATGTTGCCTTTTTATTTATGGAATCCTTATATTGATATCTTGGACTGAGGCAGTGTTGTGTGTACTAAACCTAATTCTTTCCTTCAGATGAATTGTGTCTGAGGAATAGGTATGTTTTGATTCTCTTCTTTGGTTTATATGGAAAGAGATAGCATACTAATATGAGATATGATGTAACTAACTTCTTTGCTATTTAGGAAAGATAAATGTGTATTTCTATTCTTATGGAATTATGAAGTAATTGGGTGTCAAGACTGTAGAATATTTTAAATTAATTGATAGGATCAATTAAGTATTGTGATATAATTCTAATGTTGTAGATTATATTATGCTATTTTCTTAAAAGTGAATGCAGATTCTCTTAATTGTACTTCTTCCTAGATATTATTACTTATGGTTATTTGTATGATGTATATTAATTGCTTCATTATAACAGAGTTGTTTAATGAAACAATTAGTGTAATGCACTTTACTTTAATGCTTAGTGCTTATCATGCTCAGTTCATTGAATTTACCCGTGCTAGCAATTTTGTAGATGGACATCATAAGTGATAAAAGAAGACAAGAAATTTCATGTTGTATTGGCTTATTTAATTCTTAATCTTATGTAAAGAGTTTTGATTCATTCTTGAGTTGTATTGAAAAATAAAATTTGTATTATTTTTGGAATATAGGTTGTTTGTTATATAGTATGCCTAAAATGCATAGTCTTGTAAATGTATAAGTTTATAATGATAAATTGAAAGATGGATATTTACTTGTATTAGATGTGTAAATTATCTTGTATTTTATGAAGGAGATAGAAAATCCTATCTTGATGATATTGTTCATATCTGTTATATGCTTAATTAAGATAAAATTGATAAGTTAGATAAAGGGAATTAGTTCAATTCCCCTTAATAAGATGCAACTTGTGAAGTTGCATAAGATAACGATCTTTATCTAAATAATTCTAAGATAGTAATGGAATGTGTAATGAATATGCAGTAAAACTATAGAAATTGTGAAAGATAAGAAGGGTATGACAAACCCTAACACTTAATCAGGTAGAGGAAGACTCTTCCTCTCTCAATGGAATGTAATCTAAATAAAGGTGATATGATCGTTAATCATTAGAATTCATTTCTTTATAAAGTCTACTATAGTTGAAATTATTCGGTTGCTACACCTTCTTTGAATGCTTAAGTTACATTATAATGGAACTTATGATGTTGTTGTCCTTTTTTTGAATATATGTTTGTTAAACCAAGTAAAATGAATATGAAAAGAAATCATAAGTTAAGGAAGTTATTTAATGAATAATTGAATAAAATATAGAAAATATCATAAGGAGTGTTGGATTAGGGTTTAACAGGGTTATTGTAATCTATGTAATAATCCAAATAAATAATGTATTAATAACCTCCTTTGGGTATGTACATCATGGTGAGGCATTTTCTATAGGATGTTGGCACATGCCAACTGCAGGACTATACCTTCGAGAAGCCATGGGTCTTCTCTAGGATACAACATTGCAGTTGACATGTGGCAACACCCTTTTGCATTGATCATCTAGATGTACACACAAATAAGGACTTGAACTTAGTTTCTCTCTAGGTCAAGTTAGTAGCATGTTTAGGATAGGTAGTAGCTTTCAATGGCTCAGGGTACCTTGGCACATCGGTTGACTTAGGTCAACCGAGTATGCCCATTTACCCTAAGACGTTGTGAGCATCTTCCTATAATAAATTATGTTTCTAACTTGGGCTAGGGTTAAACCTTGAGCAAATGGATTGAGGATAGTCAGTAAAGACCAATCTAGATAACAAAAGAGTGAGGTGAAAGACGTATTCCGGAATGATGAGTATGTCGTCTATGAATAGTAACATTAACAGTATGTTGAAAATATTTGGCCAAAATATCTCAAGTTGTTAGTTGCATTGTTCTATGTCACCTAGTTTAAAGCAACATGATGTCAGATGAATATTGGTAACAAATATTCAGATAAGTTCTTTAAGAAGATCATTCAGTACCTAGAATAGGGTAGGAGAACCAAGTATATGTTGTATACATAAAATATTTTATACTTTAATTAACATGAGAGATCAATTGGTAACCGAGTCATGGAATGAGAGATCAGTAGTATACTGAATCATTATAGATGCATATGGTTATCTATTATGAGATTGATTGACATGGAATGTGTGTTATAAATGATGTTTTATTTAGAACAGAGAACAATAAGTTTTAAAAACAAAATCCCTTGTTTCTAAAGTCTTAAAATGGGAATGTTACACATCTTCATGCTCTAAACGCCAACCAATTTTAGCCATAAGGGATAAATTCATACTTTTGATATATTTCTAACCCAACCCACCAGCATTCTTTGGAAGGGTAAATTTTTCCCATGCCACCAATGGAATTCTATCTTGGCAAGATCAGGTTCAATGTTACAAGTTACACAATAAAGCTTTACTCTGAATCTATAATTTTATTGAAATAACTACTTTTACAATAATCAAATAACTGAACAAATATTTGAATCTCAATACATTAGCTCTTATATACCAGAGAATTCTTAGTCCCTTTAGGAGAGAACTAGTTTATTTCCAATTAATAATATCTAATTAATTAGACGCTAACTAAAACAATGAATAACTATTCTAAGAATTACAGTTGTGGAAGGAGTAATCTATGAGATGGGGCTGAGAATTGGCTTAGAAAAATAGAGAAATACTTTGCAATAAGGAATTTCTCAAAAGAAACAAAGGTGATATGGGGAGCATATCAAATTTCCCATGAGGAATCTTCATGGTGGGAAAGCCGTAAGGCTGAGTTAAATATTCATGAAATTAGTATCACATGGGATCAATTTAAAGGTTACTTTAGGAAATGTTGGTTGCTACAACTTTACTATAATCATAGAATGATTGAATTCTAGAACTTAGCTCAAGGAAAGCTAATTGTAACTGAGTATTGGGAGTGGTTTACTAAACTCCTTAATTATGTACCTCAGTACCAAACTAATGAGAAGTTTAGGATAAGGAAATTCATCATGGGATTGAATCCCGTTAGGAGGATAGGTGGATGTTCACAACCCAACCATAATGGAAGGGGTTGTTGAAAAGGCCATAAGGAAGGAACATAAATTGAAGGCAATTTATGCTCATAAAGAGGAAGTAAGGAAGAAAATTCCCAACTCCTCTTCATCATCTCTTGCACTTAAGAAAGGACCATGGAAGAAATTCGGGATGAAAAGTAATTTTTCATCTGATACTAATAAGAAAGTAGCAACAAACAAGTTTTCTAGAAATGCATGGAACAACTTTTTCAGGAACAATAATAATAGACAAAATTCCTATGGGGGTCAAAATGATAACTCTAAGGCTAGAAATAAACCCGAGCCTAGGAAGGGACCTATATGAGGCTGTTATAACTATGGAAAAGATCATTACGCAAATCAATGCCCTTTAAAAAAGGATGATCGTAATCAACAACACAAGATACACGCTACAGTAGCTGACAAGTAGGTTGAGAAAAAGGCCACACCTATAGAAGTTCCAAGTAAGTTATTTGCTTTACCTATAACTATTATTTTTTACACCGGAGCTACTGAATGTTTTATTTCTAGTAAATTAGCTTCAAAACTAAAAAAGGGGCTAGAAACATGGATAAAACATGGATTATACAGTAGGGAAACAACGTTGTTCATATTGTTAGTATGTGTATTTTTGGAGCAGTCCTTGATTTACCTAAATTTTCTATTGAAGTTGATCTTTATGTTGCACCTTTAAGGTCTTATGTTAAACCAAGTAAAACAAATATGAAAAGCAATCATAAGTTACGAAAGTTATTTAATGACTAATTGAATCAAATATAGAAAAGTTCATAAGGAGTGTTGGACTAGAGTTTAATAGGTTTGTTGTAATCTATGTAATAATCCAAATTAATAATGTATTAATAACGTCCTTGGGGTATGTACATCATGGTGAGGCATCTTCTATAGGATGTTGGCACACGCCAACTATAGGACTGTACCTTTGAGAATACATGGGTCTTCTCAAGGATACAACATTGTAGTTGACATGTGGCAACACCCTTCTACATTGATCATCTAGATCTACACATAAATAAGGACTTGAACATAGTTTCTCTCTAGGTCTAGTTAGTAGCATGTTTAGAATAGGTAGTATCTTTCAATGGCTCAGGGTACCTTGGCACATCCGGTTGACTTAGGTAAAATGAGTATGCCGATTTACCCTAAGACATTGTGAGTGTCTTCTTATAATAAATTATGTTTCTAACCCAGGCTAGGGTTAAACCTTGGGAAAATGGATGGATGGTAGTTAGTAAAAACCAATCTAGATAATAGAAGAGTGTGGTGAAGGATGTATTCTGGAATGATGAGTATGCCGTCTAGGAATATTAACATTAACAGTCTGTTTAAAATATTTGGCCAAAGTATCGCAAGATGTTGGTTGTGTTGTCCTATGTCACCTAGTTTAAAGCAACGTGATATCAGATGAATATTGGTAACAAATATTTAGATAGTTTCTTTAACAAGATCACTCAGTACCTGAAATAGGGTAGGAGAACCAAGTATATATAGTATACATAAAGTATTCTATACTTAACATGAGAGATTGGTTAGTAACTGAGTCATGGAATGAGAGATCGGTAGCATACCGAGTCATTACAGTTGCATATGGTTATTTGTTATGAGATTGATTGACATGGAATGTGTGTTATAAATGATGTTTTATTTAGAACAGAGAACAATAAGTTTAAAAAAAAAACTCCCTTGTTTCTAAAGTTTTAAAATGGGAATGTTACAAGCCTAAAACATTGGCTCTCACAATGCCACCACTCAGCCAATGCAGTAAGTAGCCCATGATCTAAAGTAATAGATGGCATCTAGGATACGGGGCCTAGGCCCACCGCCTCTAAGAGTATGGTCACCACATGTCAGCTCGTCATTGCATGCTCCCCTCTAGCTCTGTAATGCGTGAATGATGCTCATGCATCTAAAGTACTAGAAAGCGTCTCTGTAAAATAAGTCCAAGTGTCAGCTACTAATATTTCTTCTAAATTTTGGCTATCATTTTAGGATTAACCCTAAAATTCTAAATTTTATTCTAAGTGTCACCATTTTTGGCATTTTTTTTTTGCCTTCGTCTGCCAAGTGTGCCTACGCACCCTTTGGGGTGTGTGCATCATCCTTTTAGTGCATACTCATGTGCATAAATGCCTATGGGTACGTCCACCATCATTCGGGTACCTGTGTGTGGATCCTAGGTATATACGCATGCATGCAAGTATATTTTTGTGTGCTTGTGTGTGCACTCACACACACTAGGACACATGTGCCTCCATTTGGATGCTTGTACCACCTCTAGTATGCCTACGCCTATGCACGCACGCACCCAACGTGACCCCTAACCCAGATTCCTACTTCTAAGGGCATTAATTGTGAAATTAAAAAAAAGGGGTAGGTTACTCACATAGATGCTATCATCTACATGTTGCTCGTACGCTTGGACTGTGTCTACCTATCTCAATCGATCCCATGCTCTCACCATTTTCCTCATCACTGTAAGAGCCTCATGGTAAAATCTCAGTGGTGGTCGGTAAAAAATGAATTGGTTGCAATGATTTACCCCGCCCGGGTGGGGTATATCAAGCTATTTTTCATCACCCGTGATGCCCGGTGGCTTGTTTTGAACACCGTTTTCTCCTCTGTTCACCGTTGAATAATTATTTTAATTAAATAATTATTTTTCACCGTACTAGGGCATTTATTTCCATCCAATACCCCTTTCTTCTCACTAGGGAAAATTTTATTGCTCCTAGGTGATTTTTCTTCTTATCCACACTCTCTTGAATAATTATTTTTTAGTTTTAAAAAAAAAATTATTTTTGTTAACTTTTCCACTATACAAGGACATTATTTGTCGCTTATTTCCTCTTTCTTCTACCTGGGGCATTTTCTTTTACATCTAGGCACTTCATTCTATTTCTTCTATTTTCTTCTACTATCCACCAAATTTTAGAAAACACAAAAACAATATATATATATATATATATATATATATATATATATATATATATATATATATATTTCACTTCAAAAATCCAAAAACAAGGCAAAATTCTCCACAAAATCCTAAAAAGTAAAAAACCCACAAAAATAGGTAACTTGCTTATTACAGCTAAAAACATGTGTCTTGCGCATGGTATTCTTTCCATATCCTACTGGTTTGTTTCACATCTTCCCCGATCAACATGACTCGCGGATCACCGGATTCACAACTATTCCCAAAGCTAGCTGCTTGCTTCATCTGTACTATGGGGCATGTATTATTTCCTAGTGTTGTTTCGCTACACACAAAGCTTTCTACTTGGACACAATTTCCACTATCATTTCCCCTTGTATGTATCCTTTTTCAGGGAATCATTTTTAACCTTTGTCATTAATCATGAACATGTGGACCTCTTCATCTTGATAAAAAAACATTTGTATAACTATCTTGACCATTGTTGGGTTGGATATGTGCGTTTGTACTTATTTTCCCTATTACATGAGTTTGTTTCCTTCTCATATTGCATTGTTTTTTTGTATGTTACATAGAGTTGGTGTTTTCAGCAATGGACAATTATTTGTAGTATGGCTTTTCATGTCATTCTAATTTTGTCGTATGTAAATATTTTTCATAAGGACCAATGACCTACATCTTTAGGCAATATGATGAAACTGAAGTTGATCCAATACAAAGGCTAGAGGCTAAGTTCTTCTCCCCACTTCTCCATATTTCTTCTACGTCACTTTCCTCTCACCCCTAATCTTCCATTTCACCGGGGCATTCTACCCCTACCCATTCTTCTATCTATTTCTCACCTTTTTCGATTGTCGATTGTCTTCCTTCATCACCCCATCGACACTCAAGGGGCATCTCTCAATTTTACTAATTTTTCTTCTACCCCTTCAAAATTTCATTTGTCTACTGTAACACCCTGAACTATTGTTACTTCCTCCTGAGCATTCAAGTGTTGATATATGATTTCTTCTGTAAAAGGATGTGTTCCTTTGAATGTGAAGTCATGCTTGATATGGATTGTATCTTATTTTCATTTGAAGATCTTTGACTGAGCCAGGATATGTTTGGACTCTTTTATTTCTTTCATGTTTAGCACCTGAGCTTAATCTGATTTTGGAATGAATTGTGGATTTACCCGCCTATATGACTCAGCCTTGGATCAGTGACATTGATCTAAGAGATGTTTTAAGTTTATTCTGGATAAACAAAAATTATAGACCTTACGAAGGTTGCAAGGTCTGAATGTGTTGAATGAGCAATCCAGGAGTTAACTCACGCTGATCTTGATAAATGAATTAGTTCCCGATATCGTAATATCAGGAAGGTATAGACCTTGAGCTAGGTAATAAATTCTGATATAAATGTATACTGCTGGCTTATTATCAGTGCTGGATTGAATCCATTTTGGGAATGTATATTTGTTGGTTCTTATTCTCAATGATTCTAATTGTTAGACCTAGACTGGATTTATTAAGGTTAATAACCTAAACCTAAACTATAACCTATGGGTTGGATTAGTGCTAATCTAACCTAGCCCTAAACTATAAGCTAAATGTTCTAAGGTTAGTGACCTAGCGCTAAGGAGGTTAGACGAAGTATCACCTTAAAGTCTAACCTATGTTTCTAACCTAACTAATGATCATGGATGAAAGGGACCTATGAAGGGGTGCAAGCCATGGGCGGTAGTTTCTATGGCATTAAATGAGATGGATAAGTATGAAGGATGAGGGATTTGGTGGAAGTTTCAAATGGCTAGTGAAATCCGATGTGGCAGAGTCGCGAAATCTAGAAATGGTCTTTGGTTTGTTTTTGTCCATCGCCAACTATGGTGGTTTGTGGCAATGGAGATTGAGTGGGAACTTCGGAGTTAATGCAATTAAGGAACTCAATTTCCGAGCACGGATCGCTCGGGAAGGCATGTAAAATGGAAAACTGGTTGTTTGTTTGGTTTTCCATGCGCTCCGGTTTTCTCTCTGATTGATCACTGGTTCTTCGAACCAGTCTACTTGGTGTTACATGGCAACTATGAGAATAACTAGCTCTTTTCTCTGTCGAGGAAAGTTTATAAGGCATGGAAATAACAAATTATTGTTGTTGAATCTAACGTGGAAAAAGAGGAGAAGGCTCGAGCTCTTTCAGAGGTCTTCTTCAGATTTTTAAGCAACATTACCAGGCATGTTAGGCCCTAACTTTTAAAAATATTGCTTTCCTTCAAATGATTTCATTAGAACAATTCTTTTCAGATGATTTTTGAGTTCAGTTGGTTTTTATGGTAGCTTTGTATGAATTAGTTTGTTGTATCTTCTTACTAGCTTGATTTTTTAGTGAACCCTTGAAGGGTGTGCACTTTGTTTCATATAGTTGAATTATCTTGTTGTATTCTGCATTTCGGTTAGATTTCATAGAAATGCTTGCAAGGATAATGTACGAATTTGGCTCTGTGGGAGTCCATGAATTGTTTTCTTGTTTGATTCAGACTTCAGTCAAAACCTTGTTGTTTTCACTTGTTGAAAATGATATTGTTGGAATTCTTGAAATGTACAATATATTCTGACTTCTGTATAAGTTTTATCGTGAGTACTATATGTTATTGTTGCTGTTGGACTTCTTAAAATGATAATATGTTTTGGCTTCTGTAGAAGTACATCCATGAATACTATATGTTATTGAATTCCGTTGGAATCCTTGATTAGATAGTATTTTTGACTTCTGTAGAAGTTTAAATTGAGAATACTACTTGGTTTTGACTCCTTTAGAGTCCTTGAAACTTAGTTAATGTTTCGACTTTGGTAAGAAGTTTTATTGTGAATTTTTGTTGTAATCCTTGAAAGGGGTAGTATGTTATGACATCTGCGGAAGCTTGTTGTGGATACTCTTTGATTCTGAGTCTATAGAAGTCTTTGAAATGTATCTAGTATTTCAAACTTCTGTCTAAACATGGTTGTGAATGTTGTCGTTTTGTTAAGAATGCTAAATGTTATTGACTTCGATGGAGTCATTGAAAGGTAATTTATGTTTTAACTTCAGTTGAAGTTTTGCTGTGAGTACTTTTAGGATTCTTGAATTGTTGTTGTATGAATTCAACTTTGGTTATAAGTACTGGTTGGAATTGACACTGCTGGAGTCCATATTATGCTGCGTGTTCGGTCGTTTCTCGAGTTGAGTCTTCGCTGAGCATGCATATTGTTTTGGACTCTTTCTTTATATTATTGTGTTATACTTTATAGTAACTCGACTTCAAATGAAACCTTTAGGAAAATTTATTGGTGTGGAACTCGGATCTTGTGAGGACCTGGTTATGGTTGTTCTTCTTGAAAACGACTTCTAATTTACACCCATGTTGAATAATCATAGGAATTTGCTTAGTTGAATGAGGCTGTGCATATTGTGTTTCGAATCTGCGTGAATGTCACTGTATTTCATATGGAACCGTTAACTGTTTTAATATGATCTTGTTTCAAGCTTGACTGAAACAAAGAGCTCTTAGTTGTGCCATGACAGGTGATGGCATTGGATATTTTTCATGTTGTTGTATAATATGGAAAGTTTTGTTGAGTCCATTGGAGTTGGATTATTTATTAATGCTTTTTGCATGAACTCTTGAATCGTTTAGTAGCTACAGGTGACTTTTATATTTGGAATTAGATGGAACTGTTGCTCTTCTTGTAATTTCGACTCTTTATTCACATGCATAAATGTATATGTATTAATATAAAGGAATCGGTACAGTTCAGAATGTTATTGACTTAGGATTCTGATGGACTCTGTTTCTTCTTTTAAACTATAATTTATATGTTGATGTATAAATGAGTTGAAGGGAAAATTCTCTCTCTCCTAGTTAGGAAACCTTGTGTGCTTTCTTCTTGCTTCCTTTTGTGATCTCTATGGTAAGGGCATAACAAGAATAAACTAAGGTATTGTATGGAGAGACTGGTATAAAATGTGTGCTACTATGTAAATAGATATACTTGTCAATACCATTGAAATATGTTAAGATGATAAAAGAATTAAGACTGTGAGATTGTCGAATGTTTTAATTGCCATTGTGAAATTGTGGAAACAATCTTGTACGAGTTTTGGCTGTCTTAAGAATGGTTGTATTCATATGTTCTTAGTCTCTAACATATAGGATGAATAGCCTGATTTAAGTTTGGAATGTGAAGAAATGATTTCATTTAAACATGTTGTTTAATGAAAATAATTGGTGAATTGCAATTGTTTTAAGAATTAGTGCTTATCATGCTCAGTTCACCAAACTGACCCGTGTTGACAATTTATGCAGATGGTTTCCGTAAGTGGTAAAGGCACACAGATCTGATATGATGTTCAGATTGTTTAATTTGGTTTTATGATGAATTACATCTTGATTCTCTAAATGTACTACTTGAAGAAAGATGTTCTTTTGCTGTTGAGTATTGTATTCAATATGTTGAATGCATAAAATGTATTTGATTAGCTTTGAAAGGAATGAAAAGAGGTATTTGTTACTTATGTGTTTGCATTCGTATCTTGATGGTTTGATCTTCTTTGGTTCGAATGATCTTAAGAGCATTGTTATTATTGTATAACTTGGAGACTTTTGTGATTATCTAAGTAAGCTTGCAAGGTTATGTGACTGAATACTTATGATTGTTTAGTAGTTCTATTATGTTCTATCTAAAGCTAAATTGGAATTGAGATCACTGTCTTTCGGGAAGCTAATGTTAAAATAAACCTGAGTAGGAAGCTTAACGAGCTGAATAAATTATTACTTCCTAGTCTTGATCTAAGTCAAGACAACGTTTAATTGGATTCTTAATCACTATATCTCGATACTAATAAGTAAGATATAAATTTCAGTTATGAGAACTGATATAAAAACCTAAAAAGGGTTTGGTTAGCAATCTCATGTGAAGATTATGGGTTATTGTCCAGTTTTGTTGATTTAGAATTATGTTTTTCTATGAACTCCTTGATGGGACCTCTAGTCTTAATAACTTCTCTTGTGTAATGAATTTTATTAAGAAAGGTAATTCTAAGGTGAGGAACCCAGGGATTGGGAAAGACTACCGTTAAGGGAGCGTATTATAGTAGAATTTTAACTCAACATATGTAACACTTATTAATAAGTAGATCTTTTCGAGGTGGATTTGAAGGTTGATGGCACAAGTCAACTGCAGGGTTGTACCTTCGAGAAGATTAGGATCTTCTCGAAGATACAACAATACAGGTGACTTATGACGACACCCTTTGCATTGATCATTAAGATTTACACCTTTAACTAGAACATGTTTTACTCTGGGACTGATTAGGAACGTGGTCATGTCATAAGGCTACCCTAGGAGACTCGAGGTATCTTGACACACTGGGTTAACTAGGGTTGACCCAGTATGTCAGCGTATCCCTAGTCCTCGGGAGCATCCCTATAACGTTGTCATATTACTAATCTGTTCCTGAGTGAATAACTTGGGGCAGGAGAGACTGACAGAAGTCAGTATAAGACATTCTACATAACATAGGAATGGGGTGAAGGACGTATTTCAGATTGACGAGTATGTCGTCAAGGAATACGAGACATAAGTAGTATGTTTCAATCTTTGGCCAAAGTATCGCAAGCTGCTGATTACGTTGTCCTATGTCACCTAGTCTAAGGGATGAGATGCCGATGAATAATGGTAACAATTATTCAGATAGGTTCCTTGGACAGAGCATTCTGAATCCCAGATTAGGGACGAGAACCGCAAGAGTGATGTGTTAAATAAAAATGCTAACTCTTTAATACTCATGAATAGATCGGTAGATTACCGAGTCATGGAATGAATAGATCGGAGGTACTCCGAGTCATTACAACTGCATATGGTTATCTATTATAAGAATGGTTGTTTTGATTTGTGAATTCTAAATTATGTATTTAGAACCAGGAAGCATTTATCAAAAAAAAAAAATACTTGTTCTAATGTACAAATATGAGGATGTTAAATCTTGGTATCAGAGCTGAAGGTTGCAGCTCTTGGACCTATTGTGTCCATAATCTGATAAAAACCTGAATTTTCTTGTAACATAAAATTGTTAGAATAAGGGAGAACATTGCATATAATGCTCCACCTGAAAGAGGAGCAGCAACAACTCAAAAGCTTGATGAGATCCTTTCTGCCCTATTGGACACAAGAGATCGTTTGGCTGTACTTGAATAGCAAGTAATGGGAAATGAGGAGGAAGATGAAGCTGGTAATAACGATCAGCAACCTCCAGAGGACAACCCCGATATGGGTGTTGATAATAATGCTGGAAATGTACCTGTCCAACCAGAAAACAAAAAGGCCAGGTTGGCAGTAGAACTCACTAATGATATAAAAAGGATAAGCCCACCTAAATATGATGGCACCACATTAGGTGATGGAGCTGAGAACTGGCTCAGCGAAATAGAGAAGTACTTTGCAATAAGAAACTTCTCAGAGGAAACCAAAGCTATTTGGGGAGCCTATCAGCTTTCCCACGAAGCATCATCGTGGTGGGATAGCCGTAAAGCTGAGCTAAATATTGATGAGACCAATATTACTTGGGATCAATTTAAGGGCTATTTTAGGCAACGTTGGATGCCATAACTTTTCTATGATCAGAAAATGATAGAATTCCAGAACTTAGCTCAAGGGAAGCTAACGGTAATAGAATACTGGGAGTGATTTACAAAACTCCTCAAGTATGTACCATAGTATCAAACTGACGAGAAGTTTAGAATATGAAAATTCATCATGGGATTAAATCCCGTGATAGGGGGAGAGGTCGATGTTCACAATCCAACCACTATGGAAGGAGTTGTTAAAAAGGCCATAAGACAAGAACAAAAATTAAAGGCTATTTCTGCTCATAAAGAGGAAGTGCGGAAGAAGATTGCAAACCCTTCTTCAACCTCTCTTGCACCCAAAAACGGACCATGGAAAATTTTTGGAAACAAAAGTAAGTTTCCAAGGGATAATAGTAAGAAGGCAGTAGCAAATAAGCTTGCTGGAAATGTAAGGGATAATTTTACCAAAAATTATAACAATGGGCAGAAGCCCTATGGAGGACAACATGATAATTAGAAGGCTGGAGGCAATTTTGAGCCTAGAAAGGGACCTGTAGGAGGCTGCTACAATTATGGCAAAGACCACTACGCAAATCAATGCCCTTTGAAGAAGGATGATCGTAGTCAGCAGCATAAGATACATGCTGCAGTAGCAGACAAGCAAGCTGAAAAGCAGGTGACACCTATAGAAGTTCCGGGTAAGTTATTTGGCATACCTGTCACTATTATTTTTGATACAGGAGCTACTGAATGTTTTATTTCTAGTAAACTTGCTTCTAAACTTAAGAGAAAAGCTAGAAAAATGGATAAATCTTGGACTGTATAGTATGGTAATAACTCTGTTCATACAGTGAGTATGTGTCTTTTTGGGGCAGTCCTTGACTTACCTAACTTTTCCACTAAAGTTGACCTCTATGTTACACCTTTGGGATCTTATGACATTGTTATTAGTGTTAATTGGTTAGCTGACCATAAGGAAACAGTAGATTGCTATGAAAAGAATATAAAATGTTTAGATGATCGGCTAGAAACAACAAATATTCAAGGGGTGAAACGGGAAATTTCAGTTAGAAAACTGTCAGCTATGCAGCTTAAAAAGTTAAAAAAAAAAAGGATGTACCCTTTATACGGTAAAGATATCTAAATTTTTAGAAGAAGATGGTGATTCCATGAAAAGATTTCCTCTGCTACAAAGTTTTAGGGATGTTTTTCTGGAGGAATTACTAGGTTTACCACCCAAGAGGGAATTTGACTTCACCATCGAAATCAAACCAGGAACGGAACCTATTTCCAAAGCACCTTATCGGATGACTACTACAGAGTTAGTCGAGCTTAAGGCACAATTGCAATAACTTTTTTCTAAAGGTTTGATTAGACCAAGTGTTTCGCCTTGGGGAGCACCAGTAATATTTGTGAAAAAGAAGGATGGAACACTTAGGCTGTGTATTGATTATCAGATGTTGAACAAAGCAACAATCAAGAATAGATACTCACTTCCAAGGATCGACGATCTATTTGATTAGATGTGTGGGGCAGCGGTTTATTCTAAGATATATCTTCGATTTGGATATCATCAGTTAAGTATTAGAGAAGAAGATATTCATAAAACAACTTTCCAAACAAGGTACGGACACTATGAATTCACAGTTCTACCCTTTGGATTAACTAATGCACCCGCAAATTTTATGAACTTAATAAATAATATCTTTCAAGAATATTTGGACAAATTTGTACTTGTATTCTTGGATGATATTCTCATTTACTCTAAAAGTGTTGGGGAGCACAATGAGCATTTGAAGATAGTTTTGGGAATTTTGAGAAAAATAAAGTTGTATGGTAAGTTATCCAAATGTTCTTTCTTTGATACAGAAGTTCACTATTTGGGTCATGTCATTAGTAAAGAAGGAATTGCTATAGATCCTTCAAAAATAGTGGCAATAACTGAGTGGCCTGCACCAAAGAATGTGCATGAAGTAAGAAGCTTCATGGGTCTTGCTGGTTACTATAGAAAATTTGTTAAGGATTTTTCTAAAGTGGTTGCACTGATAACTTCATTGCAGTAGAAGGATAAGAAATTTATTTGGAATGATAAGTGCGAAACGGCTTTCAAAATTATGAAAAGATAGTTGACTTCCGCACCTATATTAGCTATACCAGACCCTAATGTGAGCTTTATTATTATAACAGATGCTTCTGGGGAAGGCCTTGGAGGTGTTTTGTTACAAAATGATCAAGTCATAGCATATGAAAGTAGAAAACTTAAGTTACATTAGCTAAATTATGCTCCTCATGATTTGGAGCTTACTGCCATTGTTCATGCGCTTCAAGTCTGGAGACACTATTTACTTGGGAAACCTTTTGAGTTGAAAACTGATCACTTAGGACTGAAATATATTTTCACTCAACCTAATCTAAATTCCAGACAGAGAAGGTGGTTAGAGTTTTTATCCCAATATGATTTTGATATTAGCTACATCAAAGGGAAAGAGAATAGAGTAGCAGATGCTCTAAGTTGTAGGAGGCACATTTCTGCTCTTATAACATTAAGAACTCAGTTTAAGGATGAGGTAAAAAGTTCCTCAGAATCTGATGTATACTTTTAGCAAGTAAAAGCAGCGCTTGCTACAGAACCTAATGATGAAAGGTATAAGGGTTTTCATTTTTATAATGAAGGAATCTTACGTTATGAAAACAGGGTATACGTACCTATGTTGAACGATTTGAGAAAGAATTTATTAGTTGAATTTCATAATTCACCTTTCTCTGGACACCCGGGTATCACAAAAATGCTTGCTGATCTGAAACAACAATACTTTTGGAAAGGTATCAAAAAGGATGTCATTGATTTTGTGACTCATTGTCTGGAATGTCAGCAGGTTAAGGCAGAACACATACACCATGCTGGATTGTTATATCCTCATAGCATACCACAGTACAAATGGCAAGTAATAAGCATGGAATTTATACAAGGGTTACCTATGTCCAGGAATAAACATGATGTTATCTTGGTAGTTGTAGATAAACTAACTAAGGTAGCTCATTTCATCACTAGAAATCTAAAGGATGATTCACCAGTGCTGGCCAAAATATTCGTACATGAAATTTTCAGGTTACATGGTGTACCAGAATTGATTATATCTGATAGGGATCCTAGAATGACATCAAGATTTTGGAAAATGCTTAATACAACTCTTGGAACAAAACTAAACTTCAGTTCTGCATATCATCCGGAAATGGATGGACAAACTGAGAGAGTAAATCAAGTGTTGGAAGACATGTTGCGAATGTATTGCATGGATCAACAGTATAAATGGGAAGAGTATCTTCCATTAGTTGAATTCACATACAACAACACTTATCACTCATCTCTTAAAATGGCACCATTTGAAGCACTTTATGGAAGGAAGTGCAGAACCCCTGTTAGCTGGGATAGTGTTGAGGATAGAGTGGTAATTAGACCAGAGATCCTCACTGAAATGGAACAGCAAGTAAAGTTGATTCATGAACGATTAAAGGAAGAAGCAGATAGGCAGAAGAGCTATGCTGACCTTAAGTGGGTTGATCGAAGGTTTGAGCTTGGTGAGAAGGTTTTTCTTCGTGTTAAACCCAGAAAGAGTTCTATAACTTTTGGCAAGGCTACCAAGTTGTCACCTCGTTTCGTGGGACCTTTCAAAATTGTTGAAATAATCAATCATGTAGCTTATCGATTAGCATTACCACTTGCTTTGTCTCTCATGCATGATGTTTTCCATATTTATTTGCTTAAGAAATATGTTTCAGATTTGTCACATGTCTTAAATTTGAATTCCTTGCAGGTCCAAGACCCAGGAATAATCATGGTTAAACCCACACGAGTGTTGGAAACTCACCAATTGCATTTGAGAAATCGTGAAATACAACAATGTAAGGTCCAGTGGGACTAGTTTAACGAAGAAAGTGCAACTTGGGAAAATCTGGAAGAGATGAAAATTGTTTTTCCTTTTCTTTTTCAACAGAATGAAATCTGGTGACAAACCATTTTTTTTATGAACTTATCTTTTTCAATTTTATATGAAAGCCAGATTGAGGAAAACATTATTCAGGCTGAATAAAATGTATCGTGACATCGATTTCTGAAACTATTCAAGTTGGAAATAGTCACATTGTATTGTGAACTAATAAATTGGTTGACCTGAAGGTAAATCAAATATGTAATCATCGGGATGATGAATCTTTTAGGAGGGAAGCATGTAACACCCTGAACTATTGTTACTTCCTCCTGAGCATTCAAGTGTTGATATATGATTTCTTCTGTAAAAGGATGTGTTCCTTTGACTGTGAAGTCATGCTTGATATAGATTGTATCTTCTTTTCATTTGAAGATCTTTGACTGAGCCAGGATATGTTTGGACTCTTTTATTTCTTTCATTTTTAGCACCTGAGCTTAATCTGATTTCGGAATGAATTGTGGATTTACCCACCTATATGACTCAGTCTTGGATCAGTGGCATTGTTCCAAGAGATGTTTTAAGTTTATTCTGGATAAACAAAAATTATAGACCTTACGAAGGTTGCAAGGTCTGAATGTGTTGAATGAGCAATTCAGGAGTTAAATCAGGCTGATCTTGATAAATGAATTAGTTCCTGATATCGTAATATCAGGAAGGTATAGACCTTGAGCCAGGTAATAAATTCTGATATAAATGTATACTGTTGGCTTATTATCAGTGCTGGATTGAATCCATTTTGGGAATGTATATATGTTGGTTCTTATTCTCAATGATTCTAATTGTTAGACCTAGACTGGATTTATTAAGGTTAATAACCTAAACCTAAACTATAACCTATGGGTTGGATTAGTGTTAATCTAACCTAGTCCTAAACTATAAGCTAAATGTTCTAAGGTTAGTGACCTAGCGCTAAGAAGGTTAGACGAAGTATCACCTTAAAGTCTAACCTATGTTTCTAACCTAACTAATGATCATGGATGAAAGGGACCTATGAAGGGGTGGGAGCCATGGGTGGTAGTTTCTATGGCATTAAATGAGATGGATAAGTATGAAGGACGAGGGATTTGGTGGAAGTTTTAAATGGCTAGTGAAATTCGACGTGGCAAAGTCGCGAAATCTAGAAATGGTCTTTGGTTTGCATTTGTCCATCGCCAACTATGGTGGTTGGTGGCAATGGAGATTGAGCGGGAACTTCAGAGTTAATGCAATTAAGGAACTCGATTTCCAAGCACGGATCACTCGGGAAGGCATGCAAAATGGAAAACTAGTTGTTTGTTTGGTTATCCATGCACTCCAGTTTTCTCTCTGTTTGATCACTAGTTCTTCGAACCAGTCTACTTGGTGTTGCATGGTAACTATGAGAATAACTAGCTCTTTTTTCTATCGAGGAAAGTTTATAAGGCATGGAAATAACAAATTATTGTTTTTGAATCTAACGTGGAAAAAGAGGAGAAGGCTTGAGCTCTTTCAGAGGTCTTCTTCGGATTTTTAAGCGACATTATCAGGCATGTTAGGCCCTAAATTTTAAAAATATTGCTTTCCTTCAAATGATTTCATTAGAACAACTCTTTTCAGATGATTTTTGAGTTCAGTTGGTTTTTATGGTAGCTTTGTATGAATTATTTTGCTGTATCTTCTTACTGGCTTGATTTTTCAATGAACCCTTGATGGGTGTGCATTTTGTTTCGTATGGTTGAATTATCTTGCTGTATTTTGAATTTCAGTTAGATTTCATAGAAATGCTTGCAACGATAATGTACAAATTCGGCTCTGTGAGAGTCCATGAATTTTTTTCTTGTTTGATTCAGACTTCAGTCGAAACCTTGCTGTTTTCACTTGTTGAAAATGATACTGTTGGAATTCTTGAAATGTACAATATATTCTGACTTCTGTATAAGTTTTGTCGTGAGTACTATATGTTATTGTTGCTGTTGGACTTCTTAAAATGATAATATGTTTTGGCTTTTGTAGAATTACAGCCGTGAATACTATATGTTATTGAATTTCGTTGGAATCCTTGATTAGATAGTATTTTTGACTTCTGTAGAAGTTTAAATTGAGAATACTACTTGGGTTTGACTCCTTTAGAGTCCTTGAAACGTAGTTAATGTTTCGACTTTAGTAAGAAGTTTTATTGTGAATTTTTGTTGTAATCCTTGAAATGGGTAGTATGTTATGACATCTGCGGAAGCTTGTTGTGGATACTCTTTGATTCTAAGTCTGTAGAAGTCTTTGAAATGTATCTAGTATTTCAAACTTCTGTCTAAGCTTGGTTGTGAATGCTGTCGTTTTGTTAAGAATGCTAAATGTTACTGACTTCGATGGATTCATTGAAAGGTAATTTATGTTTTAACTTCTGTTGAAGTTTTGCTGTGAGTAATTTTAGGATTATTGAATTGTTGTTGTATGAATTCAACTTTGGTTATAAGTACTGGTTGGAATTGACACTGTTGGAGTCCATAATATGCTGCGTGTTGGCTTTTTTCTCGAGTTGAGTCTTCGTTGAGCATGCATATTGTTTTGGACTCTTTCTTTATATTGTTGTGTTATATTTTGTAGTAACTTGACTTCAAATGAAACCTTTAGGAAAATTTATTGGTGTGGAATTCGGATCCTGTGAGGAATTGGTTATGGTTGTTCTTCTTGAAAACAAATTCTAATTTACACCCATGTTGAATAATCGTAGGGATTTTCTTAGTTGAATGAGGCTGTGCATATTGTGTTTCGACTCTGCATGAATGTCATTGTATTTCATATGGAACCGTTAACTGTTTTAATATGATCTTGTTTCAAGTTTGACTGAAACAAAGAGCTCTTAGCTGTGCCATGACAGGCAATGGCATTGGATATTTTTCATGTTGTTGTACAATATGGAAAGTTTTGTTGAGTCTATTGGAGTTGGATTATTTATTAATACTTGTTGCATGAACTCTTGAATCGTTTAGTAGCTACAGGTGACTTTTATATTTAGAATTAGATGGAACTGTTGCTCTTCTTGTAATTTCGACAGTTTATTCACATGCGTAAATGTATATGTATTAATGTAAAGGAATTGGTACAGTTCAGAATGTTATTGACTTAGGAATCTGATGGAATCTGTTTCTTCTTTTAAACTGTAATTTATATGTTGATGTATAAATGAGTTGAAGGGAAAATTCTCTCTCTCCTAGTCAGGAAACCTTGTGTGCTTTCTTCTTGCTTCCTTTTGCGATCTTTATGGTAAGGGCATAATAAGAATAAAATGAGGTATTGTATGGAGAGACTGGTATAAAATGTTTGTTGCTGTGTAAATAGATATACTTGTCAATACCATTAAAATGTGTTAAGATGATAAAATAATTAAGACTATGAGATTGTCGAATGTTTTAATTGCCATTGTGAAATTGTGGAAACAATCTTGTAGGAGTTTTGGCTGTCTTAAGAATGGATGTATTCATATGTTCTTAGTCTCTAACATATAGGATGAATAGCCTGATTTAAGTTTGGAATGTGAAGAAATGATTTCATTTAAACAGCTTGTTTAAAGAAAACAATTGGTGGATTGCAATTGTTTTAAGAATTAGTGCTTATCATGCTCAGGTCACCGAACTGACTTGTGTTGACAATTTTTGAAGATGGTTGCCATAAGTGGTACAGGCACGTAGATCTGATATGATGTTTAGATTGTTTAATTTGGTTTTACGATGAATTACAGCTTGATTCTCTAAATGTACTACTTTAAGAAAGATGTTCTTTTGCTGTTGAGTATTGTATTCAATATGTTGAATGCATAAAATGTATTTGATTAGCTTTGAAAGGAATGAAAAGAGGTATTTGTTACTTATGTGTTTGCATTCGTATCTTGATGGTTTGATCTTCTTTGGTTCGAATGATCTTAAGAGCATTCTTATTATTGTATAACTTGGAGACTTTTGTGATTATCTAAGTAAGCTTGCAAGGTTATGTGACTGAATAATACTTATGATTGTTTAGTAGTTCTATTATGTTCTATCTAAAGCTAAATTGGAATTTAGATCACTGTCTTTCGGGAGGCTAAGGTTAAAATAAACTTGAGTAGGAAGCTTAACGAGCTGAATAAATTATTACTTCCTAGTCTTGATCTAAGTCAAAACAACGTTTAATTGGATTCTTAATCACTATATCTCGATACTAATAAGTAAGATATAAATTTCAGTTATGAGAACTGATATAAAAACCTAAAAAGGGTTTGGTTAGCAATCTCATGTGAAGATTATGGGTTATTGTCCAGTTTCGTTGATTTAGAATTATGTTTTTCTATGAACTTCTTGATGGGACCTCTAGTCTTAATAACTTCTCTTGTGTAATGAATTTTATTAAGAAAGGTAATTCTAAAGTGAGGAACCCAGGGATTGGGAAAGGCTACCCTTAAGGGAGCATCTTATAGTAGAATTTTAACTCAACGTATGTAACACTTATTAATAAGTAGATCTTTTCGAGGCAGATTTGAAGGTTGATGGCACAAGTCAATTACAGGGTTGTACCTTTAAGAAGATTAGGATCTTCTCGAAGATACAACAATACAGGTGACTTATGACGACACCCTTTGCATTGATCGTTAAGATTTACACCTTTAACTTGAACAAGTTTTACTCTGGGACTGATTAGGAACGTGGTCATGTTATAAGGCTGCCCTAGGAGACTCAAGGTATCTTGACACACTGGGTTAACTAGGGTTGACCCAGTATGTCAGCGTATCCCTAGTTCTCGGGAGCATCCCTATAACGTTTTCATATTACTAATCCATTCCTGAGTGAATAACTTGGGGCAGGAGAGACTGACATAAGTCAGTATAAGAAATTCTACATAACATAGGAATGGGGTGAAGGATGTATTCCAGATTGATGAGTATGCCGTCAAGGAATATGAGACATAAGCAGTATGTTTCAATCTTTGGCCAAAGTATCGCAAGCTGCTGATTGCGTTGTCCTATGTCACCTAGTCTAAGGGATGAGATGCCGATGAATAATGGTAACAATTATTCAGATAGGTTCCTTGGATAGAGCATTCTAAATCCCAGATTAGGGAAGAGAACCGCAAGAGTGATGTGTTAAATAAAAATGCCAACTATTTGATACTCATGAATAGATCGGTAGATTACCGAGTTATGGAATGAATAGATCAGAGGTACTCCGAGTCATTACAGTTTCATATGGTTATCTGTTATAAGAATGGTTGTTTTGATTTGTGAGTTCTAAATTATGTATTTAGAACCAGGAAGCATTTATCAAAAAAAAAAAAAAAAACTTGTTCTAATGTACAAATATGAGGATGTTACATCTACTATCTTTGAAGTGGTGTCATTTACACCACTCCAAAGAGGGGAAAATTTAGACACCCATAATTACGCCTGAGCAATTTAAATACTTAAATTGCACTAATTATCTCCTTTCCTACAAATTGGTGACATATTGTCAAAAGTGTTCATCTTCTCTCCTATTGTCATTATCTAATTACGCTATGGTAATTAATTAAGTCACCTATCTAACAAGTACCCTAATTAATGACCTTCTGTTAATTAATCCTTCATTCTATCTAGACTAATTAATTATTATTAATTAATTAGCTTCCCCTTTGATTAAACCAATAAATCAATATTTAATTGATTTAATCCTCTTATATAGTCTAAATCATGTTTATATTCCCCTAAAAAGCTTTTATAAGCTTGCACATCTATTAATTAATCATCTTTATCAATTAATAAGCCCCCTTTATCCACATGAGTCACTAAAGGACAAAGCTAAACCCTCCTAAAGTTAACTCAACCCTATATAAACCCCTCCTTATCCACAACTAATTCAACATCCCTATTATCCCACATGCAAAGGGATGTAGTGGTTTCTTTGTCCATTAGGCTATATTAAGAGGCCTCCTCCTACCTTTACACTTACACCTAAATTCCTTGAGAAGACAAAAGAAAAGAGCATAGCAAATAGACTATAATATTTCCTTTGTTTTTCTTGAGAAATTCACCATTTGAAGAGTTAAGCCTCCTTTCTTGAATTTTCTAGCCAGGTGCTTGGGTCATATGGGAATAGTCAAAGGGTCTTGTAGCCAAGCTTTGATGAGCTCCCATTCCTAGGTTCTTGATGATCAAAACAATAAATATGATTTCCATGGATTCTACATAGGTCCATTTGCTTTTTTTTGGTAATCTAGAGGAGTAGAGGTTTGAATACTTTAGCATGTTAATTCAAAGTTAATGCATTATGCTTAGTGTTGATCTTGTTTAGCTCTCATCTTGATGGTGCCTAGAATTTGAATTAGCTTTGTTATAGAACTATTTAGGTGGTAGT
This sequence comes from Taxus chinensis, assembly GCA_019776745.2. Classification (NCBI taxonomy): domain Eukaryota; kingdom Viridiplantae; phylum Streptophyta; class Pinopsida; order Cupressales; family Taxaceae; genus Taxus; species Taxus chinensis. The sequence goes on from CM034148.1 coordinate 317,169,572, forward strand.
TCGTATTCATTTAACTTAGCTTAAGAAAGAATACATGCACACAATATCAAAGAGGATGTTTGGTATACATGCACTCTCTTGAACCGGTTACTGATTACTTCATTTTTTGATGTATCACTTCTCGTGTAAGTTATTTTCTATTACTATTTGGAATATTGTTAACATATATGATAATCTACTTGTTTGGAAGTTTGTGTGGTTTTTTCATATTGCATGTGTAGGTTTTACGGGTTTTTCAGTCAGATTTAGCTATCTATTGCCAAATTTGGGGGCATTGTTTTATCTGGAGGTAGGTGCATTTTCTTTGCGTCTCTGATTTTTAATGAGTTTTTTAAAAACTAAGTGATTTTTGTTTTTAAAATTCTAGTTTTTAATCATTTTTTAAAATACAATTGAATTTTTTTTTTAACTATTTTTTAGACCCTCATGACCTTTCCATGTTGTTTCCTTTGTCTTTTTTTTTGCATTAGCTTTTAAGCTGACAAAAGGTGGGTTGCCTTCATCCCTGACTGAGCTAGTGTGTATTTGAGGGAAAAGTTGCTTCTATTCTGTTGGGATGATAAAATTACTAAGTGTTAGAACAAGTAGGAATGTGCATGCTAGGATGGGAGTAGAAGTAATAGGCATGAGGATGCAAGCATATGACGAAAAGGATTGCGTGTAGGGCTACTCAAGAAGGAAGATTTAGGACTTATCCATTTTTTGGGATCAGACTAAAAAGGACTTGGATTTTTCACCATGCAAGGGGTAAAATAAGGCTACCTTGGTGAGAAATTATTGACTATTTTTGGAGAAATCACATGCATAAGTCTAGCTATAAATGTGATTAAAAAAGAATATTATTATGCAATGTATTAGTAGAAAATGTTTTTGTAAAGCATTTATATAAGTATGCATGGTTATTTTGAAAACACCTATATTTAGGAAGTGTATTGGAAGTGAATGGTAAGTCCCCACCCCTATAAATACTTGTCTTAGGAAGGGTTATGAATCATGTTATATGTGTTAAGGTTATGCTACTCTATTGTATCTACGCGCATGTTTCTGTGACTTGTACGAAATGACTATTAAGTATTCATCTTCTGTGATGTAATAATATAGTGATAATGGAATATGGTGGATGGATTATGATCATTTATATGTCTGAGTATGGTGATTACATGGTGCAATTATCACCGATAATTATTTTATCTGTCATATTTCCTTATTATGTGTGTTTCCAATTGAATGTATGCAATGGTTTAATATATTTGAATGATTACTTGGTTAAATATCATCATAAATATGCATGTTAACATATTTATAATAAAATGAAAAGGAGGGACTTGGTAGCTACGCGTTCTTTAGATGAGAATTCAGTTCTGTTGAATGAAGTGTCAATATGCATAACATTTAAGTGAATCAAAAGACTACATTTTGGTTTTGTTTCTGAGACCTCTTTTCAAAATACCTACTAGGATGTTGCATATAGATGGTATATCTATTAAATCTGTAGAGAATTGAAATTTGGATAGATGAAAGTCAAGATAAGTTTTCACAGAGGTATAAAATTGGAATTGATTTAAATGCACATCGTTGGGTGGAATATAATCTTTATCATGATCTCTATGAAACATTATTCAGCTTCTTTTGAGTAGAATTGTATGAGTGGGTGGCAACAAATGCATTGGGGAAACGTTGGGGTCCTAGATCCATAATTTGGACATAAGAGGATTACCAGACTCTCTTTTGTGCAAATGTGGAGTGGACTAGAGCTATAGATCACTGGTGTGCTAGAGTGTTATAGATTTATACATTGGAGTATTCTATTTCTACGTATTCGTGTCCAAAGGAGGTTGAGTTTCTATTAATGCAAGAGCTAAGAGGATATTACTTGCACATTATACCTTTATCAATTAATATTTTGATTATAGAACTATATTTAGAGATCCTCCATATGGATAGCTAAACCCCCACTACACTTAGTAGTGGGAGTAAGTGTAGAGGAGGATGGAAAACTTGGTGGTAGAAATATAGAGTGAAGAAATATGGCTAAAATTTAATAAAGCATGAGAGAGGGACATGGCACATGCACAGGACATTAAGGATTCATTCAAGCTGAGGGGAATGATAGATAGTGAAGGTTTTGAATCTCTCGTGGAGGATAAGGATCCGTAGCATTAGGTACTCCAAAATTTTGGAAATCACAGTGGAGAATCCCCTTTATCTTCAGATGAAAGGAAATCATAAGAGAGAATGAGGACATGAGCACACATCTGATTCTACCTAGCCACCTAGCCCTTGTGTATGTTTTTTCTTATCTAGAGGTAGTCATTAAGAAATAGGCTAGTGAAGGTAAGTAAGAAGAGATAAGTAGATATCATTTTGTGTTGAATTTAGAAGGGAATCAAGTTAGTAGTGCATTCATAGCAATACAGTTGGTGGCCTTGTTTAGGAGTGCCTATGCAGGATTATTTTCAAGCTCATCAACAGGAAAGAGTGTTGGTATGCAAACCATTGGAATTACTTGCATAGTAACTATGAATACACAGAACTTTGGTGTCCAGTCTGGTACTACAACTAGGACACATGGAATTTCATCAACAAGACTGCAACAGGCAGTAGGGGTCATGGGAGGTTCAAGATGATCAGTTCAACCACCTGGAGGAAATACTTCTGGAAGTTCTAGTTTTGGATATAGTGGACAAGGTCTACATCCACAATAACCACCACCGAGTCAACCACCACCTAAAGAAACCAGTGCAACTGACACACCAATTTTACTATGAGATGTCTCACTATTTACCAGAGTATAGAGGTATTGAAGATGCAACAGAGTATTTACATAAGTGTGAACTACTATGGCACGCTAAGGGAATTATAACTTTTGATAGGAAGGTGATTCAATTTGCTACTACATTACAAGGATGTGTGCATAGTTGGTATCGAAAATATGATCTAAATTAGATTGTGGTAGATTATAATGCTCTCCGCACTACATTTTTGGTAGAGTTTCACATCTTAAAATTCAAACAACAAACCATCAACGCACTTGAGGATATCAAGCATGGCCTATATGAAATCATGAGGGAGTATGATGCACATTTTAAGATTCTATTGTCTAAGATTTCTAATGGCATTCATCATAGTTAACATGCACAATATTTTTTTGGAGGATTTTTGACTCCAGTCTAAAGAGTACTCTCTCATAAGACATGTGCGGATCCATGTGAGTCTTTGAAATTTGCTATGTGTGCTAATGTGGATGAAATTTTTCATACTGGAGTCAGCTCATTCTTAGAGAAACATATCATATCCATGGTGAAGAAATTAGAGAAGATTTCTGTAAACTTAGCACATGAGGCACATAGTGGTATATGATGCAGTAATTATGAGGTTAAGGTACATACTAAGGATAGTTGTCCACATAAGTCCCTTTAAGCGTTATTACTAGATAGTGAATTTTTCCACTTGGACCATGATGTTTGGCACTATCCTCTATTTAAGTGTGTGATCTAGAATAACTGTCCCATGTATTGTAATATTTTCAATGTCCATACCCATGATATCATTGATTGTATACTGGTTGATCACATCCATGAATCCATCGAAACAGGAGTGTGCCAGACTAGTGTGGTGATAAGATCAAAACAACATGAATGACAATATAATGAAGGGAACAACAATGGAGATAATAGAAATGGAGGCTTCCAAGAAGGATATCATGGCCAAGGTCACAGTGGTGGTAGAGGTAGGTTCACTTGAGGATCTTGTTACACGTGCGGATCTCCTGATCATTATAAAGGAGATTACCATCAAAATACATCTTTCTCATGGTGTGGGAAGTAACATAAGTTCGAGGATTGCCAAGGGCATGGGAATGAGATTCTAAATGAGATTACCATCAAAATACATCTTTCTCATGGTGTGGGAAGTAATATAAGTTAGAGGATTGTCAAGGGCATGGGAATGATCAAGGTACACCGTGTGAATTTTAATCAATGGATGCCTAAGAAGATGCCTGATATAAAATTACAACCCATGTTCATTACAATGCATGCCAAGGAACATGATTGCCTGAGATTTTGAAGGCCAAACATCTCATTACATGGGAGAAAATGATACATGCTAAGTATCCATATGTAATGCATCAGAAGGAATTATACCAAGATACTATGATATTCATTCATAATCTATAAGGTTAAATACAATGCTTAAACAAAAAATCACAAGAGAGGGAACCTGCAAAGCATATTGGGCTCCTACAGAAGGATGTTGATGACTTGAAATAGGTGTGTAAGATGTTATGCTTGGAGAAGATCATCGCAATATTAGGAGAATGTCTCTGGGAGAAGATACTGCGTGTCGGAGATGAGCGTGAGAGGTATATACTTCATGTAAATCTACCACATCAGGACCACGAATTCGACAAATAGATTACACTTGATGTTGTTATTCATGGGTGGTTAGTATGAAATATCTTGATAGATACAGGCACTAAGGTAAATGTAATCACCCTAGAAGCATGAAATCAGATGGGGAGTCCTACATTGTAGTCATCTTTGAATCTATTGTATAAGGAAAACAAAAATAATGCTATGCATATTTGGGAAATAAATTATGCATCCATTATTGTTCAGGGAGTCAAGTTTATTGGGGAATTTGAGGTATTGGATCTTTCTGAAGAAAACAACTTTCTAGCATTACTTGGATGGCCCTTGTGCTATACGAACAATGTTTATTTTTTCTTTAACAAGAGATACATCAATTTTGAGAACAAATTTGAGTGCATGATTATACCTTTATTTGAAAAAAATGTGGAGCCTTATGTTGAGACTTTGAGTGAAGAAAAGCTTAATCAAATTCATGCACAAATGGTGTGTGATCCAGAGAATGTAGAACCATTAAAAGATGGTGTAATTCAATGGGAGGATGCACATTCTATAAATAACACCACTAGAGTTGTTTGTGACAACTGGGCTCATGGGATGTATAGGATGATCAGGTGTGAAGTTAAAGGGAAAGTCACAACGATGGTAAGGCTACACAATGTGAGGCATTTAGGCTTGGGTTAGGTACCAAGATATACTAGTGAAGGAAATCCTAACACATTATTGGGTGCCATGGAGACTCAATGATCGAATGAAGGAGATAGAAGAAATATATTGGTGTATACCTTGTGTAGGACAGTAGTGCGTTGGCAGGAAAAACATAGAGATAACCTCTTAGAGTGACAAGAAGTGATAATTACCTTTTCCACTAGGTTTACTCAAAGTAATGTACCTACACACATCTATGAATTTCATGGTAAGATTTCATCTTCTCATCACATTCCTAATTGTGAGAGAATATGGGTGTAAGGCCAACAAGCTCTATTACCATCCCTATGGGTACATAAGTTCTACTCCATAGTTCATGGATACGTGCATGCATGGTATGTCCACGCATAATTGAAAAGTGAGACTTAAAACTAGTAAGAGATTAATGTAGGTATGATTCAAACTTTTGATTACTTTTCTACTAAGCCTCTAGTCCATGAAACATTACAGATCATGAGATGCATTACATTGGTGGATAACATGAATCCAAAAGAGCTCATGTTAGAAATATTTGGTGAACATAATTTTAAGGCATGTATTGATATTAAGGAGACACAAGAGGTACATATGGCTTATGCTTGGAAAGATAAAGAGAAATGAAAGCTAGTGTACATGATTGATAATGAGGAAGTAGACCATTTGGAGTTTATCCACATTTAAGGTGTGTGTGAGGTCATGGATTTTACCGATGAGAAGGCATGCACGTACCATGTTCCCATGAAAATAAATAAGGTGAATATTGGCACAAAAGATGAACCTAAGGAAGAAATAATTAGGGATTAATAGTCATAACAGGAAGTAGCCAAGATCATCAAGTTTTTGTATGAATTTTAGGATCTCTTACCAATAGGTGACCATGAATTAAAATGTGTACATCCTTCTTTAGGAGATATGAAGATAAATTTTAAATAAGGCATGCACCCGATTAGAAAGAAGCCTTATAAGATGAATCCCAACCTACACGTGAAGCTGAAAGAATAAATTGATAAGATTCTCAAGTCTAGAATAATTGAACCTATTGAAGAGTATGAGTGGGTTAGTCCCATGGTTATAAGCATTAAGAAGGATAGGATTATTATAATTTTTATGGAATATAGAGAGTTTAATGCTTCATGTGTTATAGATCCCTTTCCCATGCCTTCTATAGAGGAACTTTTAGGAGTAACAACACACAAGATATATTATTTCACTAATGGGTTTTTAGGCTACCATCAGGTGTGCATCGTGAAGGAAGCTTAGGAGAAGAAAAATTTCATTGCTGATTCGGGGGGTTTTTTCATATAAATTTATGCCTTTCAGATTGAAAAATGTCCAGTAGTATTCTTGTGCATTGTTATTCAGGCATATCAGGATATTATTCATAAGTTCTTACAAGTATATTTGGACTATTGGATGGTGTATCCCTTACTCAAGGATCACTGTGATAATATTAGGCTTATGTTTGAGAGGTGTAGGCATTTGATAATCTATTTAAACATTAAAAAGTGTATCTTTTCTACACCCTTTGGAACACTACTTGGGAACATTATTTGCAAGAAGGAAGTTGACACCCATGGAGTAGAATTATACAACAATGGAGAACAGAGCCTTTTCCATGATTTATGCACTTCACAATTTTAGGTAGTACATGTTGGCTACCCCATTTATCTTTTATATGAATCATATGGCACTGGATTACTTAGTAAACAAGCCTATTTTGCAAGGGTGTATTTACATATGGATACTTCTATTTCAAGAATTTGACTTCACATTTGTTGTCAAGTCAAGAAAGATAAATTCATGGCCTGATCATCTATCAAGGATTAATTCTAGTGAGGATGCATAGAGCATTGAGGATACTATTCATGATGCGTAATTGTTTAGGTTAAACCACGTGCCCACATATTTCGAAGAAATTTTTGTATTTTTGTGCACTGGATTTTCACCAGAGGGAATGAAGACTCTAGAAAAGAAGTAGCTAGCTATATGTGTGGAACCTTATCAGTTTGTTGGGGGAGACTTGTACAAAATGGGTAGAGATGAGGTCCTATGCCAGTGATTTTTAGAGCATGAGCGCAATGCTATTATGGATGAGGCTCATGGTTATATAATAAGAGTCCATTATGTAGGTGATGTAATTTCACGTAAAATCTGTATGGTTAGCCTCTGGTGGGAGACATTATACAAGGATACCAAGGAGTATGTAAAAGCATGTGATTATTTTCAGCACCTTGGAGAACCTAGACATAGATATGAGATGTCACTCAGACCAATTGCAAGCATGGAACCTTTTGAGAAGTGGGCTATTGACTTTGTAGGACCTATTACACCACCCATGTGTAGGACTGACATATGCTACATTATTACTTGCAAAAATTATCAGACAAGGTTAGCAGAGGTTGCTCCTACAAAGGATTGTATAGTAGCCATAATAGAAATATTTCTTTGGTAAAACATTATTAGCAAGTATGGTTTTCCATTAAGCTTGACAAGTGATAGAGGAACTCATTTCCTAAATGAGAAAATTAGAGTTTTATTAGTAGAGTTTATGGTAGTGCACCATAAAACCACCCCTTATCACCCTCAAGATAATGGCACTACAGAAGATTTCAACAAGATCTTGGAAATAACTTTGAAAAATATTTGTGATGTTGGAATAAATTATTGGAATAATAAATTATCAGATGTACTTCGAGATTAAAGATTTAACAAGGACACAGCCTTTCAATTGGTGTTTGGCATAGAAGTTGTATTACCCATTGAATCAATGTTACCATACTTGCATAATTCACTTATAGGTGGTTTAGATGATGAGAAAGTTGTTGAAGAGCACATTGACAAATTAATGCAGTTAGATGAGAGGCCCACCATTACACTTTGGAGATAGAATAGTAAGAAGGAAAAATAAAAAGCATGGCATTATAGGAACATTAAGAACAAGACATTTATAGTTGGCAATATGGTTCTTCTCTATGACTCCAAATTTACATGTCAACTTCTTACTAGAAAAACACAAGGGGTGGTCAACAATTCCTTCTCCAAGTTGTTCTAAGACTACCCCAATCACCATCCATAAAGCATCAACATGCACATGGAATGGCTTGTACCAAGAAGGAAAGTGTAATATGGGTGCAGTGATAAGCTTATTCTTCAATGTATCAAACACCATCTGTTGCGCCTCTCCCTATTGAAATACACTTTTGCTTTTTAGTAAGTCCTCCAGTGGCATGGCAATCTTGGCATACCCTTTAATATTTTTTTGGTAGTAACCTATATGCCCAAGGAATCCGTGCACTGTGCTTTAGTTGGTAGGTTCCCCTAAATCCACAATAACAAAAACTTTGGTGGGATCCACCAGTAAGCCTTCCTTGCATATGATATGCCCCATAAGGGTCCCGAATGGAGTAGCAAAAACACATTTATTTCGACATATTTCAAACATCATCCTCATATTGTCACAATGGTCTTTCACCAGTCTATACACTATCCAGTCATCAAGGTAGACTTGAAGGAACTTATGGATAAAATCCTAAAATTGCTCGACCACTATGCACAAAAACACAGTAGGCACATTCTTTAGTCCAAACGACATGACTGTGTAGGGAAAAATTCCCCATTTAGTGGTGATATTTGTCTTTTCTTTTTCATCCTTTACGATTCTAACTTGATGATATCATAAGAATCCATCCATGAAAGAATAGATCTCACACCCAGTCTCTCCTTCTGAGATTTCCTCAGTAAAAGGTGTTGGGAAAGGATCAATTACAAATACAATATTTAGGTCCCTGTAGTAAAAAAAAATCCTTATCCTTACATCCTTTTAAATTTTGATGACCATCAGACTTATGCATTCTAATTCTTCCATAGCTTCAATGATTCCTGTTGTGATCATCTTGTTTATTTCCTCGAATTTGACGTGAAGATTCAGATTCATTCGATAAAGTATCTTCTGAATGTGGTGCGTACCTTCCTTTAACTTGATTTTCATCTCCCCAAAGGAGTGATGGACACATTTAAGCCCATGGTATCCACACAAAAATAAGTCCTTGAACTCATGAAATAGATCAATGATCTTTAAAACATCCTTTTCTCACCAATAGTCCCCAATAGTAGCCTCCTTAGGTTCGGCTTCCGAACCAATGTTAACCTTCTTTGTTTTTAAGGGTTCATGGTAGGTGCATGTTTGTTCATGAGTACTATCTAAAACTTTAAGCATAAATTTAGTATGGTTAACATCAAAATTTTCCACCACTTCACCATCTATCACATAGACCATCTTTCCTTTCTCCTTTTCTATGCATGCATGCCCAAGTTGTATCTCCTCAACTCTTCTCTCATCAAAGTTCAACTTCTAAAATAGGTTCACCCAATAAATCCAGTATCCTATCCTCTGCCATGGCTCTATCTCCCATCGTAATGCATTTAACAACCTACAATGCCCCATCCACTGATGACTTGGTGCTTCAAAAATTTAAAATCTTGAAGGAGGTTCATTCATCAACTCCTTCCAATTTCCTATCTAATAACACATCTCTTAGTTAATATACCATGCATGCACACAGCCTTGTAAAGTGGAGTACAACTTATGCACCCATAGAGAAGGTGATAATGCTTTTACGCCTTCCATCTAGGCCTTCTCACATGCTTGGATATGGAATGACACAGGTTCATTCCCATGATATTATTGTATGACAATGGGTGCATTACTCTAGGAAAACCTAACAAAGAACGTGATTATTACTCTATACCATTCTAGAAGGCTATTGTTATGTGTCACCCCACCAACACACTATGGTCCTGAGAAATTTATAGCTGAGCATCCTTCTTATTTTGATCTCACTTTTCCACTGGGTCTCCATTTCCCGTAAGAAAAAATTATGGTTTGCTCCTCCATAATAGCTTACTAACTTCTTTCCTCTCAGGCACTTGGCTAAGTGTGCCTATGTTACTCTTGTAATAGGACCTCTAAATTACCACCCAATTAACTCATAAGTCCCATGCGCCCAATTGTTGCATGCTACACTAGTTGTATCACTCATAGATAGAGCATCTTTAAACTGAATAAATCCTTCCCTAGGATTAATCACCTCATGGTCTCTAATAGAGCGCACATAGATCTTTTCAAGAAATTCTTCTCCTAAGGTCTCAGTATACAGTGTTGACTTCTCATCGATCAAGGGGATGATTACCTATTCCTCCTTGTTCTCAAAGCTTATTTACCCCTTATTGAAATGTAGGTTAGCATTGTTCGTATAACACCAAGGGCACCCAAGTAATGTTGGAAAGTTTTTTACCTTGGCTAGTGCCAAGAATTTGAAATCTCCAGTGAATTTCTCCCCTTGGATAGTGATAAAAACATCTTTTAAAACACCAATGGGTATTACCTTTATCTTGTTGGCCATATACAACACATTTGAAGATGGCTGTAATGGGGGCCTTCCCATTTGGTTCAAGGTGTCTAGCATGAGAACATTGACTTCCATGCCTATTTTAATTATAATATTTCTTAGAATCCACCCATCCATAAAAATATTCAAGTTAATATCCTTATCATAGTCGAGGCTATGGGAAGGAAGGTTAGCATGTAAGACATACCTCTCGTGCTCTGCACTGGTGCGTGGTAATTTTTCCCATAACCATTCCCATAGAAAAGGAATGATATTATCTTGCCTCAACATTTTGCATACCTCCCTGAACTCATCTAAATCTTTCTGTGAAGCCTCAACGCTCTTCCTTCATTCTAACTGCTTTGCCAACTCCTTTAGGCACTCGATTTCTCCCTATACGATTTGAATTACATCCATGGTTTCTTGATACACCTCTTTCTAATGAGTAAGGTCCAAAATACTTACCATAAACCACCTCTTCTCTTGGAATTGGCAATTTTCTACCTTGGTTTTTCCCTGGTGCATGCAGCTTCATCTCATGTCATCACCAGTATAAGCTCTACTTCTGACTCACACGCCACCCTTAACATCCATTAAGAGTCGACCTTCTTTATGCTTAACATTCTGATGTATATTTCCTTCTGATGTTTTTGGATCATATGTTCGAATAGCTCCTGGAACTCCTCATACTTGTGCATATTTCCACACCAAGAGCATTATAATAGATCTGGGCATTCACGCTTATAGTGCTCTGTAGATCTACAGTTGTAACAAGTTCCACGCGGGAACTCACTTCTTCATCCATAGTTGTCATGACCACAAAATCCTTCTCAGAAACCTTTTCCACGTGCCCCTCCATCCATGCAACCTTCATAGTGATGACCATTATCCTTTGAATTATTTGCAATGTTGATCTAGCACACACCAATATCAATGGCATCATGTATTTTGTCAATCAATCTACAATTTGTGGTGTCATGAGTAATAGAGGTGCAAATATATCAATTGAAAGATACATTATTATGGATCATGTGCTGCAGTAGTGGAAACCTACTTGTATAATAATCTCCATGTAAAATATCACAGTCCACTATTATGGTGCGTATTGATCTTTGAGGAAAATTGTCCTTTGTATGCCCCTCTACCTCACAATATGTGCACTATAGGACATTGTGAGTCTCATGCACTGATTTTGCACATAGCTTCTCCAACTGATTTTCCATTGCAGCAATATGAGCTTCAAGAAAAGGTCTAACACTAGTTTCTATGCTTCCAATAACCTAAAGCACGTTAGGGCAGCCTCCAAGGCCTCGTGTGGGTCTATGTAATTCTTGTGTGAAAGAGTTCTCTTAAAAGGTGTTATCAACCCTCCAACAAACCACTGAGCATGCTGAGAAGGATGAATATCATCAGACAGTTTTGATAAGAGAGTCTTAAAATGCACATCATATTCTCACACACTCTCTTCCATACCTTGTTGAATCTGCCTCATTATGCTAATGCTCTTTTATTCAGACTTAGGGATATGAAATTAAGATAAGAAGTAATTCCCCAATGTGGTGTAATCTACCACTATCTAGTGGGGTCATACTTCTGGTACCAACTATGTGTGCGTCCCTTCAATGTTATTAAAAACTGAATTAGCTTCTGTTTTGGGGTAGTGATTCCCTTTGCATGCCATAATAGCTCACATTTTTTTACATGCTCTACAACATCCTCAACACCTTTGTATTTTGGTAAATGTAAATAATTTTGAATAATACTTGCTGAGGTGGTTGAATTCCATGTCCTCCTAATCCAAAACCTTGATTCCCTCCTGTGTTTTCTCCACCACCAGACCCACTAGATCCACTAGTGCCTGCTACTCCTGATACTCCAAATCCTCCAGTTCCACAAGGTCCACTAGCTCCTGCTCCACCATATCCACCTCTTGTAGTTGAGTAGATGTTTTGAAGTGGTTACACCTAGTGTCCCTACTGTCATGCTAAATTATGTACTAATAGTCTGTGATATTGCACTATTACCAGATGTGTGTCATGCGCCGCTTCCAGACATGATACCCAAGATTTTTGTACTCATACTTTTCCTAAATGCTACTCTAGACAATATACCTCTAAACACAAGAAATGATTGTGAAGACATATATTTGTGAAATGAAAAGATATACCTCCTAGGCGTTGATTGGTTACTTCCACCAATACTGATTGGGTTAGTAATACATATCTATGGAATTAGAAAAATAATCACCAAGGGTTGGTCACCACATGGATTCATATGTGCACCAATGGCTCTCCTTTCTCCAAGTGATGACCTCTCATCAGAAGCTAAAGGGGTCTCTCTCCCATGCTTCCCCAAGATGGGGTAACAAAGAATGCTTAGACTCCACATCCTCTAAGTGAACCTCACTTCCTTCCTGCAATGCCTACCTCAAAAAATCCATTGCTCCTACAACTTCACATTATCTACATAACTCCCTTTCACCTTGTTGGTACATAGATTTAATCTCCTTGGCAACTTGAACTGCATCATGAATTTTACAAGACACTTAGAGGTAGATAAATGGTTTATATGTGTAACACCCCGAACTGTTGTTACTTCCTCCTGAGCATACAAGTGTTGATATGTGATTTCTTGTAAAAGGATGTGCTCCTCGATTAAGAAATCATGCTTGATATGTACTGTATTTTCTTTGCAGATCTTTGACTGAGTCAGAATATGATTAGACTCTTTTATTTATTTCATTTTGCATCTGAGTTTAATCTGATCTCGGAATGAATTATAGAGTTAGCCACCTATAAGATCTAGCCTTGGATCAGTGGAATTGATCCAAGTATTGCTTTAAGTTTGTTCGTGATGAATTAAAATTACAGACCTTGAACAGGTTGCAAGGTCTAGAAGCATTGAATAAGCTAGTCTGGAGTATGACTCAGGTTGATCATGTGAAATGAATTGGTTCCCGATATCGAATTATATCTGGAAGGTCTCGATCGTGGACCAGGTAATAATTCAGTTGCATACGATTCTGCAGCCTAAGGCAGAACAGGAGCTAACCCTGTTCAACAATGTATGATGTAGGTCTTTTTCTGAGTGTACGGGATGTAGACCTAACTGGAATTATTTATTGATTAGTAATCTAAGACTAAACCTAACCTAGGGGTTAGATTAGTGTTAATCTAACCTAGACCTAGGCTATGTGCTAATGTCCTAAGTTAGTATCTATGTTCTTTGAAGTTAGAATGAGAATTATCCTAAATTCTAACCTAAGTTACTAACCTAACTAATGAGCAAGAATGTAAAGGGACCTATGGAGGGGTGCGAACCATGGGCAGCTTTTTCTATGTTATTTAATGCAAAGGATAAGTGTGAAGGACAGGTTTTGGCGGAGGTTTTAGAAACGGCTAATTGTGCCGACGTGGCAGGTCGCCAAAACTGAAAATGGACTGGAAATTTTATTTGACTGTCACCAATTTTGGCGGTCGGTGGCAGTGGAGTTTGAGCGGGAAAGTTGGTGTAAATGCATTCAATGTGCTCGGTAGTCAAGCTCGGAACTCGCGTGAAGGCATGCAAACTGGGAAGTTGTTGGTTTGTTTGGCTTATCGCGAATTTCAGTTTTCCTTCTGCCTGTTCACTGGTTCTTCGCACCAGTCTTCTTGGAGTTGCATGGCGAGTATGAGGGTATCTAGCTCTTTTCTCTGGCAAGGGGAATATATATGTCATGGAGATAGCAAAATTTTGTTGGTCGCTCTAACTTGGAAAAGGAAAAGGAAGTCCGAGCTCTTCCAGTGGTCTGCTTCGGAATTTTGAGTAAAAATCCGGGCATGTTAGGCCCTAACCTTTAAAAATCTTGCTGTCTTTCAAGTGATTTCATTAGAACAACTCTGTTCAAATGATTTATGGAATAGATGATTTTCTATGGTTGTCTTGTGTGATTTGGTACTGTATCTTTACGCTGTTCGTTTTTCAAATTTAACGCTTAATGGGTGTGTGTTGTACTTCGAACGGTTCACTGTTTTATTGTGCTTTACATTCCGGCATAAGTTGTGAAACATGTGCTTGAAGGGTATCTTCCTGCTCCGTGAGAACCCATGCATGCTTCTCTTGCTGGGTTCAGGATACAGTAGAAACTTGTTGGTAGAAAATTGCTGATAGAAGTTTGTTTATAGAAACTTGTTGATTGTAACTTGTTGATGAGGCTTGTTGTTGATTCTTGTTGGAAGAGGTATTGTTGGACTTCTTTGCAAGTTTGTGGTGGTTATCATTGGTGAAGGATACAGAACCTAGTAGGGCTTCGCTTTGGTATTTAAGTTATTTTGAACGAATAACTTATTGTGTTTCTGTATTTCGTTGCGACCCTTTTTGGAAATTGTGTATTCCTTGCTTTGTGGTTCTGGGTTTCAACCCATTAGCAGTATGCAATATGTATATATTCATATTTTTGTTGTAATCAGAATGACTCTGTGGAGTCGATTGAATGATTTATTTATACTTGGACCTCTGCTCAAGTTAAATATAACTGAATATTGGTGATTGATGAGCCAGTGACTTGAGGGAATAACATGTACTAAGACCTCTGTTATTTATAGGAATACCTTCGTGTTGCAAGGATTTTGTGGTACAGATTCTTTGGGTGTATTTTTACGTTTACATTCTATGCAATCTTGTGCGAAGAATTGGCAAAGGTTCAGTCGGGTTTCTTGTTTTGAAATCAGTAATTAAAATTGCTTATGCCTGATTTATATGTACACCATTGATTTGCCCAGATGGAATCATTTGCAATGATTTGTCTTGCCACTGTTGTTCGGGTTCAGTTGAATTCATGGAAGTTAACCTGTATTTTCTTTTTCCTCAGTTAAAACTTGACTTGGTATACTATTGTTTTGACATTGTGGGATTCCCTAAGTAATGATTTATATCAAGTAACGCGGCTCTGTATAAATGAATCGTGAATGCTATATGTCTGAGTCCAATTGCGTACAGATGTAAATTCGGGACAATATGTTTCCTTTCTGATTTTCCTAGTTGGATGAGGCTGTGTATGTTACGGTATTTGTAAGATAATCTCTGCATGGTCTTATGGAAACATCAAATTGCTTAATGCGATGAAGTTGTTGATTGGCTGCGATATAATAAAAGTTCTTGATTTTGACCTTGGGTCGAAAAACCTTACTGTGTTTAGAAGGGAATAGCATTGGGCTATAGGTTTATGTGTGGGATTGTTAGCGTGTTATTCTTTGTTGCATAGCTATCCTGTCTTAAGCTAGACTGAACTTAAGCCGTCGACTGCACCTCGACAGGCAATGTGGTGATTATCATGTTGTTTAACGCTTCTTGTAGAGTCTATTTGGTTGATAGACTTCACTATTGACGTGATTGCCACTGTACAGGAGTTTTTGCTTGTGTTTGATTTTTATTAAGACAGTGATTCTTCTTGTGGTTTGTCGGACTTGTTCGTATACATACTGAATGATTGCTTTCCATATGTGGAGATGGTACAGTAGTGAACTTGTGTGAAGGGAAAGGAGAATGATTTGTTTCTTTCTCTTTAATTATATCAATGCATGCCGATATCTGTTTAACAGTTGGAATTGTTTTTGTATCTTATTGATTTGCTATGATATTCCTTATTCTGATGAAAGTAACGATTTGTTCAATGTTGCTGGATCTTGGATTCAAGATAATTGTTTGGATACTTTCGTTCTTTGATTCTTAATATTTGATGAAATATTTGAGAAGTGTTTAGGACTATTCTGTAACGATGATAGAGTTACACGTTTGTAGTCATTTTTGTATTACAAAGGAATAGTCTGATTATGCTTACTTGTTTGGATAATTGATCTCATTTAAACAGGGTGTTTAATGAAAACAATTGACAGATTGAAATTGTTTTAAAAGTTAGTGCTTATCATGCTCAGTTCATCCAACTGACTCATGTTGACTATTTTTGCAGATGTTTGCCGTAAGTGGTAAAATCAATGCAGATCTGACAGGATGGTCAGATTGTTTAATTTGATTTATAATGAATTACAACTTGATTATCTAAATGTACAAAAAGTGGAAAGATGTTTCTTTTCCGTTAAGCATTGTATCAAGTATGTTGCTTGCATAAAATGTAATTGTATAGTTCTGAAAGGAATTGAAATAGGTATTTGATACTTATGTGTTGTATTCTTATTCTGATAGTTGACCTTCTTCGGTTTATATACCAGAGTGGCAATGTTATCTTTGTGTAATTTGGATGCTTTTGTGATTGTCAATAAAAGCTTTAAGAAAATGTGATAGAATTCTTATGAGTGTTTTGTAGTTCTCATTTGTTCTATCGAAAGCTAAATTAAAGTTTAAATCATTGTCTTTTTTAAAAGATAGGGTTAAAATGAACCTAAGCAGAACACTAATCAAGCTGAGGTAAATTACTAATCCCTAGTCCTGAGTATGACAGGACAACATTAAATTGGATTCTTAACCATTTATATCTTTATACTATTAAGTATGATATAAATTCAGTTAAGGGAACTGAAATAAATCTAATAGGGTTCAGATGGCAATCTCATATGTAGGTTATGAGATATTGTCCAATTCTGTTGTTTTAGAATCATGTGTATTCTAATAACTCCTTGATGAGACCTTAGCCTTAATATCTCCACCATGCAATGGGTTTTATTGAGGAAGGTCATCTTAAGACGAAGAATCCAGGGATCAGGAAAGACTAACCCTAGGGGAAAAGTCTTTAAGTAATTTAAAACTCAAAGTGCGTAACGCATATTATAAAGTAGATCTTTTCGAGGCGGATTAAAGGTTGACGACACAAGTCAACTGCAGGGTTGTACCTTCGAGAAGATTAGGATCTTCTCGAAGTTACAACAATGCAGGGGACTTATGACAACACCCTTTGCATTGATCGCTAAGATCTACACCTTGTTCGAACGAGTTACTCAAGGGACCGATTAGGAATGTGATCAGGTTATAAGGCTGCCTAGGAGGTCCGGGGTATCTTGACACACTGGTCTAACTACAGGGTTAAACCAGTATGTCATCGTATCCCTAATACTCGTGTGCATCCCTATAACATTATCACCTTGTTAATCTGTCTCCGAGTGATTAAGTTGTGAAAGGAAGGACTGACAGTAGTCGGTATAAGACATTCTATATAACATAAGAATGGGGTGAAGGGCGTATTCCAGATTGACGAGTATACCGTTAAGGAATATGAGACATAAACAGTATGTTTCAAATCTTTGGCCAAAGTATCGCAAGCTGCTGATTGCGTTGTCCTAATTCACCTAGTCTAAGGGATGAGATGCCGATGAATAATGGTAACAATTATTCAGTTAGGTTCCTTGGACAGAGCATTCTGAATCCCAGAGTAGGGAAGAGAAGCGCAAGAGTAAAGTGTTAAATAAAAACACCAACTCTTATTACTCATGAATAGATCGGTAGATTACCGAGTCATGGAATGAATAGATCGGAGGTACTCCGAGTCATTACAGATGCATATGGTTGTCTGTTATAAGAATGGTTATTTGATTTGTGAGTTCTAAATTATGTATTTAGAACCAGAATGTAATTATCAAAAAAAAAAAAATTCACTTGTTCTAAGTTATAAAATGAGGATGTTACATCTTGGTATCAGAGCTGAAGGTTGCAGCTCTTGGACCTATTGTGTCCATAATCTGATAAAAACCTAAATTTTCTTGTAACAGAAAATGGTTAGAACAAGGGGGAACGTTGCGAATAATGCTCCACCTGAAGGAGGAGTGGCAACAACCCAGAAACTTGATGAGATCCTTGCTGCCCTGTTGGACACAAGAGATCGCTTAGCTGTACTTGAACAGTAGGTGATGGGAAATGAGGAGGATGAAGAAGCTGATAATAATAATCAGCAACCTCCTGAGGACAACCCCGACATGGGTGTTGATGTTAATGCTGGGAATGCACCTGTCCAACAAGAAAACAAAAAGGCCAGATTGGCAGCAGAACTCACTAATGATATAAAAAGGATAAGTCCACCTAAATATGATGGCACCACATTAGGAGATGGAGCTGAGAACTGGCTCAGCGAAATGGAGAATTACTTTGCAATAAGGAACTTCTCAGAGGAAACCAAAGCTATTTGGGGAGCCTATCAGCTTTCCCACGAAGCATCTTCGTGGTGGGATAGCCGTAAAGCTGAACTAAACATTGATGAGACCAATATTACTTGGGATCAATTTAAAGGCTATTTTAGGCAACGTTGGCTGCCACAACTTTTCTATGATAAGAAAATAACAGAATTTCAGAACTTAGCTCAAGGGAAGCTAACGGTAACTAAATACTGGGAGTGGTTTACAAAACTCCTCAAGTATGTACCGTAGTATCAAACTGACGAGAAGTTCAGAATACAGAAATTCATCATGGGATTGAACCCCGTGATAGGGGGAGAGGTCGATGTTCACAGTCCAACCACTATAGAAGGAGTTGTTGAAAAGGCCATAAGGCAAGAACAGAAATTAAAGGCTATTTCTGTTCATAAGGAGGAAGTGCGGAAGAAGACTGCAAACCCTTCTTCAACCTCTCTTGCACCTAGAAAAGGACCATGGAAAAAATTTGGAAACAAGAGTAAGTTTCTAGGAGATAGCAATAAGAAAGCAGTAGTAAATAACCCTGCTAGAAATGCAAAGGATAATTTTGTTAAAAATTATAATAATGGGTAGAAGCCCTATGGAGGACAACGTGACAATTACAAAACTAGAGGCAACTTTGAGCCTAAAAAGGGACCTGTAGGAGGATGCTACAATTGTGGCAAAGATCACTACGCAAATCAGTGCCCTTTAAAGAAGGATTATCGTAATCAGCAGCATAAGATACATGTTGCAGTAGCAGACAAGCAAGCTCAAAAGCAAGTGACACCTATAGAAGTTCCGGGTAAGTTATTCGGCATACCTATCACTATTATTTTTGATACAGGAGCTACTGAATGTTTTATATCTAATAAAATTTCTTCTAAACTTAAAAGAAAAGCTGGAAAAATGGATAAATCTTGGACTGTACAGTATGGTAATAATTCTGTTCATATAGTGAGTATGTGTCTTTTTGGGGCAGTCCTTGACTTACCAAACTTTTCCACGGAAGTTGATCTCTATGTCGCACCTTTAGGATCGTATGACATTGTCATCGGTGTCAATTGGTTAGCTGACCAAAAGCAAAGGTAGACTGCTATGAAAATAACATAAAATGTTTAGATGATCAGCTGGAATCAGCAGAGATTCAAGGTGTGAAACGGGAAATTTTAGTTAGAAAATTGTCAGCTATGCAGCTTAAAAAGGCTAAAAATAAAGGATGTACCCTTTATGCCATGAAGATATCTGAATCTTCAGAAGAAGATGACGATCTCATGAAATGATTCCCTCTGTTACAAGGTTTCAGGGATGTTTTTCCTGAGGAATTACCAGGGTTACCACCCAAGAGAGAATTTGACTTCACCATTGAAATCAAGCCAGGAACAGAACCTATTTCCAAAGTGCCTTATCGGATGACTATTACAGAGTTAGTCGAGCTTAAGGCACAGTTGCAAGAGCTCTTGTCTAAAGGTTTGATCAGACCAAGTGTTTCACCTTGGGGAGCGCCTGTAATATTTGTGAAAAAGAAGGATGGAACACTAAGGTTGTGTATTGATTATCGGATGTTGAACAAAGCAACAGTCAAGAACCGATATCCACTTCCTAGGATCGATGATCTGTTTGATCAGATGCGCGGAACATTGGTTTATTCTAAGATAGACCTTCAATCTGGTTACCATCAGTTAAGGATTAGAGAGGAAGATATTCATAAAACAGCTTTCCGAACAAGGTACGAACATTATGAATTCACAGTTCTACCCTTTGGATTAACCAATGCACCCGCAGCCTTTATGAATTTAATGAACAATATTTTTCAAGAATACCTGGACAAGTTTGTACTTGTATTCTTGGATGATATTCTCATTTATTCCAAAAGCGTTGAGGAGCACAATGAGCATTTGAAGATAGTTTTGGGAATTTTGAGAAAAAGAAAGTTGTATGGTAAGTTATCCAAATGTTCTTTCTTTGATTCAGAAGTTCACTATTTGGGTCATGTCATAAGTAATGAAGGAATTGCTGTAGATCCTTCAAAAATAGTGGCAATAACTGAGTGGCCTGCACCAAAGAATGTGCATGAAGTAAGAAGCTTCAATGGTCTTGCTGGTTACTATAGAAAATTTGTAAAGGATTTTTCTAAAGTAGCTGCACCAATAACTTCATTGCAGAAGAAGGATAAGAAATTCATATGGAATGATAAGTGTGAAGCGGCTTTCAAAAGTTTGAAAGACCAGTTGACTTCTGCACCTATACTAGTTGTACCAGACCCTAATGGGAGTTTTACTGTTGTAATGGATGCTTCTGGGGAAGGCCTTGGGGGTGTTTTGCTACAAAATGATCAGGTCATAGCATATGAAAGTAGAAAACTTAAGTTACATGAGCTGAATTATGCCCCTCATGATTTGGAACTTGCTGCCATTGTGCATGCACTTCAAGTCTGGAGACACTATTTACTTGGGAAACCTTTTGAGTTGAAAACTGATCACTTAGGACTGAAATATATTTTTACTCAGCCCAATCTGAATGCCAGACAGAGAAGGTGGTTAGAATTTTTATCACAATATGACTTTGATATTAGCTATATCAAAGGGAAGGAGAATAGAGTAGCTGATGCTCTAAGTCGTAGGAGGCACATTTCTGCTCTTATAACATTAAGAACTCAGTTTAAAGACGAGGTAAAAAGTGCCTCAGAATTAGATGCATACTTTCAGCAAGTAAAAGCAGCGCTTGCTGGGCAGAACCAAAGGATATAGCTATAATATTTTCATTTTTGATAATGAAGTGCGTTATGAAAACAGGTATATGTACCTATGCTGAACGATTTGAGAAATAAATTGTTAGTTGAATTTCATAATTCACCTTTCTCTGGACACCCAGGTATCACAAAAATGCTTGCTGATTTAAAACAGCAATACTTCTGGAACGGTATGAAAAAGGATGTAATTAATTTGTGACTCATTGTCTGGAATGTCAGCGGGTGAAGGCGGAACATATGCACCCTGCTGGACTGCTATATCCTCATAGCATACCGCAGTACAAATGGGCAAGTAATAACCATGGATTTTGTACAAGGACTACCTATGTCCAGGAATAAACATGATGTTATCCTGGTAGTTGTAGATAAACTGACCAAGGTAGCTCATTTCATCACTGGAAATCTAAAGGATGATTCACCAGTGCTGGCCAAAAAGATTCGTACACAAATTTTCAGATTACATGGTGTACCAGAATTGATTATATCTGACAGGGATCCTAGAATGACGTCAAGGTTTTGGCAAACGCTTAACGCAGCTCTTGGAACGAAACTAAACTTAGTTCTTCATATCATCCGGAAACGGATGGACAAACTGAGAGGGTAAATCAAGTGTTGGAGGACATGTTGCGAATGTATTGCATGGATCAGCAGTATAAATGGGAAGAGTATCTTCCATTAGTTGAGTTCGCGCATACAACAACAAACAACTTATCACTCATCTCTTAAAATGGCACCATTTGAAGCACTTTATGGAAGAAAGTGCAGAACCCCTGTTAGTTGGGACAGTGTTGAGGATAGAGTGGTAGTTGGACCAGAGATTCTCACTGAAATGGAACAGCAAGTTAAGCTGATTCGTGAACGACTAAAGGAAGCAGCGGATAGACAGAAGAGCTATGCTGACCTTAAGCGGGTTGATTGATAGAAGGTTTGAGCTTGGTGATAAGGTTTTCTTCGTGTTAAACCCAGAAAGAGTTCTATAACTTTTGGCAAGGCTGCCAAGTTGTCACCCCGATTCGTGGGACCTTTCGAAAATTGTCGAAATAATCAATCCTGTAGCTTATCGTTTTAGCATTGCCACCTGCTTATCTCATGCATGATGTTTTCCATATTTTTCTTTGCTTAAGAAATACGTTTCAGATCTGTCACATGTTTTAAATTGGAATTCCTTGCAGGTCCAAGACCCAGGAATAATCGTGGTTAAACCCACACGAGTGCTGGAAACTCGCCAATTGCATTTAAGAAATCGAAATACAGCAATGTAAGGTCCAGTGGGACCAGTTTAACGAAGAAAGTGCAACTTGGGAAAATCTGGAAGAGATGAAAATTGCTTTTCCTTCTCTTTTTCAACAGAATGAAATCTGTTGACAAAACATACTTTTATGAACTTATTGTTTAAGTATTTATTATGAAAGCCTGATGAAGGCAGACATTATTCAGGTTGAAAAAATGTGTTGTGACATTGATTTCTGGAACTATTCAAATATGAAATAGTCACATTATTTGTGTACTGATAAATTGATTGACCTGAAGGTTAATTAATATGTAATTCATCGGGACGATGAATCTTTTTAGGAGGGAAGCATGTAACACCCCGAACTGTTGTTTACTTCCTCCTGAGCATACAAGTGTTGATATGTGATTTCTTGTAAAAGGATGTGTCCCTCGATTAAGAAATCATGCTTGATATGTACTGTATTTTCTTTGCAGATCTTTGACTGAGTCAGAATATGATTAGACTCTTTTATTTTTTCATTTTGCATCTGAGTTTAATCTGATCTCGGAATGAATTATAGAGTTATCCACCTATAAGATCTAGCCTTGGATCAGTGGAATTGATCCAAGTATTGCTTTAAGTTTGTTCGTGATGAATTAAAATTACAGACCTTGAACAGGTTGCAAGGTCTAGAAGCATTGAATAAGCTAGTCTGGAGTATGACTCAGGTTGATCATGTGAAATGAATTGGTTCCCGATATCGAAAGTATATCTGGAGGTCTCGATCGTGGACCAGGTAATAATTCAGTTGCATACGATTCTGCAGCCTAAGGCAGAACAGGAGCTAACCCTGTTCAGAATGTATGATGTAGGTCTTTTTCTGAGTGTACGGGATGTAGACCTAACTGGAATTATTATTGATTAGTAATCTAAGACTAAACCTAACCTAGGGGTTAGATTAGTGTTAATCTAACCTAGACCTAGGCTATGTGCTAATGTCCTAAGTTAGTATCTATGTTCTTTGAAGTTAGAATGAGAATTATATCCTAAATTCTAACCTAAGTTACTAACCTAACTAATGAGCAAGAATGTAAAGGGACCTATGGAGGGGTGCGAACCATGGGCGGCTTTTTTCTATGTTATTTAAATGCAAAGGATAAGTGTGAAGGACAGGTTTTGGCGGAGGTTTTAGAAACGGCTAATTGTGCCGACGTGGCAGGTCGCCAAACTGAAAATGGACTGGAAATTTTATTTGACTGTCGCCAATTTTGGCGGTCGGTGGCAGTGGAGTTTGAGCGGGAAAGTTGGTGTAAATGCATTCAATGTGCTCGGTAGTCGAGCTCGGAACTCGCGTGAAAGGCATGCAAACTGGGAAGTTGTTGGTTTGTTTGGCTTATCGCGAATTTCGGTTTTCCTTCTGCCTGTTCACTGGTTCTTCGCACCAGTCTTCTTGGAGTTGCATGGCGAGTATGAGGGTATCTAGCTCTTTTCTCTGGCAAGGGGAATATATATGTCATGGAGATAGCAAAATTTGTTGGTGCTCTAACTTGGAAAAGGAAAAGGGAAGTCCGAGCTCTTCCAGTGGTCTGCTTCGGAATTTTGAGTAAAAAAATCCAGGCATGTTAGGCCCTAACCTTTAAAAATCTTGCTGTCTTTCAAGTGATTTCATTAGAACAACTCTGTTCAAATGATTTATGGAATAGATGATTTTCTATGGTTGTCTTGTGTGATTTGGTACTGTATCTTTATGCTGTTCGTTTTTCAAATTTAACCCTTAATGGGTGTGTGTTGTACTTCGAACGGTTCACTGTTTTATTGTGCTTTACATTCCGGCGTAAGTTGTGTGAAACATGTGCTTGAAGGGTATCTTCCTGCTCTCGTGAGAACCCGTGCATGCTTCTCTTGCTGGGTTCAGGATACAGTTAGAAACTTGTTGATAGAAACTTTGATGTTTTGGTCTTGATTGATAGAAGTTGTTTATAGAAACTTGTTGATTGTAACTTGTTGATGAGGCTTGTTGTTGATTCTTGTCGAAGAGTACTATTGGACTTCTTTTGCAAGTTTGTGGTGGTTATCATTGGTGAAGGATACAGAACCTAGTAGGGCTTCGCTTTGGTATTTAAGTTATTTTGAAACGAATAACTTATTGTGTTTTCTGTATTTTCGTTGCGACCCTTTTTGGAAATTGTGTATTCCTTGCTTTGTGGTTCTGGGTTTCAACCCGTTAGCAGTATGCAATATGTATATATTCATATTTTTGTTGTAATCAGAATGACTCTGTGGAGTCGATTGAATGATTTTTTATACTTGGACCTCTGTTCAAGTTAAATATAAACTGAATATTGGTGATTGATGAGCCAGTGACTTGAGGGAATAACATGTACTAAGACCTCTGTTATTTGTAGGAATACCTTCGTGTTGCAAGGATTTTGGGTACAGATTCTTTGGGTGTATTTTTACGTTTACATTCTGTGCAAATCTTGTGCGAAGAATTGGCAAAGGTTCAGTCGGGTTTCTTGTTTTGAAATCAGTAATTAAAATTGCTTTTGCCTGATTTTATATGTACACCATTGATTTGCCCAGATGGAATCATTTGCAATAATTTGTCTTGCCATGTTGTTCGGTTTCAGTTGAATTCGTGGAAGTTAACCTGTATTTTCTTTTGCCTCAGTTAAAACTCGACTTGGTATACTGTTTTTTTGACATTGTGGGATTCCCCGAGTAATGATTTATATCAAGTAATGCGGCTATGTATAAATGAATCGTGAATGCTATATGTCTGAGTCCGATTGCGTACAGATGTAAATACAGGACAATATGTTTCCTTTCTGATTTTCCTAGTTGGATGAGGCTGTGTATGTTACGGTATTTGTAAGATAATCTCTGCATGGTCTTATGGAAACATCAAATTGCTTAATGCGATGAAGTTGTTGATTGGCCGCGATATAATAAAAGTTCTTGATTTCGACCTTGGGTCGAAAAACCTTACTGTGTTTAGAAGGACTAAGCTTGGGCTATAGGTTTATGTGTGGGATTGTTAGCGTGTTAGTCTTTGTTGCATAGCTATCCTGTCTTAAGCTAGACTGAACTTAAGCCGTCGACTGCACCTCGACAGGCAATGTGGTGATTATCATGTTGTTTAATGCTTCTTGTAGAGTCTATTTGGTTGATAGACTTCACTATTGACGTG
Source organism: Taxus chinensis (assembly GCA_019776745.2). Taxonomy (NCBI): domain Eukaryota; kingdom Viridiplantae; phylum Streptophyta; class Pinopsida; order Cupressales; family Taxaceae; genus Taxus; species Taxus chinensis. Next base: position 317,195,264 of record CM034148.1, read on the forward strand.
ATTGCCACTGTACAGGAGTTTTTGCTTTGTTCGATTTTTATTAAGACAGTGATTTCTTGTGGTTTGTCGGACTTGTTCGTATACATACTGAATGATTGCTTTCCATATGTGGAGACGGTACAGTAGTGAACTTGTGTGAAGGGAAAGGAGAATGATTTGTTTCTTTCTCTTTAATTATATCAATGCATGCCGATATCTGTTTAACAGTTGGAATTGTTTTTGTATCTTATTGATTTGCTATGATATTCCTTATTCTGATGAAAGTAACGATTTGTTCAATGTTGCTGATCTTGGATTCAAGATAATTGTTTTGGATACTTTCGTTCTTTGATTCTTAATATTTGATGAAATATTTGAGAAGTGTTTAGGACTATTCTGTAACGATGATAGAGTTACACGTTTGTAGTCATTTTTGTATTACAAAGGCATAGTCTGATTATGTTTTACTTGTTTGGATAATTGATCTCATTTAAACAGGGTGTTTAATGAAAACAATTGACGGATTGCAATTGTTTTTAAAAGTTAGTGCTTATCATGCTCAGTTCATCGAACTGACTCATGTTGACTATTTTTGCAGATGGTTGCCGTAAGTGGTAAAAGCAATGCAGATCTGACAGGATGATCAGATTGTTTAATTTGATTTATAATGAATTACAGCTTGATTATCTAAATGTACAAAAAGTGAAAGATGTTTCTTTTCCGTTAAGCATTGTATCAAGTATGCTTGAATTGCATAAAATGTAATTGTATAGTTTCTGAAAGGAATGAAATAAGTATTTGATACTTATGTGTTGTATTCTTATTCTGATAGTTGACCCTTCTTCGGTTTTTATATACCAGAGTGGCAATGTTATCTTTGTGTAATTTGGATGCTTTTGTGATTGTCAATAAAAGCTTAAAGAAAATGTGATAGAATTCTTATGAGTGTTTAGTAGTTCTCATTGTTCTATCGAAAGCTAAATTAAAGTTTAAATCATTGTCTTTTTAAAAGATAGGTTAAAATGAACCTAAGCAGAACACTAATCAAGCTGAGGTAAATTACTAATCCCTAGTCCTGAGTATGACAGGACAACATTAAATTGGATTCTTAACCATTTATATCTTTATACTATTAAGTATGATATAAATTCAGTTAAGAGAACTGAAATAAATCTAATAGGGTTCAGATGGCAATCTCATATGAAGGTTATGAGATATTGTCCCAATTCTGTTGTTTTAGAATCATGTGTATTCTAATAACTCCTTGATGAGAGACCTTAGCCTTAATATCTCCACCATGCAATGGGTTTTATTGAGGAAGGTCATCTTAAGACGAAGAATCCAGGGATCGGAAAGGCTAACCTTAGGGGAAAAGTCTTTAAGTAATTTAAAACTCAAAGTGCGTAACGCATATTATAAAGTAGATCTTTTCGAGGCGGATTAAAGGTTGACGACACAAGTCAACTGCAGGGTTTGTACCTCCGAGAAGATTAGGATCTTCTCGAAGTTACAACAATGCAGGGGACTTATGACGACACCCTTTGCATTGATCGCTAAGATTTACACCTTGTTCGAACGAGTTACTCAGGGACCGATTAGGAATGTGATCAGGTATAAGGCTGCCTAGGAGGTTCGGGGTATCTTGACACACTGGTCTAACTGCAGGGTTTAAACCAGTATGTCATCGTATCCCTAATACTCGTGGGCATCCCTATAACATTATCACCTTGTTAATCTGTCTCCGAGTGATTAAGTTGTGAAAGGAAGGACTGACAGTAGTCGGTATAAGACATTCTATATAACACATAAGAATGGGGTGAAGGGCGTATTCCAGATTGACGAGTATGCCGTTAAGGGTAAGAATTGAGACCTAAACATTATGTTCAAAATCTTTGGCCAAAAGTATCGCAAGCTGCTGATTTGCGTTTCCTAATTCACCTAGTCTAGGAGATGAGATTCCGATGAATAATGGTAATAATTATTTAGTGAGGGTCCTTGGATGACAGACTGCTGACATCCCAGAGTAGGGAAGAGAAGCCGCAAGAGTAAGGTTAAATAAACAAACCCCAACTCTTATTACCATGGATAGATCAGTAGATTACCGAGTCATGGAATGAATAGTCGAGGTCCTCCGAGGCAGTAAACACAGAGGCATAGGGTGTCGTTAGCAAGAATGGTTATTTGATTTGTGAGTTCTAATTAAGTATTTAGAACCAAATGCCATTATCAAATAAAAAAAAATTGCACCTGTTCAAGTTATAAAATGAGAGGTAGCATCCTGGTTCAAGCTGAAGTTGCATCTCTGAGGACCTATTGTGCCACATAATCTGTAAAACCTGAATTTTCTTGTTAACAGAAAATGGGTTAGGAACAGGGGGGACGTTGCGATAAATGCGCGCACCTGAAGGAGGAGTGCAACAACCCAGAACTTGATGACGATCTTGCTGCCCTGTTTGACACAAGAGATCCCTTAGCTGTACTTTGCACATAGGTGGATGGAAATGAGGAGGATAAGAAGCTATAATAATCCTCAGCAACCTCCTGAGGACAACCCAAACCCGACATGGGTGTTGATTTTAAGCTGAATGCCCGTCCAACAGAACACCAAAGGCCAGATTGCGCAGAACCACTAATGATAGAAGATGGATAAGTCCACTAAAATATGATGCACCACATTAGGGAATGGGCCCTGAGACACTTGCTCCTCAGCGTAAATGGAGAATACTTTGCAATAATGTAACTTCTCAGAGGAAACCAAGCTGTCTGGGGAGCCTATCATCTTTCCCACGAAGCTCTTCGTGGTGGGATAGCTAAAGCGGAACTAAACCTTGATGAGACCAATATTCCTTGGAAATCAATTTCAAAATGCTTATATGGCAACGTTGGCTGCCACAACTTTCTATGATCAGAAAATAACAATTTGCAGAAACTTAGCTCACGGGTACGGCTTAACGTACCTAAATACTGGGAGTGGTTTACAAACTCCCAATTGTTACCGTAAGTAGCAAACGGACAGAAAGTTCAGAATACTAAATTCATCATGGTATTGAACCCCGGATCGGGGAAGAGGTCGATTTTCACACAGTCCCCCCCCCCAAAACCACTATAAAGGATTTGTTAACAGGCCATAAGGCAGAACAGAAATTAAGGCTTTGTCTGTTCAATAATAGGAAGTGCGGAAGAAGACGGCAAACCTCTTCAACCTCCTTGCACCTAGAAAAGGACCATTGAAAAAATTTGAAACAGAGTACTTTTCTAGGAGAATGCAATAAGAAAGCAAGTAGTAAAAACACCTGCTAGAAATGCAAAGGATACTTTGTTAAATTATAATAATGGGTAAGCACTATGGAGGACAAACGTGACAATTACCAATACTAGAGGCACTTGAGCCTAAAAAGGGGAACTTGTAGGAGGATGCTACATTGTGGCAAAGATCACTACGACGCACTCAGTGGCCCTTAAAGAAGGATTTTTATCGTAATCAGCACTAAGATACATGTTGCAGTAGCAGCACAGCAGCCTCAAAGCAAGTGACCCTATCGAAGTTCCGGTTAAGTTTTTCTGCATACTATCACGATAATTCGTTTTGATACAGGAGCTACTGAATGTTTTACATCTGAAATAAACTTTCCTCTAAAATTTAAAAGAAAGCTGATAAATGGATAGTCTTGTGACGTTACAGTAGGAAATTCTTTCAATAAGTGAGAGGTGTCTTTTTGGGGCAGTCCTTGACTTACCAACTTTTCCACGGAGTTGATCTCTATGTCGGCACCTTTAGGATCGTATGACATTGTCATCGGTGTCAATTGGTTAGCTGACCAAAAGCAAGGTAGACTGCTATGAAAAATAACATAAAATGTTTAGATGATCAGCTGGAATCAGCAGAGATTCAAGGTGTGAAACGGGAAATTTTAGTTAGAAAATTGTCAGCTATGCAGCTTAAAAAAGGCTAAAAATAAAGGATGTACCCTTTATGCCATGAAGATATCTGAATCTTCAGAGAGAAGATGACGATCTCATGAAACGATTCCCTCTGTTACAAGGTTTCAGGGATGTTTTTCCTGAGGAATTACCAGGGTTACCACCCAAGAGAGAATTTGACTTCACCATTGAAATCAAGCCAGGAACAGAAACTATTTCAAAAGCACCTTATCAGATGACTATTACAGAGTTAGTTGAGCTTAAGGCACAGTTGTAAGAGCTCTTGTCTAAAGGTTTGATCAGACCAAGTGTTTCACCTTGGGGAGTGCCTGTAATATTTGTGAAAAAGAAGGATGGAACACTAAGGCTGTGTATTGATTATCGGATGTTGAACAAAGCAACAGTCAAGAACCGATATCCACTTCCTAGGATCGATGATCTGTTTGATCAGATGTGTGGAGCAGTGGTTTATTCTAATATAGACCTTCGATTTGGTTACCATCAGTTAAGGATTAGAGAGGAAGATATTCATAAAACAGCTTTCCGAACAAGGTACGAACATTATGAATTCACAGTTCTACCCTTTGGATTAACCAATGCACCCGTAGCCTTTATGAATTTAATGAACAATATCTTTCAAGAATACCTGGACAAGTTTGTACTTGTATTCTTAGATGATATTCTCATTTATTCTAAAAGCGTTGAGGAACACAATGAGCATTTGAAGATAGTTTTGGGAATTTTGAGAAAGAGGAAGTTGTATGGTAAGTTATCCAAATGTTTTTTCTTTGATTCAGAAGTTCACTATTTGGGTCATGTCATAAGTAATGAAGGAATTTCTGTAGATCCTTCAAAAATAGTGGCAATAACTGAGTGGCCTGCACCAAAGAATGTGCATGAAGTAAGAAGCTTCAATGGTCTTGCTGGTTACTATAGAAAATTTGTAAAGGATTTTTCTAAAGTAGCTGCACCAATAACTTCATTGCAGAAGAAGGATAAGAAATTCATATGGAATGATAAGTGTGAAGCGGCTTTCAAAAGTTTGAAAGACCAGTCGACTTTTGCACCTATACTAGCTGTACCAGACCCTAATGGGAGTTTTACTGTTGTAACAGATGCTTCTGGGGAAGGCCTTGGGGGTGTTTTGCTACAAAATGATCAGGTCATAACATATGAAAGTAGAAAACTTAAGTTACATGAGCTGAATTATGCCCCTCATGATTTGGAACTTGGTGCCATTGTGCATGCACTTCAAGTATGGAGACACTATTTACTTGGGAAACCTTTTGAGTTGAAAACTGATCACTTAGGACTGAAATATATTTTTACTCAGCCCAATCTGAATGCCAGACAGAGAAGGTGGTTATAATTTTTATCACAATATGACTTTGATATTAGCTATATCAAAGGGAAGGAGAATAGAGTAGCTGATGCTCTAAGTCGTAGGAGGCACATTTCTACTCTTATAACATTAAGAACTCAGTTTAAAGACGAGGTAAAAAGTGCCTCAGAATCAGATGCATACTTTCAGCAAGTAAAAGCAGCGCTTGCTGCAGAACCAAAGGATATAAGCTATAAAGATTTTCATTTTGATAATGAAGGAATCTTGCGTTATGAAAACAGGGTATATGTACCTATGCTGAACAATTTGAGAAATAAATTGTTAGTTGAATTTCATAATTCACCTTTCTCTGGACACCCAGGTATCACAAAAATGCTTGCTGATTTAAAACAGCAATACTTCTGGAAAGGTATGAAAAAGGATGTAATTAATTTTGTGACTCATTGTCTGGAATGTCAACGGGTGAAGGCAGAACATATGCACCCTGCTGGACTGCTATATCCTCATATCATACCGCAGTACAAATGGCAAGTAATAACCATGGATTTTGTACAAGGACTACCTATGTCCAGGAATAAACATGATGTTATCCTGGTAGTTGTAGATAAACTGACCAAGGTAGCTCATTTCATCGCTGGAAATCTAAAGGATGATTCACCAGTGCTGGCCAAAAGATTCGTACATGAAATTTTCAGATTACATGGTGTACCAGAATTGATTATATTTGACAGGGATCCTAGAATGACGTCAAGGTTTTGGCAAACGCTTAACGCAGCTCTTGGAACGAAACTAAACTTCAGTTCTGCATATCATCCGGAAACGGATGGACAAAATGAGAGGGTAAACCAAGTGTTGGAGGACATGTTGCGAATGTATTGCATGGATCAGCAATATAAATGGGAAGAGTATTTTCCATTAGTTGAGTTTGCATACAACAATACTTATCACTCATCTCTTAAAATGGCACCATTTGAAGCACTTTATGGAAGAAAGTGCAGAACCCCTGTTAGTTGGGACAGTGTTGAGGATAGAGTGGTAGTTGGACCAGATATTCTCACTGACATGGAACAACAAGTTAAGCTGATTCGTGAACGACTAAAGGAAGCAGTGGATAGACAGAAGAGCTATGCTGACCTTAAGCGGGTTGATAGAAGGTTTGAGCTAGGTGATAAGGTTTTTCTTCATGTTAAACCCAGAAAGAGTTCTATAACTTTTGGCAAGGCTGCCAAGTTGTCACCCCGATTCGTGGGACCTTTTGAAATTGTCGAAATAATCAATCCTGTAGCTTATCGTTTAGCATTGCCACCTGCTCTATCTCGCATGCATGATGTTTTCCATATTTCTTTGCTTAAGAAAAACGTTTCAGATCTGTCACATGTTTTAAATTGGAATTCCTTGCAGGTCCAAGACCCAGGAATAATCATGGTTAAACCCACACGAGTGCTGGAAACTCGCCAATTGCATTTAAGAAATCATGAAATACAGCAATGTAAGGTCCAGTGGGACCAGTTTAATGAAGAAAGTGCAACTTGGGAAAATCTGGAAGAGATGAAAATTACTTTTCCTTCTCTTTTTCAACAGAATGAAATCTGTTGACAAAACATACTTTTATGAACTTATTGTTTTTAAGTATTTATGAAAGCCTGATGAAGGAAAACATTATTCAGGTTGAATAAAATGTGTTGTGACATTGATTTCTGGAACTATTCAAATATGAAATAGTTACATTATTTGTGTATTGATAAATTGATTGAACTGAAGGTTAATTTAATATGTAATTCATCGGGATGATGAATATTTTTAGGAGGGAAGCATGTAACACCCCGAACTGTTGTTACTTCCTCCTGAGCATACAAGTGTTGATATGTGATTTCTTGTAAAAGGATGTGCTCCTCGATTAAGAAATCATGCTTGATATGTACTGTATTTTCTTTGCAGATCTTTGACTGAGTCAGAATTTGATTAGACTCTTTTATTTATTTCATTTTGCATCTGAGTTTAATCTGATCTCGGAGTGAATTATAGAGTTAGCCACCTATAAGATCTAGCCTTGGATCAGTGGAATTGATCCAAGTATTGCTTTAAGTTTGTTCGTGATGAATTAAAATTATAGACCTTGAACAGGTTACAAGGTCTAGAAGCATTGAATAAGCTAGTCTGGAGTATGACTCAGGTTGATCATGTGAAATGAATAGGTTCCCGATATCGAAGTATATCTAGAAGGTCTCGATCGTGGACCAGGTAATAATTCAGTTGCATATGATTCTGCAGCCTAAGGCAGAACAGGAGCTAACCCTGTTCAACAATGTATGATGTAGGTCTTTTTCTGAGTGTACGGGATGTAGACCTAACTGGAATTATTATTGATTAGTAATCTAAGACTAAACCTAACCTAGGGGTTAGATTAGTGTTAATCTAACCTAGACCTAGGCTATGTGCTAATGTCCTAAGTTAGTATCTATGTTCTTTGAAGTTAGAATGAGAATTATCCTAAATTCTAACCTAAGTTACTAACCTAACTAATGAGAAAGAATGTAAAGGGACCTATGGAGGGGTGCGAACCATGGGCGGCTTTTTCTATGTTATTTAATGTAAAGGATAAGTGTGAAGGATAGATTTTGGTGGAGGTTTTAGAAACGGCTAATTGTGCCGACGTGGCAGGTTGCCAAAACTGAAAATGGACTGGAAATTTTATTTGACTGTCGCCAATTTTGGCGGTCGATGGCAGTGGAGTTTGAGTGGGAAAGTTGGTGTAAATGCATTCAATGTGCTCGGTAGTCGAGCTCGGAACTCGCGTGAAGGCATGCAAATTGGGAAGTTGTTGGTTTGTTTGGCTTATCGCGAATTTCGGTTATCCTTCTACCTGTTCACTGGTTCTTCGCACCAGTCTTCTTGGAGTTGCATGGCGAGTATGAGGGTATCTATCTCTTTTCTCTGGGAAGGGGAATATATATGTCATGGAGATAGAAAAATTTTGTTGGTCGCTCTAACTTGGAAAAGGAAAAGGAAGTCCGAGCTCTTCCAGTGGTCTGCTTCGGAATTTTGAGTAAAAATCCAGGCATGTTAGGCCCTAACCTTTAAAAATATTGTTGTCTTTCAAGTGATTTCATTAGAACAACTCTGTTCAAATGATTTATGGAATAGATGATTTTCTATGGTTGTCTTGTGTGATTTGGTACTGTATCTTTATGCTGTTCGTTTTTCAAACTTAACCCTTAATGGGTGTGTGTTGTACTTCGAACGGTTCACTGTTTTATTGTGCTTTACATTCCGGCGTAAGTTGTGAAACATGTGCTTGAAGGGTATCTTCCTGCTCCATGAGAACCCGTGCATGCTTCTCTTGCTGGGTTCAGGATACAGTAGAAACTTGTTGGTAGAAAATTGCTGATAGAAGTTTGTTTATAGAAACTTGTTGATTGTAACTTGTTGATGAGGCTTGTTGTTGATTCTTGTTGGAAGAGGTATTGTTGGACTCCTTTACAAGTTTGTGGTGGTTATCATTGGTGAAGGATACAGAACCTAGTAGGGCTTCGCTTTGGTATTTAAGTTATTTTGAACGAATAACTTATTGTGTTTCTGTATTTCGTTGCGACCCTTTTTGGAAATTGTGTATTCCTTGCTTTGTGGTTCTGGGTTTCAACCCGTTAGCAGTATGCAATATGTATATATTCATATTTTTGTTGTAATCAGAATGACTCTGTGGAGTCGATTGAATGATTTATTTATACTTGGACCTCTGCTCAAGTTAAATATAACTGAATATTGGTGATTGATGAGCCAGTGACTTGAGGGAATAACATGTACTAAGACCTCTATTACTTAAAGGAATACATTCGTGTTGCAAGGATTTTGTGGTATAGATTCTTTGGGTGTATTTTTATGTTTACATTCTGTGTAATCTTGTGCGAAGAATTGGCAAAGGTTCAGTCGGGTTTCTTGTTTTGAAATCAGTAATTCAAATTGCTTTTGCCTGATTTATATGTACACCATTGATTTTCCCAGATGGAATCATTTGCAATAATTTGTCTTGCCACTGTTGTTCAGGTTCAGTTGAATTCGTGGAAGTTAACCTGTATTTTCTTTTGCCTCAGTTAAAACTTGACTTGGTATACTGTTGTTTTGACATTGTGGGATTCCCTGAGTAATGATTTATATCAAGTAACGCGGCTCTGTATAAATGAATCGTGAATGCTATATGTCTGAGTCCGATTGCGTACAGATGTAAATTCGGGACAATATGTTTCCTTTCTGATTTATCTAGTTGGATGAGGATGTGTATGTTACGGTATTTGTAAGATAATCTCTGCATGGTCTTATGGAAACATCAAATTGCTTAATGCGATGAAGTTGTTGATTGGCCGCGATATAATAAAAGTTCTTGATTTCGACCTTGGGTCGAAAAACGTTACTGTGTTTAGAAGGGACAAGCTTGGGCTATAGGTTTATGTGTGGGATTGTTAGCGTGTTAGTCTTTGCTTCATAGCTATCCTGTCTTAAGCTAGACTGAACTTAAGCCGTTGACTACACGTTGACAGGCAATGTGGTGATTATCATGTTGTTTAACGCTTCTTGTAGAGTCTATTTGGTTGATAGACTTCACTATTGACGTGATTGCCACTGTACAGGAGTTTTTGCTTTGTTCAATTTTTATTAAGACAGTGATTCTTCTTGTGGTTTGTCGGACTTGTTCATATACATACTGAATGATTTCTTTCCATATGTGGAGACGGTACAGTATTGAACTTGTGTGAAGGGAAAGGAGAATGATTTGTTTCTTTCTCTTTAATTATATCAATGCATGCCGATATCTGTTTAACAGTTGGAATTGTTTTTGTATCTTATTGATTTGCTATGATATTCCTTATTCTGATGAAAGTAACGATTTGTTCAATGTTGCTGATCTTGGATTCAAGATAATTGTTTGGATACTTTCGTTCTTTGATTCTTAATATTTGACGAAATATTTGAGAAGTGTTTAGGACTATTCTTTAATGATGATAGAGTTACACGTTTGTAGTCATTTTTTTATTACAAAGGCATAGTCTGATTATGTTTACTTGTTTGGATAATTGATCTCATTTAAACAGGGTGTTTAATGAAAACAATTGACGGATTGCAATTGTTTTAAAATTTAGTGCTTATCATGCTCAGTTCATCCAACTGACTCATGTTGACTATTTTTGCAGATGGTTGCCGTAAGTGGTAAAAGCAATGCAGATCTGACAGGATGATCAGATTGTTTAATTTGATTTATAATGAATTACAGCTTGATTATCTAAATGTACAAAAAGTGGAAAGATGTTTCTTTTCCATTAAGCATTGTATCAAGTATGCTGCTTGCATAAAATGTAATTGTATAGTTCTGAAAGGAATTGAAATAAGTATTTGATACTTATGTGTTGTATTCTTATTCTGATAGTTGACCTTCTTCGGTTTATATACCAGAGTGGCAATGTTATCTTTGTGTAATTTGGATGCTTTTGTGATTGTCAATAAAAGCTTTAAGAAAATGTGATAGAATTCTTATGAGTGTTTTGTAGTTCTCATTTGTTCTATCGAAAGCTAAATTAAAGTTTAAATCATTGTCTTTTTTAAAAGATAGGGTTAAAATGAACCTAAGCAGAACACTAATCAAGCTGAGGTAAATTACTAATCCCTAGTCCTGAGTATGACAGGGCAACATTAAATTGGATTCTTAACCATTTATATCTTTATACTATTAAGTATGATATAAATTCAGTTAAGGGAACTGAAATAAATCTAATAGGGTTCAGATGGCAATCTCATATGTAGGTTATGAGATATTGTCCAATTCTATTGTTTTAGAATCATGTGTATTCTAATAACTCCTTGATGAGACCTTAGCCTTAATATCTCCACCATGCAATGGGTTTTATTGAGGAAGGTCATCTTAAGACGAAGAATCCAGGGATCAGGAAAGACTAACCCTGGGGGAAAAGTCTTTAAGTAATTTAAAACTCAAAGTGCGTAACGCATATTATAAAGTAGATCTTTTCGAGGTGGATTAAAGGTTTACGACACAAGTCAACTGCAGGGTTGTACCTCCGAGAAGATTAGGATCTTCTCGAAGTTACAACAATGCAAGGAACTTATGACAACACCCTTTGCATTGATCGCTAAGATCTACACTTTGTTCGAACGAGTTACTCAAGGACCGATTAGGAATGTGATCAGGTTATAAGGCTGCCTAGGAGGTTCGGGGTATCTTGACACACTGGTCTAACTGCAGGGTTAAACCAGTATGTCATCGTATCCCTAATACTCGTGGGCATCCCTATAACATTATCACCTTGTTAATCTATCTCCCAGTGATTAAGTTGTGAAAGGAAGGACTGACAGTAGTCGGTATAAGACATTCTATATAACATAAGAATGGGGTGAAGGGTGTATTCCAGATTGACGAGTATGCCGTTAAGGAATATGAGACATAAACAGTATGTTTCAAATCTTTGGCCAAAGTATCGCAAGTTGCTGATTGCGTTGTCCTAATTCACCTAGTCTAAGGGATGAGATGCCGATGAATAATGGTAACAATTATTCAGTTAGGTTCCTTGGACAGAGCATTCTGAATCCCAGAGTAGGGAAGAGAAGCGCAAGAGTAAAGTGTTAAATAAAAACACCAACTCTTATTACTCATGAATAGATCAGTAGATTACCGAGTCATGGAATGAATAGATCGGAGGTACTCCGAGTCATTACATCTGCATATGGTTGTCTGTTATAAGAATGGTTATTTGATTTGTGAGTTCTAAATTATGTATTTAGAACTAGAATACAATTATCAAATAAAAAAAAAATTCACTTGTTCTAAGTTATAAAATGAGGATGTTACAATATGTCATTTTGTAGTTGGGGAAGAAATTTATCTGACTTGTTAGTACTCAGGCTTTGAAGAAGTGGGTAGCACCTTGGAAGAATTTGATTTAATCCTCACTATTTTAGGTTGTGCCTATCAACCAAGGTAAGAGAAACTATATTGTAGCCTATGTTTTGTGAAGGAGGTGAAAATATCCTTGTACTGTGTAGATTGTATGGAGATGGCCTTGAGAAAACATGATCAATTTCCCATTATTCAAACTCAAGAGATCTGTCACTACTAAATGATGGAAATGCTTTCAAGACAAGGCTAAGGCTACTAATGACATGGTATGATCCTGATTTTCTTTGTGCATTTTTGTAAATGGATTGTATTTTGTTGTTGACACATAATATAATGTAGGCGTATTATAGTTTGGATGAGTTAATTTGAAATGAATTTTGAGGTGGGAGATATTCAAACAAGACTAACTAGAATTTACCAAATTCTTTGAGGACCTTTGCAAAACTTGAAAGACTCAAACAACAGAAATGTTTCAAAGAGGTTAAGGTGTTCCTTCAACCAAGATATGTGCATAAAATGGAAGCCAAGATCTACACTCTTCCACACAGTCTCTGATGATTTATCACAAAAGCTTGAGCGTAATAAATCAGCAAAGCATTTAGAAATTTCTATTCTATCAGACCTAAGGTACCCCCAAAGGTTTAGAATCAAATCTATATCAAGGAAAGTAGAGTGAATTTAAATTTGTTTATCCCTTCATCAGATGAAATCTCTTCTAATTCTAGATGTGTAAATGCCACTAAGCTATTACTAGAATTAGATATGCACAATCAAAAGGAAATTCCAAACACCAGATTGCAAGAGGAGAAAGAAACACAAATTGAAAACATTCTGAAACATAATTAAATGCAAATTTTACCAAGAGACAACACGAAATAATCTAGAACGACCAAATTTATTAGTAGGGAAATGTTATAAAAACAATCTCAGAGCTTGTTAGTGGCTATACATCTATAACCAACCTAACATGATACAAATTTGATACAAAAGGAGTTAAAATGGTTCTCAAGTGGTTTCTCAGAGAATGGGCTTCTTCCCAAATTATCCTATGAAAATTCTAAGTTTCTCTGACCATTTACATGAAAAATTCATGTAATATATAACTTTCACTCACTCACTGACTTTGCCCCTCAAATCTTCCCTCCAAAAGATGAATATTCAAAGCACCTTTTCTTTGTAATATTTCTAGAAAATGACATTTAACAAACTCACAAAAAGTTGCCAGTTATTCTCTCAAAAGGTGAGTCATTACAAAACTTTCATCCTTCTTCAAAGTAGAAGAATGTTTTTCATTCCCCACGCATGTAGACCACTTTCATTTCATTATTTCATCTTTTCCTTTCCCAATTTTTTACTCAGCAACTTTGGATTTGGTAATTAACGTTTTTCATGAATTAGAGTAAAAATTCATTTGAAAAATGTCTTGGATTCACAAATTGAACCCCCAAATTGATTAATTCGGACCCCCGCAGGCCAAAATGACATGAATTGGAAAAATATTAGATGAAAATTGAGGCAAAAAACACATCTCCAAACTTCTTGGAGCTCAAATGGTGGCCAAATTGGTGAAATGCACATCTACCATTGATCTATTATTATCTTTAACTCTGAGCCCTCTACGTGGCAGATCTATCAAAAAAAGCCTCAAGGACACTTTTGACCTTTTTACAACTTTTTGAAAATTTGCAAAATTTCTTGATTTCCTCTTCCACTCTGCCTTTTTGATTTGGGTCTAACACGTGGCGAAATATGATTGGATATGGATTCACGGCTGAATTTTACACATTTTGCATCTTTTTAGAAAAAGATTTTTTTTTCAATTTTCCTCCGCGGCTCCACCTTCCCGCAAGACATGTGTCCTCGTATGATTGGCTGAGGGGAAGCACTCTAATTTTAGATTTAAATCTTATTTCACCAAAGGAAATGTTTCAACATTTCCTCCGCTAGCCCATTCCTCTGCCATTGACTCCTCAGATGACTTTTGACTTTTTACCTTCAAGCTCGCAGGTCCATTCAACGATTTTACCCTTTTGATAACTAGAGGATAAAAATACAACTTGCCTTCGATGGCCCGCCTCCCCGCCTCTGAGCTTGACATGTGTCATCCTTTGATTCGATGGCAGGTCATGGTTCATTCTAATGATTTTCTCCCTTTATTCCAAAATGGGCGAAAATTCTAACTTTCCTCTCAGTCTCCATCTTCCGCTCAATGCTTTGATGCTGACACATGTCTTCATCCCATTAGCTATGAGTTTGCAGTCCAATTTTATACTTTAACTTTTTTTCACCAAAGGCTGAAAAGTATCAAACTCCTCTACCTTTCCATCTCCCTACCTGCCACGTGTCCTCCTTTGGGGCTTGCGGAGCTGTGGGGGAAACTTGCACATTTTTCCAAAAACAGAAAAACATTAAGTTTTTAGAAATGACCACATATGGAAAATTAAATGAGATAGAATTTGATGGGAAAAGGACACCTATATGACCGTAAAAAAATGCAAAAATTTCCAATGACCCCCAAAATCGATTTTTTCTTCGTGGGTGAAGAATTTTTTGATCAAAAGACAAATAGAAAGTGATTTTAGGCAATTTATGACCATGGCAAGGGATTTTTGAGGGAAAATATGTAAAAATCAAATGATTTCGAGCTCCAAAGGCTGGGAAACAATGAAAAAAATGGTAGAGGTGTTTGAAATAGGAAAAATTAGGGAAAAATGCAAAGTAAACTTGGGGATTCCTTCATAATGGTGAAAAAACACATTTCTCCTTAGCAAAACAGGGATGTTTCAAATTGGGCACCAACATTGGCTGCAACTTGGGGATGGGCACTCCGAGTGAGTGTCACAAGAACTGAAGCAAACCATGTGCCAAAAAAACCATTGGGAAAATGGAGTCACAAGCCAAAAAATCTAAAAAACCAACTGACCACACACAAAGGCAAACCAAAAAATGACCAAAAGAACAAAAACATAGCAGTAACAAAAAACTGTACATTGTACAAGTGATATGAAAAACTTCAGTTATGGGGATCAATCTAATAAATGCTTCAAATGTCTACCATTAACAAGCAAGTCAAGCAACCAATGGGGTGGGAGTGGTGCGGTCAAGTCACATGGTTGTGTGCTTGCCCACTCAGGTTCAAATCCCCCCGAGGCACGATCCTCCTCGGAGGTGGTTTCACCGCTGGAGGTGGCTTCTCTGCTCATGCTAACACTGGTGGTTACTCCTCACCACTAAAATTAGTGGCTCTCCTCTCACTGCTAATGCTAGTGGTTACTCCTCTCACTGTTGACACTTGCTTCTCCTCTCACTGCTGACGTTGGTGGCTGCTCCTCTCATTATTGATGCTCTTGCTGCTATCACTGGTGGCTATTCTTCTTGCTACTGATTCTGGTGGCTACTTGTCTCGCTACTGATACTGGTGGCTATTCCTCTTACTCCACTCACTAATAGTTGTCCCATTCGATGCGGCCATTGTCATTGGTCGCTGCATCTTCACTATGGTTTCATGGTTACTCCAATTGGGTTCCTAAATAGTGGTCCCCTTCATTGTAACCAGGTTGTGGTTCCTATCAAGAAAAATACTCAATTATACAAGGATTTGGGTCCTTTCAAACACCCTCAATTTACCCTCAATCTAAAAAAAAACAAGCAAGTCAAGCAATTCCCTGTCTAGGTTCTTGAGGAAAAAAGTATTCTCACCAATTCTTATCTTGCTTGCCCTTATCTTCATGCCTACCATCCCACAACAACACAAGATCTCCAATACTGAAATCTCTTGGGGTTACCTTCTTCTCAAACAAATTCTTCATTCTCTCTCTGAATTTGGCATGCCTCTGATGGGATGCTCTTCTTGCTTCATCAAGTTCAACAATCTGATTAATCCTTGCTTCATATTCACTAATTTCTTTATCTTCAAGTTTTTGATTAATCTGAAATGAAGACAACTGTAGATGCAATGGTAGCAAATCTTATGTTCCATATACCAATTCAAACAATATTTTACCAGTATCTCTTTTAACAGTGATCCTATCATCCCAAACAACAAACTTTAGTTGTTCACCCCACTTCTTCTTGTTTAATTCCAAAGTCCTTTTAATAATTTTCAGCAAGTTTTATTACTAGACTCAGCCTATCCATTTCCTTGTGGATTATAGTTAGAATAATATGTCAACTGTATTCCATATTCTTTACACATTGCCACTAAAGGTCTAACCTTGAAACTCATGGCATTATCAGCAACAATCTTGATTGGCATTTCAAATCTGTAGATGATATGATTCAATATGAATTCCATTACAACTTGGTGCATTGCCTTCCTAGTGGGGATTGCTTCCACCCATTTTGTGAAGAAATTAGTAGCTATCAAAATCCATTTATGTCCAGCACTTGATGAATCATATATTTCAACAATGAAGTCCAACCCCCATTGTTTGAAAGGATCCTCAATTGATATAGGCTACAAAGGGAGGAAGCCTGAAACTTTCATTCTTCTAGAGAAACGCTGACAACTCTCACATCTTCTAACCAATCGATTTGCATCTTTAAAAATAGTTGGCCACCAATAACCAACCCTCAAAATATTGTGTGTAGTAACCCTCCCAAAAAAATTTCCTCCATAAATTCCCCCATGGAAATCAACAATTATTTTGGGAGCTTCATCTTTAGTCACACATCTCAAGAGGATTCCTTCAAAGTTCTTCCAAGCGAACCCAAAGCTTGTAATGATATATTTTTGAGAAGCCAGCTTGAGGGATATTTTCTGATTTTAATTCAAATGCCCTAGGCAACATAAGTGTCTGAGATAAAATATTACATCCTTGTACCATTCAGAACTCAACAATTTCTCAAGAACATTTTTCCTTTCTTCTTCTACCTCATTTACTTCAGCATTTTGTAGATTACTTTCAGCCATGAGCTTGGCAAGACCCAAACCTCTTACTAGATTGTTGGTATGGATGTCCATATCATACTCCTGTAATTTTTTTACCCACCTGCATGTTCTTCTTGAAATCTCCATCTCTGATAAGACATATTTTACCATTGTGTGAGGAACATTAGCAACAACTTTGGAACTCAAAATATAAGGTCTGAAAACCTTAGTTGCTTTCACCAATGTAAAGTATTACTTCTCCATGATTGTGTATTTTAACTCAGCTACTTGCAATTCCTTACTAAAGAAGGCCATCGGAATTTCATATCCATCATCATCCTTTTGCAACAAAACAGATGCAATGGTGTGCTCAGAAGCAAAGGAGAATATTTGGAAATATTTCTTGTAATTTAGGGCTCCTAGAATAAGAGCATGCTTCAATGATTCCTTGCTTCCATCAAAATCTTTAAGGGTAGCCTCTTCCCACTTGATATTTTGTTCCTTCTTCAACATGGAAGTGATGGGGAGATTCAACTCAGCAAAATTAGACACATAGCTTCTAATGAAATTGATCTAACCAAAAAAGGATTGGATTCCTTTCTTAGTCTTTGGAGCTGGGATCTTACTGGATAGCTTCTATCCTTTGTGGATCAATCATAACTCCTTTAGACATAATGTGACCAAGTAGTTTTTCTCTTTGCACTCCAAAATGGCACTTCTTTGGATTGAGTGAAATTCCATATTCTCTACATCTAATCAACATTATTTCCAAATGTTGTAAGTGGTCACTTCTTTTGCTAGAAAAAATAGTAATATCATCTTGATAAACAACAATAAAATCATTGATATAACCAGCAAAAGCAACATCCATGGCCCTTTGAAAAGTAGCTCCAGAATTCATTAAACCAAAGGGCATCCTGATAAAAACATATGTTCCCCATGACATAGTAAAGGTAGTTTTAAACCTCTCTAATTCTTTGACAACAACTTGGTTATAACCGGAGAAACCATCCAAAGTAGAAAGCATCTCAGAACCAGTCACTAATTGTAGCATGTTCTCCATGTTTGGTGAAGGATAGTTGACCTTTATTGATACTCTATTTTGATTTCTGAAATCCACACAAGGTCTGATATCTCCATTCTTATTTCTAACCGGCACCAAGTTTGCAACCCAAGAAGAGTACCTTGTGGGCTGAATGATTCCTCCATCCTTCAAATTTTTCAATTCCTCTTGCATTTTGACATAAAGGAGTGGGTTAATTGGCCTCTTCTTCTATCTGAATGGTTTGGCATCTTGCTCAAGAGGGATCTCATGTTGAAATAAGTCTTCTATATATGCTTTCAGCTCAGAATAAGACAAAGCTAAACAGTCTTGATATTGTTTCAATAATTAGATATAGGATTGTTTTTCTTCCTTATTTAAACCACTCCCTAACCAAATCTTCCTTGGTTTTTCCTTTGTTCCGAAGTCATGTTCTTCAACATCTCTAGATGCAAACTGCAAACATGTTTCTATTGATTAAACAATCAGCATTATTAAAATTTGACTCAAGAGCAACCAGCCCTCTGGGGATGGTGTTAGTATTCAATTGAATGATATCCCTGCCAAACAAGGTTTATTTTCCATCAACATTACAAACCAATGGTTCCAAATCAATATGCTGATCCAAATACACCCCTTGGTTCTACAAAAACCTCTAAAATTGAGCATCATCATCAAATACTTGCCAATGTTTAATGTTATCAGGGACTGCAGGCCTAATGAGTATTTCTACATCATATTCACCATATGGACAAATAGTAAAATTATCAAATCTAGACCCCAACAATTCCAGCTTATCAACAATCATATTTAAACTTCTTTCATGATGAAGAATGTTGAAGGAATCAAACATCTCAATCAGATCCCAAACTGTGTGTTTGTATTATTTCATCTGCTGATTTTTTGTTGCATACAGTTTTCTAACTTGTTTAACAACCAACTCAGAATCTCCCTTTACAACAACATATTTTACGCCATACTTCCAAGTAATCCTCAACCCTAGCAGTAATTCCTCATACTCAGCTATGTTATTAGTGCATTCAAAGTTAAGTTTGAATGAGAAAAAAAATTCCTCATTGCTTGGAGAGATTTATATAACACCGACACAATTTCCAAATTTGGAGCAAGCTCCATCAAATATCAAGGTCCATGGTGAACCTACCTCTTCAAGACACTTATAATGATCCATCTTGTGCTCCTTACCATCAGCAAACCCAAAAAAATTATCAACATCAACATCAGCAAATAATACTTCATAAGAATCATTGTTTGGATCCTTAATTAGATGCAACATCTTCTTCTCTCCATATAATTTTACAAGGCTTCCTTCAATGGGAATGGTGGTAAAATACATATCCATTTGGACACTCCCTCCAAAACTTGTAGCCCACTTTCTTGATATTAACATACCCCATTTGGCAGGGCAATCAAAAATTACAACATCGAGTTTCCAAATTTTACCTAGATAGCCTGCAAGTTGCATCACCAAACCTTTGACACACCCAACAACTGGCACTTCCCTGGAATCCATGGTAGTACACTTACCATACATTGCTATTACTTTGATATCTAACTCATTCATAACTTCCAAAGGCATGACATTACATGATTCCCTAGAGTTAAACATACAATTATGTAGCAACCTATCCTTGATGATCAAAGTTGTGAAGAAAGGGTCAACACTCAGCTAAGATTCAACCAAGGATGTTCTCAAATAAACCTCTAGCGGTTCACCAAATTCTTCAAATACTGATGTCTTTCCTACCTCTGCAATGGCAAGTGGAGCCTCTATAACATTCACATTTCTCTTCACAATAGCCTTCTCCTCTTTCAATCCCAAATACTCAAGTGCTCTCTTCTTTTGCTCAGGAATTCTAAGTAGCTCAACAATTGGGACACTGACCTTGATTTGGCTATGAACTTGAGCAATGTCATAGGGAATGTATTTAGGCAAAATAAATGTAGGAGGGATGGAAATTTCATTAGATGGCATAAGGTTTTTAACATTTTGAGCATGGGGTGAAGCATAAATTTTACTTGGGACAACAGGGCTCTTAGCAGATATTTATTTCTTAGGAAATTCTTTCGGGATATTAGAAAGCAATAGGGTTTTATTCTTGGCTTGAAGCCCAGCTCCCTTGACAGCCTTACTTCTTGTGTTATACTCCTTCTCTTGGGCAACCACAATGTTCATAAGCAGCTTCCTATCTTCTTCCGAGGGTATACCTCCATCATACTTCTTGATCATCAATGACCTCAAGTATTCAAAATAATTATTAGGCAGCTCAAACGCTTGTACATTATCAATTTCTAAAACATGAGAAGGAGGAAGAATATGTACCCATCAGATGCAATCCCAAAAGATAGCAGTAGTTCATGCACTTATCACTTCAGTAGATGTTGCTCCTTGACATGAGTGTGTAGGGTAGTCCATCATACAAGCATCATCATCCGTATTATAATCTTCAACTTCCTCTTCAATTTCCTGATCTGTTTCACATGGTGGATGGGTAAGAAACATTTGTTACACCAGTCAATCTGATTTGCATCATCAACAACAACCACTCTAGCATTTAACGGATCAGGCATAACCTTACTTTCTTTGGCCTGAGATTGTCTATTACCAAATCCCATAGGTCCTTTACCTTTGTCATTAAATATCTGCTCATTCCTATGGTGATTGCCAAATCTATCTTGTGCTTGTTTCCTAGGCTGACCTTGTGAATATTTTCCAATTCCTTTCTCAGCTTTTGCCAACTTGTAGGAAATCTCTTTGACAGCCCCTGCCAAAGTTTTCACCACTTCCTCAAAGATTACACTCTTGTTTGATTGAGGCTTGTTAGGGTTTACCAATTTAACTCCATCTCTCTTAGGATGTTTCCCAATAGCCTTAATATTGTTCTCAATTTGAAGTACCATGGTGAAGGCCTGCCTTAAATTACTAGGATTTTTGTCCCTCAAGTAATATGCATCCTTCTTGTCGAATGCATCAGAATATTTTATCAAACAAGATTCATCACATGGTCTTAAATTTACCAGAAATCTCCTCAAAGTTTTATTGAACCTTGTGTTAAAGTCATGGACCATTTCATTTTTGTTTTTCTTGATATTCTCAAACTATGATAAGAGGAATCTGGGATCAATTTTGTCACCATATTGCAATCTGAATGCATTCTACATTTTAGTCCATGAATCAATTGAATTATTTGGCAAGGCCTTGTACCAATCCCTAGCATCCTCCTCTAAAGTGTGGACAAACAATTTAATGTACACATCCTCAAATCCAATTTCAAAATCATCCATCATATTAATAAAGAGTTTCAAATGTTGATCACCTGTTATGGCATTGTTCCCTTGGAAATTTCGCAATCTACTTCTAACATCTCAGGGCACATAATTAGGATAACTAGCTATTCCCCTAAAATTTATTGGGCCAAAGGTATTAACCAAAAATGGAGGCCTAGGTGGAGGTGATCTTAGGGATGACACAAGCTGATGAGGAGTGTGAGGTATTTAGGGCTAAAGAATGTGTTTCACAAGATTGGTATTCTCTAGGTGCTGATTTTCTTGGAAAGTTTTACTAGAATTGAAATACACAGGTGCAGATTGAAGAAGGAACTCGCCAGGTAGAGCAGAAGGACCTTCACTAGTTGAAGTAAACAAGTTTATGAGAAGATTGCTTGAATCAAAATCACTGAAAGAAGAGTGATAATCCTCTATTAAAGGCTGATCTCTCTCACCAATGGATATACCTTTGCTTTATTTCTATCCTTCAACAACCTTCCAAACTTTTCTCTCCTCTAAAATTGTCTTTCCAAATTCTTGAAATAATTTTCTACTTAGGTCTCTCCTAAAGAGAGATCTTCTTCCTTCCAAGTTTACATATTTATATGACACACTTCACTTAATGTATGATAAGGTACTAGTATTTATAAAAATATAATAGCTAGGAGTCACCAATAAGGACTTTCACCCTAGTTTGTGCAAATGCACTATGAAGATCTATCAAATAACTACAAATATTAGCACTATGCAAACCTTGAACAGATTTGATTTTCTTTCACTCAATTTATCAACTATTGTGCAAAGTTTGAAAAAACAAATTAGAGACACTTGAACATATCAAACTCATAATTATACTCTCATTCCTCAGTATAAATTTGATCAGAAATTGATGCTCAACAATGTAGTTGCACATAAAATACGTGAGAAGTATTACCAGGGATATTGAAAAATTGAAATACTGAAAAATGTCCCCAGCAACGGCACCAGAAGCATGTTGACGGGCTTAAAAGAATATGAACTCAAATTAGATAAAAAAATTAGTTTGGATATTACATTCTTCATCCTTGGAAATGGCGCCATTCAGGTGTTGGTAACCAGATTTAATATCCTTCACAACTTGAGCTGCATCATGGGTTTTACAAGACACTCAGAGGTAGATAAATGGTTTATATGTCATTTTGTAGCTGGGGAAACAATTTATCTGACTTGTTAGCACTCATGATATGAAGAAGTGGGTAGCATCTTGGTAGGATTTGATCTAATCCTCACTATTTTAGGTTGTTCCTATCAACCAAGGTAAGAGAACCTATATTTTAGCCTTTATTTTGTGAAGGAAGTGAAAATATCCTTGTATTGTGCAGATTGTATGGAGATGGCCTTGAGAAAACATGATCAATTTTCCATTATTCAAACTCAATAGATTTGTCACTAATAAATGATGGAAATTCTTTCAAGACAAGGCTAAGGCTATTAAAGACATGGTATGATCCTAATTTACTTTGTGCATTTTTGTAAATGGATTGTATTCTTTTGTTGACACCCAATACAATGCATGAGTATTATAGGTAGGATGAGTTAATTTGAAATGAATTTTGGGGTGGGAGATATTCAAACAAGACTAACCAAAATTTTCCAACTTCTTTGAGGACCTTAACAAAACTTGAAAGACTCAGACAACATAAATGCTTCAAAGAGGTTAAGGTGTTCCTTCAACCAGGATATGTGCATCAAATGTAAGCCTAGATCTTCACTCTTCCACACAATTTCTGATGATTTATCACAAAATCTTGAGTTAAATGAATCAGCAAAGCATTTATAAATTTCTATTCTATCAGACCTAAGGTACCCCCAAAGGTTTAGAATCAAATCTATATCAAGGAAAGTAGAGTGAATTTAAAATTGTTTATTCCTTCATCAAATGAAAGCTCTTCTGATTTTAGAATTACAAATGCCACTAAGTTGTTACCAAAATTAGATCTACATGATCAAAAAAAAATTACAAACACCAGATTGCAACAGGAGCAAGAAACACAAATTGAAAACATTTTGAAACATAAGTAAATGTAAATTTTACCAAGATACAACACAAAATAATCCAGAATGATTGTCAGCAGGGGAATGTTATAAGAACAATCTCAGAGCTTGTTAGTGGTTATACATCTACAATTAACCTAACATGATACAAATTTGATACAAAAGGAGTTAAAATGGTTCTCAGGTGGTTTCTAAGAGAATGGGCTTCTTCCCATATTTTCCTATGAAAATTCTAAGTTTATCTGACCATTTGCATGAAAAATTCATGTAATATATAACTTTTAATCAATCACTCACTTTGACCCTCAAATATTCGCTCCAAAAGTGGAATATTCAAAGAACCTTTTCTTTGCAATATTTCTAGAAAATGACATTTAAAAAAATCACAAAAATTTACCAGTTGTTCTCTCAGAAGGTGAATCATTACAAAAATTTCACTCACAACTTGCCTCTGATGGCCCGCCTCCCCACCTCTAATCCTACCATGTGTCATCCTTTGATTCGATGGTGGGCAACAGTTCATTCTGATGATTTTCTCCCTTTTTTCCAAAATGGGAAAAAATTCTAACTTTCCTTTGAGGCTCCATCTTCCGCTCTATGCTATGATGCTGACATGTGTCTTCATCCCATTGTCTTTGAGTTTGTGGTCCAATTTAATATTTTAACTCTTTTTCACCAACGTTAAAAATTGTCAAACTCCTCTGCCCTTCTAGCTCCCCACCTACCATGTGTCCTCCTCTGGGGCCTGTGGAGCTGCGGGGACAACTTGCACACTTTTCCAAAAATACAAAAATGTTAAGTTTTTAGAAATGACCTGTCGATCCTTGTCTAATTACAAATGGCCACATATGAAAAAGTGAATGAGCTAGAATTTGATGGGCAAAGGACTCCCGTATGACCGTAAAAAAATGCAGAAATTGCCAGCGACCCCCAAAATCAATTTTTTCTTCGTGGGTGAAGAGTTTTTTGATCAAAAGACAAATGGAAAGTAATTTTAGGAAATTTATGATCATGATAAGGGATTTTTGAGGGAAAATAAGTAAAAATCAAATGATTTTGAGCTCCAAAGGCTGAGAAACAATGAAAAAAATGGCAAAGGTGTTTGAAACAGAAAAACTTAGGGCAAAACGCAAAGTAAACTCGGGGATTCCTTCATAATGGTGCAAAAATGCATTTCTCCTTAGTAAAACATGGATGTTTCAAATCGGGCACCAACACACCGGTTTCACTATACTTGAGTTGTGTCTCTACCCTCTCATTTTCAACCGCAAGGTCCACCATCTTCCTCCACTCTATCTCCCTTTCTCGACACTTAGAAGAAGCTTAGATGACCATATGAAATGCTTCCAGACTCAATGTAATTATCAGGATCTTTATAGCTAAGGGGATATCACACAAATCCAATCCTCTAAGATGCCTTACGAACTCAAACTTAGAAACCTTCACACAAGAATATATAGAAATAGCGTATTTCAGGGTATAACTGGTCAGTACTCTTATCCACCAATGATTAACAACATGTGTCCAAGTCATATTAGGATCCTGTAGCCTTTGATGCTCATCTTTCTTCCACATGCAAGATCTATAGTACCATCTTAATCTAGATGCATAGGCCAGAACCCATTCATACAAATCTATTGGGAAGCAGCATAATAAGGTCTCATATAACTCATGATATAGATGCTCTTCTACCCATTTACGTCCATCAAACTAAATTCTAGTACTCAATCTCTAAGAAAACTCATCTTCTGTGCTCTTAAACCATGCTTCGACATTGTCTAGTGTCAAACATTTTTTCATCATGCATCATTATCACAATATCTTCGAAAATAGGTCCCAGTAATATAACCAAGATGTAGTCATTTTATCTACCCTCAATACTATTTTCTAACCCTATGTGTGCAGTCCTATCACCTAGTAGGCACTAGGCACTCATTCGAGGCATGTGAGGGCACCAAGCCCCTCATTTATATGAGTAATTTGAGAAGGATTTGCTATTAATGGAGGATAAATTGCATAATGATAAGTACATTTACTGAGTTAAAATAAAAGTGGAAGGGATAGCTTATAGATCCACACATCAATCCATTACAGAAACTTAATAACAAGGTAATAATCATAATAAACTAGATCTTAGCCATGGTAATCATATAACATGAGGTTTTACACCCTTAAACATGATATATAGAACGAGACCATATATATATATATATATATATTCATAAAAAACAGTTATGGTAGCCACATTAAAATCAAAAGAGGTCATCACAAACCATACATGTTAAATGACAGAGACCCAACTCCTACATATCTTCCCTTGTATGAGACCCTAGATATGCCCTCCATTTTAACCCTTGTTACATATCCTAGTGCCATATAGAGGCTCATGACATCCCTCACAACCCTTAGCACTAATTTCTTTAAACCCTATGATTACTACAATGCCATGTTCCTCAACATATTACTCTCTATGTATTCTCTATGTCTATCTCCCTTTATGATGAATGATGTCTGATGTGTATCTTTCTCTAGCCCAAGCATCTCCTTTTATAGAATCAGCACCCATTTCCATACCTGCTCTTCTGAATATATTGTAGTGCCCACTTACCTTTGACACCTTTTGATACTGATCTTGATACTGTTGATTATTTTATGGACATTATTATGGTTTTGATATAGTATGATGTTAGATGTTGGACCATGGATTATTGTTGATCTGATTTAGTTATGATACATGATGATTATTGGAGACACTTCATATGTGGATGATGATATACTATTTTACATGGATATATTATGAATGTTGTTCGGACATGTGATGTTTGGATATTGTGAGTAGACCTATAAAATGGACATTATATGATGATGATATAGTTGTTGATTAAAAATTGTAAGTGATATTGTTGATTGCCTTGATGTTGTTATGATTCATATGTATAGATGAGTTTGTGATTATATTTATATCATGTTGGATGTTCTGATATGGCCACAAGGCCGAAGGAGGTATTTTTTTTTGCAGGTTAAACTATCACAACAAACATCGGGGGATTGGAGACCAACCACATTGGAATTCTAGATGAATTCAACAAGGTCACCATGGCAACATGTTTTGTGTGTGTGTGTGTGTTGTTTTTGTTAGGGATTCCCATGGGGGAGATTACCTTTGAATGTGACCAAGGGGCTTTATGTATTTATTAATGTGGTTTCTTTTATTAATGTTTGCATGTGTTTATTTTTTTGTGCTCTTAGCCTTTTTCATTACTTATTAAATGTTGTGAATAATCATGTTGTTAAAGTAAACAAATCAATGTCATAAGAAATTAATTAGTGAATTGGTTGGATTTTTTATTAAATGTTGTAAGTATGTGTAAGTGACCTTGTAAGTGATGTGTAAGTTTACTTATGAGTGTCAAACACTCCACCTTCTTAGAAATTCGAATTTGTCCTTGGAGACTGATTTTGGAAGCTTGTGGGACAAGTAAAACTTTTCCCATACCTCTTAGATTTATTTACCAACCATAGCTATGGTTGGAGGGCTGAATTTATACCTTCTTTATGAATTTTGATATGACTAATTGTAAGTTTTAATTGCACTCTTCTTACATTTTATTAAATTCAGTCCTTATGGGGTGTGAGCTTTTTGGAGTGTGTAAGTTTATTGTCATATTATCCACCCACCTCTTTATTATGTATTGGAGAATGAATTTGACTTTTGTGTTGGAGTTTAGAATGTGTGATGTGGCATCCTACATGGATCCACCTCATACTCTTCTCTTCCCTCTTCTATAAAATTATAACTTCTTTCTTTGTTTTGGTTGTTGAACATTTTGCATACTTCTTTTTGGGTGAAATTTTGTTGTGTGGAGATCTTATCTTTGGAAGGAGATTGGAGACATTTGCATGCTCATTGGTTGTTGATTTTGGACTATATTTTGGCATTGCAAAGCTTGTTATTTTGAAACTTAGACAACTCCTTCATGGAGAGGTAAGAGCTTGGCTCTTGAAATACTCTTTTTGTTTATGAATGTACATGTTATTGTGTGAATGTTTTAGCATGTTTTAGGGATATTTGGGTAGACTGTCTATGAATGGTGTAGGAGAAGGCAATGTGGAATCCATGTGGGGGGGTCATAAGGGAATGCTAGTGGCATCAGAATTTGTGTGGAGGGAGTTGGGATTGGGATTCTACCTTGGAAAAGAAATGGAATTGTATTTCTTACTTTGTGGGGGGCATAAGGAAATTTGTGGGAGGCATAAGAAAATTTGTGGGGGGCATAAGGATATATGGGAGATGTTTTATTTTGGCTGTCTATTACAAGTGGATACCCAATTCCCATTGGGATGAATAGAAACTTCCCCCATAGTTACTTGCTCCTTTAGCTTGCTTGATGGAGCCTTAGTCTTGTTTGTATGTTTTATTGTAGTTGTAAAAACTACATTCTGTCTTGGACTGTGTTTTAATGTGAAAATGTTGCATGTGTGTTGTGGAAGCCTTGTTTCCATGGGTTGAATCACATATTTTATTACATTATAGTTGGGGCTCAGGGGCCAATGAAGAAGTATGGATTCTTCTCTTCATTAGATGTCTTGGTTGGGTGGAGAGCATTGCCTTTTCCCCTGCCTTTGTTGTGATCCAAAAGGAGAAATTTATGTTGTTGTTCTGGAGCAGAGAAGAAAGACAATTTGACAGTTCCATTTGAAATGAAACCTCATTATAAACTTTCCAACCTTAAAGTGGATGATCTGTATATTGTTTGTAATGGAAAGATACTTTGTATTAAGCTATGAAAGTTATGTATTCCAAGTTGTAAAAGAGATATACTCTGTTCTAATCATCTGAAAGAAAGAAATTGGAAATATGTTATTTGCATTCAAGGAATTGAAAGATGTAAAGTTGTGTTATTTTTTTTTTTTAAATCAATAAAGGATTGCAATAAATTTCTTCAATTTACATTTTTACATTGAAATTGATCATCAATTTGTGATTTGAAACCTGTGTTTGAAAAATTGAAAGACGAATACATATGAAGGGAATATATGGAACTCTGTTCTTTTGAAATATATTAAAATTGGAAATCAAACCTTACATTTTATCTGTTAAATGGTTTGTTTATATCAACTAAATGTCTTAGGATGGAATGGAAATGAATCTCCATATTTGGAAGATGAAAAATGATAAATAGCCCTTTTAAATCTGATCTTTGTTTTAAATTTTAAAACTGGCAAATACTTCTCTAAAATGCACAGTTCAAACCTACAAATAATAATCAACATTAAAACATTAAAATCTAGCATGCTATGTTATCAATGTACTCAATTGGGCTAAAAAACTTAGGGAAAAATCCTTCAAACATTGAAAAATCAGGTCAAAACCTCTTACAGTTGTTTTTCTCTCAAGAGATGTAAAAATTTAATTTGCAACTCAATTAAACCAATTTTATCTTGAAAAATTCCTGAAATACATCTAAGAACATTTCCCCATGTTTGTTTAACATGTTGAAAGTGAATGAACGAAAAAATTGAACAAAATTTACAAGTTAAAATTTACTAGTTCGCACTGTATAAACATGTAGAATGTTTTCCTTAATTTTACCCCTTAAAATTTATCTAAGCTAAAAATTAATGATCTTGGTGCAAAGAGGATGTTGAGAGATTTCCAGGAAGTCCTCATTTTCCCAAAACCAATCTCTCTATCAAATTTTATGGCCTTTTGAAGTTTTCTTCACTTGGTGTTAAAAATTTTTGAAAATTTTCCTTGGCGGGCCTGCGGCCCTAATTTTTCCCTTGGGTCTTATGAAAATTTTTGGGAAAATTTTCAAAATTTTCTCCACCACCCCACTATCCTGCAGCTAATTAGAGGCTACCATGTGGCACCATGAGGTGATAGCGGAGTGGCAAATCCTCATTTGAACTTAGTGTTTTCAGAAAAAAATTGGAGAATTTTCCAAACTTTCCCCGCTGACCCACAACCAATCAAGTGATGCCACGTAGCGTCATGAGGCATCAATGGAGAAATGGATCCCATTTTGTCTTTTAGATCTCAAAAAAAAGTTGGAAAATTTTCCAAGTCTTCCCCACTGTTCTGCCAGCCCTCAGCCAATCAAGGGCTGCCACATGGCATCACGAGGTGCCAGTGGAGGTGCAGTTCTATGTACCCTCTTAACCCCTTAGGGATTTAAGTCACTTTTCTCCCCACCACCCCACCTTCCCTGCATTAGATTAGGAGATGCCATGTGTCCTTTTTGGACTTACGGGAGTGCGGGCATAGATCCAAATTTTCACCCCACGCGGGAGAATTTGAAAATGTCTCCCACCGCCCCGACTTTCCCCGCTCTTCCCCGTGACGCCTTAGAGAGTGCCACTTGTCCCTTGTGAACTAGTCGACCAGCAGAAGTGCGGGTGCAAATGTGATTTTTTTCCCACGTGGTAAAATTTTCTCTAAGTCTCCCCGTGGCCCACCAACCCACTCTTTGGGAAAATTTTCTCCCCAAGGCCCGTAGGCCCACCCTTGGGTAAAATTTTCACCCCAAGGCCCGCCGACCCATAACTTGAGTTTTATGAGGAGTTAGGAGGACTTCTTTATATCATTAGAAAGGTGAAGAAATTTCCTATCCAATTAGAGTGATTTAGGGAAATTTTTAATATGATAAGTGTGAGAAAAATCAAGTTGAAACTTTAAGTTGGTTGGAGAATGGGTATTGTGAGGATTTTCCCTCTGAACCTAATTGAAACCTCTAACCCTAAATTTTGGACCTTATGACCTCTAATAATTATTAATACAAGGAAATTATACTCTAGTAGATTTGAATTGTTCCGGAACCTGTTAGTGACAACTGTTGTCTTGTAACATGGTTGTAGATTCTTTTAATAAAAAAAAAATTACTCCATAATTTTCCTAACTAATCTTTGGTTGTTCTTGGGACTAGAGTGGGTTGTTTTAATGGGCGTTACACTTGGTATCAGAGTAGTGGTTCAAAATCTTGGACCATTGGGCACACTAGAAAACTTGAGACATGAAACTTAAACCTAGCACACTTTTAAATCTAGAAAACAACTTAGTTTAAAAATTACACATTCTAGTAAACATGGAAATTGCATAAAACTTAGGAAAATGAACTAACTCTCACCTTAGTCTGTGCATGAGGCACAGATAAGATGAGGGGAATTTTCACATAGACCTAGACTTACCACCACCAGATCATGCTATAGTAGCCATCCTACCCCTAGATTTTGTAGACTCTTTAGGATGTTAATTCTGCTCTACACAGAGGATCTGTAAGAGGACATACAACAAGACATGATAGAGTCCCTTCCATTGAGGGTTAGGTATCTCCTCGACCCAATGAGGAGCATGGAGGAGAGAAATCCCATGCAGAGTCAACAAGGGTAGAGTCACCACAGAAGGGATAGGGTGACCAAGTTTCACAACATGGAGAGAGGTCTCGAAGCCCTAGGCTTAGGGATGAGCATGCAGAGAGACCTAGAGGCCATCAGACCACAGCTACATATCACATCAGGGAGATCCTAAAGCTTCAACCATCACATTATTCTGGTGACATAGGTGGATTTAATGAAGATGCCTGGTTGGTGAGATTGAGAAGTTGCTTCAAGCTCTATCATTGTTCTAGCAACACAAAAGCTCATGTTGCGATCCATCTACTGAAGGATGGACCTAGTTTCTGGTGGAGGATTGAGGAGTAGAAGCTCCATGTTGATTCTAAGAAAATTATCTAGGAGCTATTTTAGGAGAGGTTTAGGAGTAGATATTTATCATGGATTTTCATACAATAGAGGATTGATGAGTTCCATGACCTTCGACAGGCATTACTTACAGTGGATGAGTATGAGAGTAGATTTTTGGATCTATTGTAGTATGTTGATTAATTACAGGATGAACATGTGCAGATCCACAAGTTCATCTGGGGCCTGAATCTAGACATTGGACGTGCAGTTTAGATCCATTGTCCAAAAACATTAGCTAAGGCCGTTGAGAAGGCCTATATAGTAGAGGAGACTCGGGGAAAGACCCAGAAGGCTAGAGACTGAGTCCAGAGCCACATATAATAGATGCAGGATAATAGATCAAGGGGATCAGTACCTCTTACTCATGGTGGATAGGGTTCAGCGCAATCATCTTTTAGACCCTAGTAGCAGTAACAACAGCCCTGCCCACCTTATAGACATCCTCAGAGGTTTGATGCACATAGAGGTCAGAGTAATTAGGACACAAGGTGCCCAGAGAGCTCGCTAGCAGAGACCTCAGCAGACCGTAGCTGGATCATCAAGGTCCACACCATAGACCCCACGAGTACCAACTTAAAGTGGATGATTTGTATATTGTTCGTAATGGAAAGATACTTTGTATTAAGCTATGAAAGTTATGTATTCCAAGTTGTAAAAGAGATATACTATGTTCTAATCATCTAAAAGAAAGAAATTGGAAATATGTTATTTGCATTCAAGGAATTGAAAGATGTAAAGTTGTATTGTTTTTTTTTAAATCAATAAAGTATTGCAGTGAATTTCTTCAATTTACATTTTTTCATTGAAATTGATCATCAATTTGTGATTTCAAACCTATGTTTGAAAAATTGAAAGATGAATTCGTATGAAGGAAATATACAGAACTCTGTTCTTTTGAAATATGTTAAAATTAGAAATCAAACCTTGCATTTTATCCGTTAAATGGTTTGTTTATATCAAATAAATGTCTTAGGATGGAATGGAAATGAATCTCCATATTTGGAAGATGAAAAATGATAAATAGCCCTTTTAAATCTGATCTTTGTTTTAAATTTTAAAACTGGCAAATACTTCTCTAAAATGCACAGTTCGAACCTACAAACAATAATCAACATTAAAACATTAAAATCTAGCATGCTATGTTATCAATGTACTCAATTGGGCTAAAAAACTTAGGGAAAAATCCTTCAAACATTACAAAATCAGGTCAAAACCTCTTACAACTTTTTTTCTCTCAAAAGATGTAAAAATTTAATTTGCAACTCAATTAAACCAATTTTATCTTGAAAAATTCCTGAAATACATCGAAGAAAATTTCCCCGTGTCTGTTTAACATGTTGAAAGTGAATGAACGACAAAATTGAACAAAATTTACAAGTTAAAATTTACTAGTTCACACTGTATAAACATGTAGAATTTTTTCCTTAATTTTACCCCTTAAAATTTATCTAAACTAAAAATTAATGATCTCGGTGCAAAGAGGACATTGAGAGATTTCCAGGAAGTCCTCATTTTCCCAAAACTGAGCTCTCTATCAAAATTTATGGCCTTCTGAATTTTTCTTCACTTGGCGTTAAAATTTTGTGAAAAATTTCCTTGGCGGGCCTACAGCCCTAATTTTTCCCTTGGGGCTTATGAAAAATTTTGGCAAAATTTTCAAAATTTTCTCCACCACCCCGCTAGCCTGCAACCAATTAGAGGCTACCACGTGGCACCATGAGGTGATAACAGAGTGGTAAATCCTCATTTGAACTTAGTGTTTTCAAAAAAAATTTGGAGAATTTTCCAAACTTTCCCCACCGACCCGCAACCAATCAAGTGATGCCACGTAGCATCATGAGGCATCGGTGGAGGAATGGATCCCTTTTTGTCTTTTAGATCTAAAAAAAAATTGAAAATTTTTCCAAGTATTCCCCACTGTTCCACCATCCCGCAGCCAATCAGGGGCTGCCACATGGCATCACGAGGTGCCAGTGGAGGCGCAGGTCTATGTACCCTCTTAGCCCCTTAGGGATTTAAGTTAATTTTCTCCCCGCCACCCCACCTTCCCTGCATTGGATTAGGATATGCCATGTATCCTTTGTGGAATTACGAGAGTGTGGGCATAGAGCCAACTTTTCACCCCGCATGGGAGAATTTGAACATGTCTCCCACCGCCCCGCCTTTCCCCACTCTTCCCCGTGACGCCTTAGAGAGTGCCACTTGTCCCTTGTGAACTAGTGGACCAGCGGAAGTGCGGGTACAAATGTGGATTTTTTCCCACATGGTAAAATTTTCTCAAAGTCTCCCCATGGCCCACCAACCCACCCTTTGGGAAAATTTTCTCCCATAGGCCCGCATGCCCACCCTTGGGGAAAATTTTCACCCTAAGGCCCGCTGACCCATAACTTGAGTTTTATGAGGAGTTAGGAGAACTTCTTTATATCATTGGAAAGGTGAAGAAATTTCCTATCCAATTGGAGTGATTGAGGTAAATTTTGAATGTGATAAGTGTAATAAAAATCAAGTTGAAACTTTAAGCCTATTGGAGAATGGGTATTGTGAGGATTTTCCCTATGAACCTAATTGAAACCTCTAACCCTAAATTTTGGACCTTATGACCTATAGTAATTATTAATACAAGGAAATTATACTCTAGTAGATTTGAATTATTCCAGAACCTATTAGTGACAACTGTTGTCTTGTAACATGGTTGTAGATTCTTTTAATAAAAAAAAAATTACTCCATAATTTTCCTAACTAATCTTTGGTTGTTCTTGGGTCTCAAGTGGCTTGTTTTAATGGGCGTTACACTTGGTATCAGAGTAGTGGTTCAAAATCTTGGACCATTGAGCACACTAGAAAACTTGAGACATGAAACTTAAACCTAGCACACTTTTAAATCTAGAAAACAACTTAGTTTAGAAATTGCACATTCTAGTAAACATGGGAATTGAATAAAACTTAGGAAAATGAACTAACTCTCACCTTAGTCTGTGCAGGAGGCGCAGACGAGATAAGGGGAATTTTCACATAGACCTAGACTTACCACCACCAGATCATGCTATAGTAGACATCCTACCCTAGATTTTGTAGACTCTTTAGGATGTTAATTCCGCTCTACGCAGAGGATCTGTAAGAGGACATACAACTAGACATGATAGAGTCCCTTCCATTGAGGGTCAGGTATCTCCTCGACCCAATGAGGAGCATGGAGGAGAGAAATCCCATGCATAGTTAGCAAGGGTAGAGTCACCACAAAAGGGATAGGGTGACCAAGTTTCACAACATGGAGAGAGGTCTCGGATCCCTAAGCTTAGGGATGAGCATGCAGAGAGACCTAGAGGCCATCAGACCACAGCTACATATCACATCAGGGAGATCCTAAAGCTTCAACCATCACATTATTCT
The DNA here is from genome assembly GCA_019776745.2 of Taxus chinensis. Classification (NCBI taxonomy): domain Eukaryota; kingdom Viridiplantae; phylum Streptophyta; class Pinopsida; order Cupressales; family Taxaceae; genus Taxus; species Taxus chinensis. The sequence continues at coordinate 317,229,771 of CM034148.1, forward strand.
GGTGACATAGGTGGATTTAATGAAGATTCCTGGTTGGTGAGCTTGAGAAGTTGCTTCAAGCTCTATCATTGTTCTAGCAACACAAAAGCTCATGTTGCGATCCATCTACTGAGGGATGGACCTAGTTTTTGGTGGAGGATTAAGGAGTAGAAGCTCCATGTTGATTCTAAGACAATTATCTAGGAGCTATTTTAGGAGAGGTTTAGGAGTAGATATTTGTCATGGATTTTCATACAGTAGAGGATTGATGAGTTCCATGACCTTTGACAGGCATTACTTACAGTGGATGAGTATGAGAGTAGATTTTTGGATCTATTGTAGTATGTTGATTAATTACAGGATGAACATGTGCAGATCCACAAGTTCATATGGGGCCTGAATCTAGACATTGGACGTGTAGTTTAGATCCATTGTCCAAAAACATTAGCTAATGTCGTTGAGAAGGCCTATATAGCAGAGGAGACTCGGGGAAAGACCCAGAAGGCTAGATACTAAGTCCAAAGCCACATATAATAGATCAAGGGGATTAGTAGCTCTTCCTCATGGTGGATAGGGTTCAGCACAATCACCTTTTAGACCCTAGTAGCAGCAGCAACAGCCCTGCCCACCTTATAGAAATCCTCAGAGGTTTGATGCACATAGAGGTCAGAGTAATTAGGACATAGGGTGCCCAGAGAGCTCGCCAGCAGAGACCTCAGCAGACTGTAGCTGGATCATCAAGGTCCACACCATAGACCCCCAGAGTACCAACTAGACCTAGGACACAGGGGAGAGGATCATGTGGTTGTTTTGGTTTTGGTTTTACTAGAAAGTTTTGGAGATATTGTCCTCAGAACCCTAACAAGAGTAAGACATAGATCTCAGAGCCAATTTTTGGTGACATGGGACACAGCCATAAGATATATGTAGTAGTTGAGAACCACCAGGCCAAGCATTAGATTACAATCATTGAGACTACATGTAGCATTGGGGGTATTCCTACCTCCATCTTGTTTTATTCTAGTTCTTCTTATTCTTTCATTGCACCATCTTTAGTAGAGCGATGTAGGTTGGTGGCAGTTAGGTAGGGTCATAGTTAGGATGTTGAGATGGCTTCTAGAGCCAAGATCTCTGTAGACTCCTTAGTTAGGGAGTGTGTGGTGGATTTGGGACCTTTCACCACTACCTCGGATCTCCTTATCCTTCTTTTAAGCTCTTATGGAGTCATCTTGGGTATGGATTGGTTGTCTAAAAATAAGGCCAGAGTGGATTGTTACCACAAGATTATATCTTGTGCAGATGATTTGGGAGTTGAGTCAGTGATTTTAGGGGTTAGGAGACCCGTTTCTATTCACACCATCTCTGTTATGTAGCTTAAGCAGTGTGTGTAATGGGGTTTCAAGATGTATGTTGTTACAGTCAATGAAAAACCAAAGGATGGGTATAGTGGACCATTGCTAGATGATCACCTCATTTTGAAAGAGTTTTCAGATGTCTTTCCAAGGGAGCCATTGGTGTTACCACCCCCACGTGAGATGTATTTTCATATAGACCTAGTTCTGGGAGTAGATCCTATCTCACAAGAAACTTATTAGATGACCATGTCAGAGCTTTGTGATCCCAAGTTATAGCTTGAGGGCCTTTTGGAGAAAGGCCTTATCCATCCTAGTGTATCCCCTTGGGGTACACCGGTGATCTTTGTGAAGAAGAAGGATGGATCTTTGTAGTTGTTAATTGATTACCGCTAGCTGAACAAAGTAACGATCAAGAATCATTATCCCCTTCCTCACATTGATGACTTGTTTGATCAGATGAAGGGAACCACAATTTTCTCTAAGATTGATCTTATGTCAGCCTATCATCAGTTGAGGATTACAGAGGTAGATATTCATAAGATCACTTTTTGTATGAGATATGGGAACTATGAGTTCATAGTGGTTCGTTTTGGTTTGACTAATGCCGCCACATTTTTATGAGTTTGATGAATGGGGTATTCAAGACCTTCTTAGATCTCTTCGTGCTCATCTTCCTTGATGAAATTTTTATTTACTCACATACGCGTGAGGAGTATGAGGGCATCTTCATCAATTCTTCATTGTCTTCATGAGCATTAGCTTTACGGGAACTTGGAGAAGTGTGATTTTTTTCAGATAGAGGTACAATACTTGGGTCATATCTTTTCTGGGGAAGGTATCATCATCAATCCTTCCAAGATTAGAGCCATTATGAATTGGCAAGCACCCACTACTGTGACGGAGGTGCACAGCTTCATGGGATTAGCAGGGTACTACTGGATATTTTTTTAGGACTTCTCTCAGATTGCACACCCCATAACTTCCCTTCAAAGGAAAGGGAATAAGTTTGTTTGGTTAGACAGATGTGAGAAAGCCTTCAGGACACTAAAGGAGTGTCTCACTACAACACCTATCCTTGCAGTATCGGATCCACATGGTGAGTTCTTTGTTTGCATGGATGTTTTGTTCATAGGATTTGGAGGTGTGCTGATGTAGGAGGGCAGATTTGTAGCTTTTGAGTCTCAAAAACTCAAAGATTATGAGCTTAATTATCTGACTTATGATCTTGAGCTTATGGCAGTTGTGTATGCCTTTGTTTGATGGAGACACTTTCTTCTTGGTTGGAGATTCACACTTAGGATAGATCACCTGAGTCTTCCCCACCTCTTCACACAACCCAATCTCAACGCTCATCAGTGGCATTGGATGGAGTTTCTTTTTGAGTATGATATGGAGATCAATCATGTGAAGGGGAAGAATAATGTGGTAGCATACAATCTCAGTAGATGGAGACATATGGCTATGGCCACCTCAGTGAGCATAGATTTACGGAGCAGGATTCTTCAGTAGCTTCCTCTTGACAGCTTCTACATTACAGTTCGAGAAAAGATCAATTCTCAGAGACCCCTCAAGGGGAAGTTTGAAGGTTTTTCCTTGGAGGCATATGGTCTTCTCAAGAACATAGGCCAGATTTATGTTCCCAGAGATGGAGGCTTGAGGCAGGACATCTTGGCAGAGGCGCATTATGTACCCTATTCAACCCATCCAAGGGTGAAGAAGATGCACGCCACCTTGAGATAGATATATCATTAGAGAGGAATTCATAGAGACATGGCCCAGTTCATGTCACGATGTTTAGAGTGCCAGAGAGTTAAGGCCAAGCATCAACATCGATCTTGCCTTATTTTCCCTCATGTGATACTGGAGTGGAAATGGGGCACCATTTCCACGGACTTCATTGTTGGGATACCAATGTCGAGATATCACCACAATGCCATGATGGTCACGGTTGATAAATTGAAAAAAGTGTCTCACTTTTCTCTGGTGAATACCACTTATATAGCTAGAGCAGTGGCATGGGTGTATTTGGATGAAATTTTCAGGTTTCATAGGATTCTGTGAAAGATCATTAGTGACTGTGATCCTTTGTACACTTCCCATTTTTGGACTACCATGCAACATGCCCTTGGGATGAAGATAAATTTTAGCACAACATATCACCCTGAGATAGATAGATAGATTGAGTGGGTGAATCATATTTTAGAGGACATGCTCAGGATGTATGTGATGGATCATCAGTCTAGATGGGAGGAGTACCTTTACTTGGTGGAGTTTTCCTACAATAATAGTTTTTAGAGTTCTATAGGCATGGATCCTTTTCAGGATTTGTATGGTAGAGAGTGTTGGACACCTCTTAGCTGGAACAGGCTAGGGGACATGCTTTCTCTTAGACCAGCTTTATTGCAAGACATGGAGCAGTAGGTGGTTTTGATCAAACAAAGACTACAAGAGGCACAAAAAAGATAGAAGAAGTACGTAGATCAACATAGGACCGAATGTAGTTTTGATGTGGGCATAAAGGTGTTTCTTCGTGTTAGGACACATAAGAGCCCTATCCATTACAGAAAAGGTTCTAAGTTAGCTCTTAGATTCATTTTTCCTTTCGAGATCTTGGAGCATATCGGCCCTTTGGCCTACCATCTAGTGTTCTGACCTAGCTTGTCTCATATACATGATGTGTTTCATGTTTAAGTTTTTAGGAGATATATTACAGATCCTTCTCATGTGTTGGATTAGACCTCATTTCAGGTGCAGGATCAGGGGAAGGTTATGGTGGATCCCGTTTACATTATGGATCACAGGATTGTGGGCCTTTGAGGTAGAGAGATTAATCAGGTTAAGGTGCAGTGGGACAGATATGATGAGACTGTAGCTACTATTATCCAAAATGTACCCCTTTCTCATTTTGTGGCTAACCCCTTTCATTCTTCCCTCTCTTGTGCCTAAGTCATAATTTTTTTCTTTTTATGCAGTCAAAATTTTTTAAAAATGGCACCATTGGATAGATCTTTTTCTCATCTTTCCAGAAAGGTAAATTTTTCCTCCTAACTCCATGTATTTTTGAAGTTATGGCCCAGAGGAGTTTTTGTGGGAAATTTTCCCATGAAAGGCCCGCAACCTATGAAATGGCACCATGTGTCCAAGGAAGTGGCAGGGGTCGGAGGAAAACTTGGTTTTTTTACCAAGTGTTTGGCAAGTTTTCAAAAGGGATATCTTTCCCCGCAGGCCCGCCGGTGAATTAGATTGTGCCACGTGTCCAGTGGGAAAAAACTAAAAAATTGACTAAGTGTTAGCACCATGGAGAATTTTAAAAGGAAGGCCCGCCAACAAATCATGTTACGACACATGTCCCCACGGAGCCAGCATTTTAGAGCGCGGAGGTAACTCAAAATTTTGGCAAAGTGTTGGGAAAAGGGAAAAGGAAAATTATTGGCCCATAGTCCCGCCGACCAGTCAAATCCTGCCATGTGTCCATGGGCATGTGGGCAAGTGGAGTGTCGGAGGAGATTGGAAATTTTTCCCAAAGGGATTGCGCAAAAGGAAAAATGTATGCCCAGGGCCCACATCCAATAAGATGCTACCAAATGTCTCAGACCGGTGGAAGGCAGGGAGAATTTGGGAAATTTTCCCAAAGGAAAAAGAAGGAAATTTCAAAGGAAAAATTGTCCGCCCAAGCGCGAGCCAATGGAATTGTGCCACATGTCAGGTGGCAGAAAAAAACTCAAGATAAGCCCGCATGGAAAAATTGAAGGGAAAGGCCCACAATGAATGAGGTTTTGCCACGTGTCTGAGTCAAGAAATAGGATCAAACCACGATGGAAAATTTAGGAAGACAGGCCCGCGCCCAATTAGCATGTGCCACGTGTCCTCAGATCATCGGCTCGGTGAGGAACTTTTGGAAAATTTTCCAAAGGGAAAAATGATGGAAAATAAAGTGTTAAGGGCCCACGCCCAATCAAAACCTGCTACATGGCACCTAGAATGGCAGAGCATGGGGAATTTTTGGAAAGTTTTCCAAAAGACCAAAAAGTGAAAAATTTAAAAAAATTTGCCCGCCAATCCGATTTGGCCCTGTTTTGCCCTAAAATTTCAAATGGCCATAACTTTCGATCCAGAGCTCGGTTGTTTACGTTCTTTATATAAATGGAAAGATGGTGAAATTATCTACAATATTCTAGGGTCATTTTTGCATTTTCATGGATTTTGAAGGGAGAAAATTGAAAAATTCCTCTGCCACTTGGTCATGGACAGAAATGACGTTTCAACAACCCTTTTTAAAGATGAATGGATCAAATTCTCTCCCAGCATGGCAGAAAATGTCAGGGGATGGGATTGTAAGGATGCCCATGCTATTTTACTATGTTTTTGGTCTGTGGTTGAACCTCTCCCACGTTTTCCCACGTTTCTCTCTCCTGGGGTCGTTTTTATCATTATAAAGTCTAGATTCGGCTAATTAAAACAAAGCATTTTTTATGTTTTGCAGACTCCCTCTTTCACCTTGAAAGTGATTCTGTGGAAAATTCAGACCTCTTCCAAGATTGTAACATTTTTTCTGCCTCCTAGATGTTGTAATGTATGTATTTTGATATTGGAAATGACAATGCAGGCTCTGTGAATGGGTTTTAATCCTCTGCTTATGTTGTTTGTTTTCTTTCTGATCTTTCATTACATGTCATCAGTTTGTACATGATGTTTTGATGCATTTCCATGATTTATGTCAATCTACAGAAGCAAACTGTTCACCATTCCTCTGGTTCATCAACTCATTAGCATTAGTTTCAGTCTTTTTTTGCATTCCCTATCTCTGTCCCCTTGGAATTTAGAATAGGAACTAGGAATTTAAACCTTTGCAACTTGTAAGTGATATAGCTGATTAGACGAGTTGAGGAACTAGCCTCTAATATGGAGATTCCTCTCCCATGTCTACAAGTCCCACACTTGGGGAGAGGATTCAATGTTGTGCAATCATGCTGGATGTCCAAGATGTCAAACTAGAAGTCTGATGAACATCCAGGGGTGCTGCTGATTTGCAACAATAGTTTTAGCATGCTGGGTGGGAGCTTAGAGGTATTCATCTTCATTACAACAAATTGATGTGCATTCTTTGCAAGTTTCTTTCTTAAAAGAGCCCTAAATTGCACATCTGGCAACTCCAAGGAATAATAATCAGCTGGTTTTAGCAGTGCAGACCTGAAAACTCATGAGAAGAATCACCACAAGGTCAAGAGCTGGAGAAGAAGAGGTGTTGTTTGAGTATCTGTAGTTATCTCCAAGAAGAAGGAAAAGAGAGAGGATAATTCAAAGGTCTCCATCCCCACCAAATATAACTCTATCAACTCCTCCACCTAGTAGGCCTTTCATTCAATCAACAAGGGTTTTAAGGCCAATCAAAATGGCACAAAACAACCCCTATGTCAATTTCACTAGCAGCAGCCCACTTGCTCTCAATGCACAAAATCCAATCCCATTTGCAGCATTGAAGAACATCCCATACTTTACTGGAGAAAATCAGACCACTCCTGGTGATCATGTTAACGATATTTCCAATATTTGTGCAATCCATGAGATCAATGAGATGCAAGTTACTGTCAAACTGTTGGCATCTTCATTCAAAGGGAAAGCTTTGCAATGGTTCAGGAGTCTTGCCTTAGTTTTTATCCAAAATTGGAATCAACTATGTATAGCCCTCTATGAGCAGTTTGGAGAAAAGGGAGATAACTTGTGCCTTTTGGAACAACTGACAACCATCAAGAGAGCTCCCAATGAGCAGCTGACTGACTTCAACTTCAGATTTCAAATGACTTGGGAGAGAATTCCAATGGCAATAAGGCTAGCAGAAAAAGGTGCTTTTCTATATTACCTTAAAGCTTTAAATTTTGATATTTCTATGCTGATTCAATCCATGGGAGGAACAACTATCCCTTTTGCATATAGCATTTCCATTAGAGCTAAAAAAAATTTGATTCAAGCTGGCAAGCTAGCTCCTAGGCCCCCAATGCCATTGTTTCCAAGTGTAGAGAGCCCAAATACTAGTCAAGTGCCTAATTTAGCTCCTATTCCCACTCCTAGAAATCAGAATTCAAGTGAAGCTTCTACTTCATCTCCTAGTGCCTCAAATGAACTTCAAGAAGTCATGAAGCAATTGTAAAATATAAGTAATGAGCTGGTTACACTCAAGAGGCAGCAAGCCCAAGGTTTTAGACATCCTTTCCAGCCTTAAGCTTAGCCTAACAGGCAGCTATACCAGCCTCAAAGACCACCCAATCCAGCTGTAAATTTAAATCAAGTAAGACCTCCTACTAACAGACCATTTCAGCCCTTTAATCCCAATGCTATATCTGCCTCTAAGGCATTAGTGCCAGTGCAAAACAACATAGCTCAAGAGTATGATTGGTGTTTCCCATGCAATGAACCTCACAACCAGTCTATGTGCTTCAAAGGTGCCTTAAATCAAGCATTAATGGTGACTACAACTAGTGTGGAGGGTGAAAGTAGTCAAGGAAATAACCAACAACAAGAAACATTCTAGTAGCAATTAGCTCCAAATGATACTACACTTGTAAACTGGTAAGCAGAGGATTTTTGTGGCATGAACCAAATAGTTTCCCAAAGTGTTACAGCCAACATAAGGTCAAAAAGGAGGAATTTTGGTGAAGAACAACCATTGACTCCAAATAATCCACAACCTCCTACTATTCCAAAAATTATTGGCAAACAAAATTCAGTTCTAAACACACAAGGGCTGCTTAAAACAGCTCCTAGGCCAACTCAAACGCCAGTTGTTGCTTCCCATATACAAGGAATGAATGTGCAGGCCAAGGGATAGCAAAGAGATGTTTCATCCCCATTCAACATCATTTACTAGATGAAGAAGACAAATGTAAACATATCAATGTGGGAATCACTATCTATCCTAGGCCAAAGAGATTTGCTACAAGCTGCCATGAAGAACTGGTCAACTTCAAACCAGTAAGTCCAAATGGAAGAGAAGGTGCTCACAAATGCTGCCCAGCCTGAGGGGAATCATGGAGGACAAAAAAGTAAAATTTTGAAGCCCCCTCCATTCTATGTTTCATTGATCATTGGAAACCAATTAGTGCACAATTGCATGATTGATTCTGGGGCAAGTAGTTCAGTAATGCCCAAGCAAATAGTTGATCAGTTGGGAATTCAGTATGAAGTCATATCCAAAGGGGTAGTGCAATTGGATGGGACAGCAGTAACAATAGTTGGAGTGATAAAAAAGTTGAGTCTTACTTTGCACGCATGCCCCAACATTGTTTTTTTGTAAGATGTCTCAATAATAGACCTTCCACCACTCTTTGCCTTATGTTTGTCAAGGGATTTCACAGCCAAGATTGGAGGCTACTTATCTACTGATTGGTCACACATGTTGTTTAGAACAAGATATGGAACCAAGGCCACAATCAGATATAAACCTATTGCAAACTTTCACATTAAGCCTTACACTCCAAGTCAGATCAATACCAATTGTTCAACATTTGATCAAGAGGATTGTCCAAGCATTGATGAAACTGACAACAAGGTAGGAAGCATCTTGGATTTACCTCTTGATGAATGGGAAAACAAGGTGCATGCTTTTTATCCTTATCAAGAAATAAAAGAATTTAAGCTAGGAAGCTATTGCATGCATGAAGAAAATCAGCTTACCCCTAGCATCACCAAGCCAAACCACAAGGATGAAAATGAGGTATGGCAGTTTTTTTTTGATGGATCAAGGAGCAGAAAAGGTGCAGGAGGGGGAGCTATGCTTTTTTCACCTCAAGGAGTTAAGTATTATTCAGCTTTTAGATTCCAGTTTGCATGCTCTAACAACACTACTGAATATGAAGCCTTGGTACAAGGATTGCATTGGTCATTCAAGAGAGGAATAAAGAACTTACAAGTCTTTGGTGACAGTGAGTTGATTATCAACTAGGTTAAGGGGCAGCATGCTATCAAGAATGATCTACTCAAGTGCTATGAAAACAGGGTGTGGGACCTCATTGAATATTTTGAGGGTTTTGGCATAAAATCCATTCCTAGAAAAGAGAACCAAGCTACTGACAGGCTTGCAGTAGTTGGGGCAGCCTTTGACATTTTTGAAAGAATTCAAAAAGACAAGGTACAGCCAAACATCCATGTGATTGTAAGGCCTTTAGTTCCAGACAACAATGTAAGTTGGCAAGTGTTTGAAAATGATCATCAAATCATCCATTTCTTGCAAGAAGAAGCTGAGTTCTCAGCTAAAAATCAATAAAAGTTGGAGCAGTAGTATGGTGACCAAGTGGTACAGCTGAGAACCAAAAAAATACCAAAGGGACTCATTACTTTGGAGTCCATTTTCAATCCTAATGATCAGTTTAGGAAGGAGAAAGCAAACATTCAAGTCAAGGGAGAAGATTCAGTGTCCATCTCGGTGGAAGAAGGTAAATCACTCCAAATTGGTAAGATTAAAATTGAACAAAAAAGGTATGAGTTCATACAGCTTTGTCAAGAATTCCCTGATGTGTTTGCTTAGAGCTATGAATATTTGAAAGGTTTTAATCCCAAGTTAGCTCAACACACAATTTAATTGGATCCAATTACTAAACCCATCAGACAAAAACAAAGGCCAGTCAATCCACACATGGAGCCTCTCATGAGAAAGGAATTGAATAAGTTGATAGAATCAAGAATCATATTCCCTATCAAGCATTCTAGTTGGGTAGCCAACTTGGTTCCAGTTAGAAAGAAGAGTGGGGAAATCAGATTGTGTGTTGACTTCAAAGATTTGAATAGATCATCTCTCAAGGATCATTATCCACTTCCTTCTATGGAGCAGATTTTGCAAGTTGTTGCTGGCTTTGAGAGGATTTCATTACTTGATGGATATTTGGGTTACAATCATATTATGGTGAAAGAAGAGGATCAGTTTAAGACAACCTTTACAACCAAATGGGGAACTTATGCATACAAGAAAAATGCCATTTGGGCTGTCTAATGTTGGAGCTACTTTCCAAAGAGTAATGGACATGGCGTTCAAGGGTTTGATTAACAACATTGTGCTGATATATCTTGATGATATCACTATTTTTTCAAAAAATGCAGCAGACCATCTCTTCCATTTGAGGCAAGTATTCACAAGGTTCAGAATATTTGGAGTATCCTTGAATCCTAAAAAGTGTACTTTTCTAGCCCATGAAGGAAAGATCCTTGGCCACATTGTCTCCAAAGAGGGATTAGCAATTGATCCAGAAAGAGTTGAAGCCATAAAAGCACTACCATTTCCAAGCCACAAGAAGGCCCTTCAAAGTTTCTTGGGGAGAATATATTTTGTTCGGAGGTTTGTCCCAAATTTTACAGCCCTTGTCAAGCCTATCACCAATATGTTAAATAAAAGCATGGATTTCAAATGGATAGCAGAAGGCAAGAAAAGTTTTGAAGCAATCAAAGAAGCCATCTCTCAAGCCCCAACTCTTATCAACCCGAATTTCTCCAAGGATTTCATCCTCTATGAATTTGGGGGTGATGATACTATTTCTGCAATTTTGGTACAGTAGAACAAAGGCAATGATGAGCAGCCAATTGCTTTCTTCAGCCAAATCCTGGAGGACTATGAGTTGAGATATTCTTTCATTGAGAAGCATGTTCTTGCAATAATCAAGAGCTTGAAGAAGTTCAAGCATCTAGTTCAAACAACAAGGTTCAATTGCTAGTTTCTCATGTGGGAGTTAAATAATTCCTCCTCAACAAAGACTTGAATGAAAAGAGAGCAGGTTGGATTACTCATGTCATGGAGTATGACATTGAGATTAAAGTCAACAAGTTGATCAGAGGAAAAGGATTGTGTGAGTAGCTGATTTTGAGTAAACAAAAGGAAGCATGCAATGAGAAGGAGGCTGTTTTGGCGTTGCAAGACAACCATGAGCAAGGAAGCACTCAAGAAGAGACTGATGGTGTCCTCACTCCTTTCTGGACCCAAGACATAATGCACTTCCTAAGCATACGTCTATTCCCTCCAGAGATGAACAAGACCAAAAGAAGACACTTCAGATTGCAGGCTGTCCCATATGCCCTTGTTGATGGTGTTTTGTTCAAAAAGGATGTGAATGGAGTGTTGCTGAGATGCATTGGTACAAATTAGATTCATAGGATGTTGGAAGAGTTCCATGGTGGATCATCTGGTGGTCATTTTGCATTGAGAGTGACAACTCTAAAGATCATGAGGGCTAGTTATTATTGACCCAAGATTTTTGGTGATTGTTATGCATGGATCAAGAGGTACAAGAATTGTGCATTCTTCACAGGTAAAGAGAGGCTAGCCGCCCTTCCATTGCATCCAATTTTAGTTGACCAGCCATTCATGCAATGGGGTTTGGAATTCATTGGAGTCATTAATCCCAGTTCAACCCAAGGGCACAAATGGATTTTAACAGCCACAGATTACTTCACCAAGTGGACTGAAGCAGTAGCACTCAAGGAAGCAAATGAATCTAGCATCCTAGACTTTTATGAGGGAATAGCAACCAGATTTCGCATACCTGCTATAATAATATCAGATAATGCATTGGAATTCATTGGGTCCAAGGTGACTGAATGGGCTGTCAAGAATGGGATCTACCTAAGCACTTCATCAAACTATTACCCTCAAGGTAATGGCCAGGCTGAATCTACAAATAAGAACTTGTTAAGAATCATTAGGAGGACCCTTGATGAAAATCAGAGATCTTGGCATACTAAGTTGAAATCAGCCTTATGGGCATATAGGATAACTCCTAAAAGATCTACAGGTAAGTCCCCATTCAAGCTTGTTTATGGAAGAGAGACAATTTTTCCCATGTCACTTGAGTTGCCAACATTGGAACTCATGAAACAATTGGAGTTGTTGGAGTTTGAGCCCATGGAGGTTAGATATGTAGAATTGATGGAGCTCCAAGAAATCAGAAATCAGGCATCCCGAGCAATGGAGAAGGATCAAGCTTTGATCAAGAAGACCTTTGATAGGAAGGCCAAGGATAGATATTTCCAAGTTGGAGATCTAGTGTTAAAATGGGATGCAGATAGAGAAAAACCGGGAAGGCATTCAAAATTTGATGCCATTTGGAGTGGCCCATACATGGTCACAAAGTGCAAGGACAACAATGCTTTCCAATTGTCTTCATTGGATGGTGAAGAACTATAGATTCCAGTCAATGGGATCTATCTAAAGCATTGCTACTGAAGGAAATTCTCCACCTTGTACATATTAGCTTAGATTTTCATTCCTCTAAGTGCTTGTTCACATTTTTTTGCTATAGATTAGCTTTGATTTCCCTAAGTGCTTTGGCACAAGCTTGTTGTTCCTAGAAATGTGTGTTACATGCCTTGCTCAAATCAGATGATGTGCCACCCTCCATCTTCCTCCTTGCAATGTTCTAGTCAGTTGGGGTACTAAACATTGAATTTTATACTCCATGCCCAATGGATTGCTTCAGGCAACTGGTAACTTCATCCAGTAGGTAGATGACCCCTTTGAGTCACCAAAATTGTTATCTAGAATGTACCCCTTGCTCATTTTGTGGCTAACCCCTTTCATTCTTCCCTCTCTTGTGCCTCAGTCATAATTTTTCGCTTTTTAGGAAAAACTTTATGGAAATGGCACCATTGGATAGATCTTTTTCTCATCTTTCCAGAAAGGTAAATTTTTCCTCCTAACTCCATGTATTTTTGAAGTTATGGCCCAATGGAGTTTTTGTGGGAAATTTTCCCATGAAAGGCCCGCAGCCTATGAAATGGTGCCACATGTCCAAGTGTTTGGAAAGTTTTCAAAAGGAATATTTTTCCCTGCAGGCCCACTTCCAAATCAGATTGTGCCATGTGTCTAGTGGGAAAAAACTAAAAAATTGACTAAGTGTTAGCACCATGGAGAATTTTGAAAGGAAGGCCCACCGACCAATCATGTTACGACACGTGTCCCCAGGGAGCTGGAGTTTTGGAGTGCGGAAGTAACTCAAAATTTTGGCAAAGTGTTGGGAAAAGGGAAAAGGAAAATTATTGGCCTGTAGTCCTGTTGATCAGTCAAAGCTTGCCACGTGTCCATGGGCATGCGGGAGGAGATTGGAAATTTTTCCCAAAGGGATTGCGCAAAAGGAAAAATGTATGCCTAGGGCCCACATCCAATAAGATGCTGCCACATTTCCTGGACCAGTGGAAGGTGGGGAGAATTTGGGAAATTTTCCCAAAGGAAAAAGAAGGAAATTTCAAAGGAAAAAATCACCCCCCCAAATGTGAGCCAATGGAATTGTGCCATGTGTCAGGTGGCAGCAAAAAACTCAAGACAAGCCCACGTGAAAAATTCAAAGGGAAAGGCCTGTAATGAATGAGGTTTTACCACATGTATGAGTCAAGAAATAGGATCAAACAGTGACGAAAAATTTAGGAAGATAGGCCCGCACCCAATCATCATGTGCCACGTGTCCTTAGATCATCGGCCCGGCAGGGAATTTTTGGAAATTTTTCCAAAGGGAAAAATGATGGAAAATGAAGCGTTAAGGGCCCATGCCCAATCAAAACCTACCATGTGGCACCCAAAATGGCTGAGCGTGGGGAATTTTTGGAAAATTTTCCAAATGACCAAAAAGTGAAAAAATTTAAAAATTTTACCCACCAATCTGATTTGGCCCTGTTTTGCCCTAAAATTTCAAACGGCCATATCTTTCGATCCAGAGCTTGGTTTTTCACGTTCTTTATATCAATGGAAAGCTGGTGAAATTCTCTACAAGATTACATGACAATTTTTTCATTTTTATGGATTTTGGAGAGAAAAAATTGAAAAACACCTCTAGCACGTGGTCATGGATAGAAATGACGTTTCAACAACCATTTTTAATGAAGAATGGCTCGCATTCTCTCCCAACATGGTGGAAAATGTCAGGGGATGGGCCTGTAAGGATGCCCATATTTTTTTACTACATTTTTGGTTGGTAGTTTAAGCTCTCCCGCATTTTCCCATGTTTCTCTCTCCTAGGGTCGTTTCTGGCATTGTAAAAGCCAGATTTGGCTAATTAAGAAAAAAACATTTTTTATGTATTGCAGACTTCCTCTTTCACCTTGAAAGTGATTTTGTGGAAAAATCAGACCTCTTCCAAGAGTGTAACATGTTTTCTACCTCCCAGATGCTGTAATGTATGTATTTTGATATTGGAAATGACAATGCAGGCTCTGTGAATGGGTTTCAATCCTCTGCTTATGTTGTTTGTTTTCTTTTTGATCTTTCATTACATGTCATCAGTTTGTGCATGATGTTTTGTTGCATTTCCATGATCTGTTTCAATCTGCAGAAGTAAAATGTTCACCATTCCTCTTGTGCATCACCTCATTAGCATTAGTTTCAGTCTTTTTTTGCATTCCCTATCTCTGTCCCCTTGGAATTTAGAATAGGAACTAGGAATTTAAACCTCTGCAACTTGTAAGTGATATATCTTATTAGAGAAGTTAAGGAACCAGCCTCTAATCTGGAGATTCTTGTCCCATTTCTACAAGTCCCACACTTGGGGAGAGGATTCAATGTTGTGCAATCACACTGGATGTCCAAGATGTCAAACTAGAAGTCTGATGTTCTACTGATTTGCAGCAACATCTACATGGGAGGACACTACATTATTACGGGTTCAGCTTCCACATTTGTTTAAGTGACTTCTAAGAGGAAGTTGAGTCGAAGGGGAGTGGGATGTAGTGCCCAATTCCCTTTGATACCTTTTCATACTGATCTTGATACTGTTGATTACACTATGGACATTATTATGGTTTTGATTTATTACGATGTTAGATGTTGAACCATAGATTATTGTTGATCTGATTTAGTTATGATCATGATGATTATTAGAGACACTTCATATGTGGATGAAGATATACTATTTGACATGGATATATTATGAATGTTGTTTGGACATATAATGTTTGAATATTGTGAGTATACCTAGAAAATAGACATTATATGATGATGATATAGTTGTTGATTAAAAATTGTAAGTGAATTGTTGATAGCCTTGATGTTGTTATGATTCATATGTATAGATGAGTTTGTGATTATAGTTATATCATGTTGGATTTTCTGATATAGCCACAAGGACGAATGAGGTATTTATTTTTTGTTTACAGGTTAAACTATTACAATAAATATCGGGGGATTGGAGACCAACCACATTGGAATTCTAGATGAATTCAACAATTTCACCATGGCAACATTTTGTGTGTGTGTGTTGTTTTTGTTAGGGATTCCCATGGGGGAGGATTACCTTTGAATGTGACCAAGGGGCTTTATGTATTTATTAATTTGTTTTGTTTTATTAATGTTTGCATGTGTTTATTTTGTGGTGCTTTTACCCTTTTTCATTAGTTATTAAATGTTGTGTTAATGTTGTGAATAATCATGTTGTTAAAGTAAACAAATCAATATGTCATAAGAATTTAACTAGTGAAGTGGTTGGATTTTGTATTAAATGTTGTAAGTATGTGTAAGTGACCTTGTAATTGATGTGTAAGTTCACTTCTGAGTGTGAAACATTCCACCTTCTTAGAAATTCGAAGTTGTCCTTGGAGGTTGATTTTGGAGGCTTGTGGGACAAGTAAAACTTGTCACATACCTATGGTTGGAGGGTTGAATTTAGACCTTCTTTATGTATTTTTATATGACTAATTGCATGTTTTAATTGCACTCTTCTTACATTTTATTAAATTCAGTCCTTATGGGGTGTGGGCTTTTTGGAGTGTGTAAATTTATTGTCATTTATTCACTCACCTCTTTATTATGCATTGGAGAATGAATTTGACTTTTGTGTTGGATTTGAGGATGTGTGATGTGGCATCCTACATGGATCCACCTCATCCTCTTCTCTTCCCTCTTCTATAATATTAGAACTCCTTGCTTTGTTTTGGGTTGTTGAACATTTTGCATACTTCCTTTTGGGTGAAATTTTGCTATGTGGAGCTCTTGATTTTGGAAGGATATTTGAGACCTTTTCATGCTTGTTGGTTGTTGATTTTGGACTGTATTTTTGTGTTGGAAAACTTTATTTTTGGAACTTAAACAGCTCCTTCATGGAGAGGTAAGAGCTTGGCTCGTGAAATACTCTTTTTGTTTATGAATGTACATGTAATTGTGTGAATGTTTTAGCATGTTTGTGGGTTGCTTGGGTAGACTACCTAGGAATGGTGTAGGAGAAGGCTATGGGGAACGCATGTGAGGGGGCATAAGGGAATGCCAGTGGCATCATAATTCATGTGGAGGGAGTTGGGATTGGGTTTCTACCTTGGAAAATAAATGGCATTGCATTTTTTACTTTGTGGGGGACATAAGGATATATGGGAGATGTTTTATTTTGATGTTCTGTTACAGGTGGATACCCTATTCCCATTGGGAGGCATAATTATATTCCCTTATAGTTAATTGCTCCTTTAGCTTGCTTGATGGATCCTTAGTCTTGTTTGTATGTTTTATTGTAGTTGTAAACACTACATTCTGTTCTAGACTGTGTTTTAATGTGAAAATGTTGCATGTCTGTTGTGGGAGCCTTGTTGCCATGGGTTGAATCACATATTTTATTCCAATATGGTTGGGGCTCGGGGGCCAATGAAGAAGGATATCTTCTCCTCTTCATTGGATGTCTTGGTTGGGTGGAGAGTGTTTCCTTTCCCCTGCCTTTGTTGTGATCCAAAACGAGAAATTTATGTTTATGTTCTGGAGCAGAGAGAAAGACAGTTTGATAGTTCCATGTGAAATGAAACCTCATTATAACCTTTCCAACCTTGAAGTGGATGATCTGTATATTATTTGTAATGGAAAGATACTTTTTATTAAGCTATGAAAGTTATGTATTCCAAGTTGTGAAAGAGATATACTCTGTCTCGATCATTTGAAAGAAAGAAATTGGAAATATGTTATTTGCATTCAAGGAATTGAAAGATGTAAAGTTGTATTGTTTTTTTTGAAATAAATAAAGGATTGAGATACTTTTCTTCAATTTTCATTGTTGCATTGAAATTTATCATCAATTTTTTATTTAAAACCTCTATTTGAAAAATTGAAAGAGGAATACGTGTGAAGGAAATATATGGAACTTTGTTCTTTTGAAATATGTTAAAATTAGAAATAAGACCTTGCATTTTATCTATTAAATGGTTTGTTTGTATCAACTATATGTCTTAGGCTGGAATGGAAATGAATCTCCATATTTGAAAGATGAAAAATGTTAAATATCCCTTTTAAATATGATCTTTGTTTTAAATTTTAAAATTGGCATATACTTCTTTAAAATGCACAGTTCGAACCTACAAACAATAATCAACATTAAAACATTAAAATATAGCATGCTATGTTATCAATGTACTCAATTGGGCTAAAAAAATTAGGGAAAAATCCTTCAAACATTACAAAATTGTGTCAAAACCTCTTACAATTGTTTTGCTATCAAGAGATGTAAAAATTAATTTACAAATCAATTAAACCAATTGAATCTTGAAAAATTCCTGAAATACATCTAAGAAAATTTCCCGATGTCTGTTTGACATGTTGAAAGTGAATGAATGACAAAATTGAACAAAATTTACAAGTTAAAATTTACCAGTTCGCAATATATAAACCTACAGAACGTTCTCCTGAATTTGAACCCTTAAAATTTATCTAAACAAAAAATTAATGAGTTATGTGCAAAGAGGATGTTGAGATATTTATAGAAAGTCCTTTTTTGCCAAAAATTGAGCTCTCTATCAAAATTTATGGCCTTCTGAAGTTTTCTTCACTTGGAGTTAAAATTTTGGGAAAAATTTCCTTGGCGAGCCCGCAGCCCAAATATTTCCCTTGGGGCTTAGGAAAATTTTCAAAATTTTCTATGCTTCCCCACTAGCCTACAGCAAATTAGAGGCTACCACATGGCACCATGAGGTGATAGCAGAGGGGCGGATCCTCTTTTGAACTTAGCATTTTCTGAAAATTTTAGGAAAATTTTCCAAACTTTCCCCACCAACCCGCAACCAATCAGGTGATGCCACATGGCATCACGAGGCATCAGCGGGGTAACAGATCCCTTTTTTTCTTTTATGTCTTAGAATTTTTTTGGAAAATTTTCCATGTCTTCCCCACTGTTCTGTCAGACCGCAGCCAATCAGGGGCTGTCACGTGGCATCGCGAGGTGCCGACAGAGGCGCGGGTCTATGTACCCTCTTAGCCCTTCTGGTTTTTATGTCAATTTTCTCCCCACCACCACACCCTCCCCATTTTGGTTTAGGAGATGCCACATGTCCTTTGCAGACTCATGGGAGTGCAAGAACATAGCCAAATTTTCACCCCACACGATAGAATTTGAAATGTCTCCCACCACCCCACCTTTCCCCGCTCTTCCCCCCGTTGCCTTAGAGAGCACCACATGTCCCTTGTGGACTATCAAACCAACAGAATTGTTGGCCGAAATGTGATTTTTTCCCCACACAGTAAAATTTTCTCAAATTCTCCCTGTGGCCCACCAACCCACCTTTTGGGAAAATTTTCTCCTTGGGGCTGGTAGGCCCACCCTTGGGGAAAATTTCACAACAAGGCCCGCCGGCCCATAACTTGAGTTTTATGAGGATTTAGGAGGACTTATTTATATCATTCGAAAGGTGAGAAAATTTCCTATCCAATGGGAGTGATTTAGGAAATTTTTGAATCTTATAAGGATGGTAAAAATCAAGTTGAAACTTTAAGCCTGTTAGAGAATGGGTATGGTAAGGATTTTCCCTCTGAACCTAATTGAAACCTCTAACAATAAATTTTGGACCTTATGACCCCTAATGGTTCTTAATACAAGGAAAGTATACTCCAATATATTTGAATTATTCTAGAACCCATTAGTGACAACTGTTGTCTTGTAACATGGTTGTAGATTCTTTTAATAAGAAAAAATTATTCCATAATTTTCCTAACTAATCCTAGGTTGTTCTTGGGTCTCAAGTTGGTTGTTTTAATGGGAGTTACATAGATCATGCTCCAAGTGTCGATGTGGTCCTCCAATGGTGAATGTTTATCCCTTTGCAAACCCTCCACTCTTTGTAATGATGTCTATTGGGAGTATTCCTTGCATGGAATATCCTTTTCTTGACCTCTAAGGTTCCAAAATGGCACCTTATCCACTTATCATGCCTATTCGGTTCCTAACATTTTGCCTCAAGTGTCTTTTGAATGTAAAATATGGATAATTCTATTGATCCTGTATTCTTCTTTTTTTAGCACGCCCTAGTTTCACCTAAACCCTTCTTAAACCCCTTTTTCATGTGCACTTTCCCCTGAGTGCCCTTCTTGTTGATCTTGCACACACGCGCCCTTTGGTACTCATCCAATATTTTAGGGCCCAACATATTTCATTATTTCTATCAGTTACTCTATAATTAGGGTTTTACAAAATTCTATTTTTCTTAAATCATTTGGTGAACCCGCATTCGAATACACTTGGATGCTTATTTTTCTTCTTTTATTGCTCCAAAAAATCCTCTAATATGATTGCATGACTTGCTTCAAGTGCCCCCACATTGTAAAAATGTTCTTCAAAAAACCCTAGACACTATGTATCTTCCTTGTAGTATGTCACCCACTCAAGTGAGTGTCATTTTTAATCGTCTATCTGATGAAACTATTCCTCTAATTCATCTATATAACCAATAGGTCGTAGAGTCCATTGTTTTGCGTTGATAATGTTAAGTGGATTCCACCACTAAAGTATGCCCCAACATTAAATATATAGAAATTTTGTCAAACTTTTTTGTGAAGTTCTTTCATGTTTAAGAGTGAAGTGGCTTGACTGATTCACCTACCCAAATCAATTTGGGTGATCCCTCTTAGGATTGGCTATTTACAACGTATACATGTTGTACAAACTAAATTAAAAACTAGGATCTTATTATAATATTTAGTCAACGATCATTGTATGATATGATAAAGAAAAATAGCTCTGTAGACATGTTAAAAGACTACAAACTAGAAGTGGAAGCGTTGGGTTAAACTTGTGTGAATTCTTAATAAAGAAAGTGTTTTACTAGTGGAGTTTTTTCCTTCGGGTTTCTCCACTTAAATTTGGCGTCATATTTCTTTATTCTTGTTGTTTTCTTGCTTTCAACTCTTTCTCATTATGCTATGTTATTCACTATCTATTTCAAGTTATATATGTGTCTAAATCAACTGTATATCATAATCTATAATCTTTAGCATTAATGGTGGATTTGTGATCTGTGCATTACATTTCCCCTCGTAAATCTAACATGGTATTAGCATTGGTGATTATGCATGTGCGGGGTCTATCTAGAGATTTTAATTTGCTAGAGTGAAGAAGCTTTAAGTTTATCTACATAACTACGAAACCTTAAATTTTCCATAGTTGTCTTCAAGAAAACTAGGTTTAAACTTCCAATTCTCACCCAAATATTTTTTGAAATATAGGTGAAATATGGGCGAAATGGTTGTTTAGGTAAATTTTAAAGCTCTTGTATCCTTAGATCTTTTTTTCTGAATCTAGTTTCATTCATTTATGGTTTAAATACACCATCAGTGAGATTATTTTAAGTTTTTATGTTGTTTATAGCCGTTAGAGTCATTTTTTTACTTTGGATCTGAAATGTTTATTTAAATCTAGTTTATTCGGGGTTTTTAAGTCTATTCAAGTGGTAAAAAAAATTGTGAGTTTTGTCTTTGCAAAGCTTGGGGCAATCATTTTTTACCATATGGCTTCACATTTTCTATATTTCTATAATTATTTTTGTGTTTTTGAAGCTATATCCACTCTTAGAGTGCCAAGTGGATTCAATCTAACACCTTTCTATCTTTGGGAAGCACAATCCAATCTTCTAGTGCCATATGGCTTCACCCTGTCAGACTTATTCAACTTTTTCCATTTTTGTGAAGTTCTTTTGACTATGAAGCTTGAGCCAATCCTATTGCTCTAGCTATTTTTACATTGTTAGTTTTTGTGAAGCTAGAGAAAATCAAAAGGCTGCATCTTTCTTCATGGTGTAAGTAATATTGTTTATCTGATTGTCAATTATAAAACATGAGCAAATAAGGTCTTTACACTTGTTTTCACATAGTCAGACTTGACTTAGCTCTCCTCTACCATTTATGAAATTTAAGCCACTATAATTGCTCCATATTTCACATTTGTCAGTATTTCATTTATGGTAATAGTTATCCAATAAGTATTTTCCACCTTTTCATATTTTTCATTCTTACAAAAATTGAGCCATTTAAAAGGCTCTATGTGTCCTTATTTTTCTTTAGCCATTTTGGTTACACCGTGAAGTGTGAATCAATAGCATTTGGACACTTACATCTCATTTTCACATCTGTTAGTTTCTGTCAGACTTGAAAAGTGAGATCCATTTAAAAGGCACCACATATCTTTCTTTATTGGCTTAGTCTTTAGCAAATTTGTGAAGCATGAATCAATTGTTTTTTGACATGTAATTTAATATTGTCAACCTTAGTAAGTATCATGGTGTCGGTAATTTCTTTGGCTTATCCACTTAAATTATGACACATGTCTTGTACCTCTTTTAGACCTCGACTTTATTTTAAGTTTGGTCTATTCCGCGGACCTTAAGTTTACCTAAGGCAATTTTTTAAATTTTGGCAAGAAGTCGCCAAGTGTTGAGCCTTTTGTCATTAAATTTTTGAAAAGTGGCCTCATTTGACTAAGAATTTGATTTTGCATTGTGTCAGAGTGTGAAAAAGTGAACCAATTAATTGAAGACACGTGTATATGGATCCTTTTTAATTAATTGTCTTTTGGCTTATTAGTTGCATTGTGAAATTCAAGCTAATTGAAAAAGAGACACGTGTATTTTGTTTTTCGTTTTTGTCAGTCTTGTTATAGTTTTTTGATGTGTGTTTTTTTTTTATTGTCACAGATCCAAAAAGGCGTTGACTTTATTTTTTAAAGATTTTGCATCCACCTAAGGATCTATTTTAAATCTGACACATGCCTCTCTTTATATTTTTTTTATCTATACCATGTGTCGCCAGCCTGCCTTGGATAGTTTTTAACTTATTATTATTATTTTATAAGTATCTCATTTTGAGCCCGTATAGCTCATTTTTGAGCTTGCCGCTTTGAGTTTCTAAATAACTCACCAAGCTACTCTAGCTCAACTCAATCTGAGCTCGGTTAGCTCACCTATAAAATCAACCCCAAATAAACTCTTTCAAATTGATCTTAAATTCGATCAAATCAAGCTATTTTTTACTAAAATCAAGTTGTTTGCATTCATATTGCTATAAAAAGGATATGTAGCTAGTTTTTTGTCTCTATTTGGCTTCCTTATTTTTTTAGTTGTATTTATCTCCATTTTTGTCTGATTATTAAAATGGCTAGTTCTACTAATTGTTCGATTGATAAGTCTCATCTTTTGAATGGAACAAATTATAGAATTTGGAAAGTGCGTTTAAAAGCATGTTTTATGGCTAGGAAGCTCTGGGATCTTGTGACTAGTAAAGAAAAATGTTCCATATGGAGACAAGCTACACCTAAAAACCTCAGCTCCTCTCAGAGATCTCATGAAGCTCATTCCATCCTATTGCAAAGCATTAGAGATGAATTTTGGGTGCATATAGGCCATATGGACTCACCTACATATGCATGGAAGCAATTAGAAACCACACATGAAGGTAGTAGGTTGTCTAAGATAATCAAACTAGTTTTAGAGTTAGTCATAAATCCCATGAAGGGGGATGAGAAAGCTGTGAATTGTTTAGCTAAAATTAAGAACATTAAAGATCAATTAGATGGTTGTAACTAAAAATTATTTCAAGATAAGCTTCTGTACTTTATAATTTAGATTAATATTCATGAAAAAATCAGACATTACATCTCAATTCTTAATTCTCAGTATCATAATGAGAATGATCTTCCTAATATGGACACTTTGTCTTCTTTGTTGATTCAAGAAGAGAGAGTCATGGATATTTTTGATTCAAACGAGACTTCTTCTCAAGATCTATTCTCTCATAATCATAAGTATGCTCATAATAGGATTAATATCAATCTAAATTAGAAATCTAATATCAGATCTAGATTTAAATCCAATCCTAAGACTAATGTTGCTATGAACAATCAGAACTTTAAAGTTAAATTTAATGGAACTTGTAATAAGTGTGGAATTTTTGGTCATATAGAGTCTAATTGTAGATTAAAGATTAAAAAATTAGCTAAGAATGCTAAGAACAACAAGCTTAACAATCATAAGAAAAATTTAAAAAATGTGGCTAAAAAGTCTATTGCTTTGTATACTACCCTTTTAGCTTCAAATGACAATGAATGGATTCTTGACAGTGGTGCCTTTAGGCACATGAATTGTACTCCTGTTATCCTCTTAAATGTAGTTAAATTTGAAGAGAATATCTATCGAGGAGATAACTCAATCATTAGATCTAAATGTTGTGGCAATGTTAAGCTATCAAATGGTGTAATTAGGAATGTCTTGTATGTTCCTCAATTGAAAAAGAATATTTTTTCTTTCTCTCAACTAACCAAAGAAAACTATAAAGGTATTTTTCTGCAAGATTAGTGGTATGTAAAAGATAAGTTTAAAAATGTTATCGCTTCTGGCATTCACAAAAATGGCTTGTATATATTTAATGGTTTTGTGTTTATGTCTTGATTTTCTTCATCTTTTAAGAATGATATTAATATTTGGCATGAAATACTTGGTCATGTAAATTTAAAAACATTGTATGATATGTCTATACTAAATCTTGTTGTTGGTCTACCAAAGATAAAATCAGAACATGAAACTTGTTAAAGTTTCCTACATGGTAAGCAACATGCTCAACCATTTCACAGAAATCATGATCCAAATTCTTCTCAATTATTAGAACTAATTCATAGTGATGTGAGAGGTCCAATTGAGGTTCCTTCTCTCAGTGGTGCTTTGTATGTTTTTTATTTTATTTTCTTCATCTTCTAGGAATGATATTAATATTTGGCATGAAATACTTGATCATGTAAATTTAAAAACATTGTATGATATATCTATACTAAATATTGTTGTTGGTCTACCAAAGATAAAATCAGAACATGAAACTTGTTAAAGTTTCCTACATGGTAAGCAACATGCTCAACCATTTCACAGACATCATGATCCAAATTCTTCTCAATTATTAGAACTAATTCATAGTGATGTGAGAGGTTCAATTGAGGTTCCTTCTCTTAGTGGTGCTTTGTATGTTGTTTATTTTATTATTGATTACTCTAGAATGACTTGGTCTTATTTTAGTAAGAAAAATTTTGATGTCTTAACTAAATTTCAAGAATTTAATGATCTAGAGGAGAATGTCTCTAATCTTAAAATTAAGAGAATTAGGTCTGCTAATGGAGGTGAATATGTCAGCAAAAGTTTTTATTATTTTTATGTTTCATGTGGGATTCAAAGAGAATTAACCACTCCCTATTCCCCTCCACAAAATGGCATTACAGAAAGAAAGAATAAAACTATCTTAAATATGGCTAGGAATATGATTCATGTATCTAATGTGCATATGTTCTTATGGGATGAAGCTATGAAAATTTATGTTTATATTCTTAATATATTATCTACTAATAATATTTATTAAACCAATCCTCATGAGGTATGGACAAAGAAAAACCCTGATATTTCTCACTTAAGAATATTTTGTAGTCCTGCATCTATCTTCATTCCAAAAGAAAAAGGAAGAATGTTGATCCTATCTCTTTCTCTTATTTTCTGTTGGTTATGGTTGTAGAACTAAAGGATTTAGAGTTTATGATCCATTCAAGCATGACATTTTTGAAAACAGAAATGTTCTTCAAGTCTTAGAAATAAAATCTTTGATGTTTCTCATGAACCCTCCTCTACTGCTCTTGAAATAGATCCTGATATTCCTCCTACTGACATTATGGAAACAGAGAGTTCAAGAGGATGATTACCTTGATCTAGATATGATGGATATTTATAAGGAGTCATCCCAAAATGTCTTGGAACCTTATATTTCTAAATGGGCTAAAAATCATGTTCAAAACTCTCATCGTGATAGTCTTAGAAAACTAACTAGAAGTCAACATTCTTATCATGCCTTGATGACCCTCTATGAGGTAGAACCAAAATCCTTTGAAAAATCATCTCAAGATGATACATGGATTTAGGCTATGAAGTATGAATATAATGCTTTATTAAAAAATGACACTTAGGAACTAGTCCCTCCTCCTAAGAGAAGCATTGTATGATCTAGGTGGTTGTTCAAAATCAAATATAACTCTCTATGAGAGATTGAAAAGTTCAAGGAAAGGTTGGTAGCTCATGGTTTCACTAAAAAACTAGGAATTGAATATGTTGATACTTTTTCTCCTGTTTCTAAGATTAGCACTATTAGAATTCTTCTTGCATTGGCTACCCGATATGGTTAGGAGATTCGCCAAATGGATGTTAAAAATTCTTTTCTAAATAGTGACTTAATATAAGAAATCTATATGAATCATCCAAAAGGATTTGAAGTACCTGGAAAGGAACTTTATGTATGTAATATTTAAAATTATTTGTATAGTCTTATACAAGCTCCTAGATCTTGGTATTCTAAAATTAACAATTTCTTTCACGATCCTGGTTTTTCTAACTGTCGTTCTGATAATGATTTATTTGTTAAATTTGAAAATAATCATCTTATCATTATTGTCTTGTATGTTGATGATATTTTTATTACTAGCAGTGATATATTTCAATATCATAAGTCTATTGTTGCATCTCAATCTTAGTATTCTATGAACTTTCTTATAATATTTAACATGATTGATTGCAAGCATGTTTTTATTACTATTGAAGTTGGTGTTAAGTTAGACCCTAAACCATCTTGTGCTAAATTTGATCCTACTCTATATAGGCAGTTGTTAGTCTAATTTATTTGACTATTACTAGACCTGATATTTCTTATGTAGTAGGAGTAATTTCAAGATTTATTTAAAACCCTTATGAAGATCATTGGAAAATGGCAACAAGGATTTTGAAATATATTAAAGGAATGATCAATTATGGTATTTTTATTATTCTTGTAAAGATGCACAATTATTTGGATATTGTTATTCTTATCATGCTAGTGATGTTGCAGATAAGAAGTCTACATATGGATATACTTTCAAGTTGGGTATAGGTGCCATTACTTGGAGTAGCAAGAAGCAACCAATAATGTCTATCTCTTTTACTGAAGCAAAGTATAGAAGTGTTATGGAAGATGCCAAAGAAGCTATGTGGCTGAAAATACTATTGGATGATTTGTACATGGGCATCAAAGGGAGTACTATGTGATAGTCAGAGCTGCATTGCTATTACAAAGAATCTAGTTCATCATCAAAGGACAAATAATTTTTAAGTTCATATGCACTTCATTAGAGATAAAGTCCTAAATGGTGATATTGATCTCAAATTCTATTCAACTGAATATCAAGTTGTGGATATCTTCACAAAACTATTGTGTTCTCTAAAGTTTTGCATTTTTTTCCCTTGTTGGGCCTATCAGAGTTTCCCTTGAGGGGGAGTGTGCATGACAATGCCACCTCTTAATGTCCTGTTGAAAACTTTCAATACTTCCTCAAGTTTGTAATAAGTACATGTGTCACATTATGTGAAGTTACTTGTAAATCCCAGTGAAGCTTCAGTTATAGGTATTCCTTAGTTTATAAATGGCTTTATAGTCTGATCTAATTTTTCATATGTAAAACACTATTCTTAAGAATTTTTATATGGGGAGATCTATGGATTTCCCTTGTTTTCATGCTATCATGAATCATTGTTGTTGACTCCAGTTCTATAAATACTTTTATATAAAAAGGTTAATTTGGCATGTCTAGTTTTTATTCCCACTTAACATTAAGGGGGACTGTTGGGATGATAGTTTTAAGTGGACTCCACCACTACAGTACACCCCAACATTAAATTAAATTTATTTCATCAAAATTTATTGCGAAGGTATTTCACATTTAAGAGTGAAGTGGATCAACCAATTCACCTACCCACATGTATTTTGGTGATTCCTCTTGAGATTGGTTGTCTACAACTTATACATGTTGTACAGACTGACTTAAAGACTGAGATCTTATTATAAGATATAGTCGTGATCATTGTATGATCTAATCAAGAAAAACACCTCTGTAGACATTGTTAAATGCTGTGAACTGGAACTGGAAGTGTTGTGTTAAACTTGTGTGAATTATTAATAAAGATAGTGCTTTACCAGTGGAGTTTTTAACTTCGGGTTTCTCCACTTAAATCTAGTTTCATTTGTCTTTGTTCTCATTTCTTACTTTCTTTCATTTCTTGCTCATTATTCTTTGTTATTTGCTATCTCTTTCAAGATATCTCTATTTCTAAATTGACCACATATTATAATCTAGAATATTTGGCATTAATGGAGTATCTTTGATCTATGGATTACATTTCCCTTGCTAAATCTAACACATTTAAGCTTTGAGTTTTTTATTTCAAGACAAAATTCGAGCTATAGAAATAATGATTACATCTCTTAAATCTGAAATCCAACATCTTAAGGATGTTTCTCAATCCCATACTTGTTCTTCTTCTACATCTCATCCCACTTATGTGTCTTCTACATGTTCTCAAGTAAGTTAACCTCAAGTCTTACCATTACTATTAGCTCTCAAGTTTTATCTCAATGCTACACAACATGATATTCTTCCTCGACTCCGTACTCGTCAAATGATCAAATTTCCATCTACTCATTCTTATCCTCATTATCAGCTTGCACAATACCAAGGTCACCCATATTCCCATTATCATAAAATCAATGGACATAATGAAAATGATTTCTATGCTCTTAAGTGACAAATTGGCCACCTTAATATTTATGGTCTCATTTCATTTTCTACACAAAATATTGCTACATGTTTATCTCCAATCACTATATCCCACTGGATTCCCAAATTTGATTCATCTAAGTTTAATAAGTATCATACCATCATTTCTAATTTTCTTTCTGTGGTCACTAAAGTTCCACCTATACAACCCACTCCAACTAAGCAATCACCTCTCGAGGTTCATCCTCCAACACCTCCTCCTCTTAATTCTTCTATGACATTATCAACTCCAACCAAGAAGAATCATCTAAAAATTAATCCTACCCATCCTCCTCTCAAGTCTTCAATGTATTTAACAATCCCAAATGATAAACCACTTACTAAGCAATACCAACGAACTGTAGATGGCCTCTTTCAACTTCCTCCTTTAAACCCAAAATCTAGCCCTCGTCCTACTCTTGCTCCTACCTACCACTGTGATAAAAATATGCTTTCTTACAATACATTTCAAACTCCATCACCATTGCAGTGTATTTTTTACATCATCACATATCCCTTCATCATTGACATATCTAGGGGCATCATGTTTCTCCCCCACCCTTCTAGCACTACAAGTTATCTCTAACACTTACACTCATAATTAACGCTCCAAGATTCATGTCTAATCTTTCCATGCACTTTTAAACCCTTTGATACACACATTGTATCATCATTACCCTATGATGCACTCTATTTCCACGGTTCATACTCAAGTGTTGAGGGTATAAATATGAAATGAACCTTGCCTCATTCACTATTCACTCTCTATGATTCATGATACATCTTTCTAGCATACACTATCAAACCATTTCTTGATGATGGAATCTTGTTATATGGTTAATTATTGACTACTGAAGGGTATTTTCTAAATGAAACTCATCTCATAATCATCCACATCTACTGGGGGGAATGATGCTCCTATCACATTCCTATTGCATACCATTCCATCTCACTCATACAAAGAATACTACATATCTTGGTTGCACTTATTCTTTCTTGTGTATAATTACATGTACACTATGCTCCCCGTGACAGAAAAATACTTAGTATTTCAATATATTTTTGTTATACACATTGCGTTCACTTGGTCTCTAGTTGTGAATGCATACTTTCTACATATCTTTACATGTAACAATGATTCTTGTCATTTTTCCTCTTACCACTCTTTATAGACACACAATCATGGAATTTGGGTAATTATCTAGTCTTGATCACATAATACTATTCATATGATTCATAAGTAATAAAAGTACTAATTAACCCATGTATTTGGACACCTTAGTTTACTTTTTGATGATAATTTCTTATTTTCACCAATACTTTCTCGGTATTTCTTTTTAATATTTGCATTTATCATCTTAGATACTAGTGCCCATCTAGGATGTCAGCACCAGGCGCCATCATCTCCTCTGGGTGCCCCTATCCTCTTTATATTTTATTCACAATTTTTTGGTCCTTTCTATCCATTTGAGCATCTTATATTTTTGGTAGTAAACCTTTTCAAGGTTAATTACAAAATTCAAGTGAAGGAATCATATAAATATAAAGTTATGTGATCATAATAAAGGACCACGCACTAAGAACTATCTATCACCACCTAAGGTTACATCCATCAAGGCATATAAGAGCTCCATTACTCCATTACAAGGGACACAAGGGCTGGTTTTCTGCATCACACTTCATAGGAGGGAAGTTCATTCTATTCCATTCACATAACTATTACATTCTACATCTAACTACTTTCTCGCTATCCAAGTGTGACATGCACAAGAGTAACCTAGGGAATGATTCCATACACATATAGAACTATATTAGGTATTAGATGTAGTGCAATGCTAATTTGTAAGTTCACTATTCTGATATCTGAGGACAGTCTGATCCCTCATTCAACATATTTTTTTATTTGATGTGTATTTGAGGGTTTTTAAGGTTCATATTTCATTACAGGTTTACAACGACCTTGGAAATCTTGGTGCAACCTCAGAGAAACCAAAATAAAATATTGACGATACTCTTCTAACCTAGAAAAATTTAGATCTTGAAAATTTGATAGGACACTACAACCCAGAATCAAAACTGTAGTAGTGGCAAATGCTCATATCCCTTCCATGGGCACCTGTGTCCGGCCTCATTCGAAAATCACACAATTTTCTAAGCATGATTGTGACAGTCTGTACTTCCATTTTTCCATTTTTCTATCTTGGCATACCCTCAACAACATTGCAAATTAGATAAGTATTTTATCCCCTTTATTTTGTAAGTAGGGTTTCATACTTTCTTGTTTAGTTTTCTTGGATCTACATTGTACTTAATTGTTCATTTATTTACTACTACAATATCATCATATTAGGCTTACATTTCACATTTTAGAATAATCATTTTGGTGAACCCATCATTCAAGCACTCTTGGATCCTCTCTTCTTTTCTACCTCACTATCTTAGGGTTCTTTCATCGTGGAGGTATCTGTTTATGCCTTTTTACATGATAATATTGATTGTTAAAATAAACTTAGATATTTTTTGGCTAATACTTACATTCATCCTTGTAACTATCTTGAATATATATATCACAAGTTTACTAAAAATTTATCTATCAATGAAGAGCATATCACATTTACATCTGATGAAATTTCTTCTTATATTACCTTAAGTAATGATTCCCCCCTTTATATTCAAGTTTATATCATTAACATAGGGGTTAAGAGAGATTTATTCGACAATGGATTCGGGCTTAACATATTTAATCTCACGTTCCTCATGTAACTTGTCCTATCTAAAGTCTCCTTAACTCCATCATCCATTTTAATTCTTGGCTTTGACAATGTACCTGAACAAGTCTTAGGTACAATCATAATTCCCATTACTCTCATACCATGCACTTTGTCCATCCCATTCAATGTCAAGCCTAACAATCTTAACTACAATATTCTCCTAGGATGGCCCTGGATCAATGCCATGAATGTGGTCCCTTCAATCCTTTATGGGCACATTAAATTTTTATATCAAGGTGTGGTTTATGAAGCATTAGAAGATCCCTCTTCATTTTCTTATTACAATGATATTGATCATTCACCAAAAGCCCATACTTCGGCCACCTCTTCTTCTAATTTTGAATAGTATGACCATAGGTAACCGCTATTGTTTTAATGGAAATGGATTAGGAAAACATGTAAAAGGAGTCAAAGAGCCTATTTCCATTCCAACACAATCTACCTATTTCAGCCTTGGATATCACCCGAAGCTTGTTTCTTTTGTTCCTTCTACATCTCCTCTTAAGGCTTACATAATTTCACATACTAATCATCACAACAAGAATTTTCTCTTAATTACTACTTCCTCAACTTCCTTTTGTACACCAACTACTCTTAATAGATTGCCACATCTACCACCATGGAATATTTTTTATTCTATTCCCAGATATATCCCCATATCTTACACACTCGAGTGGCATCACACTTATTCTTCTCCCTCCATCTAACATCACCAATTGACTATCATTTCCTATTATAAAAATCTATGCTTCATATTTCATATCTTTGAGTGATGTTACACACCTTGATACAATATTGTATCATCATTCCCCTATGACTCAATCTTGTGCTTTGGTTCACACTTGACTTTGAGGACATCCTATATACATGAACCTTACACACTACATAGTAGACACTACACATTACACACCTTCACACATCATGAAATTTTTTACATATACTTCATATTCCTCTTTAATCTATTATAAATCATCCACACTATGTGATTTATACACCCACACATCATACATATTCTACACACTACACTATTATACATTTAACTTCACATACACTTTGCACTTTCACATTTATATAATTTACACATTTTGCATTAGATATTGCACATTGCACATTGCACATTACACATTACACCCTTTACATGTCACACACCTATGGTATTTTCTCATTACCAAATCTATTACACATATTTCACATTTTATTGGTCATCCTCTATGCATTGCACCCACTACCTGATGATGCACTCTAGTCCCATGGTTCATACTCGATTGTTGAGGGTCTAATTCTGAGTTGAATCTAACTTCCTCATCACGCTTAAATCATTTTTCTTTGTTTTATCTTCACTAAATCAATCGTTAAATCCTTCTATCACACTATGTGACAATTTTATCCACCACTTTAATCACACATTTCATGATATACACTTTGTGTTAAAAAATCATACTTTCTACCATCCTATTCATATATATCGTGATATGTACTTTATACTAAATCATCACACTTTATGACATCCTACTCATCTAATGATATACACTTTACGATAAATCATCACACATTGTTTCACATCATCCCTATGTTTCATTCAATATCATCTTACAATGCAACAATCAACACGTTTATAGCATCATATTCAATCTTCTACACATGAAAACACATCATTCAAACCATTTCCCGACTATGCACTCTTTTTTTTGGTTCATTCTTGAATGCTAATGTGGTATAAACAAATGGACCTCATTACATACATACACATCCACTCAGGGGACACATTTCTCCTATCATTCACTTATCATTCCATTCTACCTCATCCACAACATACTACATATTTTGTTCACATTTACTCATGCTTTTACATGTTCATCTTATTACGGATAATAGATAGATATCTTGTATGTCATTTTCTTTATCATACACATATGTGCGTTTAATTTCCATTTCTATTTATGATCATAGTTTTTATAGATCCATCACACACAACACAAATTGTTAGCATAGTACCTATTACGAGTCCCATAGTGGATCCTCGAGGCATCCACTTTTGTACACTACATGTGTTATTGTCTCATTTTGTTTCATAGAACCCTAATTTATCATATTATACTTGATTTGACATACCTTTTATCTTTGTAGCATGCTAACAGGTGCTTCATCTACAACATTTTTTATGCAAGGATATTTACTTCCATGGTTGTCGGTTACATTATTTGATTTTGATTTTCATTATTTGCAAGTCTTTCCCTATGTCTGGCTTGTTTTATGATTTCTTGCAATCATTATGGCCTTCATTTTATTAAAAAATCATGAGTGATGTCCCATATTTTTAACCCACTTTTCACAGTCTCCATTTTCTTCTACTTGCATCTTAGCTTATACATTGTCTGTGTAGATTACATTTCATCTTTTACATGAGTGTTTGTATTTTCTTCTACTAACACTTGTTTGTGTGTAACTTGGTTTCTACCAAACACATTCCTAAATGTGGGGGGCGTGCATCATTTGGGTGAATCAATGTTGGGCCCCTAAAATATTGGATAAGTACAAGAAGTCACATGGGAGTGGAAGGCCTATTTGAGGAAGGGCGTGCAAGGAGAAAGCGTGTAGGATAGGATTTTATAAGGGTTTAGTAGAACCGATAGCACACATGCACAAGGCATAGAAAAGGTATTGGGACTTAGCCATATTTGGAATATCATCTAGAACATGAGGAAAACATGACCCCACTACACATATAGAGTAGATAAGGTGCCAACCCGATAACTTGGAGCCCATGAAAGGAATATACCTTGTGATAGAAGATTCCATAAGGTCACAATGGCAAAGAATGGAGAGCTCGGGTCTGAAGGAGCATGCTCTCATGGAGGACCACTTGGACACTTTTTAACCAATCTAAAACTTTAGAAAGGCATCGTGGTGCTTGCTGAGGCTATATATAAGCGCAGGGTAGAAGAAAGATATATAGAGATAACTGGGAGAATGGAAAAGAGGCGAAGCTATGTAGAAATACTGTGAGAGTTGTATGGGTTAGGTTTAGAGGATCTGTAGGAGTATTATGTATCAAGGGGATGGGCCTACATTTTTCTTCTTCTTGTAATATGAAAGACTTAAGTCTATTTCTGATGCATGACATTGGTCTGCACTATTATATGGATTTGTGATAGCTTCAATGAATGTAATGTGATTTCCAAATGTACTTGTTATGAATATTTTTGATTCCATATTTTACTTATATCTATATGGGTCAGTCCTATGTATATTTCATATGAGTGGGTGCAAACTCCTGTGCATTCTCTTTCTACAATGATTCAGATCTATGTTCTATAATGCTTTTCTTATCGGAATGATTGCATTAGTCTAGAGGCTGTTCTGAGCTCTCAGATGAATGTATGGATTGTTTCTATTCTCTTCACTTAAGTTTTTATCATAAATAATGCATTATCATACAAATCACATAAAGGAGGGTCTCGGTACCCGTGTATGCCTCGTGTGAATGCTCAGTGCCAGCTGGGTGATAGGATGACACACATGAAATTTCCTTGTTATTTGAAAGGCATAAAAATGACAACATCTTGGTTGGGTTTCCAAGAACCTCTTTTTGATGTTGTTAAGAGAAATGACATGCATATTTGTCTTTGTGATGTGTAATGACAGAGCACCTGACTTTTGACAGTGTTGAAACGTGGTTTTAGAGCACATAGGATGAGTTTTTTTAAAGATTCAACACTAGACCTAAGTTCAATGCAAGTAGATGGGTAGAAGAGAACCTATACCATGAGTTGTATGAGAATTTTTTTTCATTCTTCCTAGTAGATCTATATGAATGGCTTTCAGCATACGCATCCAAATCAATATGGTAATATAGATCCCACGTATGGACCCAAGATGACTATCAGAGGCTACAGGATGTAGATCTGACTCAGACATGTGCTATTGATCAATGGAGGAAGGGAGTGCTAGCTAGTTACACATTAGAATATGCCATTTTGATGTATTCTTTCCCATAAGTTGTCGAGTTTGAGTTTATTAGGGATCCCAGAGGATAATTTTTTAGCTCTATTCCTTTGGCTATAAAGATCTTGGTCATTACTTTAAGTTTAGAATCATTTCCCATGGCCGCCTAAGCTACTATGAGCACTAGGAAAGAAAGCTAGGGTGGAGGAAGACGAAATACATTAAGTCTAAGAAGAAAAGGGAGGAGAGATGAATCAAGTATAGTAAAGTTCATGAAAGGGAGATGACTAGACAATGCAAGGTTGTAAGTGTGATGGATCTAAGGAGGCAGACATTGTGAGATGGTGTTGAAGTTCACGCGAAGGATGTGGAACCTAAGCAATCTATCTTACCCCATCTTGGAAAGCATAAGAGAGATTCCCCTTCAGCTACTTATGAGATTTTTTCGCATGGAGAAAGAAGATCCAGTGGCACACATCTAAACCCACCTGGTGACCAACCCCTAGCACTTAGTTTTACAAATCAATGGAGAAGTACTGATAACCTAGTTGGTATCGATGGGAGTGATTGATTGGTGCCCAAGAGATATAATTTTTTGTTTAGAACATCCATGGATGCACATACCATTCTGGTGTTTGGAGGAATTTTTGGGAAAATTTAAAGTAGACAAGGTTTGGGCAACACATCTGGGAGTGGTGCGGTATACACTTTTGGAAGTGGAGAAATCTCACAGACCGTTGACATGTAGTTTAGTAGAACATCAAGGACACTAGGTATGACCACGTTAGGATCATTTTTTGTTACAAGAGGATATGGAGGTGGAATTGGTGGATCTGAAGGCACAATAACTAGTGGATCCAGTGGATCTGGTGGAGGAGGAAACTTTAGAAGGAACCAAGGATCTAGATTAGGAGGAAAAGGGCCTTAGCCACCTCCTTAGGTGTTCTTTGAGATTTATTTACACTTGCCACATTACCAAGGTATAGAGGATGTTTTAGAACACGTGCACAAGTGTGAATTACTCTATCACGTGAAGGGAATCACTACCCAAAATCAGAAGGTAGGTAATTTTGCAACAACATTATAAGGGCGTGTGCATAACTAGTATAGAAATTATGAACCCTATCAAACAATGGTAGAATACACCACATTGAAGAATTCCTTCCTATTAGAGTTTCATATACCATAGTTAGAGTAGAAGAGCATCAATGCTTTGAAGGAGATCCAACAGGGAATGGCAGAGAGTGTGCAGGAGTATGATGTGTGGTTTAAAACTCTCTTGTTAAAACTGTCATATGACATTCATCCTTCACAACATGCTACATGGTTTTTTGGAGGGTTGATCACTCTAGTTAGGAGGGAATTGTAACATAAAACATTCACTAACCCACGTGAGGCCCTAGAGTTTGAATTATGCATTGAAGAAGTTGGGAGCATTGGTACTTGTGTAAGCCCCTTTATAGAGGCTTAAATCATTGCAATGGCCAAGCAGTTAGAGAATTTGTTTGCAAACTCTACACATGAAAATCATAGTGGTCTTTGGTGCATAAATTGTGAAGTAGAGGGGCATGCCAAGGATAGTTTCCCCTGGAAGTCAGTAGGCACCATATCAGTAGATTGTGAAAGTTTTCATGGGGACCATGATGCGAGAAGATGTCCCTTGTTGTAGTGTACAATCTAGAAGAATGTATTTTTATACTACAATATTTTCACCTCTACGACCCATGATACTAAGGATTATAGGCTTATTGACTAAATCCATTAGGCCATTGATCATGGTGTGCTTCAAACTAGCCTTACCAGTAGTTCCGAGGAGGATGATCATTGTTATGAAGGATGCATGAATGGAGGGGCGCGTGGCAGTGGTTTTCATGGAGGATTCTATGGTTGTAGTAATTGCAGAGGAGGGAGAAGTGAGTTCCCATGAGGAACCTGATATAACTATGGATCTACAAAACATTACAGGTGTGAGTTTCCATATTTATTGCAGTGCTCATGGTGTGGGAAGAAACATAAGTATGAGGAGTGCCCTGAGTTGTTTGAGCACATGAGCCAGTAGTACCAGAAGGACAAGGGCACTAGGATGGTGAGTATAAAGAAGGAAAACACACAGTGGATTCCTAGAGAGGTGTGTGAGACAGGGTTAGAACCTATTTTGGTGATAACACGAGTAGAGGTTACATGTGCCAGGGAAGTACCAAGGTAAAGGACTCTAGTTTGAAGAGAAGAAGTGGTGCACATGAAGTATCTGGACCCTTCCCATTAGAAGGAAGTGTATCAAGAGACAATGGATTTCATTCAGAGTTTGCAAGGAGAAATCAAGTGTCTAAAGTAGCATTCCAGGTAGCAGGAGCAAAGGAGGAATGTTGAGGCTTCATAGAAGGACCTAGATGAGGTCAAGGAAGTGTGTAAAATGTTAAGGTGAGAGAATAGTATTCCCTTACTAGGAGAATGGCTATGGGATAAGGTACCATACACCTATGTAGAGTGCGAAAGGTAGGTGTTGCATGCAAACCTCCCTCCCCATAGCCTTGACTATGAAAAATAATCACACTGAATGCAATTGTGGATGGTTGGATATTGAGTAACATATTTATTGACATGAGAGAAGAGGTCAATGTTCTTACATTAGATGCCTAGAATAAAATGGGAAGTCCCGCATTATAGCCATCTTCGAATGTGTTGTATATGGAAAAAAACTAAGGCAATTCCCATTGGAGTATTGAAGGATGCAATGATCACCATTTAGGGTGCCAAGTTTATTGGAGACTTCAAAGTCTTGGTGCTTGCCAAGGTAGAAAATTTTCTAAAATTACTTTGGCGCCTATGGTGCTATAAGAATAATGCTGACCTGAGGTTCAACAAAGGATATATCATTTTCGAGAACAAGGAATAATGGGTCATCATCCCTTTGATGGATGGGAATTTGGTGCCTTACACTAAACCATTGAGAGAAGAGGTCCTTGATAGAATTTATGTGCACTCCATCAGAGACCCAGAGATAATTCACCCTACAGAAGGAGTTATCTAATTTGAGGATGCTCAGTCTATGAGTGATACAAAAAGCATGACATGTGTCAATTGGGTGCATGGGACCTATGAGTTAATTGGGAAACAATTGAGGGGGTCTATAACAAGAGTGACCAAGGTCTGCTAACTCAAGTTCCCAGGAGGAAAGAAGTTTCCAAGTTACTTTAGAGGGGCATACCTGGAAATTTTCTTATGGGACATGGAATCTCACTGGAAAAATGAGGATGAGAGAAGGGTAATGCTCAATTATAACCTACTCAAGGATGTAACATGTTGGTGGGCTACACATTGGGAGAACCTCCTGTAGTGGCACAAGGTAAGAATCATGTTTTCTGTAAGGTTTTCTGGGAGGAAAGTGCCCACAATCATACAAGACTACCATGGTAAAGAGACTGCTTCATTTCATATCCAAGTGTGTGAGAAGGACTAGATAGGAGGTACAGAGGCTTTAATACCATAATTATGGGTGCATAAGTTGTATTCCACACTAAAATGGTGTTGTGCACATGTGGTTCATCCACTAAGAAACATGTCGCCAGACGAGAAATTGGCAGGACATGACAACTGATCTCATCAAGGATTTTGAATATCACAATAGAAAGCCATCAGTGGATAAGGTATTGTAAGTGATAAAGCACCTTATGAAGGGGTTTGTGCCATGGCAAAAAATAGGTTACTAGATTTACTAGGTGAGACAAGTTTGGTGGAACGCTTTGACAAGGATGAATATAAGGAAATACAACTTGAGTATGAGTGCATAGAAAAGGAAAAGGGGAAGATGGTTTACTTCATATATGATGAAGAGATGGAAGATCTAGATGTCAACCACTCTATAGGTATGCATGATATTTTAGATAGTGTTGATGAAATGACGTGTGCCTACCATGAGCCCATGAAAACAAATAAGGTTAATGTATGCCGGAAAAGTGACAAGCGAGTGTGGGAATCTACAGGTAACTCTTCCGCGTACCTGAACTCCCGAGGTCATGCCGAGACAGCTGGTGGGGATGGAATATGCATGGGATGCAGAAAAAATAGTTAGGCAATCTAATGTCTTCGATACGCACTAATGGAATTTACGAATCTAAGGAAAAGAAGGCCCTTCTAACTTGGACTGGTGTGATAGATCGATCGGCAAGGATGACTGCTCAAAGGCTCCAATCAATATTGAGCTCTGGCATGATTCGATCTATGGGTTGTGGAATACGTGGGAAATGACCTGGGATAGTTTCGTGTATGTCTCCAGATAAGGTCATATGGTGGATGGTGAATACAATTGACTCTACTGACGATTCTTTGGCCTAGTCCAGAATTCTCTAGCTTCGTTAGATGTTATATTTAGTAAGGAAAATTGTTCGATGATAATGGGTGGAAGTGGAGTAGACCTGAATACTAACATGCGCAGGCCAGTGTCTATATCTAATTGATTTATGGATTCGTTAGGCTGTGGGACTTGTGGATCACAACCGTAGACTCTTGGTTGTTGCGGTCCTGTTATGGTCATATACAAAATCAAGTCCTAATTCCTAGTATCCAGTAATCATACGCTTTCTCAGCTTCTATGTTTAGGACCAATAACTGCGTGATCTTCTCAGAATATCTCATAGGTGTTCGTGCAACCTAGATCCTTAAACTAGTATCTATGTCTATGAGAATGTCTCCTGCACTTGGCTGTGGGACCAAAGGATCACAACCAAAGGTTTTTTCTCTTTCGAACCCTTCTACAGTCATGTGAATGTTTTACCTAGGGCAATCTGTAGTTTGGTTGATTTGACCAAAACGTGTGTGCTTGGTCGTCTTTTATATTTAACCCTCTCAACTGAGAACTGATTAGTTGTAAATCTGTTGTTGTTTGGAAGAATTGTATTCTAAGGTTCTGGTCTATGTCAACTATTACTGTCACGAGGTGAGGTTGAGGCACAATTGGCTCAAATACGTATTCCTTGGGCTCCCGGGGTCCCGTGATTGTCATACAAAACAAAATGTAAATCTAACTGCAACAAAGAAAATTTTAACTATCTAAAACATATATAACTTCTATTTTTGTATTTAATTTTCTAAGAATTTAAGAAAAGAAACTATTTAAACGTATCTAGAAATAACAACTTAAATAACAATTTAAAACAAACAAAATAACCAAGTGTAGTTATTTGTCTGTGTAATTTGTAGATCTATTCTAAATAATAAAATAGCTTGCTTAATCTATTTGTAAGATTCTCGATCCTACCTCATAAATGAGGAGTGAATCATAGTTTCTTAGAAACTATCAATCGCCACAGCTTCCTTGGCAATATCGAGAATAGAATTTACTGAAATGAAGCAATTAACTACCTTATTTGATATGATTCTAACTAGAACTTTGAAAGTTAAAACCTGGATTCCGCAGAACAGTGGCGAATCCTATGGTGTGTGTGATCTTGTCCCCTCAGTGTGATCTCCTCGTTCTTTCATGTTCACATGGATCCAGAAAAGCGTGTAATGCTAACATCACTAGAAGTAGATTTTGGGACAAAGGCAGCTCAGAATGCAGACCGAATAAAATGTGAGTAGTAGAGGGATAGCGCAAGAGTACAGAGCTTGGCTTATGCAATTCCTAGCGGGATTCACTGCGAGTCATGCAACATAAAGCGTCCAGAACCTGAAACTATCCTGTTTGAAGGGAAAAACCTATAACTTTAATGGATTCCTAAGCTATTCTACTCCAATGGATTGGATAAAACAACAACACCGTTTGCACAAGCTGGATATGTGGCTTACCAACAGTTGAACAATGCTAACTAGACATATAATGAACTAAACCAAACACTCTAAGCAAAATGAAAGCTAAGTCTATTGCAAAGAGAAATTCAGAGACAAACTTCAGGGCCATTTGCTTGAGCACAAGCCATCTATTTATAGCTTTTCATTCACCCAAAGATCAAAACCAAACTGAACTCTAAAACTATAAACAATGGCCAAACACTATTCCAGGGGACCAAAAACATAAATGCAAGCCTAAGTCAGCAAGGAAAAGCTGGTGAAACGTTGATCTTTTACATGAGTCACATCAAAAAACTTTCTGGAAAATGTGTAAAGGACCACCACTCTGAGCAGGGCGGCGGTTACAGGACCGCCACCCTGATTAGGGCGGCAGTCACGAGACTACCACCCAGGAAAGGTGGTGGTTTCATCACTGAAGAGCAAAAGCCCAAGAAAAGAGAGGAAAAAGAAAAAACAAAGGACGCGGGGGCTAAGCGGGGCATGCGGGATGTTAACGCACACTCGGAGAGCTTTTCCAGATCCCGAACACCTTGTGAGGAGACCTGTATCATCATTGGGGCACTTGTTACACTTTTCCGGCAGTACAGTACCTTACAATTTTGGGTAAGTACATATTGCCCCCTCGGAGGAGCATCTTAGCCATGAAGAGGCGTAAAATGGTGGGTCCGAGTATGGCAGTCCCGAAATGGGAAGTTAGAAGTTATACCTGACACGTCTGTGTGTTGAAATGAAGCCATCCAAAACTCCCGCTACCTACAAAATGAAAAGAGAACTCAAGTGTAGATAGATACAATAGTTTGAAAAATAAATGCTAAGAATAACAGGGAATGAGAACATACCATTTGCGCAGGGATAGGAACTTACCTCCATCAGTGCTCCAAACCTTTGAAAAAGTTATTTTAAAACGAAACAGAGTGCCATATATATGAAAGTGGGCCCATTTTCCTATTCATTTGTGCGAGTCGATTTGATTGATTTTGAGCTCTGGGACCCACGGTGATGGTTTCTTGCGTGAGTAGAGTCAAAACATTTGCAGTGAGATCGTGATCATGCCTCCACGTGCGGAACACTGACCTCAGTGATCACAAGTTGGTTTTCTTCAGTTTATTGTTTTTTCCCTTTAATTTTGAAATGCTAAATACTCTGTAATGGGGGGGTCATTTTTGAAAATGCTAGGTTCAAAAGGTCCACCTAGGGGGGGCGCCTACTAGGTAGGCTTTGTTTTTAGTTAAAATGGTCTTTTTTGGCACTTTTTAGGCCTTTTTAGGTTAAAAGCCCACGTGGGATTTCGGACCACGACCGCAGCCCTGGCCAGAGTGGCGGTTACATAACTGCCACTCTGTTCAAGGTGGCGGTTACATGACCACCACCTTTAAGGCGGTGGTTACAAAACTGCCTTCCTGCTCAGGGTGGCGGTTTTGCACAGAATGTAAAAAGAACTTGTTTTTGAGATTGTGTTTATATTTTTAGCATTTCTACGTGTTTTTATGACTTTCTCAATATTGTTTGGATACTAACTTTCTCTGCTTTGTGTGTTTTTGGGTGTATGCAGGTGAGAGAGGAGTACATCCGATGGATCAGAGAGAGGGAGTTTGATTGGCTCTCAGGGGTATTAGATGCCCTTTCACAGGATGAGGAGGACACACTTCAGAGGGATGGCATATCACACGTGCCCCATGTTGCACCATCTAGTCACATCCTTTGTGACTTATTTTCTTATTGGGATGCAGATCGGAACACCTTCCGATTGCCAGGGGTTTGTGGCGAGTGGACCATTACATTGGAGGATGTCTACCACATTCTGGGGGTCCCGATCATTGGGAGGCGACTCACTTTGGAGACAGCAGGCTCACGAGCACAGATTGCACAGTGGGGGCCTTATATGGGAGATGCAGCCATCTCCACGGGGTCAAAGAGGGGGGTGAGAGTTCAATCCATTCCTTCTTTGCCCATCCCCGTATTTCGTCACGCCATCATGGGGATCCTTTCCTCGAGATTGATTAGGTACAAGGGAGGGGATACATTGTTATATTGTTGGGCCCCCATTATTGCACAGATAGAGGGCCATGGCCGGATATATGCTTGGGGAGTAGATACTCTTGGGACCACCTACCACGATCTATACAGGGTGGTCCATTTATAGGGGCAGTCGTTGAGCCACCCGAATCTAGTCATGAGCTGGGTTTATGAGCATTTCATCCCCTATGGCAGGGGTGTGGAGGTGGCAGATCTTGGAGATGTTAGGGCAGCTAGATGGATTGACATGTCAGTGCTTAGAGCACCTCATCATCCAGTTGCCTCTCTAACTACCACCGATATGGAGGTGACACCATACCAGACCATGGCCAGTATATGGGGTGAGGAGGCCCTTACCTTGATTTCCTGCTCCACCATAGGGTAGCTTATTGATAGAGTGGGACGAGTGGAGGTGCACCCCTTTGGCCGAGTTCCTCAGCAGTTTGGCCTACCATTTACAGGTATGCTTCCCCCAGTGGCACTAGTTTACAGATCAGTTCGTGAGGCCAGAGGGGGGCCTAGAGGTCGAGGTTGGACAGTGATTACTCCTGGCATTCCCATTACAGCCAGGAGGATAGTTCGTGCTAGAGGGAGAGCCGGTGCACCTCAAGCACCTTTACTTCAGATTGCTGTAGGTCCTGCTCACAGCAGCGATGACCCTATAGAGGTAGAATCCGAGTCTGAGGAGTTCACAGAGGGAGGGACAGAGGAGCAAAGCAAGGACAGCGATCCTGAGTGGCATGACACTCAAGATATCATGCAGGTAGAGAGGGCTGAGCAGAGCGTAGAGAGGGACACTCTAGTTTAAGAGGAGCCACTCTCTTAGGGCCATGGTGGAGAGGATGAGTCCGTTGCGGGGTGACACGTTGCCCCTACCATAGGAGCAGCCCCTCAGTCAGCAGCGGCATCTGTGGTAGGTGCCAGCCCTAGTGACCCATCCTGGAGGCTAGGTGACCCGAGTAAGTTACCCTTTCTCCGTTTTAATGCTTGTTTGTAGGCTCTCCTTAGTTGTTATTTTGTATCTTTTAGCCTCTTTCTTAGTTTCTAATTCGTTCTCTCCTTTTTTTGCAGAGACTGTTGATGAGTGGCGGGATTTGATCCACAGGGTATGTACTGATTCCCTGATGATCCCCATGGATAGGACCCGCGCAGAGCTGTCCGTGGATGATGGGGAGCCTTCAGCAGCCGGTAGGCATACCGACATTTTTGCTCCTATCTGGCACGTGGCCAGGATGGTGTCGACCCTCTACACTGAGTTAGCGGGCTATAGGACGGCTGAGCGCCTTATGAGGAGTCATTCTCGTGGTGAGATTGCAGCTGCTCCTCGAGACCCTGAGCCCTCCATGCATTCAGAGCACTGGCGTAGCCGGAGTCCTAAGCGTGGGCGTGCACCTTCGGAGGGGTCGCGTAGGGATTGAGAGGCTACCTGGCTCTCGTGTATTTTGTATTATATATTTCTTTTTATATCACGGGCTCTTTGAGCATTTTGACCATGCTTAGTGCATGATGGAATTGTATATAACATTGATCATTTATATATATGTATTTGTTTTGGATCAAAATCTTGGCACTCATGGTTTCCTTTCT
The DNA here is from genome assembly GCA_019776745.2 of Taxus chinensis. Taxonomy (NCBI): domain Eukaryota; kingdom Viridiplantae; phylum Streptophyta; class Pinopsida; order Cupressales; family Taxaceae; genus Taxus; species Taxus chinensis. The sequence goes on from CM034148.1 coordinate 317,274,051, forward strand.
ATTTCCATCTTTTCTATGTATACTGCGATGTATGTTTATATACTTTTTAGAATGTATGCAATGGAGCACAAATGATGCAAATGTTTGTTTCCCTTCGTGTATCTTATGATGCTAATATATGTAGATGTAATGTGATTTTGAATCTTAGTTTCCGTAAGAAATTTTGGATACCTCATGTTTGTTTTGCAAAGTGATAAATATAACCAGTATGATGAACAGATAAACTTGCCCCACTCCTAACTCCACACAACTAGTAAGATGCGAGGGCTCTTCACCGAGAGCTAGAAAGGGCACAAGTTATGAGGTGTAGCTGAAATGATAGTGATGAAAGACAGACAAAGCTTTGGTGGAACCAAATAGGAAACTACAAGCTTACTCCACCCAAGTGACTTCATAGTTTAGAATGCAACTTACTTTGCGGTTTATCTAGACTTAGATCCGTAGATGGCCACATAGTAGACAAAATCTGGGTTTTTAGGATTTTAACTCTCTTCGAATTTTGAACATCTGATTCATTCATTTTTGACTCAAAGTTTGAATTGTTTGTTTATGACTTTTAACATTTTCTTTGTCAAGAGGACCCCCTATACTTTGCCCCATGCTACTAGTAAGAAACGTGGGTTTATCACCATGGACAAGGTATAGGCAAGTAAGGGCATTTCCATCCTTTCCCAACCCTACGTCACTAGTAAGAGACGCAAGCTCATCACCAAAGGTTGGTGGGGTAAGGAAATGTGTAAAATTAAAATTTTCTGTTTAATCACTTGTTGACTTGTTTTCTTGAGTAAAATGTCATTATGTGCTTATTTCCAAAGAGATATACATATGGGATAGATGTGACACCCTGAAGCTTCTAGAACAGACCATAGGTAAGGCACCTATCCTAAGAAGAAATCAAAGTGAGAATAAACTTGCAGATCTTGGTATGGTTACCATTAAGACTTCATCATGTCTGACTTTATTTGATAAAAGATTCTGAGATGATTTGATGATATCACGAAAATGGAGAGGTATGATTAGAAAGTTTATGCCAACAACATCATGAGTTTGTAATGAATTACTTTAAGGATAGATTCCTTGATCACCATTTATGTAAGAAACAAGTGGACAAAATGATCTTAATCTATATGAAGATGCAATGTAGATAATTATAAGTAGTGCTAGCCGCTTATTCGTAGAACCGCTTGAGGTGAAGGGAATTGACTGTTTCACCAAATTCCTCACCTTCTAGCGTATATAAGAGGTATGCACCATTTCCGTAGTCCTTCATGACTCAGTATGGGCCCAACCATTTGGGCCAGAATTTCCTTCCTTCGCCGGTCTTCTTGTCGATCCGGCTGTTTAGCCTTAGAACTAGATCACCTTCGTATATGTCACGTTCATAGACCTTCTTGTTATACTACCGGCACATTCGGTCAGCATAAGCTCTATGCCGTTGTTTGGCATCTAACCTAGTTTCATCTAGGCTTTCTAGTTGGGAAATACATGCTTCTCTATAAGCGTCTTCATCCATAATCCCTTGTAGTGAAATGCCGAGACTGGGTATTTCAACCTCAAGTGGGAGAACTACTTCTGCCCCAAATACTAGCGAGAAAGGAGTTACTCGCATTGGTGTTCTTATTGAGGTTCGGTGGGCCCACAAGGCTGGATATAACTTCAAATGCCAATCTCGTTTGTTTTCTTTTACTGTTTTAAGGAGAATGGCTTTCAACGTTTTGTTTGTCACTTCAGCCTGTCCGTTGGCTTGAGGGCAATACAAGGAAGCCGTATGATGTCTTATCTTAAATTTATTGCATAGTTCGCAAACCTCTTCATTCTTAAAAGAAGTTCCATTATTGGAGATAATGATTTGTGGGATACCATACCTGCAAATGATTTGGTTCAAAATGAACTTGGCGATTACAGAACCAGGTACAGTAGTAAGAGGCATAGCCTCTACCCATTTGGTAAAATATTCAGTGGCCGTGATTATGAAATTATGGCCATCTGTGGATGAGGGAGAGAATTTCCCTATTAATTCTAGGCCCCATGTAGAAAAAGGCCATGGAGTAGCGATTGGTTGCAGAGCTTGTGCCGGCATGTGGATCTCATGGGAGAATTCTTGGCGCTTATGACGCCTGCGTATAAACTCTATTGCGTCATGTTCTAGAGTGGGCCAGAAATAGCCCATTCGATGTATTTTTCGAGCGGTGGCATGGCCACCGAAGTGGCCTCCACATATTCCACTATGAGATTCATGGAGAATCTTCTTGGATTCTTCCGTGTCGACACATCTTAGGAGAATTCCATCGAATGCTTTTTGGTAGAGCACTTGTTCTATAATGACGTATTTAGCTATGATAATGCGTAACTGCCTTCTTTGTTGCAGTGTAACTCCTTCTGGGTACATATGGTTCATGATATAATTAATGATATCAGTGTACCAAAGGCACTCAGAGATAGAGGGTTAGGTTTCGATGTAGTATACGCACTCATCTGGAAAGTCTAAATCTACTAATCACCTCCATCTAATGGGTTGTCAGCTAACCAATCTGTGATGATTTGTCCTTTAACCAACTTCTGATTTACAAATGTTAATTTGAATTCTCCCATTAAGGTTATAAAACGTTCAGCCTTTTTAGACATTGACCCTTGTGTGAGGAAAGTCTGTAAATGGTCTATTTTTACCATGACCCTCGTTTCTTGATTCAGCATATAGTGTCTTAGGAATTTAGTAGCAAAGACTATGGCAAGGCATTCTCGTTCTGCTTGTGTATAACGTGTTTCATAGTTAAGCAGTGTTCAACTGATGAAATAAATCACACGTTCTATCTTGTCATTGTCCTCTTGGGCCAACATACAAGCTAACGAGACATTGGTAGCCCATGAATATAAAATTAACGGGTGATCTAGCTTTGGTGGCATTAGCGTAGGGGGTGATAATAGGAAACACTTAACTGCATCAAAGGCTTCATTACAGTCTTCGGTCCAATCAATGCTATAATCCTTTTTGAGTAAATTGTTGATTGGATGAATGGCGAAGCTTAAGTCCGGGATAAATCTCTGAATTGTAATTAGTTTTCTGAGAAATGACCTGATTCCAGATTCATGCGAAGGTGGGACCATTTCAAGGACATCCCGAATTTTGGTTGGGTCAACATCTATTCCTCGTGACGATATGATGTAACCTAGGAGCTTTCCTCCTGTCACACCAAAGACGCATTTCTCTAGATTTAGTGTGACTCCGTATTCTATTAGGCATGAAAGAATGATACGGAGTACTTCCGGATGGTCACAATGCTTCTTGGCCTTAGCCAATAAGTCATCTATATAGGACTCCACAATTTTATGAATTAAATCATGGAATATATATGTCATAGCTCGCTGGTAGGTGGAACCAGCATTTTTGAGACCGAATGGCATAACAGCGTAGCAATAGGTTCCCCAAGGAGTTATAAATGTAGTTTTAGCTTGATCTTGCTCAGATATTTTGATTTGATTGTATCCTGAGAATCCATCCATGAGAGATAAAAGTTCAAATCCAGTTGTTGCATCAACAATGACATCTATGGATGGTAATGGGAAGTCGTCCTTAGGACATGCTTTGTTGATGTCTCAAAAATCTATGCAGATGTGTATCTTTCCATTCTTCTTGAGAATGGGAACGATGTTAGATACCCATTGGGAGTAGTCAACTGGTTTGATGAATCCTACCTAGAGGATTTTTATTACCTCTTCCTTTACCATGAGAGCTACCTTGGGCTTCATGGGTCTTGATTTTTGTTTAACTGGCTTTGCATCTGATTTAGTGATGAGGTTGTACACTGCAATGTGGGGTGCGACTCCTGTCATCTCCTTATAATTAAATGCAAATGCCTTATAATGTTATTTGAGGATCTGAGTATGTATTTCTACTTCTTCTGGGGTTAACGAGGATCCTAGTTTCAATATTCTCGGTTCATCTTCTGTCCTAATGTTGACATTGATTGTTTCTTCGATCAAAGAGGCGTTACCTTCTTTGAACTCAGGTGGTGCTGGAGGTAAATCCAAATCATCCCCATTTTCTACTGCGTATATGCTAGGTTCCATTTGTGAGGGAAGATCCATCACGGGATTTCCGAAGTAGGAAGACGAATGTGGAATTAAGGATAAATCTAGCATATGATAGGAGAGATGTAGTGTTGCTTAGGCATTTAAGTAATCCAAAGTAGCCGCATCACTATCAATATTGTCTAGGACGGTAGTTTCACTTCCGCTTGAAAGGGGATTTGTCATTGTTTTTATCAATGGTTCATCACAAATGGACACCGTGAACTAGGTATCTTCTAACTCATTGCTTGGAGTAAAACGTGATGCTAAAGTTGTTATTGAATCGGCGAGAAGATTTTTCTCTCGCGGGATCACTTTAATGGATATGAAGTTAAATGCCCTACTTAAATCTAATACGGCTTCTTTGTAAAGCTGCAAGTGTTCGGCCTTGGTTTCATATACTTCAGAAACCTGGTTTGTCACTAATTGTGAGTCTCCTAAGACTCTGATGTTATCAACACCAATTCTTTTGGCTAAGGTGAGGCCAAGAAGGAGGGCTTCGTACTCAGTGCCATTATTTGTGCATTCAAAATTTAACTTAAAGGAAAATGGGATGACTTTCTCTTCAGGAAAAGTAAGAATTATACCTGCCCCCGCTCCATAACGGCATTTAGCTCCGTCAAAATGGAGAGTCCAATACTTAGCTGGGAGTATAGATGTTGGGGCATCTGCTGCGTTTACGCACTCTAATTCTACCATGCAGAGGTCCTCTGCTGGAAGGGAACCAACACCTAGGGAATATCCTATGCCTACTGAATCAAATGGTAAGAACATTGGTAAATCTTGTTCTATTAACTCAACAATTTTTGCAGTAGTCCCTAATGATACCATTTCTTTAGCCTTATCATTGGGGGTTGGGATTGTTTTGGCTATGCTGATAGTTTCAAGATCCGTTGTAGGTACCAAATTCTCCTCTAGTTTTGGGTCAGTGGGTTTATTAAGTTGGTTTGTTGGAAGTTCAAATTCTGAGTGCACACCTGGTCTTTTCTTTAAATCAGCTAGGTGTAAATCGAAAGGTTTTGGATAACCTTTGGCTACAAATACCTTTCCTAGATGCAAGAATCTTACTTCTTGAAATAATGTAGAAGGGATTGCCTTCATTCGGTGTATCCATTGTCGGCCGAGTATCATATTATAATTAGTTTCCCGATCTATAATATAAAACTCAGTCAGGATTGTTTTGGGTCCTAAGGTGACCGGTAGTATTATAGTTCCTATCGAAGTGGCTTTAAGGATATCATAGCCTCTCAATGTATTTCGAGTGGTGGAACAGTTTGTTTCCCCATATCCTAGTTTTTGGAGGAAAGAGAAAGGGACTATGTTAACTGCGGCCCTATCGTCAACCATTGCCCATTTTACATAGTTATTATAAACCCATACTTGTAAGTGTAAGGTTGGATCACCTCGGCTTGCAATCTCAGCATCTGTAGGCATTTTACTTATTTCGAATATGAATTTGACATCCTTGTCCGGCTGCCCCGGAGGGTGGATATAAAAATCTACATGATTTACTTGTGTTTCAGGAGGTGGAGTGATGTTAATTAGATGACCTAGACCTAATGCTTCTAAAAGAGCAGCTCTGTGAGTAGGAGATTTCTTTAGTAAATCCAAAAATGAAATGTACGAGAAGGTCTTTGTTAGGTCACTAATTAAATCATAGACACCCATGGGTTTTTCTACTATTTGTTGACTCTTATCCATTTCTGGCAGATGACTTGGGCTCAGTTGAGAGAACTATTCTCGTGTTCTTGTTATAGCTTCAATAGGTAGTTCAGCATCTAATTCTACTAAACTGACTATCCTGGGTCTCGGTTGATTTCCTAATTGTGGCGCGACTGATGGATTTAGTGAAATCGAGGCTTCATGATCATTGTTTCCCATCATTGCACCCTTGTTCGTCCCAATTGGATTCAGCCTGTTGCTATCATGATTTGGGAGTGGATCGTTAAAGATCTTGAGGGGAGTATTCTGAGGGGAAACTGCCCCTGCAAGCATATTTGGTGGTGATGACACGGGATCTACCAAAAACAAATCTGTGAAGAATTGTCTTTGTTCTTCTAGCAAACGTTGCATGAATTTATTGTAGTCATGGCACGTTCTAGTATCATGACCCCGAATTTTGTGGAAACCATAATAAGAATTGGGATTATAATTCCTGTTTTGTTGGTTTGGTGTATATTGTGGCCTAAAATTCTAATCAAACTATTGCCTATTAGGATTAAAATTTTGCGTTTGTTTCTCGCTTTGGTTTTGATAACCAAATGAGTTTTGGCTTGGCCCTTGTATAGGATTTTGTTGTTGTTTTTGTCGTTGTGGATGGTTAAAATCCACTATATTGATTGTCAGGGTGAAGTTGTTTCGTTGGTTGTTTGTTTGTGATGGATTATTGACAACATTTACCTTCTTGGGCTGGTTGGTTACTCCATCCGTTATTACAACACGATTTTTGTTAAGGATTTTAGGTCCTTGATTGATGTTTGTGGTAGTGGGATAATTTTTAGTGTTCTAATTGGGGGTGATTAACCTCCCGTTTGTTCCATTGTCTTACGACCACTATCTATTGTTGCTTGATCTATTTGAAGAGCGCTCTCAAGTACTTCATCATAAGTTCTTAGCGGGAACTTTTGGACTTCTTCCTTCACCTCTCTGCTGAGAGAATGAAGGAATAAATTGGATAGTTCCATCTGATCCATGTTTGGAGCAGTTGTTGAAGAATAAAGAATTGTACGCCACCTCTGGATGAAATGGGCGACAGATTCGTTGTGTTCTTGTTTGATGTGCAAGAATTCCCTGATTCTTGTTCTCAACAGTTTGTACTTGGGTAAATCAAGAAGGGGTCTTGGAAGCATGATGCTTCATATGGTGAAGTCTAAAGGCTCTTTCATATATTATGAATAAGTCCCTATCGCATAGGTTTCGACCATTGATGGCGGTTGCTGAGGGAGTGATGGTGGGATGGTTTGTTGATATGGCACAGCGTATGCATTGGCAGGGGCATAGGGAAGTCCCTGCGTTTGAGCAAAAAGGCCGGGAGAGGAGAACATATCTCCTTGTGGTGATTTGGAGTACATGTTTAAGTATGACGGGATATTATCTAGTAATGGGTTGTTTGATACTAGACCAGGAGAAATAGTGTTAGAGATGGCAGGCCTTGTTGGCGTTTGTTGTGGATACTGAGGAGGCATGCCTAACGTGCCTACTCCTGTGAGGAGATCTACTTGGCCAGGGTGGTATGGAGGATTGGAACTTCCTGCTTGCATGAACTAAGGATTTTGACTTGCTTGAGCAAGTTCCAACCCTCTCACTTTTTCTATTAACGTTGAAATGACTTCATTTGGTGAAGTCACGGTGCTTTGCCTTAACGGCGTTTGTTGTATACCCTGGTGTTGTATAGGCATATGATATCCTGCTATGAATTGGCTGCTATCCTGCCAAGTTTCTCCAAGAGTATTTCCTATATGTAGTGGCATAGAGGTATTTTCTTGAAAAGAGACCTCGGGTTGTATTTGTAAACCTCCTATAGATGGGTACATACCCCGGGAGTGTTGTTCACTTCTAGGATAATGTATTAACTGTTCATCATCTAAGACCAGGTATGGGTCTGATTGCCTACTAATTTGTGGTCTAAGTAGCATCTGAGGAGATGAACCAAATTCTCTGGTAAAAATCATATTGTTTGAGCCTGAAGGCTCTGTTTGTTGCGTTCGAGGGTGTTGATCTAACTCCTCAGTTTGAAAAGATGAATTATATCTGATTCTTGGGGTTTGTGTTGACAACTAATTAGTTGAATAGTTGTCACCCCATACTGAGAGTGAGGGTGATGATTGTCTATTCTGTTGGGTGTAGTATGCCTTGAGACCTAAGAGGGGTCTGCCGTATACATCGAATCTCGACATATTCGGGGGGTATATGAATACCCACAAAATAATGGGAAGGAGCGAAGGTGATTTGTGAAAGGCTAAAGAGGCGAAGAACATGAAAAAGCAAACTAAACTTGGAAGAACACGTGATACTATGACTCCGAACGAGAAAGTAGGAAGTTTACGTCAACTTCACTAATTTTGTTTGTTTCACGTCGGGTTCACCAATTTTGTACGCTGGAAAAGCGACAAGCGAGCGTGGGAATCTACAGGTAACTCTTCCATGTACCCGACCTCCCGAGGTCGTGCCGAGACAGCCAGTGGGGATGGAATATGCGTGGGATGAAGACAAACTAGTTAGGCAATCAAATGTCTTCGATACGCACTAATGGAATTTGTGAATCTAAGGCAAAGAAGGCCCTTCTAACTTGGACTGGTGTGATAGATCGATCGGCAAGGATGACTGCTTGAAGGCTCGAATCAATATAGAGCTCTGGCGTGATTCTATCTATGGGTTGTGGAATATGTGGGAAATGACCTGGGATAGTTTCGTGTATGTCTCAAGATAAGGTCATATGGTGGATGGTGAATACAATTGACTCTACGGATGATTTTTCTGGCCTAGTCAAGAATTCTCTAACTTCATTAGGTGTTATATTTAGTAAGGACAATTGTTCGATGATGATGGGTGGAAGTGGAGTAGACCTGAATACTAACGTGCACAGGCCAATGTCTATATCTGATTGATTTATGGATTCGTTAGGCTATGGGACTTTTGGATCACAACCGTAGACTCTTGGTTGTTGCGGTCCTGTTATGGTCATATACAAAATCAAGTCCTAATTCCTAGTATCCAGTAATCATATGCTTTCTCAGCTTCTATGTTTAGGACCAATAACTGCGTGATCTTCTCAGAATATCTCATAGGTGTTCGTGCAACCTAGATCCTTAAACTAGTATCTATGTCTATGAGAATGTCTCCTGCACTTGGCTGTGGGACCAAAGGATCACAACCAAAGGTTTTTTCTCTTTCGAACCCTTCTACAGTCATGTGAATGTTTTACCTAGGGCAATCTGTAGTTTGGTTGATTTGACCAAAACGTGTGTGCTTGGTCATCTTTTATATTTAACCCTCTCAACTGAGAACTGATTAGTTGTAAATCTGTTGTTTGGAAGACTTGTATTCTAAGGTTCTAGTCTATGTCAATTATTGCTATGACGAGGTTGGGTTGAGGCACGATTGGCTCAAATACGTATTCCTTGGGCTCCCAGGGTCCCGTGATTGTCATACAAAACAAAATGTAAATCTAACTGCAACAAAGCAAATTTTTACTATCTAAAACATATATAACTTCTATTTTTGTATTTAACTTTCTAAGAATTTAAGAAAAGCAACTATTTAAACGTATCTAGAAATAACAACTTAAATAACAATTTAAAACAAACAAAATAACTGAGTGTAGTTATTTTTCGGTGTAATTTGTAGATCTATTCTAAATAATAAAATAGCTTGCTTAATCTATTTGTAAGATTCTCGATCCTACCCTAGAAATGAGGAGTGAATCATAGTTTCTCAGAAACTATCAATCCCCATAGCTTCCCTGGCAATATCGAGAATAGAATTTACTGAAATGAAACAATTAACTACCTTATTTGATATGATTCTAACTAGAACTTTGAAAGTTAAAACCTGGATTCCGCAAAATAGTGGTGAATCCGATGGTGTGTGTGATCTTGTCCCCTCAGTGTGATCTCCTTGTTCTTTCGTGTTCATGTGGATCTAGAAAAGCGTGTAATGCTAACATCACCAGAAGTATATTTTGGGACAAAGGCAGCTTATAATGAAGACCGAATAAAACGTGAGTAGGAGAGGGATAGCGCAAGAGTACCGAGCTTGGCTTATGCAATTCCTAGCGGGATTCACTGCGAGTCATGCAACATAAAGCGTCCAGAACCTGAAACTATCCTGTTTGAAGGGAAAAACCTATAACTTTAATGGCTTCCTAAGCTATTCTACTCCAATGGATTGGATAAAACAACAACACCATTTGCACAAGCTGGATATGTGGCTTACCAATAGTTGAACAATGCTAACTAGACATATAATGAACTAAACCAAGCACTCTAAGCAAAATGAAAGCTAAGTATATTGCAAAGAGAAATTCAAAGAGAAACTTCAGGGCCATTTACTTAAGCACAAGCCATCTATTTATAGTTTTTCATTCACCCAAAGATAAAAACCAAACTGAACTCTAAAACTATAAACAATGGCCAAACACTATTCTAGGGGACCAAAACATAAATGCAAGCCTAATTCGGTAAGGAAAAGCTGGTGAAACGTTGATCTTTTACGTGAGTCACATCAAAACGCTTTCTGGAAAATGCGTAAAGGACCGCCGCTCTGAGCAGGGTGGCTGTTACAGGACTGCCGCCTTGATTAGGGTGGCGGTCACAAGATCACCGCCCAAGCAGGCGGTGGTTTCGTCACTGAAGAGAAAAAGGCCAAGAAGAGAGGAAAAAGGAAAAACAAAGGACGTGGGGGCTAAGCAGGGCATGCGGGATGTTAATGCACACTCGGAGAGCTTTTCCAGATCCCGAACACCTTGCGAGGAGACCTGTATTATCATTGGGGCACTTGTTACACTGTTCCGACAGTACAGTACCTTACAATTTTGGGTACGTACAGTTAACATTTGGTCAGAAGAATAACCCAAGGAAACTATCATTAGAGAGTATTGGTTGGAGAAGGAGGTCTCAAAGATCATTGATCGATTACACAAGTTCCAAGATTTGTTCCCACATGGGTACCATTAACTTAAAGGTTTCCACCATTCCTTATGGGAAATGAGCATAAAACTGAAGGAAGGTGTCCACCTAATCCAGAAGAGGCCATATTATATGAATCCTAATTTGTGCATATGGGTCAAGGAGGAGATATAAAAAATGATAGTGGCAAGTATTATTGAGTTTGTTGAAGATTCAAAATGGATAAGACCAATGGTCATCAACATCAAGAAATATGGGAGGATAAGGATTTACATTGATTATAGGTATCTGAATGCAGTATGTGTCATTGATCCCTTCAAAACACCATTTACTAAAGAAATCTTAGGAATGGTTGGGTGTGAAGTCTACTCTTTCATGGATGGGTTCTTAGGGTACTCTACGTGCCAAAAATTGTAGGGTACTGTACCACTGGAATGATGTTACACATGCTCCAATGATGATATAGTTCACCTCACAAGGTGTTTTGGGATCCAGAGAAGCTCACAAAGTATATGTTAACATCCCAAATGCTTTATCCAAGTTCCTTATGCTTTTTTATCCCTCGCCCCCCTTTTAAAATGTGTTTTGACCTTCAGTAATGAAACTATCGCCCTACTAAGGCAGCGGTCCTGTAACTGCCACCCTGCTCAGGGCGGCAGTCCTTGACGCATTTTCTAGCACATTCCTTTAATTGTGACTTGCGTAATTTTTCAACATTTACCATCTTCTCTCAATCACCTTAGCTCATATTAATGTTTTATGTTCCCTGAAATAGTGTTTCTTCATTATTTAATGGTAAAAGAGTTCTAATAGGAATCACCTTTGGGTGAATGTGAAATCTATAAATAGCCAACTTGTTTTCAAGAAAATGGCCCCTCAACTTCTCATTTCCATTGTTTATTCTTTCAATTTCTTACTTCGAACTCATTTTTTTTCATGTTTACATCCATGCTAGTTTTCCTTTGCTGTTAGAAGCCATTTGATTTTCTTGCTTCAGTCTTGTTCACTGTTGTTCATACAAATTAGCTTAGAGCAGAGTAGTATCATTTGTAGATTGAATCCATTAGAGTTGCAGGTTGTGTTCTTCACAGAAGGTAGATTCTAGAATCTCTCGGTACACTTGTGTTGTATTCCCACACTAAATCCCACTAGGAATTACATACGCCAAGCTTTGTCACTTGTGTTTTCCCTCTCCTACTCGCATTATATTTGGTCTATATCCAAATATGCCACTGTTCAAATACCTTCTTCTATTGATGCTAGCATATACATGCTCTTCTGGATTCATGTGAACATGAAGGACTAAGAAGATCATTCGGAGGGGACAAAATCATACACTACTGGATTCTCCACTATTCTACAAATTCTAGGTTTTATCTGTCAAAGTTCTAGTTAAAACATATCAAATATAGTGAATTATTTCATTTCAATTAAATTTCACTTTTGATATTGCCGGGGAAGCTGTGGGGATTGATAGTTTCTCAAAAATTATGATTCATTCCTCACTTCTGAGGTAGGATCGAGAGTCTTTTAATTAAGTTAATCATCTTTTTAGTTATTTAAGATAAACTCACAACTGCACAGGCAAGTAGCTACACCACGCTACCTTGCTTGTTTTAATTTTGTTATTAGATTAGTTGTCATTTTTTGGATATATTCGATTAGTTGATATTTTAATTCTATTAAAAATTCTATCAAAAATACAAAAAAAAGAGGAATATATATATATATATATATATATATGTTGTAGATATATCTTGCATAATTAGTTTATTTCATTTCAGTTAGGTTTATATTGATCTTGTATGATAATCACGGGACCTAGGGAGCCTAGGGAATACATTTTGGGCCAATCGTGCCTCAACCAAATCTTGTTGTAGCATTAACTGACATAGACCAAAATCTCAGAATTCAGGTCTTCCGAACAACAATAGACCTATAAGAAATCAGCACACAGCTAAGAGGATTAAACATAGAAGATGACAAAGCACATACATTCTGGTCAAATCAGCCAAATTATAGACTGCCTTGATAGATATCTGTATGACTGTAGAAGGACCTGAAAGAGAGGAAACATTTAGTTGTGATCCACTAGTCCCACAGCCAGACACAGGATACCTCCTCATTGATATAGACACTAGCTTACGTATCCAAGTTGCTAGAACACTTGTTAGGTACTCCGAGAAAATTGTGTAACTTCTAGTTCTAAACATAGAGGCCGAAAATGCATACGATTACTGGATACTCAGAATCAGGGATTGACTCTTCATATGACCATAGGAGATCCACAGCAACGACAAACTTATAGTTGTGATCCACAGGTCCCACAACCCAACAGGCCTAAAAATTAATCAAGTATTGACACCAGCTTGTGAACGCTAGTCTTTATGTCCTCTCCACTTCCACCAAACATTATCACACAACTATCATTATTAAACGTAGCAGCTAATCAAGCTAAAGATTTATGGACTAGACCAGAGAATCATTCATAAAGCACGAAAAGATCCATTACACATTTAGCCATTCCATTTTCATGACCTTATCAGGAGATATATACGAAGCATCCATAGGTCATCTTCCACGTATCCCATAACCCATAGATCAGATCACGACAGAGCTCGATATTGATTGGAGCCTTCCAACAGCTATCCTCACCGAATGATCTATCACACCGATTCAGGTTAGGAGGGTCTTCTTTGCCTTAGATTCACAGATCCCATTATTGCGTGTTGAAGACATAAGATTACCTAACTAGTTTATCTGCATCCCACGTATATTCCATCCCCACCAGCTATCTCAGCATGAACTTGAGAGGTCGGGTGCGAGGAAGAGTTACTTGTAGATTCCCATTCTTACTGGTCACTTTTCCATCATACAAAATTAGTGAACCCAATGTGAAACAAACACGCAACCTTCTGATTCAGAGTCATATTTCTACTTGTTCTTCTAATTAATACACTTTTCATCTTTTCCACCTCTTTAGCCTTCACATCATCTTCACCAAAAAAATTGGTGAACCTGACATGAAGGGAACAATTGCTTCACTTTCACATTCTTCTTTTTAGTTTGATCCACCTTCGCTTCTTCCCATTATTCTACAGGATATTTATATACCCCTCCAAAATATGTTAGGATACGATGCATATGGCAGACCTCTCCTAGGTCTTGAAGCATACTCTGATCAAATGGATAGATAACCATCACCCTCACTCTCAGCCTCCGGTGACAACTATTCAACTGACCAATTTTCAACACAAACTCTGCCTCAAAGGACTAGATATAGTTCTTCTTTCCAAATAGAGGAGTTAGATCAGCTCACTCAAATGCAACAACCAGAGCCTTCAGGCTCAAACAACATGACACTCACTGGAGAATCTGGTTCATCTCCTCATGTGTTGCTTAGACCGAAAATTAGTAGACAGTCAGATCCATATCTATTTTTAGATGACGAATACTTAGCACATTATGCTAGGAGTGAACAATGCTCTCAAAACATGTACCCACCTATAGGAGGTTTGCAAACACAAACTGAGGTCTCGTTCCACAAAAACACCCCCATTCCTCCACCTATAGGAAATGCCCTCAGTGAAACTTGGCAAGGAACCGATTAATTCATAGCAGGGTACCACATGCCTATACAACCTCCAGATATACAACAACCACCACTAAGGTAAAATATCGTGTCTTCACCAAACGAGGTCATCTCAGTCTTAGTTGAAAATGTTAGAGGGTTGGAACTTGCTCAAGAAAACCAAAATTCATAGTACATGCAAGTAGGAACTTCCAATCCTCCACATCATCCCAGCCAAGTACACCTACTTCACAGGAATAGGCATGTTGGGCATGACTCCTTAGTATTTACAACAAATGCCAACTAGAACTACATTTTCTAACACCTGCTCTAGTTGAGAATATAATACCTCCCGACTTAGTACAAAACAACCCATTCTTGAGAAATGCTCCTCCATACTTAAACATGTATTCCAAATCACCACAGGGAGATATGTTCTCTTCTCCTGGCATGTTCACTCAACCACAGAGGATTTCCTTATGCCCCTACAAATACATATGCTACGCCATATCAACAACCCATTCCACCTCCACCCCCCTCAGCAAACACCATCAATGGTTGAAACCTATGCTACACGATAGGGACTTATTCAGAATATTTGAAAGAACCTTTAGACTTCACTATATGAAGCGTTATGCTTCCAAGACCTCTCCCCAATCTACCCAAGTACAAAGGAGAGGGAGACCCAAATGCACATAGTAAGGCCTATGCCACAGCCATTCAAGAATTTCTCCCCTTGGGATGGAGTTGTTACTAAAATATTCCCCAAAACTTTAGAGGGCATCGCCCTTGATTGGTATTACAGAATACCTGAAGCCTCAATACATTCATTTAAACAACTTGTTTCAGAGTTCATCAAGGCTTTCGACATGAACAAATTGTTGAGAACAGGAATCAGGGAATTCTTGCATATTAAACAAGAACACAATGAATCTGTTGCTCATTTCATCCAAAGATGGTGTATGATCCTCTATTCTTTAGCAAGTGCTCCAAATGTGGATCAGATGGAACTATGTAATTTTTCCTTCATTCTCTCAGTAGAGAGATAAAGGAAGATGTCCAGAAGTTCCCACTAAAAACTTATGATGAAGTGCTCGAGAGAACTCTTCGAATAGATCAAGCTGCAATAGATAGCGGTCGCAAGACATATGGAATAAATGGGAGGTTAATCATCCCAAACCAAAAAACTACGACCTATCCTACTACCATAAACACCAATCAATGACCTAAAATCCTTAACAAAAACTGCAGAGTGACAACAAATGGAGTGAATGACCAAGCTAAAAGAGCAAATGTTGTAAATGTTCCACCACCAATTAATAATCAATGAAACAATAATTTTACCCCAACAATCAACGCGGTGGATTTTAATCATCCCCAATGATGACAACAACTATGACAGATCCAGACACAGGGTCCAAGTCAAAACTCAACTGGATATCAAAACCAAAACCAAAGGCAACAAACGTAAAACTTTAATCCTAATAGTCAACAATTTAATCAGAGTTTTGGACCACAACATGTGCCAAACCAACAACCTAGGAGTTATAATCCCAACTCGTATTGTGGTTTCCACAAGATTCAAGGCCCTGACACTAGGACTTTACGTGATTACAGTAAGTTCATGTAACGTTCGCTAGAAGAACAAAGACAACTCTTCATAGATATGTTCTTAACAGATTTTGTGACACCTATGCCAAATACTTTCACAGGGGTAGTTTCCCCTCAAAACGCACCTCTTAAGATCTCCAATGATCCGCTTTCAAATCAAAATAACAATAATAAATTAAATCCAAATGTGATGAACAAAAGTGTAATGACAGGAAATAATGATCATGAAGCCTCAACTTCAGCAATCCACCTATCGTACTGCAATTAGGAAATCATCCACGAACCAAGATAGTTGCTCTAGTGGAGTTAGATGTTGAGCTGCACGTAGAATCCATAACAAGAGCACGAGAATATTATTCTCAACCAAATCTAATATATCCACTAGAAGCATATAACATTTAACAAATGTTGGTAAAACCCATAGGTTCTTATGATTTAATTAATGACTTAACAAAGACCTTCTCTCACATCTCCTTTTTGGACTTATTGAAAAACTCTCCTACCCATAGGGTTGCTCTTTTAGAAGCACTAGGTCTATGTCATTTAATTAACATCACTCCACATCCAGAAACATAAGTAAACCATATAGACTTTGATATCCACCCACCAGGGCAGCCAGATAGGGATACCGAGTTTATATTTGACATAAACAAAATGCCAACAGATGCTGAAATTGCACGTAGATGTGATCCGATCTTGCATTTATAGGTGTGGGTTTACAATAACTTCGTTAAAATCATAATGGTTAATGATGGGGCAGCAGTTAACATTTTCCCCTTCTCTTTCCTTCAAAAGCTAGGATATGGAGAAACAAACTGTTCCACAACAAGAAATACGCTAAGAGGTTATGATAGCCTTAAAGCTACTTCAATTGGGACTATAATATTACCAGTCACTTTAGGACCCAAGACAATCCTCACCGATTTTTATATCATAGATCAAGAAACCAACTATAATATGATCCTCGGTTGACCATGGATACATTGCATGAAAGCAATCCCTTCTACGTTATTCCAGGAAATAAGATTCTTATACCTAGGAAAGATATTCATAGAAAAAGGTGACCCAAAACCATTCGACATACACCTAGCAGACATGAAGAAAAGACTAGGTGTTCACTTTGAGTTTGAACTCCTGAAAAACCAACTTAACTAACCAATCGACTCAAAACCAGAAGAAAAATTAATACCTACAACAGAACTAGAAATTACAAACCTAGTCAAGGGCATCCCAGCCCTCAAAGACGAAGCTAACGTTGTAAAAATAATATCATTAGGAACTACTACAAAAAATTTCAAATTACTTAAACAAGATCTACCAATTTTCCTACCATTTGATTCCAAAGGTATGGGATGTACCCTAGGAGTTGGTTCTCTTCTAGTAGAGGAAATTTGCATGGTAGAAGTAACCAAAACAGAAGAAACAGACACAGAATTTCCAAACATCCATTTTTCCTAGTAAATATTGAACTCTCCATTTCAATGGAGCTAGATGTCGCTATGGAGGCAGGGCAAGTGTGGTCTTTACTTCCCCTAAGGGAAAGATCCTACATTTTGCTTTTAAGTTAAACTTTGAATGTACAAATAATGACCCTGAGTATGAAGCCCTCCTCATTGGCCTCATCATATCCAAAAGGATCGTTGTTAATAACATCAGAGTGTTAGGAGACTTGTAATTAGTTGCAAACCAAGTCTCTGAAGTATATGAGACTAGAGCTAAGCACTTACAACTCTATAAAACAGTGGTATTAGATCTAAGCAAAGGATTCAACTTCATATCCATTGAGGCAATCCCACAAAAATAGAAAATTCTCACAGATTCAATAGAAACCTCATCTTCGTGTTTTACCCCAAGTAATGAGTTGGAAGATACAACTTTCAAGGTATCACTTCGTATTGAACCATTGGTGAAGAAAATATCAACGAACCCTCTTCTAACACATACAGCTAAGAATGAGTCTCCTATCTTACATCATGTTAACAGTGATAAAGTCACTCTAGAATATCTAAACACCTATGCAGAGTTACACCTTACTCACCATATAGTTGATCTTTCCCTAATACCACACTCCTCTTCCTACTTTGGAAATCCCATGGTAGAGTCTCCTCCACAGAAGGATCTCGGCATCTACAAGATAGAAAACAAAGAAATCTTGGAACTACCTCCAGCCCCACCTGAATTTAAAGAAGGTAACGCTTCTTTGATAGAAGAAACCATTGACATAAACATTGGAATGGAGGAAGAACCAATAATTTTGAAGTTGGGATCCAAGTTATCATATGAGGGCTTAAAAATTGTGATTCCTACTAGTAGGTGCTTAACTTCAGCCCCCTTTAATTTTATTTGTGTGGTGAAGGCAACAAAAATTTATTTTGTTTTAGTGGTAACTAAAATAAATAAAAGAGCAAAATATTAAAAAGCTTGTATCTTTAGATTGGTAACTTGGTTTTGAGTGCCATTTTTTACAAAAGTGCTTGTTTTTTGTGATCTTTCCATTAGAGTTATTTATTTTGAGATTTACACTATTATTATAAGGTGCCAACTATGGAGGAGTGTTGTAATCAATTATGGACACAATTTTGGCTGAGCCGGAAGTCCTAAAATTTTGGGAGTTGCAGTTTGTACCTATCATGGATTCTTATAATGATATGATTTTCTTTGAAGTATGTGGACTTCAAGAGGATATTGTAAAATTTGTGGAATAAAATACATCGCTCAAGAAGTGAAATTATCTTCTACAATCACTCATTCATGATAAGTATACAATAATACACTCCCTACAAAACAAACTTGCTAGCCTACAACATCACCATGATATTGTGGACAGTCATATCCATGCTCCTAGTCCACTTGCAGCTATTTCTCTTGTACCCACTGACATTAATCTGTCAGTATTTGAGCCTTAACCTACTTTTGATACTCATACACCTATGAAGCTTGTTACTGCATGCTCTTCCACATCTGTTCCTATTACAGTACCACATGTTGTGTATCCTACTTCTGCTCAGCTGCATGGCTTTTTTAAGAAGCATAGCACTGCATTCAGTTCTCACATGCTCTGTTCTATGGGTCTCACTAGAGGAGTCATTGGCAGACATTCACAGGGTATTTTTTCTTCTATTACACATGTTAATTGGAATTCTCATCATGACATTGGTTTTTGTGTAGATACTTCATTGGGATCACACATTGACAGAGCTCCTTTTTTTGGTTTGCTCGACTCTTTCTAAGGATCATGAGCAACACATGAGTTTTGCACCTTCCCTCAGGATTGAGAAACCTAATATTTCAGCTGTCAGACATGATCAACTTGACACACATTCAGATGTTCTTTTACATGCACCCATTGTGCATTTTACACCAAGTCATATGTAGGCATCTTCTTCATCCATTCGTGTTAATTTGGGGTGGATATCTGATCACTCATGGAGGCAACATAGGAATTCATTGAGAGGACTCTTTAGGTGTGGCTCCTCCACCCTTCGTCCTCTTTCTCCACTTTCTATACCTTCTGCATTGTGATGCTTCTTGTTTTGAGCATTTTTATTTAGCAGGTGTAGTGTATCTCTCTTGTTTGTTGAGAGATTTTGTATCTGTATTTTTGGCACTTTTGGCATGTTGACAGTCTCTCTTGTGGGGTAGCTATTCTGGTGGAGCCCAGTGTTAGTTTTTCAGTTTTCGAGTAGTTGTTTTGACAACTCATACAGATTTGTAGCGCCACTCCACCCATTCATAAGTATGAGAGGGTGTGGTGTTGATCTTGCTTCTTCAGGTTTTGTGTCCTTACCTTGTAACCTTGGCTTTTCTTAGATCGTGACACTCTAGATTTTATGTCCTTGCCTTGTTGCTTTGGTTATTATTCTTGGATCGTGGCACACCTATTTGTAGCACTTGATCGAATTATGTTTGGTGTTTTTTTTACACTTTTGACATCACTCTGTTGACAATCTCCTTGTATGGAGCTATTTTGGTGGAGCCCAGTGTCAGTTGTTTTTGAGTTTTGTGATCAAGCAGTGGATTCAGACCATAGTACACACCAAAATTCTTCAACATTTTAAGATTTTTTTGAGCCAAGTTTCTTGGGATGCCTTGGAATGGCTCTTTACTCTCTTTACTTTGTTGTTACTAGTTTTAGGTACCTTACGGTGTCCCTTTTTTCCCAGTTATTGTACATGAGTACCTCATCAAGCCTAGTTGCCGAGACTCATACTGTGGACATGCCACATCTATTTTGGCCCCTAGCTTCACTTAAGGGGGGGTGTTAGAGTAGGTATTTACCTTATCTCATGTTCACCTAGGTACATAATTTACCTTTATTATATTTATCCTCACCCATTTATGTGTGTGTATATTTCTTTTATCTTATTTAGATATTAGGAGAGATTATCTAGTTGTTAGGTATAGTTCTTTCCTTGATCTATGTTATTGACTATATCCTTGATGTCTAGTTCTCTCCTAAATCTATGGTCTTGACTAGTTATTTAATAACTAGTTATTTCCTTGATTTATGGCTTGATCTATGACCTTGACTAGTTCTTAGATTATTATTTCTTGACTATTTAAGCCAGGCCAATTCTCAATGTATTGCATTGAGTTCCATAATAATATATGATATTTCTTCTCATTTGTTTGAAAATTTTTACGTAAAATTATTCTAGTGAATTAATTTCATTTTATTTATAGTGGTGTTTAATTAGCATCTATGTTCTTAGCTTGGTACGATCTAGTTATCGTTCCTTTCAGTTGCGATACATAATCTCGTCACTAAACCAAATGTGAAGATAATTAAAAAGAAGTCAAGACCAATTAAGCCAAAAGTGGCTCTCATGGTAAAAGAGGAAGTAGTAACACTTCTCCAAGTAGGATTCATCAAGCCCATTGACTATTCACAATGGGTGTCTAATATCGTTCCCATCCTAAAAAAGAATGGAAAGATACGCATTTGTATAGATTTTCGAGATATTAACAAAGTTTGTCCCAAGGATGATTTCTCATTACCATCCATTGATGTTATCGTTGATGTAATAGCTAGATTTGAATTTCTATCCCTCATGGATGGGTTATCAGGGTACAATCAAATTAAAATATCTGAATAAGATCAAGCCAAAACCACATTTATAACTCCCTGGGGAACTTATTGTTATGATGTCATGCCATTTGGTCTTAAGAATGCCGATGCTATGTATCAGCGGGTAAAGACCTATATATTCCATGATCTTATCCATAAAATTGTGGAATCATATGTGGATGACTTGTTGGCCAAGGCCAAGAAACACTGTGATCATTCAGAAGTGCTCCATATCATCCTCTCACGACTAATTGAGTATGGTGTCACATTAAACCCAGAGAAGTGCGTATTCGATGTAACAGGAGGAAAAATTCTAGGATACATTATATCTTCATGAGGGATTGATGTTGATCTAGCCAAAATACGAGTTGTTCTCGAAATGATCCCACCTTCGGATGAGTCTAGAATCAGGTCATTTTTTAGGAAACTCGGTGCAATTCAAAGGTTCATCCTAGATTTAAGCTTTATCATTCATCTAATCAACAATCTACTTAAGAAATATTATAGCATCAATTGGACTAAAGATTGCAATGAGGCCTTCGAAGTAGTTAAGCAGTTCTTGTTGTCAGCACCCATGCTAATGCCTCCCAAGCTAGACCTCCCTTTGATCCCATACTCACGAGCCACTCATGTCTCGCTGGCCTGTATGCTAGCTCAAGAATACGATGAAAAATGGGAACGCACGATATATTTCATTAGCCAAACATTACTTGATTATGAAACATGTTACACATAAGCAGAGAGAGAATGCCTTGCCATAATTTTTGTAAAATATGTTTAAGACATTACATGTTAAATCAAGAAACAAGGGTCATCGTAAAAATGAACCATTTACAAATATTCCTCATGCAAGGGTCCTTGTCTAAAAAGGCTGGACATTTCATAACCTTAATGGGTGAATTTGAGTTAACATTCGTAAACCAAAAATCTGTTAAAGGACAAATCATTACAGACTGGTTAGTTGACAATCCATTAGATGGAGGTGATATGGTAGACCTCAACTTTCTCGATGAGTGCATACATTACATTGAAACTAGACCTCCCATTTCTACATGTCCCTGGTATACTGATATCATCAACTTTATTATGGACCATACATACTCAGAAAGTGCCATGACACAACAAAGAAGATGGTTACACATTATCACCGCTAAATATGTTGTTTTTGACCAAGTAATCTATTGTAGATCCTTCGACGATATGTTTCTAATATGTGTCGACATAGAAGAATCCAAAAGGATTCTTCATGAATCCCACAGTGGGATATGTGGGAGCCACTTTAGTGGTCATGCAACCACTCGTAAAATACATCAGATGGGCTATTTTTGGCCCTCTGTTGAACATGGTACAGTGAAATTTGTACATAAGTGCCACAAATACCAAGAATTCTCCCACGAGATTCACATGCCAGCACAATCCTTGTAACCAATAGTGGCTTCGTGGCCCTTCTCCACGTGGGGTATAGACTTAATAGGGAAATTCTCTCCCTCATCAACCAATGGCCATAATTTTATAATCACAACCACATAATATTTTACCAAATGGGTGGAGGCCATGCCTCTCACCACCGTACTAGGTTCGATGATTGTCAAATTCATTTTGAACCAAATTATTTGTAGGTATGGTGTCCCACAAGTCATTGTCTCAGATAATGGCATGTACTTTAAGAACGATGAGGTTTGTGAGCTATGTAGCAAGTTCAAGATAAACCATCACACAGCCTCTCTTTACTACCCTCAAGCCAATGGGTAGGCTGAAGTAATTAAAAAAATGTTGAAAGCTATTCTCCTCAAAATAGTCAAGGAGAACAAGCGAGATTGGAATTTAAAACTATAAATGGCCTTGTAGGCCCATCAAAGCTCAATAAGAACACCAAAAGGAGCAACTCCTTTCTCACTAGTATTTGGGGCAGAAGTAGTTCTCCCACTTGAGGTTGAAATATCCATTCTCTGCATCTCACTACAACAGATTCTGGATGAAGAAGATTATAGGGAGGCACACCTCTCCAAACTAGAAAGCCTAGATGAGGTAAGGTTAAACACCGAACAACGACATAGAGCCTATGCTGACCAGATGTGCCAGAAATATAACAAAAAGGTCTATGAGTGAGAAATATATGAAGGAGATCTTGTTCTAAGACTAGACAACCAGATCGATAAGAAACCCAACGAAGGAAGAAAGTTCTGGCCCAAATGGTTGGGCCCATATCGAGTCATGAAATACTACGGGAATGGTGCATATCTCTTATGCACACTAGAGGGTGAGGAATTCAATGAATCGATCAATTCCTTACATCTTAAATGGTTTTACGTGTGAAGCATCATCACTATTTGTATAATTATATATTCATTACATATTCATTTAGTTAGGTTCATTATTTTCACTCATTTCATAAAATTTGATGATCAAGGGACTTATTCTTAAGAAATTCATTACAAAATTTTGATAGTATTGGCAAGAGCATTCAAATCATACTTCTTCATTTTCATAACATCATCAACTATTTCAAAATCATTTAATCAATTAAAGCCAGATATGAAAAAGTCTTAACGGTAGCCATACCAAGGCCTGCATGCTTGTTCTCACTTTTGGTTTCTTCCTAGGATAGGTGTCTTGCCTATGGTCTGTTCTAGAAGCTTCATGGTGTCACATATATCCCATGTATATATCTCTTTGGAAATGAGAACATTCTGACATTTTACTCAAGTAAGTAAGTCAAGTCCAAATCAAATAGAAAATTTTACTTTTACACATTTCCTTGCCCTACCAACCTTCAGTGTTGAGCTTGTGTCTCTTACTAGTGACGTAGGGTTGGGAAATGATGGGAATGGCTTTACTCTCATGTGCCTTGTCCATGGTGATAATCCCATGCTTCATACTAGTAGCATGGGGCAAGGTGTAGGGGGTCCTCTTAATAGTAAACATTGAATGTCATAAGAAAATAGTTCAAACAAACCTTTAAAATCTTGAGTCAAAAACAAATGAATCAGATGTCCAAAATTCCAAGAGAGTTCAAAACCCTGAAAACCAAATTTTGTCAACCAAGTGGCCATCTACGGATCTAAGTCCGGATAAACTACAAAGCAAGTCGCATTCTAAACTATGGAGTCACTTGAGTAAGATAGGTTTGTAGCATCCTAATTTGGTGCCACCAACTCTTTATCTATCTCCCATCATTACCATTTCAACACACCTCATATCTTATGCCCTTTCTAGCTCTCAGTGGTGAGCCCTCGCATCTTACTAGTTGCGTGGAGTTAGGAGTGGGGCAAGTTCATATGCTCATCATACCAGCTCATCATCACATTTTTTCAAAACAATATGAAGTACAAGAAAATTTCTTATAGAAACTAAAGTTCAAGAGAACATGGTGTCTGTGCATCACCATCATGAAATACAAAAAAAAACAAAAAAATGTAATAAACATCTAGTATACATGTGAAAATGAATCACAAAACTCTAGGTACAAAGATATCTAGATCCAAAAAGAGATGTATATATATATATATATAGGTTTCATGTACAATACCATCATGCACTAGGCATGGTAAAAATGCTCAATGAGCCCAGAAAATACAAAATGGTCGTATAAACAACCTAAAAAGGTCACTAAAAAAAGAGCCAAGTGGCCTCTCAATCCCTATGGGATCCCTCAGAAGGCACATGATCATGTCTAGCACTCTAGCTATGCCAGCGCTCTGAGTACACTGAGGGCTCAAAATCCCAAACAATAGCTGTAGTCTCGCTACGAGAACAGCTCCTCCTCATCAGGCTCTCTACATTCCTACACCCAGCTACCTCGATATGGAGGGAAGTCATGATCTTGGCTACATGCCAAATAGGGGAAAAAACATTGGTATGCCTACCAGCTACTGAAGGTTCCCCTGCATCCATAGATAGCTCAACACGAGTCTTCTCCATGAGGAGAAACAAGGTGTCAATACATACCTGAAGAATCAAGTCTCACCACTCATCAACAGTCTTTGCAAGAAAAGGAGAAAACAAATTAGAAAATAATCAAAAGGTGAAACCAAGAATGAACAAAATGAGTGATATCGACTAAGGAAATTATAGCTAAAATAAATTTCAAAAGAAGAGTGATAACTCACTCAGATCTCTGGGCCTCCAAGAAGGATCTCTGGGATCCATGCCTGCCACGGATGCCACCACTGACTGGTGTCCCCCTCCTACGTCTAGGGAAACATGACATCCTACCATGGATTCATCCTCTCCTCCTAGGTCCTAAGAAAGCAACTCCTCTAATATTAGAGTCACCCTCTCTGTTCTCTGCTCTGCCCTCTCAACCTGTAGGATCTCTTGAGTGTCATACCACTCAGGATCACTATCCTCTCCCCCACCTAACTCATTGATCTCCATGTCCTTGGTCTCCTCCTCCATTTCTCCCTCTGTGAAATCCTCAGAATTGGAGTCTATAGCAATGGGTTCATCACTGCAATGGGCAAGACCAGTGGCAATCCAAAGTAAAGGTGCCTGAGAAGCATCGGATCTCTTTCGAGCACATACTACCCTCCTGACTGCAATAGGGATGTTAGGAGTAACAACAATCCAACCCCAGCCTCTAGGACCTCCCCTAGCCTTCCGAACTGATCTGAACACTTGAACCATTGGGGGAAGTATATCAATATAAGCAAGGCCAAACTGCTAAGGCACTTGATCGAATGGGTGTATCTCTACCTTCCCCGTCCTATCCACAAGCTACCTTGTAATAGAGCAGGAAACCAGGGTGCGTACCTCCTCACCCCACAACCATGTCATGGCCCGATAAGGTGTGGCCTCCATATCTGTAGTGGTCAATGAAGCCACCGGATGATGCGGTGCCCTAAGCACCATCATCTTTGTCCATCTAGCGACCTTGACGGCCCCAGGATCCTCCACCTCTATGCCTCTCCCTTAAGGGATAATGTGCTCATAGACCTAGCTCATAACTAATATTGGATGGCTCAATGACTGTCCCTGTAATCGAACCACCCTGTATAAGTCATGATAGGTGGTCCCAAGTATATTGGCTCCCCAAGAATAAATCTGACCATGTGCCTCAATCTGTGAGATGATGGGGGCCTAGAAGTAGAGTGAAGTATTCCCTCCCTTATCCTTGATAAATCTCAAAGAAAGGATGCCCATAATGGCCTAGCAGATCAGAGGAATGGGCAAGCCGGGAATAGAACAGACCTTCACCCCCTTCTTTGAACCAGTGGAGACAATTGTGTCTCCCATATAGGTGGCCCACTAAGTCACATAAGCTCTAGATACTGTTGTATCAAATGAAAGTCTCCTCCCAATAATCGGGACTCCCAAAATGTGGTAGACATCCTCTAGGGTGATGGTCCACTTACCCCTAACACTAGGAAATTGGAAATTGTTCCGATCTACATCCCAGTAAGAAAATAAGTCACACAGTATGTGACTGGTAGGTGCAACGTGGGAGACCATGCGATCCTCAATATACCTTCCCTCTAGAGAGTATCCTGCTCAGCCTAAGAGAGTGCATCTAACACTGCTGGAAGCCAATCACACTCCCTCTCTTGGCTCCATATAATGTACTCTTCCTTATTTTTCAAAACACCCAAAAACATGCAAAAAGAAGCAAGTTAGTGTCAAGATTGCATTGGAAAAATAATTAAAGCAAGTAGGAATACTAAAAATGTAAAAATAAACTCAAAATAATGTTGTTTTAACACTCTGTAGAGGACCGCCACCTTGAGCAGGGTGGTGGTTCTGTAACTGCCACCTTAAAAGATGTCGGTCTCGTAACCACCATCCTGCTCAGGGTGGTGGTCCTGTCCCGTGACTACAAATGGGTCGCATGCCCTAAAAATGCTTAAAAATGCAAAAATTTACCATTTTAGCTAAAATGAAAGCCTACCCATTAGGCGTTCCCCCTAAGAGACACATTTAAAACTAAAATTTCTATAAATAACCCCCCCACAACAAATATTTCATCATTTTAACATTTTGGGTGCAAAAACGTTAAATCAAGAGGAACTAACCTGGGATCTCGCGGGTCAAGGTTCTGCTCATGGAGGCATGATCACTATCTTGATACAAACATTTCGACTATAATCTCATTGAAAACCATCACCGTGGGTCCTAGAGCTCAAAAACTATCAAATCGAAAGACACAACTGAATAGGAAAATAAGCCCATTTTATATATATGGTGTTTTGACTCATTTTGAATGCCCCTTTTGCAGGTTTAGAGCACCGACGAAGGTAAGTTCTTATCCCCGCGGAAATGGTAAGTCCTCATTTCATACTAATTTAGTATTTATTTTTCGATTTATTTTATCTATCTACACTAGAGTCCTCTTTCCATTTTGCAGGTAGAGGGAATTTGGATGGTGTCACTTCGACACACGGGCATGTTAGGTATAATTTCTAGCTTCCCATTTTGGGACCGCCATACTTGGACCCACCATTTTACACCTCTTCATGGTTAAAACACTTCTCTGAGGGGGAAATATGTACGTAACCAAAATTGTAGGGTACTGTACCACTGAAATGATGTTACACATGCCCCAATGATGTTATAGGTCACCTCATAAGGTGTTTGGGATCCAGAGAAGCTCACGAATTATATGTTAACATCCCAAATGATTTATTCAAGTTCCTTGTGCTTTGTTTTATCTCTCTCCCCCCTTTTAAAATGTGCTTTGACCTTAAGTAACAAAATCGCTGCCCTGCCAAGGTGGTGGTCCTATAACCATCGTTCTACTCAGGGCAGCAGTCCATGCGTCTTCCAGCACATTCCTTTGATCACAACTTGCGTAATTTTTCAACATTTACCAACTTTTCTCAACCGCCTTAACTTGTATTAATGTTTTATGTTCCCTGGAATAATGTTTCTTCATTGTTTAATGGTAAAAGACTTCTAATAGGAATCACCTTTGGGTGAATGTGAAATCTATAAATAGCCAGCTTATTTTCAAGCAAATGGCCCCTCAACTTCTCATTTCCATTATTTAGTCTTTCAATTTCTTTCTTAGAACTCATTTTGTTTTCATGTTTGCATCCATGCTAGTTTTCCTTTGCTGTTAGAAGCCATTTGATCTTCTTGTTTCAGTCTTGTTCACTGTTGTTTATACAAATTAACTTAGAGCATAGTAGTGTCATTTGTAGATTGAATCCATTAGAGTTGCATGTTGTGTTCTTCATAGAAGGTAGATTCTAGAATGTCTCGGTACACTTGTGTTGTATTCCCGTAATAAATCCCACTAGGAATTGCATATGCCAAGCTCTGTCACTTCCGTTGTCCCTCTCCTACTCGCATTATATTCGGTCTATATCCAAAGCTGTCACTATTCAAATACCTTCTTCTGTTGATGCTAACATATACACACTCTTCTGGATTCATGTGAACATGAAGGAACGAGAAGATCATTCTGAGGGGACAAAATCATACACTACTAGATTTGCCACTGTTCTGTAAATTCCAGGTTTTATCTGTCAAAGTTCTAGTTAAAACATATCAAATAGAGTAGTGAATTATTTCATTTCAGTTAAATTTCAATTTCGATATTGTCAGGGAAGCTGTGGGGATTGATAGTTTCTCAAAAACTATGATTCATTCCTCACTTCTGAGGTAGGATCGAGAGTCTTTTAATTAAGTTAATTAGATTTTTAGTTATTTAAGATAAACTCACAACTGCACAGGCAAGTAGCTACACCACGCTACCTTTCTTGTTCTAATTTTGTTATTAGATTACTTTTCATTTTCTAGATATATTAGATTAGTTTCTCTTTTAATTCTATTAAAAATTCTATTAAAATACAAAAAAAAGAGAAATATATATATAGATATATCTTACATAATTAGTTTATTTCATTTCAGTTATGTTTATATTGATCTTGTATGACAATCACGGGACCTAGGGAGCCTAGGGAATACGTTTTGAGCCAATCGTGCCTCAACCAAATCTTGTTTTAGCATTAACTGACATAGACCAAAATATCAGAATTCAGGTCTTCTGAACAACAACAGACCTACAAGAAATCAACATACAACTAAGAGGATTAAACATAGAAGATGAAAAAGTGCATCCATTCTGGTCAAATTAGCCAAATTATAGATTACCTTGATAGATATTCATATGACCATAGGAGGTCCACAGCAACCATGAACTTATGGTTGTGATCCACAGGTCCCACAACCCAACGGGCCTACAAATCAATCAAGTATTAACACCAGCTTGCGAACGCTGGTGTTTAGGTCCTCTCCACTTCCACCAGACATTATCACAAAACTATCATTATTAAACGTAACAGCTAATCAAGCTAAAGATTTATGGACTAGACCAGAGAATCATCCATAAAGCACGAAAAGATCCATTACACATTTAGCCATTCCATTTTCATGACCTTGTTAGGAGATATATACGAAGCATCCATAGGTCATCTTCCATGTATCCCATAACCCACAGATCAAATCATCACAGAGCTCGATATTGATTGGAGCCTTCAAGCAACTATCCTCGTAGAACGATCTATCACACCGATTTAGGTTAGGAGGGCCTTCTTTTCCTTAGATTCACAGATCCCATTATTGTGTGTTGAAGACATAAAATTACCTAACTAGCTTATTTACATCCCACGTATATTCCATCCTTACTAGTTGTCTCGGCATGACCTCGAGAGGTCAAATGCAAGGAAGAGTTACTTGTAGATTCCCATGCTCGCTGGTCACTTTTCCATTGTACATGTACCACCAGGTGCAGAAAGACAATTTTTTACACTAAATGGGGAATTTTTTCCTAAACGGTCATGCCTTTTGGGTTGAAGAATGTTCCTACTATGTTTTCACGCATTCTAGTAAAAGCCTTTTAGGATTTCATCAATAAATTTATTCAGGTCTATTTGGATGATTGGACTATTTATGGTCTAGTCAAAGACCATTGTGATAACTTAAGAATAATGTTTGAGAGGTTTTGATAGTTAAGCATATCCCTCAACATGAAGAAGTGTGTCTTTACTACCCCATTTGGAACCTTAGTGGGACATATCATATGCAAGGAAGGATTACTAGTAGATCCCGCTAAGGTTACAGTCATTGTGGGTTTAGGGGAGCCTACTAGCCAAAGTGTGTCTAGAATTGACTCATGAGAGGATGCAAAAATCATTGAGGATATTATGCCAAACGTGTAACTATTTAGGTTATGGTACATGACCTCAAACTTAGAGGATATTGCGGTGTTTCTAAAAATGGGTGTGGCACTAGAATGGATGAAATCATTAGAGAGGAAGTAATTAGCCATACGCGCCACACCCTACATGTTGGTTATTGGTGATTTGTACAAGCTATGATGCAATGATGTGTTGTCCTGGTGTATGCTAGAACATGAGTGCCTAACTATTATGGAGGAGGAGCATGGAGGAAGTGCAGGTGGACACTATACAAGGGATGCCATTGTGCACAAGATATTGTAAGATGGGTTATGGTGGGGGACCCTATATCAAGATTATAAAGATTATTGCAAAGCATGTGACCTTTGTCAGTGCCTTGGAAAACTAGGGCAGAGGGATGAAATTCCTTTATGCCCTATTGCAAGTACATAGACATTTGAAAAGTGGGCCATTTATGTTTTAGTCCCCATTTCGCCAACCTCGCGTAGAAAGGGATCATGCTATGTAATCACTTGCATATATTATTTGACAATATGGGTAGAAACAGTGCCTACCAAGGATTATACAGTGGCTATAATAGCTAGGTTTCTATGGGAAAATATTCTTACAAGGTATGGATTTCTGTTGAGCTTAACTAGTGATAGGGGTACACATTTCCTTAATGAGTCCATTAAGATTCTATTAGCAGAGTTTATGGTGGCTCATCATAAGACTACCCCTTACCATCCACAAGAAAATGGGACTACTAAGGCATTTAATAAAATATTGAGTCATACCTTGACCAAAATTTGTGACATTGGTAGACAATATTGGGATGAAAAAGTATCAACAGTTCTATGGGCCTATAGGAAAACCTATAAGAGGTTGAATAAATCCACACCATTCTAATTGGTGTTTGGTACAGAGGATTTCCTACCCATTGGATTCATGTTACCTTCTATGCGTATAGTGCACAAGAGGATTTACCAACAAATAAGCACTGGAGGAAAGTATTGACAAATTCATGAAATCAGATGAGAGATGATCATTGGCCAAGTGGAGTAAAAATGACTGAAAAGGCTAAACAATAAGTATGGCATGATCACCACATCAAAAACAAACAATTTGAGGTTGGGTAGATGGTACTTTTCTATGATTCCAATTTTCTGTGCCATCACAGAAATTTGAAATTCCATTGGTTGGGGCCCTATATCATCTCGTACATCCTTGATTTAGGTGCGTGCAAGTTGAGAGCAGTAGATGGGATTAGATTACTAGGAAATTTCAATGGCAGTAGGATAAATCCCTACTATAAATAGGTATTCTTGTTGTTTGTAATAAGTCAGTAGTGCCAGTTAGTTTAAAACTTCCCTTAATGTAATTTCCTTTCTTGTGTTTCCTTTTTTTGTCATTTGTTATGTTTTTTGTTATTCTCCTTTAGTGCTAATAACCACATTAATTTTTGAAGTTTATCGATGTGCAGAGGACTACTAATTTGTTTTAGTGTGGGGTGGAGTGATGTAAAGTATAGGACCGTATTACAAGTTGAACTAGTATTAGAAGTTGTGGTGAATGGCCTGGTTGATGGATACAAAGCGTAGAAGGATGAAAGAAGTTCATGGAAGAAGAGGTGGATGAAAAAGGTTGGTGTTAGGATAAGACTTCAAAGAAACCATGTACAGAGGAGGAACAAGCGTAGGAATAACACAAGGTAGGAAAGAGAAAAAATCAGATGAATGACAAAATAATTTCCTTCAGCGTTGTTAACACGCACGTAAGATTCTTCTGTCAGGATGGATTATTTGTGTGCCAAGCGGTTGTAGAATTTTTTGTGCAAGATTAGGCATGTAAGTGAAGGCATGTAAGGCTGGCTTGGTGGAAAAAATTACATTTAGTGTTAAGTACTTATTTAGTGGGAAGGTGGTTAGAGGGAATGTAGGCATTGATTTTTAGGGTTTGGGTAAGTCTTAGTTAGTTATGGCAACTTACTAAGAATAGGTCTTAGGGTGAGGTGGCTTGATGAGGTATCTAGGTGAGGTGGATATGTGGGCATTATCTAAATTAGGTTATTTAAATAATAAATATGGTGAGGATAATGAATTAATTTAATTTAAATAATTAAATTAATATTATAGTGAGGTGAAGGGAGCCATGGCTAGGTGGATGTGTTCAAGGTGTTTATTTATCGAGGGACCAAAGGGGAGTGTGCCCTAATTTTAGTGTATACATTTTGCCCCTTTTTGTTGCGTAGCTTGTATTGGTAAGTGACGCTGACAAAAATAAGATGTGGTTTCCCCATGTGTGGGTGAAGGTGATCCCCCTCAAACCAGGAACTGACGAGGTAGAAGATATAATTGGTGAGTGGTTTGATAAAAGGTAAATGTGATGAAAAGGAAGGTGGGTAACAGGGGAAAAAAGGAGCCATGTCAACTCAGGTAATCTAAGTAATGGGTCAGGGTCAAAGGTAGTAACAGTGAAATGGAAACACACGTATAAACTATAGCATAGTACCAGTTTGAAGAGAAGGAAAACTCTATATTGTCTAAGGTTGATAGGTTTATCCAAACAAGGTTGAAGTGATTCCAGTATCCAAGGTATAGGATATGGTCAGGAAACATGATGTAGGTTAGGTGTAGGAAAGTTTGGGTATGTTCCGGTACACCAAAGGTATGGTCAGGATAAATGGTCATGGATAGAGGCAAGGTAAGGTCATTAGGTCAACAACACATGTTTTAGTGCCACAACGTATAGAAAAAACATGAGGTCAAAGCTCACTAGCAATTTTCTAGGTCCAAAAATCTAGGTTATGGTATGAGTAAGCCTGAGATATGGTTAAAATAATGAGTCCCCAAAGGAGAACGTGGGTAGGTGGTAAATGATGAGGTATGAAGGGTGAGGTAAATGGTTAGGCTAAGGGTTGGGTGAGGTAAATAAAAATTGGGTGTTTGTGTAAGAGAGGGTGACCGATGCTAGTTAGGGGTGACCGATGTTGGTTAGGGGTAACTGACGTACAGGCACAGGGGCAGAGGGCACCACCACAAGCACCGGGACATGGTCCCAATTCATAGGGAAGAGCAGGACAGGGTCTCATAGGATAGGTACCGGGGCTAAGGCCTATGGGGCCACAACAGACCGTGCCTATAACCAGGTTACAGGATGCCCTAGGTGAGGCCAGATACTACCAAGATCAGCTTATGGCAGTTGGGATAGACTTTCTATCCTATGGAGAGTATTGGGAACAACAGGCATCGAGTGAGAGGACTAGATCTCATACTCACAGTGTAGAGAGCCCAGGGGACCATAGAGCTCTAAGGATAGATCATGGAGAGGCCACCAACTTATGGAGACCAGCTCTAGGTGAGGCACCAGTAGGGACCTAGACTTGGGCCAAGGAGGCAAAGTGTACAGGTGACACAAATATGGAGGATGTGCGCCGAGATGCCTGATACATGGCTCTTGATTGTTGATGTATTGTAGTCCTTTTTTGATATATATCAGCCTGCGTGCTGAAGATAGTGAGGATGTATGATATTTTTTGTATATTTTGAGCATATAACGGCCTACGTGCCAAAGATATTTTGTATTGTTTATTATTTTATTGTATATGAGACCTGCTTGCATGCCAATAACATTTTATATCGAGTATTGGCCTACGTGCCGATGATGTGTTTGAGATAAACATGATGGGATATCCATGTATATTGTATTGAGACACACATATTTATTTATATGATGAGATGGATGATATTCTTGGTTTGTCGATGTTTTTTATGAGATTTTTAATTTTTTGTTGTGATATGGACGAAAACTAGGTGAGTGAGGCATGATGGAGTTAGGTTGGTTTTAGCAATGGATCGAGTTAGGTCATAGGCATGGTTGAGTCAGGTTGGTTTAGGTATGGTTGAGTCAAGTTGGCTTAGGCATGGTTGAGTCAAGTTGGTTTAGGCATGGTGGAGTCAATTTGATTTAGGCATGGATCGAGTCAGGCTGGTTTAGGCATGGTGAAGTCAGGTTTGTGATCTAGGCGTGATTGATTTTTAAAGTGGTTGGGGTTGTGATTCATTAATTTGTATAATGAATGATAATATGGGTTATTTTTAAGATGCTTTATAATATATGGATGATGATGGTAGTCATAATAAATGTATGTTGTGGTGATGATAAAAATGTTAAACAACTTGTAATTTATTTGGTTTAACTTCCAAGTTTTAGATATAAAAAGGAAACTAAGAAGGAAAATGAATGATGAATTGGTTAGGGTATAGAGTGGCTAAGCTAACCTCTAAGGGCCTCGTGCCCTTGGAGTGTTGCCTACATAGTTCTAGTAAAAGGGACCTCAGGCCACTATATTTATCCCATGAGCTAGGAAAGAATATGAGGATGTAGGAAAATGAGTTGGTAGGTTTTAGGCATGATTTAGTTCTAGGTCTATTAGGTGTGGGGGATTATAGGAAAAGTGGTATAGGCGACGTTGATTGTGGAAAAAGAATAAGATTACCCCAAAGGTAAGAGTCAAGGACCAAGTCCTTTATAAGGTAATCAAGACGTAAATAAAGATGGTTAAAATATAAGAAGGGGCAATAAAGCCACCTGATTGGTTAGGATCATACCGAGTAGATCATACCTTAGAGGAGGTGATGAACATAAGACCCTAAAGACATTACATGATTGAGTGTTCTAAGGTGAAAAGTATTTACATGATCACCAAATGTCTTGGTTTCCAAGAGGTCCCTTGAGGCTATAGAAAAATGTGAGTGGGAATGGTGAGAAGTGTGAAAGGTGCGTAATTTTATATGATATGAGGTGGCATGCTCTTTGGGCAAGAGATCCAAGGTCACAATGGGCAAGTCCGTGACTAAGAGGTTGCCTGTTTTGATTTGTATTTGAGATGGAATGATCAATGTAGGAAGTCTATATGGGATGAGGAAATGAACTCCTTGAGGTCTTCATGAAACTGATCGATGTGAGAAGCTTCAAATTCTCTCATTTTTTTAAAAGGGGTTTACATAGCTTTCCTTCGAGGGAGAAGTCTATCTTTTCCAAGATGAAGATGTCATTTTGATGGAGTCATCTTTTTATTAGAAGTTTTACTCAACGTGTTAGGTCCCATGTGAGGGCTTTGAAGTCATGGACAGTACCAAGGTGAAGAATAGGATTCTTGTTCAGAAAGTAGGGTAAAATGACCATGGGATCTCATCTAAATCTAGATGAAAAGTATCCATGAGAATCATGCTATGCGAAGTGCCGTGGTACACATATTCAAGAGAAGACAACAAGTGACAGGTACTCACATGATTCTTATTTAATCATTGGTGAGGTGTAAGAACTGGAGAGTTCTCAAGGGACAAGCATGGAAGGAGGCAAAAAGTCATGTAGGAATATAATTCAAAAGTAGAATGGTCAAAGATGCAAGTCATTAAGAAGCTTAGGTCTGGGTTTTCCATCGAGTGAAGCTAAATGATAGGCTCCTGATTCATAAGTATGTGTCATGATGTATGGTCCAAGCCAATTAGGAGCAAGTTTTCCTTGTTTACTTTTTTCTGCTTTGGTTACATGTTGATTTTCTTTCAGGACAAGGTCACCAACTTGGAAGGTTTGTTCATGGACACATATTTCATAGGCATGTTTAATACATTTTTGGTAAACTTGAAGGTGGTAAATAGCATTAAGACGAAATTTGTCTAATAACTCAAGCTGTGCTAAACGGTCCTAATGAAATTCATCATCATTGAGCATGTCATTTAGAGAAATGCAGACTGAGGGAATCTAGAATTTGAGAGGTAGAACAGCCTTGGTACTGTAGGCCAGAGAAAATGGTGTGGCTGCAGTGGAAGTGCGGATACTAGTGTAGTATGCCCATAGGGAAAAAGAAATGTGTGTATGATTGTCCTTCCAAGTATCATTAACCAATTTCATGAGAATTTTGTTTACGGTTTTATTAGTGGATTCGACTTGGCTGTTGGTTTGTGGGTAATAAGGTGATGAGACACTTAGTTGATTGCCAAAGGCATCGTAAAGTTTTTGTAATGTTTTTTTTTAACTGTTTTCCATTATCAATGATGAGGCAATGAGGAACAAAAAAGTGACAAATGATGTGATGATTGATGAACTCACATATTTTCTTGACTTTCATGGAGATGATTGGTATGGCCTCAACCCATTTTGTGTAGTATTCGGTAGCGATGATGATCCATTAATTTCATTGGGAAGAATGTGGGTTAATCTCTCTGACAAGATTCAAACCCCATTGAGAGAAGGGCCAAAGGTCACAGGTGACCTGTAAGGCATGACTGGGTGTATGATGAAGGTTGGCATGTTATTGGTATTTTACACAATGTTTAACGTAGTCACAACAATCATGGTTAATGGTTGACCAGTAATAGCCTAGGCAAAGAATACACTTAGTAACAACAAGGCCACTGAGTGTGACCTCCACATATGCCATCATGAACTTCCTTAATGTTATAAGGAATTTCAGAACTTGTGAGGCATCGTAAGAGAATACCACGAAATTTGTACTTATAGATAAGGTCCCCCATGATGACGTAATGAGAGACCTTTTAAGGAAGTTGCGTTGTCCATTATGGGTGAGATCAGGAGGTAAGATGGAGAGAGAAAGGTATTCAAAGTATTGTTTATACCAAAGGTCACTCAGATCAGGGGAAATGGTTAGGATAGAGTAAACTTCTCAAGGTAAATAAGAAGGTGATTGGAGTCATTGTATGGTGACAAAGATTTTAGAATTGGCAAGAAAAGTGGGTATTTGAGAAGCCAAGAAGGCCACGGTATCTACAAATTTGTTAATCGAACAAGGGAAAGTTTGAAGGGCGTAACGGTCAAAGGTGGTCAAAATTATGTCTACATGATGTTTATACTATTGAAGTATCTCATTACAACATTGGTATATACCATTGACTTGGTTTACGACCAATTGGGAATCACCAAATATTTTAATTGATTTGACATCTAAGGCATAGGTGGCTTAGAGACCTAATACAAGCACTTTGTATTCAAAAATTTTGTTTGTATAATCAAAATCTAGTTTGAAAGACAAATGCATGGGTTTACCATCAAGTGGAATGAGGATAATACCAGCCCCACCTCCATGCTGACACTTAGAACCATTGAAGAAGAGCATCATTTGATAAGCAGGTTCATCTATGGAAAGGGTAGTAATTGATAAGGTTTGGCATACATGAAGTGTAGGGGGTCATTGTTGGTTACAACATAGGTTTTGTGGTTGAGTAGGTAATGATGGAGTTTTGTGGCAATGAAGACTAAGAATAAGAAAAGTGTTTCATGATGGGTGTATCTAGTTTTATAGTCCAAAAAAGTACAACGAATGTAATAAACCTCCTACTCCCTGTGTTTTTCATCACAATGAGTGAGCATGGTTCCCAAGGAATGATCGGTAGCTGAGATGTATAGGTAGAAAGGTTGATCATATTTAGGTGGAATGAGTATGGGTGGTTGGAGAAGGTATTTTTGAAGGCCTAAACATATTTGTGGCATTCATCATCCCATTTAAAGGAGAAATCCTTCTTGAGTAGATGATGAAATCGTTGACACCGATCAGATAATTGTGAAATGAAATGGTGAATATATTGTAACTTACCTTGTAGGCTACAGAGTTGTCTAAGTCTAGTAGGTGGAGGCATTTTCATTATGGCCTTGACTTTAGCAGGGTCAACTTCTATACCACGTAGGGAAATGATAAACCCTAGGATTTTTCCTGAGAGGACCATAAAGACACACTTCTTATGCTGAAGGTAAACACAATATTTAATGAGGTGGTCAAAAATGGTTTTTAGGACAACAAGGTGCTTACATTGGTGTTTAGATTTGGTGAGGAGGTCATCCACATAATATTCCAATGAATGAAGCATGATGTCATGGAAGATGTAAGTCATAGCCCGCTGATATGTGGCACCAGCATTTTTAAGGCCAAAAGGAATGACTTGATAGCAGAAGGTCCCCCAAGGGGTGATGAACGAGGTCTTGTGTTGATCTTCTAGGGCAAGGAAGATTTTTTTATAACCCAAGAAGCCAACCATGAGTGATAGCATCTCGTGACCAGCAGTGAGGTCAACCAGTTGGTCAATGCTGAGTGGAGGGAAGTTTTCCTTTGGGCAGGAAAGGTTCAGGTCATAGAAGTCCATGAAAATACGGAGTCCCCCTGTCACCTTAGTGACATGGAAAATGTTAGATATCCAACGAGGATAATCAATTGGTAATATGAAGGAAATGGAAAGAAGGCACTGAAGTTATTTTTTGATGAGAAGGGCAATGCAAGGGTGCATTTTCCTCATCTTTTATTTGATGGGTTTGGCATTGGGAAAAATTACGATATTATGGACCATTATGGTGGGGTCAATACCAGGCATGTCTGTGTAATACCAAGTGAACGCATGGTTATGATCTTTGAGAAAAGAAGTGATGGTTTCCTGTTCAGCAGCATCTAAAGATTGACCGGTATTTAGGATGTGCAGGTCATCTTGAGTATGGATGTTGATCTCGATAGTTGATTCATTCAACATGGTTTGCATCTCAGAAGGTACTGACCGATGAATATATGAATCTTTTGTACCAATATTGGTGAGTATAGATTCATCGTCCTGACATTGAATGACGTTAACATAAGGTGTATCATCATCGATCATTTCAGGGTACAGGAAGGGAAGAGAGGAAGGGGCATTTCCCTTGCATTGATAAGTCAAAGGCCCCAAGGAAATGGTGTTTATGAAAAACAAAAATTTAAGAGGGATAGATTCAGGATCCATCAACTCCGTCGGAAAAGGTGGTGATGAAGGTGGAACGGGTGAAGAAGGCAGAGAAGGGCTTACATTCTCGATGGGTTCAATGTGGGATTTCTTAGTAGGTGGTTCAGGAAAGACGATACCACTACGGACATTATGTTTATGGGTGGTACATGGGATGATAGTATGGTGGTATTGTTTGTAAAATCCAAAACAAAAACCCTTCCATGGAAATCGGTGCAGGAAGGTATAGGTGAAACAGTGATTAGTGAGAGACTGGAAGTTAGCAGAAAATGGGTGAGTTTGTGATGATGGTTTAGGTGTCTACATGGTAGTAGCAATTCCCCCATAGGTGAGACTAGTACAAAGGTGAGGAGGACCATAAAGGAGGTGTTCTCCTATGTGGTGATCATAACAAGGGTGTTGGTGAAGAATTCCATACTCTTGTGGAGTAAGGACTGTGATGACACTGTATAAGTGATATTCTCCCAGAGTGAGGCATTGAAAAATGCCTTCCAAGGGATTAGTGGTTAGTATGTGGGTAGCTAGAATAGATGATGTGTCAGAGGTCGATGCGGAGGTGGAGCTAATGGTTTGGGAGGCCGATGGGTCATCCGTGGAGGTTGTGGCAACGGTAGCAATGGATCAGGCGTGTGCGGTTGAGGTAATGACTATACTGGTAAGTGGGGGTGTGGGTACAGTGGTAGTGGTTGAGGAGGTAGATGCCTTAATGGGTATGAGCATGTCCTTGGGTCAGTAGAACATGTTGCATGTTTTAAAAGATGATGGATCAGCTGGAATGGTATAAGTGTATCCTTCATGTTCAAAATTTACACAGTGATGCAAAGTGGAAGGAATGTAACCCATGAAATGAATCCAGGGTCTGTCAAGTAATAGGTTATATTGAAATTCCCCCTCCAAGATGTAGAATAGCTCTGGAACAGTGCGGGGGCCCATGTAAATTTGGACAATGACAATGCCAAGTGTAGAGGTGATAACGTCATTAAATGAATGCAACATGACAAGATGTTTATGCATGGAATTTTTGGGTATGCGCATTTGAGTGAATGAAGGGGATGAAATGATGTTAATGCTAGCATGTCCATCAATCATTAAATGTCATACACATATATCATCGATGTGGAAAGAGTTGAAGAGGGCTAGGTCTGGGTCATTTGTTTGGTGTGGTGTGATCTCTCCCTCTGAGAAGCTAAGGGAGGATACTTGGTGAGTAGGGTGAGGTGGGGATAAGTGTGGCAATTTGGTGAGAGAGGCTACATGATGGGGTGTGATAATGGAGGATATGGGTGTAGGGTTATTGGGTAAAACCTCAATAGTTTGAAGAATCTCCATGAGATCTTGACAATGGGATTCTGAGGTTTGGATAAGGTCATATAGGGAGAATTTGAGGGGAGATTGGTGTAATTTTTTCAGCATGGTGTGATGCGTGACCCCATTATAAATAGGGTATGTGGGTCCACGGATAGTAATCTTAGGTTTGGGTGCAGAGGGTATGTTGGGTATAGGATTGGTTGGTGGGTTAGTTGCCTTTTCCTTACCTTTATCCTTCTCAGCATGGGTAGTAATGTGGATCATGTTGATTTGAGGGGATTTGGCAAACAAAGAAGGTGTAGGGTGAGTGGTATAATGACATGATGGATAAAAACCTACCGGAGGAGAAAAACCCTGTGAGGTGAGCTGGGCACAACAACATCTAGGTAATGGTGTAGCAAGTTCTCTGATGTGAACCATGTTAATTTCAAATCTTAGAGGTGGCTCTAGGAGCTGTGGGGGTGGAGGTCATGGTTGTTGACTGGAAAATGAGGGAAGGACTATGGGGATGGGTGTCAGTGAAGCAAGATCCTCATCAAGAATGTCATCATCATCAAATTTGGCTTTCGGAGGACACAACTGGATAAGGACAATTTTCAAAGCTTCTATTTTTCAACATCGTGCCCTGGCACACGATGGTAGGCAAAAACTTTAGTGTCATCAAACCCTTTTGGCTTGGGTATTATTGGGTCATAAGGTTTGAGTGGTGGTAGTGTGATAACAAAATTCTCAAGGAGGTTGGTTAATAGTTTGGCATAGGATCCCGCTAGTGGATCGCAATGGGAATTAAAAGTGGGTTTGGGTGTAGGTGTGGCTGATTGTTGAGAAATGGTCCTTGTAGGAGGGAGATTGGGTTGAGCCATGGTTTTGGGTGTTGGAGTGGTATTGGGAGTTGGTCATGTTTTTTTGGGTAGAGGTATGGTAGATGAACGGGTAGGAGGGTGTATGGTTGCTTTGACTACCTTATTGGAGGGTAGCAGATTTTTGTTCTTGGGTTGCACCTTCT
Source organism: Taxus chinensis (assembly GCA_019776745.2). NCBI lineage: Eukaryota > Viridiplantae > Streptophyta > Pinopsida > Cupressales > Taxaceae > Taxus > Taxus chinensis. The sequence goes on from CM034148.1 coordinate 317,315,205, forward strand.
TAAGTAAAGGTGATATGGGTGTACAAGATCTAGAGGGAAAATCAAATGGGGGAAAAGGGTGAGTTACCCACAGGGATAATAGAGGTGTTGTGAAGGTAGATGATTCAGGTCGAGTAGGGGGTGTGAGAGATAGAAACTAAAGTGTAGTGGATAATGGAGAAGTTGGTAAGGGTATAAGAGGTATGGGTGATAAAGATGTTGTAGGTGTAGGTGTAAGCCATGTTGGGCACCTGGGTATGTTAGAGGTTTGTGAGGGAGGAGTGGGCTATTATGTTTTTGGTTTACTAGTGGGCAAAAGTTTCTTAACTGTACTAGGAGGTTGGGGTCTGAAGACAGATGGAAAGGGTGAAGGTGATGTAGGTATGGTAGGTGCGGCTAGGGTATGAGTTCTATGGGTTTGGTTCTTTTGTTTGGGTGTCAGAGTATGTTTGGTGTTGACTTTTGAGGATGTGGATAAAACTAGTTTGATAGATGGATGAGTAAGGCCGGTGGTTCGGGTGATCTCTAAGGTAGTAATAGGTTTAGTCAAGGAAGATGATGAATGTGCGGGTTTGGATTCAGAGGTATGTTGGGTTATGGGTAAGGGAGTATATTGAGTGGTGCAAAGGGTTATGAAGAAGTAGTGATAGAGGTGGTTGTGCTTGTTTCAAATGGCCAGAATATTTTTGGGTAGATAGTGGAAGTATCAGCAAGTGACATCTACATTTGTGTTGAAATAGGAAGCAGAAGGCATCCCCCATAATAAGGCTCTGTCAACATAATCTAGGTAATCGGCCAAATGTGAGAATGACATGTCTATAGGTGATTTTGATGAGGACCTAATGGCTATTCCCATAATATGTGTCTTAGAGATAGGAAATTTGTTAGCTTCAACTTTCATGGGTAAGAGAATCAAAAGTAGGTCTACAGGATCTTGGGTAACTGATGGAGAATGCTCACCTAGAGGACAAGGTATATCTACTGGATCTTTGATAGGTGGAGGAGAAAATGGGTTCTCCTCTGTATGTGGAGAAGATGATGGGTGCTATTTTGTGGGTGGAGTAGATAAACAAGTATCTTCCATGGACTGAAGAAGTACTGTGCGTGACGGTTCCCTAGGTGGAGAAGCCAAAGGTGAAATGGTCTCAATATTAGTGAAGGGATCCTCCACGGGTGAGGAAGGAGGTGAAAGGTTTTCCTCTATGGGTGGAGTAATAGGTGAGGTAGGTTCTAATGAAGAAGGAGGGTTTTGAGCTAGAATTTCCTTTATGGAAGGAATATGGGGTAATTTGGAAGCAACAGGTGAGTCACTAAAAATAGCATGGACCTCGCGGGTATGGCTATCATCAGTTGAGGTTTCACTAGTTTGATCAGACAAAGGGGCATGATTGGGAAAGGGTTTCTTGAAGATATGTAGGTTTTGATTGGAAGGTGTGTTAGGATTATCCATGGTTAACTCACCTTTCTTGAGCATTTCTTGGACAATGTTTTTGAAAGTGATGCAATTTCTGTCAATATGACCCTTTACTCGATGATACTTACAGAAGTTGTGTTCTTTATACCATGCAGTTATGGGGCAAGTAGGGTCAAAATAGTTGTGTGGTTTTATAGGTGGAAGGGTGATGACCCCAGCTTTGATGAGATTTTCTAAGAAAGAAGAGTAAGGCTCCCTAATTGGAGTGTATTTCTGTTGTTCTCATCTAAATTGAAAAGTCTGGATGGGTGAGAGATTAGATGAGGGGGTAGCCTGATTTGACGAATGAGCCAGACTGACTATGAGTACCACTGCGTTAGTGGTGCCCTTAGCTTTTGAATAATTTCTCTATGGTTTGGAAGAAGAAGAGGTATCATTCGACTTGAATTCTGAATTATTATTGCGTAATTGGATTTTCTTCTCTTCGATGGCCTGAATCTCTAAATTTTGTGCCATGGTGAATGCTTCATCAAATGTTCAGAAAGTCTAAACCTGTAGGGTTAGTGAGATGTGTCTAGCACAAGCCTTCATGAAGAACTCGATGAGTTCAGTTTGTGGTAGTTGGAAGGTGAGTTGATTGATCAGGCTACAACAGTGAGTGACAAAATCTATGATAGATTCATCATCATACTGATGTGTGGAGTATAGTTGATTCATGGTAACCTTCTTAATCATATTGATGAAGAAGTGATCCAAGAAGGATTGGGCTACCTAATTAAATGAAAATATAGAGTGTCTAGGTAACCCACTATACCAATCTAACGTAGGTATAGTCAGAGACATGGGAAAGTTCCTTAAGAGCAAAGCATCATCGTGAGCGATTAGGTTGCACCCATGTTTGAACGATTGAAAATGTTGTTGAGGGTCTTCCTTACTATTGAAATAGTTGAATTTAGGAATTTCCCAATGCATGGGGTATGGGCAAATAGGAATGGATGGGTAGATAGGCTATTTGCAAATTTCATCATAGGTGAGGGTATTGTAGGAGCCAGAAAGTGATGCCTCTAATGTCTACATCTCGTCCATCATCAATTTGATTAGGTCATTGGTAGGTTGTGATGATTGGGTGCCTCCTGTAGCATAAGAGGCTTGGTGTTGGGCATGTAATAGGGGTGGCATTCCAGTATATAGTGTTTTTGTGTAGGTTGATTGAGAATAAGGTAGTGAAATAGGGGGTATGTACCCAGAGTGAATAATAGATGAAGCAGGAGGCTGTTGATAGTACGTATATGGAGGTGGAAGGGTCATGGTGACCCTAGTGGCAATGGGGGATAATGATTGCAGAATAGAAAGGAACACATTTTGAAATGGGGTGGGGGTCACCAACATGGGAGGTGGTTGTGAGCCATGGGTATATGTGAGATAATAGGGGTGGATGAGGTTTCATTTTGGGTGGTTGTTAAAGGTATGGTGGATGTAGCAGGTGCAACAGATGTAGTAGACACTACAGTCATAGTGGGTATAAGACCTAGCTGTGAAATGACTGGGGGTAAAGTAGATGTGGGAAACATGGATCCAGATGGGGCTGAAGCAGGAGTGGGACTGAGGGTCAGGGGGATAGATACGGGAATGATATATATCAACTAACCCGAGGCATCTTGAGTGGACGAGTGAGAAAGATAAAACTGCAAGGCAGTAGGGTTTTGGTCAAAGAGTCATGTGAACTTCTCATCTCTGGTAGCGATAGTGATAGGTTGGATAGGATCTATGGTGAGTGATAAAATGGAAGGTGGCGATGGGCTAGGTGGGAGTAGTTGAAAACTGGCATGGAATACGAGGGCACTAGCTTGTCAACCTGTCAGTACCATGTGAATAGGTACTAATAAGGTTGGGTTACTTTTCTGTAAATGACACAGAAATACAGTAGGAGTACGAAGAACATGATGTAATAAATGGATTAGGTGACAAATGTTAGCTAGAAAGTGGCACAAGATAACTGATGCTGGTCAGGGAAGACCGATGCCGGTTACAGGTAACCACTGTTGGTCACTGTGGGAAATGGACAGTTGGTCAAAAATAAGGTATAAGGCCAAATTTGATAGGTATGTAAAATACCGATGAGATTTACAAGGTAAATGGGAATGAAAGTAGTGAGAGGGACTCTAAATAGTTGAAGAAGGTGAATAAATTTCCTTTTGGGTAGGTTAACAAAAATGACAGTGAACCAACACTGGTTGGGTATAACCGATGACGGTCAGAGGGTAACTGAAAATGGTCACTGGACCAACAACTATCATTATGAAATTAAAGCATGGATGAATGAAAAGTGGTTGTGATTTAAAATTTGATGTGGAATCAAACCCAGAATTTTGAGAATGATGAGAATGTCATCCAGGCACACTCAGAAGAAGCTAGAATACACTAACTATGATGAGGAGTGTGCAAGGAGAAACAAGAATAATGAAGAACATGACCTCTCACCTCAAAACGCAAGCCAAGTAGAAACACTACAAAAATGTGATCATAAGAGTTCCTTTTCTACTATGTTTGTTTAGCTTATGTTGTTTATGGACTGACTCATGAACTATAGAATAGAATTTTTTTGGCAAGGATGGCTTCCTATAAAGAAGGATATCTAAAAGGTGAGGTTTCAGGTATGTTATGATAGGGGCGGGCTTCTCTCTAAAGTATGACTCGATAGAGCAGTGAGATGGGCAGTACCTGTTAATCCTCATATCAGTGTGATTATTGACAGGCATTCCTAGGAAAGATGTTGTTTAAGAATATGTAATTGTTTTGCATTTCTGTAATTTGGAAAGACTCAGAGAGAGATAGATGAGCTACCTACGATTCGTTTTTCAACCATCAGCTAGGAATGACTTCTAGTGTATAGGTTGCCCTCAATTAATGTGAGCTAATGTGATAAATCAAAATGGAATGCACTTATTTTTAAGCCCAAATCAAAATATGAAGTTTGATGACAAAAATGGATGAATAGGAAGAGGGATGCTCTTTCACTAAAATGCAAATTACAAGAAGAAATGATTCTATTTAAGTACACCAAAAGAAAGGTTATTTTTAGAGCAAATAGAAAGAAAAAGAGGATTACCAAGGAAGAAAATTAATGTGTATGCTTTTTAGAAGGGAAATAAACACACAAATTTTCCTAGGAATGAATAAAATGTAAGCAACCCTGAACGAGTCCCATTAGGCGTGCTAAAATGTTTCACCTGATTCTTAGACATTTCTTTGAAAATGACAAAACAAATCAGGTAATGAGCATAGGAGGAATACCTATTGAAATGATGGTTGATAGGTTGTTGTGTGCGTCTGACTTCTGAACCCACAGCTGATTATGAGAGCTTCCTTTTGGCTGGGAGGAATTACTTGGAATGGAACACAAGACCACCAAAATAAAAGTTAAAAAATATGTGCAGTGAACTACCTAGCATGTGCTAGATCCGGGAAGTGTGATACTTCTTATACTACTGTAAGTCCACCATTTAAAACAATTTAATGTTGGTAATGAAGTAAATCCTATTGTAAATAAAATGATTGTGGTATCTCATTAAAAACACAATAATAAATGTCTAATCTAACAGGCTAGGTAAAAATAAGATCTGAAACTCAAGTAGTTGGTTTTGGTTCTCTGTAGGTCTGACAGAGGTCTCAAGCAGGTCACAGGTGATTAAAGGTGATGTGAGAATAGGTGGGGTAGGTTAATATTATGGGCTGTATTGGTAAATACAGAGACCGATGTCGATTAAGGGTGACCGATGCCAGCTGAGGAGAACCGGTGCCAGTTACTAAGGAAAACTAGGAATGCCACAGAATGAGCTTTGGATCTCCCTTTTGATTAGACAAGGGACTCGGCTGGTCGAAGTGAGGTATTATGTTGTTTGGATGGGGTTTGGTGAGGTTTTATTGGGGATATAGAGGGGTGAGTATTAAAGGAGGTCAATGGGTGGCTAGGAGAACAAAGAATGAAGATACAATAATTAAATGAATGAACCAAATGAGTAAACTATTCTACTTACTTAAAATTATTGTTCTGGGTGCCTGTGAGTGATGAATAAAGGTGTTGGTAAGAGGTTGAATGCTGTTGAGGATTACCAAACATTAGAAATCTCTTGCATGGGCTGCATGTGCATTCCTTTTTTCTTGGTTGGATCAAATCTATGCTAGGTGGTTATTGGATGAATGTTGGATGTTTATGGAAGAGAAAATGCTTGATCTCCTTCGTTGCATGGGTGTTCTAGTGGAAAATTGTTCTCAAAAGATGTGTTATCTCTCATGAATCTGCCAACATTTTTTCCAACCTCGAAAATAAGGTTTTTTGGGGGATTAAAAGGTGACCAATGAAAATTCCAGCTTAACCGATGGTGGTTAAGGGTAACCAGCATCAGTTAGGGTGGGATTTCCTAGGTTTACTAAACTAGGAAGATCCCCTTGATTTTCTTAGATCTCATGTCATTAACCCTTGGATTAGACCGGAAGCTTCTTGCAAGTATGCGGGAAGGTGGTTAGATGGAATTTAGGCATTGATTTTTAGGGTTTGGGTAAGTCTTAGTTAGTTATAGCAACTTACTAAGAATAGGTCTTAGGGTGAGGTGACTTGATCAGGTGTCTAGGTGAGGTCGATGTGTGGGAATTATCTAAATTAGGATATTTAAATAATAAATATGGTGAGGATAATGAATTAATTTAATTTAAATATATTATTAATATTATAGTGATGTGAAGAGGGCCATGGCTAGGTGGATGTGTTTAAGGTGTTTATTTGTTGAGGGACCAAAGGGTATTATGAACTAATTTTAGTGTCTATAACAGGCCTTATCTGTGAGGGGGAAATCATTGGTGATGACCTAAACAACAAAGAGGCCATCAAGAAAATAGTATTCGCATATGACTACAAGAAAGGATCGCGATACTTTGACATCGCAGAGATTCCAGACCTCGTGATTAGGATGGCCGCCCTCTTGGTAACCAAGGTCAATGATCAAGAAAGATAGACCCAAGTGAACAAGGCATGGATTAATGTATGCCGAAAAATATCTGAGCGAACCATCTATAACTTGTCTGCTTTCATCACAAATTAAATAATTAGTAGTGCGCAAGAGGGCGAGAAGATACTATTTGGAAATGTCATCCTCAAAATTGTTTTCTTAGAGATCAGAGTGTCCAATGGGATGGAAAGGTTTGTTAGGGAGTACCCAGAAGAGGATCCCTTGCTTGCGAATAGATTCACAAAATATACTTGTGAGACCATGACAGCCACTCACAAGACACACTTAGAGAAGTGGTACAAGCGCATGATGGACATGATTTGGGTGGAATGGAGGATTTTAGAGCAGTTACCTCAACTCATGAATGGAGAGGAAGAATTCACAGTGTATCAACACTTCTACATTGGTAGATTTAGGTTGACAGATGAAAACATGGCTCTATGGTGCAAACTACCCTTCTCCTTATCCGTGTTATACTTCCAAGCCAGAGTTAACTAGGTCAAGGAGGTCAAAAGGCTAAGGTTTGACCTTAGTGAGGTGGATGCAGATCACCATGAACTGCATTGAAAGCTAATCTACTCCAATAAGTCTGCGTACGTTGAAAGATATGTCTCCCAAAAGATACAAACGATGAATCCTGTAACATTGTCAATCATATGAAGGGCTGCAGCAAGGATATACCTTCACATAAGGCTAAAGTTTGATAAATTCACTTACTTGGAGAATGATGTATCCATTCCTGAAGACCTCACAAGAAGGAAGAAGGCCATGCCTAGGAAGAGGGAAAGAGAAGAGGTGTAGAAAGAACCAAGTGTTAAGGATACACAAGCGGTAAGCTCACAAAAGACAAGTGCTAAGCCTAGTACTTATGCGTGAATAAAGAAGTCCCCAGTGAAAGTAAAGACTCCAGAAGAAGAAGCTCCAGAGCACAAAGAATCCATCACTAAAAAGAATTCACCAAAGGAGGAGGAAGAGAAATCAAAATCTCATGTCAGGAAGAAGTAGAAGGTGACAAAGTAGTATGACTTAGAGGGTATAGAGAGATTGGAGTCCTATAGAGGTGAAAAAGATGATGATGATGATGATGATGAACTTGAGTCAGTTCAAGGCCCTCCAATATTCAAAGTACATGACTCAGAGGAGGAAGGAGAGGAACAAAAAAATGAGTACATCTTTTTTAGGAGGGAGAATGATAAGGAAGAGGAGGATGCTCAAGGCATAGGGGTAAGCGAATAAGTTACAAAATAAAAAAGGACCCCAAGCCTCACAAACGAATAGGTAGATGAGGCCATAGAGAAAGAAGTAGAAATATCATCGAGGACCTAGTAGAGAAAGAAATAGAATGCAACATTGACATGGTGATGAAGGATGCTGAGGAGGAGAGCATAGAAAAGGAATATGGTAGCATGAGAGGAGATATCATTTTGGCTATGAGGTTTCCTAAGGTTGTGCACATGGGGAGAAAGAGTGCAGAAGAATCACAAGTTCAGGGGATGGGCTACATTTATGATCCAAACAAGGTGTTAAATGAGTTCTTTCAAACCACAATGCCAATGGAGAAACTCTTGGCTATGGTATCATTTGATTAGTAAGGTTCATACCCTCGGACGAGGAAAATGATTTCTTAGGAATTTGAGTCCCATGTCGACAAGCCATATTTTGAAGTAAGCTAAGGGGAAATAATGAAGTTATCAGAGTCAAAAGGAGTCAACCCATTAGTAAACACTCAGGGGCATACCCTTGTTCTTCCTAATATGCCAAATATGGATAAGTCCCAAAACCTTTGCTCTTCCTTGGGTGTGCACACCATCAGTTCTACTAAACTCTCCTAACCCTATCATGTGTGCTTTCTCCTTGTGTGCCCTTCCTCAAATAGACCTTTCACATGCATGCACCTTCTTGTACTTAACCAATATTTTAGGGAGAAAACATCACCCCACACTATTCCTGTTATCTTCCCTCAGGAAAATTTTCTCAATGAATAAAGAATGACTATCCTTGGAAAGAATAAAGGAATGAAGAATTTGGGGAAAAAAGAAAGAATGAGGAAACTATAATTGCTTATGAAAGAGGAGAGGGAAATATTTTTTCAAATCTACCTCCAACTTATTCTTTGTATCAAATTCATTTTGTTCATGTTCACATAGGTCTCCAACTATGGCACTCACCTCTTCAAATCTTAGCTCTTCTCCTTGGGTATTTATTGTTTCTATGAACCCCTTTAATTGCTTTCCCAAATCCTTTAGTGTTTCCATCCTTCGAGTGATCTGGGGATACAAATATTTTATCTAGTTTTTGATTGAGCCCCACAAGGTCTCAATAGCCTTTGATTTCTTCTCAACCTCAGCTATAATTTTGTGATGTTCCACTTGATTCTCCTTGTTATTTTCTTGGAACTCCTTTATTTGTACTTCATGAGTGGTGCCCATAATGCTCTCAACTCTATCTCTATCAATCTAGTTTTCATAGGCGGCCTCAATGACTTGGGTGGTGAATTTTACATCAGTGAAGACTTTATTGTACTGAGAAACAATTGCCACAACCTTCATCTTGTCCTCCTCTTTGTACATCAATGCCTCTTCTACAAATCCCCAGGCCAGTGGTTTCCTTTCCATTGTGAGAATGTAGCTCAAGTTCTATAGGCACTCCAAGGAGGATCCATACTTCTATATTGGTGGCGTCATATCTGGATGCTTCAAGACAATGGCATATGTGATCATCTCTAATTTCTTACAAACCTCACACACCCTTGCCTTCTCTTTGTTTAACTCACGCCTTAGTTGAGCATTGATTAGCTCCTCCTACTTTAAGTCCTTGGATATTTCCTAGATCTCTTCTTCCTTCTTCTCCATTTTTTTCTCTAGGAACTTCACCTTGTTGTTCTAATCGAAGATCTTAGCTTCTACTTCAACCAAAAACTTGTTTAGCACATTGCATATTTGTTTTTTTGATATCTACTGATTTTTTACCAAGGGGTTGACTCCAATAACTTCATTATTTACCCTTGTCTTACTTCAAACTCTGGTTCATCACTGTGGTACTCACATTCCCAAGAAATCATTTTCCTCATCTGATAGTATGCACCTTCCTCATTAAATGAAGCCATAGTAGAGAGTTTCTCCATTGGTATGGTTCTTTGAAAGTGTGTTCAAATCCTTGTTTAGATCATCAATGTATCCCATCCCCTGAACTTGTGATGCTTTTTCACTCTTTGTCCCCATGTGCATGGACTTAGGAAAGCTCACAGCCAAACTGTGATCTCCTCCCATGTTGCCATATTCCTTTTCTATGTTCACCTCCTTAGCTTCCTTCATTACCATGTTTGCGGTGCATTCCATTTCTTGCTCTACCAGGTCCTTGATGATATTTTCTACTTATTTTTCCGTGGCATCATCTACCTGTTCCTTTGTGAGGCTTGGGGTACTTTGTTCTTTTGTAACTTCTTCGCTTACCCCTCTATCCTAAGCATCCTTGTCTTCCTTGTCATTTATTTACTACTACAATAGCATCAAATTAGGTTTACATTTCACATTTTAGCATAATTAGTCCCACCAAGGCTCCTTTCATCACGGAAAAAATAATTAGCAGTGTGGAAGAGGGTGAGAAGATACTATTTGGAAATCTCCTCCTCATAATTTTTTTCTTAGAGATTAGAGTGCCCGATGGGATGGAAATTTTTGTTTAGGAGTACTGAGAAGGGGATCCCTCACCCACGAATAGATTCACAAAATATACTTGTGAGATCATGAAAACCACTCATAAGGTGCACTTAGAGAAGTGGTACAAGCGCATGATGGACACATTCAGGGTGGAATGGATGATTTTAAAATAGTTACCCGCACTCATGAATGGAGAGGAATAATTTGCACTATATCAATACTTCTGCATTTACAGATTTAGGTTGATAGATGAAAACATGGGTCCATGGTACAAACTACCCTTCTCCTTCACCGTGTTATACTTCCAAGCCTGAGTTGACTTGTTCAAGGAGGCCAAAAGGCTAAGGTTTGACCTTAGTGAGGTAGATGCAAATCACCATGAGTTGTGTCAAAAGCTATTCTACCCAAAGAATTACATGTACGTGGAAACATATGTCTCCCAAAAGTTGTAATTGATGAAGCCTGTAACATTGCCAATTGCTGGAAGGGATGCAACAAGGATATACCTTTGCATAAGGTGAAAGTTTGAAAAGGAACTTACTTGGAGAATGATGTCTCCATCCTTGAAGACCCCATAGGAAGGAAGAAGGCCACGCCTAGGAAGAGGGAGAGAGAAGAGGTATAAAAAGCACCAAGTGTTCAAGTTACACAAGCGGTAAGCTCGAAAGAGACAAGCACCAATCATAATACTTACACGTGGAGAAAGAAGTCCCCAATGAAAGTAAAGACTCCAAAAGAAGAAGCACTGGAGCATGAAGAATCCATCACTCAAGAGAAGTCACAAGAGGAGGAGGAAGAGAAAGAAGAATCTCCTATCAGGAAGAAGCAAAAGGTGATAAAGGAGGATGACTCGGAGGGTATAGAGATCTTGGAGGCCTACAAAGGAAAAATAGATGATGAAGATGATGATGAAATTGAGGTAGTTCAATGCCCTCTAGTATTCAACTTACATGACTCAGAGGAGGAAGGAGAGGAACAAAAAAATGAGTACATATTTATTAGGAGGGAGAATGATAAGGAAGAGGAGGATGCTCAGGATAGAGGGGTAAGCGAAGAAGTTATAAAATAAAAAAGGACCCCAAGCCTCGCAAAGGAATAGGTAGACTAGGCCGTAGAGAAAGAAGTAGCAAATATCATCGAGGACCTAGTAGAGAAAGAAATGGAAGGCAACGCAGACATGGTGATGAAGGAAGCTAAGGAGGAGAGGATAGAAAAGGAATATGGTAGCATGGGATGAGATACTATTTTGGCTGTGAGCTTTCCTAAGGCCGTGCACATGGGGAGAAAGAGTGCAGAAGCATCACAAGTTTAGGGGATGGGCTACATTGATGATCAAAACAAGGTGTTTCATGAGGGCTTTCAAAGCACCATACCAATGGAGAAAATATTGACTATGGCATCATTTGATGAGGAAGATGCATACCCTCAAATGAGGAAAATGATTTCTTAGGAATTTGAGTCCCACATCAATGAGCTAGAGTTCTAAGTAAGCTAAGGGGCAATATTGAAATTACCGGAGTCAAAAGGAGTCAACCCCTTGGTGAATGCTCAGGTGTGTACCCTTGTTGTGTCTGGTATGCCAAATACGGATAAGTCTGAAAACCTTTTCTCTTCCTTGCATTAGCACGCCATCAGTTCTACTAAACCCTCCTAAAACCCTATCTTAAGTTCTCCTTACGTGCCCTTACTCAAATAGGCCTTTCACGCCCATGCGTCTTCTTGTACTTAACCAATATTTTAGGGGGCCAAAATCACCCCACAATATGCATATTATCCACCCTCAGGAACATTTTTTCAATGAATAAAGAATGACTGTCCTTAGAAAGAATAAAGGAATGAATAATTTGGGGAAGAATGAAAGAATTGGGAAACTATGATTACTTCTGAAAGAGGAGAGGGAAATATTTTTTCAAACCTACCTCTAACTTATTCTATGTATCTACTTCATTTTGTGCATGTTAACATAGGTCTCTGACTAGGGCACTCACCTCTTCAAATATTATCCCTTCTCCTTCGGTATTCATTGTTTCTATGATCCCCTCTAATTTTTTGCCTAAATCCTCAAGTATGTCCATCCTTTGAGTGATCTGGGGATACAAATCCTTCATCCAATTTTTGATTGAGCCCCGTAAGGTCTCAGTAGCCTTTGATTTCTTCCCAACCTTAGTTAGAATTTGTTCACGTTCCTCTTGATTCCCCTTGTTCTTTTCTAGGAACTCCTTGAGCTCCACTTCATGAGTGGTGACCAGAATGTTCTCAACTCTATCTCTATCGGTGTAGTTGTCATAGGTATCCTCAACAACTTGGGTGATTAATTTTACATCAGTTAGGACTTTATTATACTAAGAAATAATTTCCACAACCTTCATCTTGTCCTCCTCTTTTTGCATCAATGCCTCTTCTAAAGATTCCATGGCCAGTGGTTGCCCTTCCATTGTGAGGACATGGCTTAAGTTCTCTAGGCACTCCAAGGAGAATCCATACTTCTATGTTGGTGGTGTCAGATCTGGATTCTTCAAGGCAATGGCATATGTGATCATCTCTACTTTCTTGCAAACCTCACGTACCCTTTCCTTCTCTTCTTTTAACTCACACCTTAGAAGAGTGCTGATTAGTTCCTCCCACTTTAATTCCTTGGTTCTTTCCTTGAGGTCTTCCATCTTCTCTAGTTATTCCTCTAGGAACTTCACCATGTTGTTCCTCCCAAAGAATGTGGCTTCTAATTCAATCAAAACCTTGGTCAGTGCATTGCAGATTAATTTTTCTGATATCCGCTGAGCGTTTACCAAGGGGTTGACTCTGATAACTTCATTATTTCCCCTTGGCTTACTTTTTACTTTGGCTCATCACTCTGGGACTCAAATTCTCAAGAAATCATTTTCCTTGTTCGGGAGTATGCACCTTCCTCAGCAAATGATGCCATAGTAGAGAGTTGCTCCATTGGTATGGTGCTTTGAAAGAACGTGCAACACCTTACTTGGATCATCAATGTATCCCATCCCCTGAACTTGTGATGCTTTTTCACTCTTTCTCCCCATGCATGTGGCCTTAGGAAAGATTACAGCCAAACTTTGATCTCCTCCCATGTTACCATATTCCTTTTCTATGATATCATCCTTAACTTCCTTCATCACCATGTTTGCAGTGCATTCCATTTCTTGCTCTACTAGGTCCTCGATGATCTTTGATACTTCTTTGTCTGTGACAACATCTACCTATTCCTATGTGAGGCTTAGGGTCATTTGTTTATTTGTAAATTCTTTGCTTACCCCTCTGTCCTGAGCATCCTCCTCTTCCTTGTCATTCTCTCTCCTGAAAAAGATGTACTCATTTTCTTCTTCGTTTCCTTCCTCCTCTGTTTCATGTACTTCGAATACTAGAGGGACTTGAACTGCCTCAAGTTCAGCACCATCATCATCATCTCTTTCACCTCTATATGCCTCTAAGCTCTCTATACCCTCCAAGTCATCCTTCTATGTCACCTTCTACTTCTTCTTGATAGGAGATTCTTCTTTCTCTTCATACTCTGCTGGTGACTTCTCCTAAGTGATGGGTTCTTCATGCTCCAACACTTCTTCTTCTAGAGTCTTTTCTTTCACCGGGGACTTATTTATCCATGCGTAAGTACTAGGCTTAACGCTTGTCTCCGACGCACTTATCACTTGTGTAGCCTAAAAACTTGGTTCTTTCTGCACCTCTTCTCTTTCCCTCTTCCTAGGAACAGTTTATTCCTTCTTGTGGGGTCTTCAGATATGGATACATCATTATCCAAGTAAGCCCCTTTTTCAAACTTCAGCCTTATGCAAAGGTATATCCTTGTTGCATCCCTTCCCATGATTGGCAATGTTACAGGCTTCATCATTTGTATGTCATGGGAGACATATCTTAGCAAGTACATGTGCTTCTTGGGGAAGACTAGCTTCTGGTACATCACGTGGTGGTTTACATATACCTCACTAAGGTTGAACATTAGCCTTTTGGACTCCTTGAACCGGTTAACTTTGGCTTTGAAGTATAACGCGGTAAAGGAGAAGGTTAGTTTACACCATGGACCCATGTTTTCATATGCCAATGCAGTGTTAGGAAATATTTATTTAGTGCTCCACGGTTGATAATATAACAGTAATATTATAATGTAATTTGGTGACATTATTGTTATGTAACAATAATGTATATTAGGAGTTTGTTGTGTACGGGATTAATTGTTTTAACACCTCCCTATTTTGTTGGAGGTTGTTTTGGCTATGTATATGGCTATTTAATAGCCATATGTATCTAAACAATAATATAGTGTGAGGATTAATATTGTGTATTCAGCGTATAATATGGTTTTGTGCTTTCATCTAGTATCAGAGCGACCTTATACAGATCTAATGATTTGTGAGGGGCAGTTGTACTTCTCCATTGCCCTATGAATGGTGGAATTCAGATTGTAAAAACAAATTTGTTATTACCTGTGTAGTATTTGTGTGCACCCTGTATCATTTCTACGTTAAGTTTGTTATTCCACCTCGTATCTCCTTCACGGCTCATCTCGCATGCATATCTCTTCCTAGCACTTGGACTAATTTGGTTGATCGATGTTCTTCGGATCACAAGTTCCTATTACAGACTCGACATATAAAGATTTTTGAGATTTAATTGGAAATGCCATTTAGTTTGATTGAATGCATTTTCATTGTTTTTTTTAATTAAGTTAAGCCTTGCTTTAGATCTATGCATTAGAGCCTGAGAGTTCTAAAATGATGAAATTAATGCTTCAACTATTGGCAAAAGGATGGCTTTGATATTCTATCACATTGTATCTGTCTCCTCTACATTAGATCTGTTTATTTTGTAGTGAGCTCCTAAAATCAAAGTTGAACCTAATTGTGTGGAAAATCGATTGTCTGAGAGGGAGATTGGCTCATCACTCCATCAAATACACACATAAATGGGAATGTTTGGTGTGCTTTTCACCGGTTGTAGATGAAGATATCTACTATTCAACTACAGAAGGTTTGTCAGAGATCCACAATTTTGTAATACACAACAAGTGTTGACCTCTGCAGCTATTTTGATCTATTCTTACCACTTTGAGGACAATTTATGAGAAAGTGCCAAAGTTATACTCATATTGGCATCTGAATCTAATCTCTTGGCATTAGATTCATTTTGGCTTGTTATGAGCTCACATTTGGATCAGTCTCCCTACCGATCTTTGTCAAATTCTACCACAGACATTGTTTACATTCATTGAGTTCCAGAAGACACTACATCCTCCTTTGGACTCTGCAAGCTCGTGCATAGCACCCATTCATGTTGTTTCACCTGAGGATTTTCCAAGTCATATTTCTACTTTGGACAGCTTATTCTACCCTCACCCATGTTATTGCGTCCAATATACCAGCTGACAGTGTGCATGTAGAATTCAAGCATATGGATATATGGAAAGTTTCAAATAGCAAGCATGTGGATAAGCTCTCAAACAATGGGTTTCACATGGAAGTGAAGGGTATGTGAACAGAGGACAACAAAGAAATAACTCTTATATATGCAAGTTTGTTCAAATATTCTCTCTCCATTATTAATTTCGGTTGTATTATTTTGAGTGGTCACTAGTCTCATTAGCTTTGCAAGTCATATTATCTTATGTCTATTTTCCTCCTAAATAGAGTCTAGGTTGTCGAAGTGTGATTGTCATTAAATGTTATTTTAGAATTTATAGTCTTTTGTTTAATTGATAAAGTATAATGTATTAAGGTCATTAGTATTGTCAATCAAGACTTTGTTATAGTAGTATAATTGTCATTATCAATAGTTGCCAAAAGAGTCATAATATTTAGAGGTGATTTTAGGATATTTGTTTATTGTTTGGTTAAAAGACTCAAGTTGTCAAAACTGAAAAAAAAAATTGCCTCATGGATGCATTTTCGGTGTTACCCAACGTCTGGAAAAATAACGTGTTTCACATTGCGGTAGGTAAGAAAAGAATAAACAATGTGGAAATAGTTGAGCATCATATCCAAATCTAGCTGAGCTAGTAGCATGTTAATGGAGGAAGGAGGCATCAGGGGAAGAAGGTTGAACAGTGACCTCTCATCAGTCACCAATGACGGGGCCACGTAGAAGCTGTGGTGGCATATGTATGGTGTGAGTATATGATTTTCAATGTGGTTTCCATTTTCTTAGTGTGCTTCAGTTTGCAGAGTTCCTATTTTGTGTGGTATTTGATGGATGTTGGAAAGAGAGTTAAGTTGGAGTGCAGATGACTGTCAGTGATCCTCTGGCTGACTTGGTCCTCTGACTGCCATACTTCTTTGGAAGATGGTCAGCTAGAAGAATACGTTCACTAGCATTAGTGACCATGTGCAACAAGACCTAACTAGCAAGATCCATTTAGGGGTATGTTCTTTGATGAATTTTTCTTCTCAGTATCTATATGTGTGGAATTTCACATTGTGGGGGGGAATACATACCAATGTTCCATTCCCATTCTGCACCTAAAATGACTTAGTCAAGGAAAGCTTCCAGTGGCAGTGGTAGTTTTCTATGTTGTTTGAGATCGAGTGGCAGTGATCAATGACAAAGACTACAATTAAGAACATTACGATTCTTATAGGAAGTAATGTGAAATTTTTTCTATATATTTCTTCTATTGTGCACTTTTGAGATATGCAAGTTGTGTTTCCTACATAATTCCCTTATGTATAAGCATAGTGGTGAACAGTAACAGTAGAGTAAGTCATTTCATGGATCTTGAAAGTGTTTGTGGGAGGATCTAGAAAACCACCTGAGGTCGACAGTTGATGAGATTCCCATCACGTCAAGGTTTGTGGTAAGCCTGTTTAAAACCATGGAAGGAGAGAGCCTTTCTTTTGGATCAAGGTCATGAGTCACAGAGTTGGACATGCCACAGGGGTGAGCATACTACAGAGGAGTGTGTGGATGTTTTTCTACCACGTTCACACTAAGGGGGGTAATGTTAGGAAATATTCATTTAGTGCTCCACGGTTGATAATATAACAGTAATATTATAATGTAATTTGGTGACATTATTGTTATGTAACAATAATGTATATTAGGAGTTTTTTGTGTATGGGATTAATTTTTGTAACACCTCCCTATTTTTTTGGAGGTTGTTTTGGCTATGTATATGGCTATTTAATAGCCATATGTATCTAAACAATAATATAGTGTGAAGATTAATATTGTGTATTCAGCGTATAATATGGTCTTGTGCTTTCATGCAGAAGTGTTGATACACTATGAATTATTCCTCTTCATTCGCGAGTGCGGGTAACTACTCTAGAATCCTCCATTTCACCCCAAACACATCCCTCATGTGCTTGTACCACTTCTATAAGTGCACCTTGTGAGTGGATTTCATGGTCTCACAAGTATATTTCATGAATATCTTTGCGGGTAAGGGATCCTCTTCTGGGTACTCCCAAACAAACCTTTCTAGCCCATCGGGCATTCTAATCTCTGAGAAAATAATTGTGAGGATGACATTGCTAAATAGTCTCTTCTTTCCCTCTCATGCGCTACTAATGATTTCATCCGTGAAGAAATCAAACAATTTGTAGATGGTCCCCTCAGATATTTTCCGGCATATGCTTAGCCATGCATTGTTCACTTGAGTCCATCTTTCTTGATCATTGAGATTGGTTACCAAGTGTGCATCCATCCTCATCACGGAGTCTAGAATCTCTGCAATGTCAAAGTATCATGATCGTTTCTTGTAGTCATATGTAGATAATGTTTCCTTGATGGCCTCCTTATCACTTAGGTCATCATCAATGTTATTCCCCTCACAGATAAGTCCTGTGAACTTGGAAATCAACTAGGCAGTTATTTACATCTTACACCCCGTAAAATAAAAATGGTGCAAACGAGGGACATCAACCATTGATAGAGATGCTTAGGTTTTCCGAAGTAGGGTAATTTGTAAAGTTGTAGTAACCATGCCTTCTCCAATTTAACTTTAACTTTTTCATTTTATATGGGCATGCCCTCCAGTTTCCTCTTATTTTTTGGGCTAACTAGATCCCAAGCCATTTCTTTCTCTATCATGCTGGTGCGATGATTATAGTCTCTCACAGTCATTTTCCACAAATGAGACTCCCATTTTTTTCCTATAAATAATCCATTTGAATATTGCATCTCCGCGTACCACTCTTCATTTTTTCTTGCGATGGCAGCCATTTGCTTCCCCGTGCCCTTGCTATTCTTATTTTTAGGTGATATGGTTTCTTTCTTTAGTGCCATTCTTCTTGTTAGGTTACACTTCAACCATCTTCTCCTTTCTCTTATCTACCACTCTATCCAACCCCAAGACTCACTCTTACTAAGAAACCCTCCCAATACCATTCCCTAGCTGTCAAACCCTAACTAGAATATCTCTTCCATAAGACAACACTTCTCAACAACTTCCTCCATGCTCATGTACTCCTTTCCTACTAGTTTACAGATCTACTATAGTCACACCCTCTTAGATTTCTTAAATTATTCTTCACACAAATCACTTTTGGATGCCCTAGTTCGCGAGATCTATTTTCACTTCATAAACACAAGGTAAAATAATGAAGTTCCCAACTTATTATTTATAGCTTTTCCTTCTTTCTAGCATTAGATGTTATTTTACCTACCACCTTACTTAACACTAAATGTGGATTTTTCCACCAATCCGGCCTTATGCACCTTCAATTACATGCCCAATCTTGCATGTGGAACATTCTAGAACCTTCTGGCATGCAAACAATCCATCCTGACTGAAGACTCTTACATGCGTGTCAATAATGCTGAAGGAACTTCTTCTATCCTTCACCTAATTTTTTCTCTCACCTACCTTGTGTTATTCATGCACTTCTTCCTCCTATGTATGTGGTTTCTCTAAAGTCTGATCCTGACACCAAGATTGTTCATCCACCTCTTATTCCACATGCTTCCTTCATCCTTACGTGCTTTGTATCCATCAACCGGTCCATTCACTATAACTTCTACTACCAATTCAACTTGTATTATGGCCTTGTACTTCACATCACTCCACCCCAAACTAAAATAGATACACGGTCCTCTGCACATGTACAACCTTCAAAAATTAATGTGGTTACTGGCACCAAAGGTGTATAACAAAAAACATAACAAATGACGAGAAATGGAAACACTAGAAAATAAATTGCATAAAGTGAAATTTTAAACTAATTGAAAATACTACGTTATTGCAAACACGAAGAAGACTTATTTATAGTAGGGAATTAGCCTACTCCCATTGAAATGGCCTGGAAATCTTGTCCCATCCAGAAATCTCAACTAGTACATGCTTGAATCAAGGATGTCCGAGATGATATAGGGCCCCAACCAATGGACTTTCAACTTTCAAGGATGGTGCGGAAACTTGGAATCATATAACAATACCATCTGCCCAACCTCAAATTGTTTGTTTTTGATGTGGTGACCATGCCATGATTTTTTTAATACTTTTCATCCTTTTGACTCTACCTACCTAATGATTATCTCTTATCCAATTTCATCAATTTTTCAATCCTTTCCTTGAGTGCTTGTTCGTCGGCCAATCCTCCTACACACACTATACACATAGAAGGTAAAATGAATTCAATGGGTAGGATAGCCTCCGTTCCAAACACAAATTAGAATGGTGTGGCTTTATTAAATCTCTTGTAGGTTGTCCAATATGCCCATAGAACTGCTGATACTTTGTCATCCCAATCTTGTCTACCAACGTCACATATTTTGCTTAGGGTAGGACTCAGTATTTTATTAAATGCCTCGGTAGTCCCATTTTCTTATGGATGGTAAGGTACAGTATTATGATGAGCCACCATGAAATCTGCTAACAGAATTCTGACGGTCTCATTGAGGAAATGTATACCCCTATCACTAGTTAAGATAAATAGGAATCCATACCTTGTAATAATATTTTCCCATAGAAACTTGGTTGTTGTAGCCGATGTACAATCCTTGGTAGGCATTACTTCTTCCCATATTCTAAAATAATCTATACAAGTGATTACATAGCATGATCCCATCCTAAGTGCGGCTGGTGAAATGGGGCCTACAAAATATATGGCCCATTTTCCAAATGGCTCTATACTTGGAATAGGGAACAAAGGCATTTCATCCCTCCACCTTGATTTTCCAAGGTGTTGTCAATGGTCACATGCCTTACAATACTCTTTGTAATCTTGATATAGGGTCTCCCACCATAACCCATCTTGCAATATCTTGCATGCAATGGTGTCCCTTGCATAGTGTCCACCTACACTTTCTCCATGTGCCTCCTCCATAATAGCTAGGTGCTCATGTTATAGCATGCACCGGCGTAACAAACACTTCATCATGTCCTAGATTGTAAAAATCACTACTAACTAGCATGTAGGGTGCGGTGAATATGGCTAACTAATTCCTCTCTAATGCTTTCATCCTTTCTGGCACCACACCCATTTTGAGAAACACCACAATATCATTTAATTCCAAGGGTGTGCACTATAACCTAAATAGTTGTGCATCTGGCATGTTAGCCTTAATGCTTTTTGTATCCTCTCCTAAGTCAATTCTATACAAGTTATCAGATCTAGAATTACTCTTTCCTGGCTTGAAAACCACTATGAACTCAAATTCTTTGAATGGCAAGACCTGTCAACATATGTGCCCTTGTATAACAGGATTGTTTACCAAGTATTTTAATGCAATGTGGTACGTGTAGATTACAAATGGTATTACAAGTAGATATTTACTGAACTTGTGCAGCAAGTAGATCATGGATAGTGCTTATCTCTCGGTAGTGGTGTAATGTTGTTCTGCTGATGTTAACTTTCTACTTGTAAAACACAAGTTATGGTCAATAATCCCTTCACCAGGTTGTGTCAGTACTACTCCAACGGTTGTACCATAGGCATTCATGTGAAAATGGAAAGGCTTATCCCAAAAAGGGAGAATAAATTATGGATGCAGTGACAAGCCTATCTGTCAAAGTGTCGAATGCCCTCTATTATGCCTCTCCCCAATGAAAGGAACTCTTATGTATAAGTTATATCTCCAAGGGCATGGTGATCTTAGCATATCCCTTGATGAACTTCCTATAGTAACTCGTATGCCTAAGAAATCCACGCACAGTGCTTTGGCTAGTAGGCTCCCCTAAACCCACAATGATTGCAACCTTGGAAGGATCTACTAGTAAGCCTTCCTTACATATGGTATGTCCCAATAAGGTTACAAATGGGGTAGAAAAGACATGCTTCTTGATGTTTAGGAATATCCTCAACTGTCGACACCTCTCAAACATTAGTCTTAAGTTATCACAATGGTCTTTGAATAGACCATACATAGTCCAATTATCCAAATAGACCTGAATAAATTTATGGATGAAGTCCTGAAAGGCTTGTATTACAATGTGCAAGAAAACAATGAGAACATTATTCAACCCAAAAGTCATGAACGTATAGGAAAAATTTTCCCATTCAGTGGTGAAATTTGTCTTTCTCTGGTTTTCCTTTACAATCCTCACCTGGTGGTACCCTGAGAACCCATCCATGAAAGAGTAGACTTTACGCCTAGCCACTTCTAATATTTCATCAGTAAATAGGGTTAGGAAGAGATCAATGACACATACTATATTCAGATACCTGTAGTCACCACAAATCCTTATCCAATCATCTTTCTTGATGTTAATGACCATTGGGCTTATCCATTCTAAATCGTCAACAGCCTCAATGATACTTAACTCTATCATTTTTTCTATCTCCTCCTTGAACCGTACGCATAAATTGGGAATCATCCTATACAACCTCTTATGGATTGGGCACACACCTTCCTTCAGTTTTATCCTCATCTCCCCCAAGGAACGGTGGATGCCTTTAAGTTTATGGTACCCATGTGGGAAAAAATATTGGAACTTGTATAAAAGATCACTAATCTTCGAGACCTCCTTCCCTAACCAATAGTCTCCAATGATAGCTTCCTTGGGTTTTACTTCTAACCCAATGTTAACCTTATTCATTTTGAGGGGATCATGGTAGGTGTGCATCCTTTCATCAGTGCTATCTACAACATCATGCATACCTATAGAGTAGTTAACATCTAGAGCTTTCATCTCCTCATCATCTATCACATAAACCATCTTCCCCTTTTCATTTTATATGCAAGTGCACTCAAGCCGTATCTCCTTAGATTCATCCTCATCAAAGAGTGCCTCCAAATTGGGCTCACCTAGAAAATATAGTAGCATGTATTCTGCCATGGCACTATCCCCCATTGTAATTCACTTGATCACTTGAAATTCCTTATCCACTGATGGATTTGTGCTCAAATATTCAAAATCTTGGATGAGATCACATATTTTTCCAATTTCCTGTCTAACAGTGTGTTTCTGAGTGGATATACCACACGTGCGCAACACTTTTTAGTGTTGAATACAACTATGTACCCATAATGATGGTGGTAAGGCCTATGTGCCTCCTATCTAGGTCTTCTCACATGCTTGGATATGAAATGAAGTGGTCTCTCTACCATGGTAGTCTTGTATGAACGTGGTCACGTTGCTCTTAGAAAACCTTACAAAAAATGTGATTCTTACCTCGCGCCACTCCAAGAGGTTCTCCCGATGTGTTTCCCACAAGCGTGTTGCAGTCCCAAGTACTTTATAACTGAGCATTCCCCTTATCTCATCCTCTTTTTTCAACTGAGCTTCCATGTCCTATAAGAAAATTTCACAGTAAACCCTTCCAGAGTAACTTGAAAAATTATTTCCTCCTAGGAGCTTGAGTGAGCATGCCTTGGTCAATCTTGTTATAGAACCCCTCAAATATCACCCAATTAACTCATAGGTCCCATGCACCCAATTTTCATATGTCATTCTTGTTGTATCACTCATAGACTGAGAATCCTCAAATTGGATAACTCCTTCTATAGGTTGAACTATCTCTAGGACTCTGATGGAGCACACATAAATTCTATCAAGGACCTCTTCTCCCAATGGTTCATTGTAAGGAGAAAAATTCCCATCTGTCAAAGGGATGATGACCCATTCCTCCTTGTTCTCGAAACTAATATATCCTTTGTTGAACCTCAGGTCAATATTGTTCTTATAGCACCATGGGTGCCCAAGAAATGCTGGAAAATTGGCTTCCTCGGTGAGTGCTAAGACTTCAAAGTCTCCAGTAAACTTGGCCCCCTAAATGGTGATCACTACATCCTTCAATACTCCAATGGGCATTTCCTTATGTTTGTTTTCCATATACAACACATTCAAAGATGGATTTAATGTGATTCTTCCCATTTGATGTCAAGCATCTAATGTATGAACATTGACCTTTGTTCCCATGTTAATCAATATGTTACTCAACAGCCAACCATCCACAATTGCATTTAGTGTGATCTCTTTATCATAGTCAAGGCTATGGGGAGGGAGATTTACATGCAACACCTTCCTTTCATGCTCTAATCTGACATGTGGTCCCTTCTCCTGTTTTCATTATCCTAGCAAGGGAATAATATTGTCTTGCCTTAACATTTTTCACACATCCTTGACCTCTTCCAGGTTCTTCTGCAGAGCCTCAACATTCCTCCTTTTCTCCTGCTACCTAGATGGCTCCTTTATACACTGGATTTCTCCCTGCAAACTCCCATAAAACATCCATTTTTCTATCTCCTCCTTGACCCCATAAAGTGTCACACATAGTATGGTACTGGTACAACACAATTCTCTATTTCATACAGGGCTCGAAATTAGACTTGGGTCCTTAGCACAACAACCCTTTTTGGATTCCTAAAACTAGGGGGTAATACAATGGCCTTTCTTGGATACCTGAGACTAGGGGGTAATTACACAGTGATTAGTAGTTCAACACAGCCTACATAAAACTATACATAGCAGATTTTATAGGATAGATAGTCCTTAGCACATGGGTTTATACACACCATCTATAATGGTGTTCTACATAGAGAGAAGCAGTTAAAGGTTAGCAGACCATAGTAGATAGTTCTCCCTACACTTCTTCCATTACACTGGCATGAGATTTCCTGAAAATGCACACATCAACATCATTTATAGGATCCTTTCTACACCCCTTTTTCTCATCACGGATCAGGTGCACATGTTCCTTTTTTGCATTTCCAACATTTTAACATACTTTCCGTGCACACTTTTTACATACATTGATCATATACATACATATTTGTCTACTTGTTGGCTTCTCTTTTGTGGGTTCATTCATATGGGAAGTGGTAGTTAGCATCAACAAAAACAAAATAACACACATCGACATGAGCAATAAGTACATCATGACATCTACACATTCCTTTCCACCCTATGTTCATTTTCATCATCACTTTTTATACTTTTTCCTACTTAGTTTCCACACTTAACATTTTTATCATTCCACACTTTTGTCTTATCCCTTGGAATGCTTTTCATACTCAATATACATGGTTATCATGTATGCATCTCTATCTAGTTTAGGTTACTGAGATTTCCTCTCACCAACATAAAGTGAAGGCAAATGTAGACACACAATCATGCACATTAGGTAATTATCTATTTATTATCGCATACTTCTATTCATAAGATTCCTAAGTAATAAAAGTACTAATCAACCCATGTCTTTGGCCACCTTGATTTAATTTTTTTTTATACTTTAATTTTTACACCCTTACTTTTTTTGGTCTTCTTTTCTACTCTTTAGCATTTTTCATCTTGGAAACCAATGACCAAAAAACTCTAAATGACCTATTTCATCTTTCTCCTTTAAACCCAAAATCCATTCCTTATCCGACTCTTGCTCCTACCTACTTGTAACATTCCCAATTTAATACTTTAGAAATAGGGGAATTTTTATTTTATACATAATTTTCTCTATTCTAAATAATCATAACTTAGAATACACATTCCATGCCAATCAATCTCATAACAGATAACCATATGCAGCTATAAATGACTCGGTGAGCTACCGATCTCTCATGTTACTTAAGTATTGAATACTTTATGTATACTAGGTATACTTGGTTCTCTTACGCTATTGCAGGTATTGAGTGTTTTTTTTTAAGAAACCTATCTAAATATTTACTACCAATATTCATCCGAAATCACATTCCTTAAACTAGTTTTACATAGGATAACGCAACCAGTAACTTGCGATACTTTGTCTGAAGATTTCCAACATATTTTTCATGTTATTATTCCTAGACGACATACTCATCTAAATGGAATATGTCCTTCACCCCACTCCTATGTTATCTAGAATGGTCTTCACCGACTTCAATTAGTCCACTTGTCAAAGGTTTGACCCTAATTTAGGTTAATGATAAAATTTAGAATAGGGAGTCACTCGTGATGACCTAGGGTATATAAACATAACCTATCGATCTAAGTTGATTGGATGTGCCTAGTTATCCTAAATCATTATGAGTCATTTCCTATGCTAGATCATAACTCTAAACTATCTTAGAGAGAAACTAAGTTCAAGTCCAAGCTTGGGTATGTCTAGATGAACCAATGTTAAAGGGTGTTGCAACATGTCAACTGTAACCCTGTATCCTTGTGAAGGCCCAAGTCTTCACGAAGGTACAGCTTTACCATTGGCATGTGCCAAGATCTGACAGAACCACTTCATCTCGACGTACACACCTCAAGAGATCATTTCAACTTAATTAGTTTAGGATTAAGATTCAAATTAAAGCAACCTTTCATAACCTTAATTCCAACAACATTAAAGGTTTCCATCCCCATTTGAGTTTTTTAACTAATACGGAACTTCAAAGACTAATGATTCATTTATGTTCAATTAAATTTTTGCTTAATGTTTAATTAATTGAAACAACATCAACATATATCAAATGATCAAATTAACATGTCTCAACCATTCAAGGAATGTATAAGAACCAACACAGGTTCTGATATATAATACTTCATACCTATGAAGTCTAAACGGATATCAAACCCGTATCATTAGTTTATTTTTGCATCCTTTTTAAAAGAGGAGAACCTTCCTCAATATAGTTAAGTATTAGGGTTTATTATACCCATATCCAATTTACGCCTCTAGACATTATAGCAACATGTTCATAACATCATAATCAACCATTCAATATTAAGTAACATTAATACATACAACTTAGTAAGTTACATTAAAGTAAGGGAATCTGTACTAACTCCCCATTTATCTAAACAATTTACTGGTATAAGGAATAAAGATCCAATCAGATATAATAACTACATGAAGGATAAGATTACAGATTTTTCCTTCTTATTATGAGCAAGAGAATAGACTTAATCATGTTTAAGTAACCTCAGTATTTCTGATTCATCAAAATAAAATACAAAACTTACAAAACTATACATTAATGACATAGTTCATGTCAACAACATCAAGATTTTTTAGATTACAACTTTTCTTCCTTCGATACATTTCAATAATAACTCAGAATTATCTATAATGGTCTATACTTTTAATTCAACCAAAAATAAATAAAATTTAATTCCTTCCTTTATCACTTACGAAGTCCATCTGCAAAAATTACTAGCATGGGTCAATTCATTGAATTGAGCATGATAAGAACTAAGCATTAAAACGAAATTCTTTCAACTAAATTTTCATTAAACCAACTATGCTTTACTGAAAGAGTGTGATCAAACAAACAAACAAATCATAGCAATAAAAACCTTAGAAGAATAACAATTAATCACTTGAATATCATTTAAATAAATTTCCTGATGTAATCTATAATCTAAAACATATTATCAGATAAATACCATTCCATCCAATACATTATCCATCTCCAATAAAAGCACTTTCTAATTATTTCCTTCACAAATAATCTTAATTTAGAAATAAAAATGCAAATAAATGTCTCACAAATCAGATGTGGCATCTTAATCCCAAATGCAAGGCATAGCCTAATTTATTAAGTTAGACCAAATATCAA
This sequence comes from Taxus chinensis, assembly GCA_019776745.2. NCBI lineage: Eukaryota > Viridiplantae > Streptophyta > Pinopsida > Cupressales > Taxaceae > Taxus > Taxus chinensis. The sequence goes on from CM034148.1 coordinate 317,342,186, forward strand.
CATTAAGATACAATTTACTCAATGTACAGAATCTCACATTTTCCTTCTATCTCAACTATTAAAAGCCTTAACACTAGTCAAGAGAAAAAGAAATAAGTAATGACGACTACTCAAGACATTAAGGATAGTGGTGCAGCTGATTCAAATAAATCAATGACTAGATTTACCCAAAAGAAGAATGATTGAGATGAAACAGTAGCAACTTCTTAAATAATTCAGTTAGCTTGAATCCCATACACAACTTCAGAGAAGATAACACAACCCGAAACATCCTATTATTTCTAAAGGTAGTGGTCAGGATTTTCCTTAAAGACTGAAGAAGGAGTCAAAAGCCAAGATTAGAAGGGAAGTCCAACATATTAACATACGGGACGAAGGTCACAAACGAACATGGAGGCCTTCAATACTTCCCAAACTCCTTAAAAGATAAAACACACAGAAGAAGAGATTAACATAATGTCCAATTTTTGTGCTAGAACAAAATTTAACATCATTTCCCTTCATAAACAACCAAAGAATGAGACATTAAACCATATCAGAAGGAGATGCAATGACAAAATTGAAAAATTCCATACAGACACTTACAGTCCCAACAGTCATTCAAGGACATTAAAATTTCTGTCAAGGTCCAGAATATGACCAACTTCTCCAATGATAGAAACAAAACAATCAGTGAGATAGACTCTAAAATGAGTGCTCACAAAGGTGAAAGACATACATTACATAAAAATATAGAGGAGGTTCCTTCACGATTCCATTCCAAGAATATAGAGCCCTGGATTGACATAGCTTAGATACAGGTGTACAACTTATCAACAAATTAATTCCCTCCAATATCATTCAAATATCAAAGAATGGAAAGAATCCTGAAGACTCCTTATACATAACTGATTTTGGTAGTTCAAAATCAAGAAATGACAACCGCAAGTTCAAGGATCATCCTTAATGTTCCTGATATCCCAATCAAGAGGTTTTAACAAGTTTCCCCAAGCAATATACTCATAGGTCAATCCAGTTCAAAGACAGTTAAACAAAATCCAATAACATGTACTTTGACAACAAGAATAGAGAAAAAAAAATTCAATAGAGCTAAAAGGATGACCTAGCATCAACTCTGATAAATCCAAACCTCAATATGTCCCCAACCAACAAGATCTCCCTCTATAAATTTTACATCAGTACTTGAGATCTTTTAAGAAACACAGTACTCATAAAGGATCAGAATAAAGACTTCTAACACGGGAATCCCAAGCTTGAATGCCTAGAAAACAAAGTGCCTAGGAAACGAATAATACAAATTTTTACTAAGTAGGACCAAATTCAAGTACCCAGTTTAAACTGACAAGTTTAAAAAGTAATAAAACCTTCAATCTTGTTTCTATACAAGGAGAATCCAAAAAGAAAACAGAGATTCCAAACATTATAAAATTGCTAGCTTCTACCGTAGACTCAATCCAAAGAATAGATAGAGCATATAAAGAGTTCAAGAAGAAGGCACACGTTACTATGTTTCAATAAACAAATTCAAGATCACACAACTAAGAATCCAATCATGCATATTCCTATAATTCTAATAGGAGAATTATAACTTCCACAAAACCAAGAAGCTACAACGAAGGTATACTTTTACATTCTACAACCCAAACTAAAGTTTTTTTCAAAAATGAAAGACACATATCATTTCCATAACCCATTTTCAAACAAATAAGCAAGAATCACACATGTACTTCATTACTTATATCACCAAAAGGTTTAAGTTGAAATTCAACAACAAATAACAAGGAAAGTAATACAATGACTTCCTTTCCAAGCAGAGATTCCTCAATCAAGGAACACACAATTATTCAAGCAAGGAAACTAAATAACCATAATAGAAATAAAAACCCAATTATCTCAAGAGAGAAAATTTGTTTTAATGAAGAAACTTAGAGAAAAGTAGAGCATCTTAATGGATAGAGCCTATCATGCCTGATAGTGCTTTTGTCTGTTCGAAGAAGATTTCAAGTCGAGACTTCACAACTCCCTCTTCTCTAAATGAAATCAACAACTAGAAACTTCTTCCTCAAATACCTCATAAACTTCCATTAGATTAAAAAGAGTCCAAGAGAGTTAAAAATAGCAACAAAATGAAAGTAGAACTGTTGGTTCGAAGAACCAGATAGCTCCATGTAGAGAAAAAATCAAAATGCATGAAATACCACACAACTCCCAAAAAATCCGCTTGCATGGTTTCTAAGGCAGTTTGCTCACCAAAAATGATGATAATTAATGTCATTAATTCCCAGTCTCCCACCTAAATCTCCATGCCACCACCATCCACAATTATCGAGTCCAATTTCAAAAATAACATGCATAGTTAAATTTAGAGATGGTACCAACTAGGATCAGCTCCAAATTCCATGCCTCTGTCAAATTGACAGTACATAATGGCCTTAAATTCAAAAATCAAATCAAATAAAAGACTTAGGAACTATCACCATCCCTCAACTTTCCATATGACCCCTTAGGTCCCTTCTATCCCCACATTAGTTTAGGATAGATATCTTAGCTTAGGGTATGACCTTAGGTTAGTTTAGAAAATATTTACCTTAGGTTATCTTAATATTACCTTAGGTAAATTCACCACCTTAGGATAGGCCATTCTTTATACCAATATAGTATTAGGTAATAGGTTAGAAATATACCTATTATTACCTTAGGTTGTTTCCAAATCCCTAACTTATAAAACATGCAACTTAGGTTAGGTTGCAACAAGATTAACATACACATAGACATAAGGTAGGTCTAGCTTACCATAGATTAGAATACCGTTAGGATAAATCTTATAGATATAGGACTTAGGATTTACCCTCAATAGTCCTGAATTAGGCCTCTTTCCAGCTTACATCATTTAACGTTCTAGAGAAGTTGACAAGAAGATCTGAGCACAAAACTCACAACAGAATACATAGCATGAACTTTCAAGAAGATCAATGAAATTTTAATTCTACTAAGGCTCAGTCCTTTATCTACTTCAACCTTTGAATTTCAGTTTTCCATACAGATCAAGTAATAAGAATTAAAACACACCTTGGATCAATGGAATTGATCCAAGGTCTCATTATTATATAGAGATAGATTTGCAAACAACTTTACCAGTTTACAACCTCAAGCAAAATGGATTCCTTGCAACCAACAGTATTTCAGAAATTGAATCCAAGAAAAGAAATAATTTATCCATGGCAAACATGATTTCAATAGTCAAAAGAATACACCTTCTTGGTACAAATCACATGTAAACACTTGCATTGCAAAGAGGAGAAGTTAACATATTATCATAAGTGTTGCATAATTGCCTCCTAAAAATAATCATCACCCCAATGATCAATTTATTTAAACAAATTTGCATCAAGGACAATCCTTTTATTAACTTTCTTTTCACATGATAAAACATTTCTGGATTTAAATTTTTTCCAAAATCAACATTTACGTAGCTATTTATTTCTAATAATGAAATATCTATCCAAAACTGGTAGATTTATTGTCATAAAAGAATAAAATCACAAATTATATCAATCAGTAGAATCAATTCTATTCAAAAAATATGGAAAAGTAGTTTTCATATCTTCCATATTTTCCTATTGTACTATCGTCGCTAAACTGGTCCCAGTGGACCTTACATTGTCTTATTTCATGATTTATTAAGTGCAACTGGTGAGTTTCCAACACTTGTATAAGCTTAACCTTGATTATTCTTGGATCTTGGACCTGCAAGGAATTCCAATTTAATACATGTGATAAATCTTAAACATATTTCTTAACCAAAAAAATATGGAAAACATCATGCATTCATGAAAAATAAGGAGGTAATTCTAAATGATAAGCTACATGGTTGATTATTTCTACAATTTCAAAGGGTCCCACATAATGAGGTGATAACTTGGTAGCCCTGCCAAAAGTTATAGAACTCTTTTTTTTGTTTAACTCGAAGAAATACCTTCTCACCAAGTTCAAATTTCTTATCAACCCGCTTCAAGTCAACACAATTTTTTTTTCCTATTTGTTGCTTCTTTCAAGTGTTCACAAATCATTTTAATTTTTTGTTCCATTTCCATAAGGTTTTTAAGTCCAATTACCTCCATATCCTCAATGTTTTCCCAACTCACAGGGGTTTTACATTTCCTTCCATATAATGCTTCGAAAGGTGTCATCTTTAGAGATGTGTGATATGGGTTATTGTATGAAAATTCATATAATGGAAGGTACTCTACCCATTTATACTGTTGATCCATACAATACATTCTTAACATATATTCTAAAACTTGAGTAACTCTTTCAGTTTGTCCACCTGTTTCTGGATAATACGTAGAACTAAAATTTAGCTTAGTTCCTAAAGCTGCGTTAAGCATTTTTCAAAACCTTGAAGTCATTCCTAGATCTCTATTAGATATGATTAATTCAGGTACTCCATGTAATCTAAAAATCTCATGAACAAACCTTTTTTCTAAAACAGTCGAATAGTCTTTAAGATTACCAGCAATAAAGTGTGCTACTTTGGTTAGTTTATTGACAACAACTAGAATAACATCATGCTTATTTCTTGACATAGGAAACCCTTGTACAAAATACATGCTTATCACTTGCCATTTGTACTATGGTATGCTATGAGGATACAATAAACCAGCTAGATGCATATGTTCAACTTTAACATGTTGAAATTCTAAGCAATGTGTCACAAAATCAATTATGTCCTTTTTCATCCCCTTCCATAAATATTGTTGTTTTATATCAATAAACATCTTTGTAATATTAGGGTGTCTAGAAAAAGGTGAATTGTGAAATTCAACTAATAATTTCTTTCTTAAATCCTTTAGAAAAGGTACATAAACCCTATTTTCAAATCGTGAGATCCCTTCATTATCAAATTGAAAACATTTATGTATCTCATCATTTAGATCTACAGTAAGTGTTGTTCTTACTTGCTAAAAATAAGAATCAGATTCCATAATACTCATTACTTAATCTTTGAACTAAGTTCTCACTCTTATAAGAGAAAAAATGTGCTTCCTATGAATTAGAGCATCAACTACCCTATTCTCCTTGCCTTTAAGGTAACTTATGTCAAATTCATATTGAGATAAAGACTCTAACCATCTTCATTATCTTGCATTCAGATTTGGCTGAGTAAAAATATACTTCAGTCCAAGATGATTAGTTTTTAATTCAAAAGGTTTACCAAGTAGGTAATGCCTCCAAACTTGAAGTGCATGAACAATGGAAACAAGCTCTAGACCATGTGGAGCATAATTTAGTACATGTAACTTAAGTTTCCTAATTTTTAAAGCTATGACATGATCATTTTGTAACAAAATACCTCCAAGACCTTCTCTAGACGCATCCATTACAACAGTAAAGTATCCATTAGGGTTAGGTACAACTAAAATAGGTGCTGAAGTTAACTGATCCTTCAAAATTTTAAATGCAAATTCACATTTCTCATTCCACACAAATTTCTTATCCTTTTTCTGCAAATAAGTTATGGGTGTAGCAATTTTGGAGAAAACTTTAACAAATTTCCTATAGTAACCAACAAGACCCATGAAGCTTCTAACTTCATGTACATTCTTTGGTCCAGACCACTCAGTTATAGCTAAAATTTTAGAAGGATCTACAACTATCACATCCTTTCTTATAACATGTCCCAAATAGTGTACTTTCATGTCATAGAAAGAACATTTAGATAACTTACCAAATAATTGTCTTTTTCTCAAGATTTCTAGAACTATCTGTTTCACCTGATTCTTAGACGTTTCTTTGAAGTATTGATGAAAAATATAGGGTAATGAGCATAGGAGGAATACCTGTTCAAATGTTGGTTGATGGTTTTTTACGTGTATATGACTTCCAAATCCATAGCTGGTTGTGAGAGCTTCCTTTTGGCTAGGAGGAACTACCTGTGATAAAAGCAAGACCACCAGAATGAATTAAACAATATGTGCAGTGAACTACCTGGCATATGCTAGATCCGAGAAGTGTGATACTTCCTAGATTGTTGTCAGTCCACTGTTTTAAACAATTTAATGTGGTAAATAAAGTAAATCCTATTGTAGTTCGAAATGATTTAGGTATCTCACTTTAAAAAAAAAAAAAGATCTAATCTAACAAGCTAGGTTAGAGTAGGATCCAAAGATCAAGTGACTGGTTCTGGGTCTCTGCAGGTCTGACAGAGGTCTCAAGTAGATCACAGGTGAATGAGGGTCAAGCAGAATTAGGTGGGTAGGTCACTATTCTAGGTTGTATGGGCAAATACAGAGATCGATGCCGGTTAAGGGTAACCAATGATGTTGGGTGTAACCGGTGTCAGTTACTATGTAATCTCATGTCATTCACCCATGGATTAAACTAGAAGCTTCTTGTAAGCATGCGGGAATGTGGTTAGAGAGAATGTAGGCATTGATTTTTAGGGTTTTGGTAAGTCTTAGTTAGTTATAACAACTTACTAAGAATAGGTCTTAAGGTGAGTTAGCTTGATGAGGTGTCTAGGTGAAGTGTATGTGTGGATATTATTTATATTAAGATATTTAAATAATAAATATAGTGCCAATAATTAATTAATTTAATTAAATTAATATAAGTGGGGTGAAAGGGGCTATGGCTAGGTGAATGTGATGAAGGGTGCTTATTTTTCGAGGAACCAAAGGGGAGTGTGACCTAATTTTAGTGTCTATATTTTTCCCCTTTTTGTTTTTTATCTTGTATTGGTAAGTGACGCTAACAAAAATAAGATGTGGTTGCTCCATGTGTGGAGGAACGTGATCCCCCTCAAACAAGGAACTGATGAGGTAGAAGATAGAAGTGGTGAGTGGTTTGATAAAAGGTAAATGTGAGGGAAAAGGTAGGTGGGCATGGGGTAAAAAGAGTTAAAGGTTTATCCAGGAAATCTAGGTAATGGATCAGGGTTAAAGGTAGCAACAGTCAAACACACACACATGTATAAACTATAGCACACTACCAAGTTGAAGAGCAGGAAAAATCTACATTGTCTAAGGTTGATAGGTTTATCCAAACAAGGTTGAAGTGATTCTGGTATCCAAGGTATAGGATATGGTTAGGAAACACAACATAGGTTAGGTGCAGGAACATTTATGTATGTTCTAGTACACCAAATGTAGGGTTAGGATAAACGATCATAGTAATAGGCTAGGTAAGGTCATTAGGTCAACAACACACATAATAGTGCCACAAGGTATAGCAAACACATGAGGTCAAAGGTCACTGGTGATTGGCCAGGTTCAAATATCTAGGTCGTGGCACAGGTAAGGCCAAGGTAGGGGTAAAATAATGAGTCCCCAAAGGAGGAAAAAGGGAGGTAGTAAATGATGAGGTCAGGAAAGGTGAGGTAAATGGGTAGGGTAAAGGTGGGGTGGGGTAAATGATCAGGGTGAAGGTTGGCTGAGGTTAAAAAAGGAGGTAGGGGTAGGTAAAAGGGTAAAATTTAGGGCAATGTGCAGGCGAGGGTGACTGATGTCGGTCATGGATAACCGATGTTGGTATAGGTCAACCGACAATGGTGAGGTAGGGCATGTGACCAATGTCGGTGAAGGGTAACCGATGTCGGTTAGGTCGGGTTTTTTATAAAAACAAAAAATCCACATTATTTATTATTCATTTGTTATTTTGTGAAAGGATAAAATGACAAAAAAAAGAGAAAAGAGAGAAAAGTGTCTGGACGGAATAAAACACTGAGCTGACGGTGTGATTAACGAGTGATTGGTTGGTGAGCAGTGGGTCCACAGGATCATTACGAGGGATTCGATTGGGTGAAGGTTGCGGGTAGCTATTCGGTGATGGTCGAGGCCGGAGAGGGATCAGGTGGGCCACCGGTATAATTAATAGATGTGCCACCAAGAGGGTGGCAACGCGACGAGGTATGCGCTCTACTCTATGTGTAGTTGATTTGATAGATTAGAGGATTAGTTTATTATTATTTGTAGGTTTTGTTGGTTTTTCATTTTTGTGGGTGGTTAAAAAAATGAATGTGGGAATGGGGGGAATAGTGGGTTAAAATAGGAATGGAGAAGGTAATAAATGGGATAGAGGGGTGGGTGGAGGTCCAAGAGTAGGTTAGGTCATTGTAGGTGGGTAAAAGGGGTAGGGGGAGGTTTTTTAGAAAGGGGGGCTTTAGGAAATCATGGGTTTTTCTGCAACAGTGACCGGTGTCAGTCAAGTTTGGCTAGCGTCGGTTAGGTGGAACTAGTATCGGTCACCAAACAAGTGACTAATGCCGGTTAAGGGGTGACCAGGGTCAATAAGGGTGAACCAATATCGGTCACCAAACAGGTGACCGATGCCAATTAAAGGGTGACTGGGGTTAGTTAGGATGAACTGGTACCGGTCGTATTATTGGGCACAAAGGTCTAAAAGTGATGTGGGCTAGGTGGTTAAAATAGGTAGGGTGAAAATAGGGTGTAGGAAAATGATAATTATTGAATATGGATTGATATATGTAAATTAATGTCATGCTTGTATTAGATGCAGGGGAGAGCACAACTACATATGTGGGACAAGGTTCTGCCTCTACTGGTGACAGTGTGCAGTGCAACAACCCCAAAGGAGCTGTAGCATGTGGAGGAAGTTGGGTTGAGTGGAGTTTTTCATTATAGACATGTTGTTTGGCAGCCCAGTTTAATGGTCACACTCATTGATAGATGGGATTCCGTGACCAACATGTTCCACCTGCCGACGGGTGAGATTACTATCACCCTGGAGGACGTGTTCCAGATTCTTCAGTTACCCATACTAGGTGTATAGGTTTATTCTATCTCCTTTGAGGCTTCAGAGGAGCTGATTATGTCTATTTTTGGAGAGGGGATGACTGATCTAAGATTCCATAGTGCCATCTTGAGCTATGGAGAGATGTACCTAGCCCTTCTAGAGGAAATGAGGCTAGTGGTTCTGCTAATGGAGGTAGTGTGTTGTTTCACACTGCTAGATGCAGAGGGTGGACACTTTCCCCGGTCACTGATGGGGGTACTCCATGACATGATGGTGGATGAGACCCACTTTTCCTGGGCACCAACATTCTCGGTGCATTTGTACAGGAATTTATGGACATATGGGTGACTGCACAGGTTCATCTTATGCTATACATTTTTACTACACTGTTGGGCGTACGAGCACATAGTTTGTGTGCATCCTATAGGGATGCCCCGAGTAGATGCATTATAAGAAAGATTTGTGTGGGTGGGGTACATGAGATGGGTGCCAGTGATTAGAGAGTAGAGATCTGAGAGGCCCACACATGATGTGGCCCATTTCTGGTAGTTACTGGAGAGGTTGTCTAGAGTGGACATTATATGGAGGCCATATGTGGGATTCCCCTCATTTAGGCATATGTATGAGGAGCTAATTGAGCTCCAGATAGAGAGATGGATACAGGTTCGCCATGCTGGGGAGTATGAGATGATCCCAGTAGATAGAGTCTAACGGTAGTTTAGACTAGTACAGGATATACCTATGCTCTTCCCATAGTACTGGTGAGATGATGTCGAGAGGTCTTTACCTCTACCACAGCCTACAGTGCCCACAGGGTAGGAGGAGCAACCAATGGATAGGAAGATAAATGATGTCAGGTGCACAGACAGTTATAGATAGTGGTGGGTGGCTCACTTACGAGCCATACCACCCAGACTGGGGTATCTGGATCTATCCACCATTATAGTGCAGAGAGATGCTCTATAGGGGTAGGTGGCGATGCTGAGTACCTAGTTGGGTATACTGTAGCTGTAGGGTTCTGAGGCAAAGGTAGCAGATCTACATGTATAAGTGGCTAGTTTGTAGGCCTAAATGGGTGATGGAGGAGATGGAGATGGAGAGGAGGGGGATGTTCAGGTGGCAGCCTTACAAGTTCAGGTGGTAGGTTTACAGGGCCAATTGGCCATAGCCCACACATAGATTGGGGTCTTACAAGCCCAGATACAGGAACAGGGGAAGGGGGGACCACCACAGGCACCAGGATCTGATCCTAGTTCATAGGCAGGCATGGGGCAAGGTCCCGCATGGCAGGTATAGGGGCCGAGACTTATGGGACCACCACAGAACGTGCTTGTATTTAGGTTACAATATTCCCTGGGTGAGGCTAGATACTATCAGGACCAGCTGACGGTGGCTGGGATAGAATTCATATCCTATGCCAAGTACATGACATAACAGGTGTCTAGTGAGAGGATGAGATCCCACACTCACACTATGGAGAGAATAGGGGTTAGTGAGCTCTGAGGCCTAATCAGGAAGAAGCTACCAGCGCACGGACACCAACTCTAGTTGAGGTGCCAACACGGACCCAAGAGGCTGAGGGTACTAGTGATACAGAGATGGAGGACACCCATAGAGATGCCTGATATGTGGTCACCTGGTTTTTGATATATGATAGTTATTTCTGTGATATATATTGGCCTATGTGCTGAGAGACATTGAGGATGTATGAGTGGTTTTATATATTTTGAGCATCTATCGGCCTATGTGCCAAAGAGATTTTGTATTGATTCATTATTATTATTATTATATATATGAGACTTGCTTGCGTTCTGATGACATGTTTTATTGTATATCATCTTGCATGCCGAGGATTTTGAGATGATGGACATGATGAGATAGTCATGTATATTTGAGATACACATTTATTTATATGATGAGATACATGTTATTTTTTTGATTTTTTGATGTGTTTATGAGAATTTGATTTATTGTTTTGATATGGATGGAAATTAGGTGACTTAGGCATGATGGAGTCAAATTGGTATAGACATGGATCGATTTAGGTCAGTTTAGGCATGGATCGAGTCAAGTTTGTTAGGCATGGTTAAGTTAAGTTTGTTACGAATGGTTGAGTTAGGTCGGTTAGACATGATTGAATTATGTTTATTAGGAATGGTTGAGTTAGGTTGGTTAGGCATGATGGAGTTAGGTTAATTAGGCATGGTTGAGTCAGGTCAGTTAGGCATGATGGTGTTCAAATTAGTTGAAGTTGTGATTCATTATTTTATGCAATGAATGATAATATGGATCATATGTGAGATGTGGTATAATCTATGCATAGTGATGATAGGGAAATGGTAGGCGTAATAAATGTATGTTGTGATAATGTTTAAAATATGAAACAACTTGTTATGTATGTGGTTGAATTTCCAATTTTGGATATAAAATGGAAACTAAGTTAGGTATGATGTAATGTGAGGCACATGAAATATGAATTTATTAGGGTAGAGGATGGCTGAGCTAACCTCTAAGGGCCCCATACCCTCATAGTGTTGCCTACATAATTCTCCCACGAGCTAGGGAAGAATATGAGGAGGTATGAAAATGAGTTGGTAGGTTTTTAGAAATGGTGTGGGTTTTAGATCTGTTAGGTGTGGGTAGATTATAGGTAAAGTGATTAAGGTGGGGTTAATTGTGGAAAAATAAAAAGATTACCCCAAAAGTAAGCGTCGAGGACCAAGTCCTACATAAGTTAATCGAAACATAAACAAGGATAGCTAAAAGATAAGAGGGGGCAATAAAGCCACCTGATTGGTGAGGATCATATTGATTAGATCACACCTTGAAAGAGGTGATGAATGTAAGACCCTAAAGACATTGCATGATTGATTGTTCTACGGTGAAAAGTACTCACATGATCACCAAATGTCATGGTTTCCAAGAAGTCCCTTGAGGTAATTAGGAAATGAGAGTGGGAATGGTAAGAAGGGTGAAAGGTAGTTAATTTTTATAGTGTATAGGTAGCATGTGCTTCGGGAAAGAGAACCTAGGTCCCAATGGGAAATTCCATGACTAAAAGGTTTTTAGTTTTAACTTGTAGTTGAGATACACTAATCGATGCAGGAAGTCTATATGGGATGAATAAAATTTAACTCCTTGAGGTCTTTGTAAATCTGATCGACGCACAAAGCTTTGGTTGGTCTTATTTTCTTATTTTTTAGAAGAGCTTTACATAGCTGTCCTTCGAGGGAGTAGTCTATTTATAGCAATGATCATCAAGAGGAAGATGTCCTTTTGAGGGAGTCATCTTTTTATTAGAAGTTTGAATCAAGGATTTATATTCCATGTGAGGTCTTTGAAGTCATGGACAAGACCAAGGTGGAGAATATGAATCTTGTTCAAAAGGCAAGGTGAAATGACCATGGGATCTCATCTAAAGGTAGATGAAAAGTATCCATGAGAATCATGTTATGTGCAGTGCCGTGGTACACATATTCAAGAGAAGATAACAAGTGATGGGTACTCACATGATTCTTGTTTAATCATTGGTGAGGTGTATGAAGTGAATAACACTCAAGGGACGAGCATAGAAAGAGACAAAAGGTGAGGTAGGACAACAAGTCAACAATAGAATGGTCAAAGATGTAAGGCATTAAGGGGTTTAGGTTTGGGTTTACCATCGAGTGAAGATAAATGATAAGTACTTGATCCATAAGTATGGGTAACGATGTATGGTCCAAGCCAATTAGGAGAAAATTTGTCCCGTTTACTTTTTTCTGCTTTAGTTACATGTTGATTTTCTTTCAAGACAAGCTCACTGACTTGGAAGGTTCATGCATGGACACATTTTTTGTAGGCACATTTGATACATTTTTGGTAAACTTGAAGGTGATCTAGAGTGTTAAGACGATGTTTATCTAACAACTGTAGCTGTGCTAAACGGTCCTAATGAAATTCATCATCATTGAGCATGTTATGGAGAGAAATGCAGAGCGAGAGGATCTAGACTTCAAGAGGTAGGACTGCCTCTATACCATAGACCAAAGAAAATGGTGTGGCCGTAGTGGAAGTGTAAATACTAGTGCGGTATGCCCATAGGGAAAAAGGAATGTTCGTATGCCAATCCTTCACAATATCATCAACCACTTTCATAATAATTTTGTTTAATGTTTTTTTAGTGGATTCGGCTTGGATGTTGGTTTGTGGGTAATAAAGTGATGAGAATCTAAGCTGAATGCCGAAGGCATTGTAAATTTTTTGCAATGTTTTGTTTTTAAATTGTTTTCGATTGTCAGTGATGATGCGATGGAAAACACCAAAGCAAAAAATGATATGGTGGTTAATGAACTCACATATTTTCTCATCTTTTGTGGAGATGAGTGGTATGGCTTCCACCCATTTTGTATAGTATTCAGTAGTATTGATGATCCATTAATGGTGTTTGGAAGAATGGGGATTACTTTCTCTGACAAGATCCAAACCTCATTGAGAGAAGGGCCAAAGGACATGGGTGACCTTTAAGGCGTGGCTGGGTGTATGATGAAGATTGGAATGTTGTTGGCATTTTACACAACATTTGACGTAATCACAACAATCATGATTAAGGGTCGGCTAGTAATATCCAAGGTGAAGAATACGCTTAGCAACAACAAGGCCACTGAAGTGACCTCCACATATGTCATCATGAACTTCCTTAATGGTATAAGGATTTTTAGAACTTGTGAGGCATTGTAAGAGAATACCGTCAAATCCACGCTTATAGAGGAGTCCCCCCAGAATGATGTAATGAGATAAATTTTTAAGGAAGGCACATTGTCCATTATGGGTGAGATCAGGAGGTAAGATGGAGAGAGAAAGGTATTCGGAGTATTATTTGTACAAAAGTTCACTCAGGTCAAGGGTAGTAGTTCTGATCGAGTAAACATCGTGAGGTAAATAAGAAGGTGATTAGAGTCATTGTATGGTGACAAAGATTTTAGAATCGATGGGTGAAGTGGGTATTTGGGAAGCTAAGCAGGACATGGTATCTATAAATTTTTTGGTTGAACGTGGGATGGTTTGAAGGGTGTAATGATCAAAGGTGGTAAAAAGTATGTCTACATGATGTTTATACTTTTGACGTATCTCATTACAACATTGGTATATACCATTGACTTGGTTTATGACCAATTGAGAATCACCAAAGATGTTGATTGATTTGACATCTAGGGTGTAGCCAACTTGAAGACCTAGTACGAGTGCTTCGTATTTGGAAATATTGTTGGTGCATTAAAAAATCTAGTTTGAAAGATAAAGGCATGGGTTCACCATCAAGAGGAATGAGGATAATACCAGCCCCACCCCCATGCTGACACTTAGAACCATAGAAGAAGAGTGTCATTTGGTAAGGAGGTTCATCCAGGGAAAGGATAGCAATTGACTCATCTAGAAAGTCAAAATTAGATTGTTGATCCCCAAAAATAGGTGCGTTGAAAAATTGGTCGGTGATAGCTTGGCCCTTGATGGAATTTTGATTAACGAATTCGAGGTCAAGATCAGCTAAAATCATAACCCATCGTGTGGCATGCTGATTTTGATAAGGTTTGGCGTACATGAAGTGTAAGGGGTCAGTGTTGGTCACAACATAGTTTTTGTGGTTGAGTTGGCTTGATGAGCTGTCTGTTAGTTGGATATTTTGTCAAACCAAAATATGAGGTTCAACCACAGTACATGAGATTTAATCCCTCCTCAAAGACAGGTGAGGCTGCCTGTTTATTGCTAATCTAAAACACAGTAAATAATATATACAATATTCACACTAATCTAACCATTGGGGGTTGGGATGAAATCCCGAAATCCACATTCACACGATTCAAGAATATTGCTTTCGTAGGTGAAATAGGTTAGAAACTGTTACAGTGAAAGAAATACAGTAGAAAGGAAATGAGAGAAACGTATTTTCTTTCGAGTAAAAGCAGAGCACGAAATAATCATACGAGTTTTAGATCACAGATATAGTGTTCAAGATAATTAGAAATACTGAGATTCTATGCAAAGAATAGCTTTTAGATCATGAACATAAGAACACTGTCTCAAATAAGATATATTTCACAACACAAAGTCTGTAAAACAGTATCAACTCCTATTCTTCTCAATGGTTGAAAGAAAACACAAAGTTTTTCTTCTTTCCAATAGCCTCTTGATCTTCCAAAAAATTCTCGACCCTTTAGAATGCACAAGCATCCCTCTATTTATAACAAAAGAAGCTAGAGTTTAAACAGAACAGATCCTGAAAAGTAGCATGCTAACTAGAGTTTCAGCTTTGCATGATTCTCACGCAGGAGATCAAGTCGAAGTCTGAATTAAAAATAATGACAAATAGGAAATAAAAGATATGGCATTCTAAAAATAGAAATGACATGGGACGTTGGATCTCAATCCGAGTCATCATCTTTTGATTCTTCTCCTTTCTCTTCCTCCAGCTGAGACTGTTTGTTCCGGAACTCCTGGAACTTTCGAATAATGCCTTGCATTTCATTTTCCTCAGGTGCAGTGGAAAGATCATTCCACATTTCGCAGGTCTCATGGATATCACTGGCACCGCCGGGAAGCTTTTTTAACCTCTTGCTGAGCTTTCTTAAGGCCTCCAACGTATGCTCAATCCTCACAAACTGACCAATGACTTCAAGGTCAAATCCACCTACAGGTTCCTGCTGAATAGTCTCTTGAACTTGTTTGAAGAGATCATCTGCTGATAGGGCACTTGAGTTCGCAACTGATACCTTTGGACAAATTTTTAGCAATTCTTCTTCCAGATCACTTTTTCCATCAATCAATTTATCTCTTGATTCTCTCAACTTGCTGCAGGCTTCGTTGAGAATCTTTACTCTGAACTTGATGCCCTTGATCAGCTGAAAGTGTTTATCTGTATGTGGAAGAACGCCTTCTTCTACCAAGAGATGTGCTGGCATTTGCTTTAGCACTTGGAGAGCTTCGCAAGTCAAATCAAGCTGTCCAAGTTCTTCAGTGAATTCCTCATCCATCTTCTCTCCTTCCTTCTGAATCTCTGCCAAGGACTGATGAACCTTCACCACATCTAGAATTACTTCCTTCCCTTGTTGGAGCAACTTTTGGATCCATTCGTCAACCACTCTTCCTTTTCTGGTAATCTTCTCAATCGAAGGCACCGATGAGAAATCAAATCCGGCAGGTACAGAAGAAGATGGTATGGATTCCAGGGGTGTTGAGATTTTAATCAAAACCTCTGTCAACTGCTCCACCTTTTCCTTAAACTCATTTCTGCTGTCCGTTGTTTCTTTCAACTTCTGGTACAGCACGTCTATGGAATCCTTTGCATCTTGATGTGCCCCTTTTGCTGTCACTTTCCCTAGAGACACCTTGGTTACCTGGTAATCAGCAGCTGTTACATCATCTCTAGTTTTGTCAGCTGAGGGAGTGGCAATCTCTGCGAACTTATCTCCTGAAGCATCTACCAAAACTCTTGAAACTGTTTTGGGTTTCTTGGCTGATTTCGCAGTAGAAGTCTTGAGTGAGCTAAAATCAAGGGGTGGTAGGGGTACAATCACCTTCCTCTTCCTGGGAGTTTGCTCAAGTAACCATTGTGGAGTATCAGAGGAAACTGCCAATGTTGTAGTAACTGGTGTTCTACTCTCAAGGGGAGCAGATTCTACTATTGAAGGGGGAACAGCAGTCAACGTGGTAGTAGGTGCAACAAAGAGAGGCACAGGTTGTGGTGAGCTGGTGATCACTTGGGTTCCAGCAGAGAGGGGTGAGAGCCCGGAGAAAATATTGGCCATGCTTGAAGAAGTGGATGGGGAATGGGGAAGCTGAAGAAGTGGTTGAGGGGGAGGCACAGATTCAGTCTCCAAAGCCTTGACTGCCAGAGATAAGGTCTCTTCAGTTGAGCAATCAGCAAATGGTGAAGTCAAGGGCTGACTTCCTCCTTCTTCCAAATTAATTTCTCCTATTTCTGGTGGTGTTGGTGATTCTGGCACACCCACCGTTTGAGTTGGAGAGACAATTGAAGAGATTTGTCTTTCTTTCCTCTTCCTGGGAATCTTGATTTTTATAGACCCCCCAGTAGATTCCTTGTCCTTCTTCTTTTTGGGGGGCCCCGCCTCAGGAGCAGCCAATTTTGGAAACTTGTCATCTTTAAAATTCATGCCCCAAGAAGAGAGCCATTTCTTTGTACGAGCCAGAATTAGGGCTGACCTATCGGTGATAGAGGATTTCTCGCTAGCCGACCAATCAATAGGCGGGAAAACGTATCGATCTTCGTTAAGCCCATCATAGGACATATCTAACACACTTTCATTGTCCCTTGTACCATCTGGCAAATCAGAAATCTCTAGCGTCTGAATCTCCTCAATAGTAAGCCTACTATTATCCTTTCTGCGTATTGCAACTTCGTCCCGCAGATCAATCCAGATGTCCTCAATATCAGGCCTGTGCAGATGTTGAGCTCCATAGGCCCGAAGCACTCCTCGGATGTCAAAACCATCCCGAGATTTCATATGCTTCTTTAATTTCTCCTGGAGTTCACATTCGACATTTTTAGCTTTTGCCGCTGTTGAGCAAGTATATCTCCCAATAGAAATTGGGAAGGATACTGCTGCCTTGTGCTTGCTCTGTTGGAACTTGTGGAAATCCAACAATTGTCTGACCAATTCCAACAAAATTAATCTATCCCCAGGATAACGAGGCAGACGGAAAGGCTCTCCTGCATACATCACTGTTCGAATGTATGTAAACTTCCTAAACTGTAGGAAGATACATCCCCATTTAGATACCTCGGCCCAAGCCTCATCGGAGACTCTTGTTTTTCTCAATCCCGGGTTCAGTCTGCAGATGTTCTCATAGAAAAAGGCATCATTTACCCTCCTAAAGTGATCCTTGGACCCCTTCTTCGTTATTTGCGGAAAATGCTTGTAGATTGGGTTTGTGATCCTGCTGCCTTTTGTATCGAGCCCGGGATAGTTCCTCATCCCGGCTGCCGCATAGGCCACATACGAGAACATGTAAAATTTTCCCGTCGACAAGACCGTCGTCATTTGGGCATCAATCTCATCACTGATCAAGGTTCCCCAGTCAATCCCCTGCTTATTCTTCTTGATGGTGACCATGAACTGGTACATCCATCCGTGAAATAGATTTGACTCTGGTAAACCAAATGCCCGGCTAAGAAGTGTGATGATATCATTTATCTCTTGTATAAAGTCACACCTAGGAATAGTCCTAGGAAATCGGGATACCGCTGGCTTAGCTTTAGCCAGGAACTTCTTGTTAACATCTCTTATACAATTCTCCTGGTTAGTGTCCCAGGTTTTCTGGGCTGACTTCATATTCAAATTCCCATATTCCTCGAAATTGGGTAATTTCAGGAGGTCATCAAGATAAATCCCATCTAGCTTGATCACTACTTCTCCTGCTGGGTTCCTAACGGAACGAGAAGCAGAGTCGTAGTTAGAGGCACAGGCCAGAATGAACTCTGGACATTGGGCCGATAGAGGAAAGCCTGCTGCCAAAGGTAAGCCACTGTTTGCTAAAGAGGTCATCCATTCAGTTTGACTGGGACTTTTCACCCTGTTCCAGAAATCGTCCATGTCAACGTTACCGAATTCGGTATCCCGAATATCGTAATTACATTCAACATATGACGGGGATTCTGGTTTCTTAAACTTATATTTCATCCTGCTTGATTTCTCGGTCTTCTCTTGTGATGGACCGGGGTCTGTCATGAAGAATATTTGGAAGAAGAAGGACTCGGAACTCCGGAAATGCTGTGCACACTGAAACACCTAATTGACTGAATGCGTCGGAAGCAGAGGAGAACCCGACTCGCAGAAGAAGATGTCGGAAAATTTAGAGAACCCGACAGGTCTGATATGTCGGAATCCTGGCGAAACCCGACACTTGCTTTCAATGGCGGAAACAGGAGATAACCCGGCGTCCACTGTTGATGGCGGACACGGGAGAAAATCCGGCAGCCACTTTCGATGACGGAGCTTAGGAGATGCCCGATCCTGAGAGTTGAGTTCGGAATATTGATACACCCCGCCAAGTTTGATCTTTCAATGCACTTCGGATTTTTTTTGAATCTGCAAAACAGTTTTCAAAAACCGAGAAGCAAAAACAAAGTACTTCCTTTGCATTTCTACATACACAACCTCTTTTCTTTTCTTGTTATTCATATTTGATTCCATACATCATGCAATTAACTGGAATTTTGGAAGAACAGCACCAATTGATAATCTTACAAAGAAAACAAACCCAAAAACCCAAAACCCTTTCCAAAACGACACAGTAAGAAGGGGAAGAAAAACCCTCAACAACCAGGAAGAAATTGGAAAGGAAACGCACGCAGTCGATCCAGAAAAATCAAGAATAAAGAAGGAACGAAAAATACCTTCAATTCGAGACACGCAAAATCGAAAACGAACGATCCAGTCGGGTAACGCGAGCTTGCGGGTTTTGGGAGCGGCAGAGCATGCGTAAATCCACGAATTAAAAATATGAACGGTAAAAATGACGTGGATTTTGGAGTATTTATAAGAAAATCCGTAATAAATACACTTGGCGCGGCACGTGCCAACTCGCCGACCACTCGGCATGAATGCCACGTCAGCGTGTTGGAGGAGTCCGAAAACCCGACACGAAGAGATTTAGTGCATTTCGGATTCCGGGCTTCGGGAAACATGGAGCACCAAACATGTTTTGAATCATTAATGTTCCGATGCATTAAACTTCCGAAAACCCGATTACAAAGGACTGAGCGGAATTCGGGAATCGGGGAACACGGCGCATAAAACATGTTTTGAATCATTAATGTCCCGATGCGTTAGAGTTCCGAAAACCCGAATACAAAGGATTGTCTTAACACAAGGCGGGTTTCGGGAATCGGAGAGCATGCCATATAAAACATGTTTTGTAACACGAATGTTCCGATGCCTTAAGCTTCCGAAAACCCGATTTGAAAGGAATTGCTCAATATAAAGCGGGATTCGGGAATCGGAAATCAAGCAACACAAAGCATGTTTTAACACAAGTACGTTCTGATGCGTTGAATTTCTGAAAACCCGATTTGCTCTTAAAAGAGGTCATAATGCAAAATCACTTCAAAAATTTTGTAGGGGTTATCCGATCGTTTTGTCGTTTACTCAAAACGGGGATAACAGCTGGCTCCAGTTGGGGACTTTCTTTGCAATACCAAAGGAAGAGAACTCAGAATCTCTGGTTTCGCAGACCAGGGCCTTATCCATTGGGCTACGGAGTCAAGAAGAAAACCAAAACAAAACAAACAAAACAGAAAGCAAAGCGAAAGCAAACACACAACGGAAAGTAAAATATGTACAATGCAAGAGAACATCTTGCATCAATGGTGGAACAGCTTTAGATGTTGCCCACTGAAAGGCAACGGAAGTAATCCTCCATCCAGATATGATAGCAAGAAACTATTTTCGCCATTCAGCTCGTGGATCTTGAAAGGTCCTTTCCATAAAGAATCGAACTTTCCATGCATTCCTTTTTGTTCTCTTCTTTTATCCCAAAGCAACACCAGGTCTCCAATCCGGAAGTCACGTTGCTTTGATTTTTTATCAAAAATCTTCTTCACCCTGCTTTGATGATCCGCTATACGATCAACCACCTTAATCCGCTCTTCTTCTAGCTTGGTTAGGTACATAACCCGCTTTTCGATAGAATTCTGAAAAGCTACATCTTCAACCGCTTTTGCCAACTGCAAGGCTGGCAATTCTACTGAGATAGGGATTTCAGCATCAATCCCGTATAGCAATTGAAAAGGAGACATCCCTATGGCTCGCTTGGGAGTGATCCGGTCAGCCCACAACGCATCATATAATGCTTTGTGCCATGTCCTCTGATTTTCGTCTACTAATTTCCTGATTATTGTAACCAGATTCTTATTACTAGATTCAGCTTGCCCATTGCCCTGTGGATAATAGTCAGATGAATGAGCCAAAGTAATGCCGAATCCATAGCAGAATTCTGTCAATTCATGTGACGAGAAATTAGAGGCATTATCTGCTACAATTTTGTGAGGAACACCGAATCTGACGATTATGTTTTCCTTTAAGAATGTGCAAACAGCTTCCGAAGTTGCTTGCTTGATTGGCACAGCTTCTACCCAGTTAGTAAAATAATCAGTAGCGGTCAGCACATAATTGTGTCCAGCACTAGAAGCAGGATTCAATGTTCCGATAAAATCAATCCCCCATTGGCGAAAAGGTTCTTCAATTACCACAGGTTTTAGAGGAAGAGCTGCTAGCTTAGGACGACCAACGAAATGTTGACAAGCTTCACATTTTGATACCCATTCAGCCGAATCTCGGAAAAGAGTAGGCCAATAATACCTGGCCCGTAAGATTTTATACGCTGTTACGGAAGATGAAAAGTGTCCCCCGCATGCCAGGCTATGAAAAGATTCCAATAACTTTTCCTGTTGTAACTTATCAACACAACGCAAAAAGACACCATCAATACCTTTCTTATATACTGCATTATTCCACAAAAGGTATTTTGCAGCTCTCAACTTAACAGTCCTCTTCTCCTTTTGATTTAAATGCTGAGGGCATTCACCATAGGTTAGAAAAAAAACAATGTCAGTGTACCACTCATCAGTCGTACTTACAAAAAGTACCATAGGCAGCTCGGGAGGAGTATCTTGAATTTCTTCGTACTCTGCTTCAGTATGATTCTCTGCAATCAGTTGACACAGGCCTCTTCCTCGTACCAACTTAGTAGGTTTGATGTCCAAGTCATACTCTTGAACCTTAGCAATCCAAGTCCCTCGTTGACTTCCCAGCTCTTGTTGAGTTAAAATAGACTTAACAGCAGTATCAGGAACAAGAACGACCGTATGGGAATTCAGCACATAGTACCGGAAGTGTTTTACCGCTCTTACCACTGCGTAGGCATGTTTCTCAATCTGTGACATCTTCAGCTCATGTTCCTTCAACGGACAACTCATGAACGCGATAGGAGCTTCTATGCCTTCTTCATTTTTCTGCATTAGAATGGCTGATACTGTATGAGCAGAAGCATAACTGTACATTATGAAATCTTTCTTGAAGTCTGGACACACTAAGACAGGAGCATCAGCAACTGCCTTTTTGATTTCTTCAAAAGCCAACTTTCCTTCTGTACTCCATCGAAATGGAGTTCTGCTTTTCATCATTCCAAGGATATCTTTGGTTTTATCAGCGAAATCTGGTACAAATCTTCTCAAGAAATTAACCTTTCCGAAGAAAGAATGAACTCCTGTTTTGCTTGTTGGCAAGGTAAGGCTCTGAATAGCCTTTACCCTTTCTGGGTCAATCTTAGTTCCTTCTTTGGTCACAATATGGCCCAGCAGCTTTCCTTCTGTTACCCCAAACATAGACTTTTTAGGATTCAACGAAATTCCGTGACGTCTGCATCTCTGAAGTACCTGTTCTAAATGATCATAATGATCACTTCGTGTTTTAGAAAAGATAGTCAAGTCATCTAAATACACGACTATGACTTTACCCATCAGATCTCTGAATGCTAGGTCCATTGCTCTCTGAAAAGTAGCTCCGGCATTGATCAAGCCGAACGGCATCCTCCTATATGCAAAGGTACCCCAGGGGGTTGTAAAAGCTGTTTTGTGTTGATCTTCTGTGATGACCTCGACTTGATTATATCCCGAAAACCCATCGAGCATGGACAGCATTTGTGATCCAGTAACAGTTTGCAATACCTGGTCCATAATAGGCAAGGGATAGTTATCCTTCAGTGAGGACTGGTTCAAGTTTCGGAAGTCAACACAGATCCGAATCTCACCATTTTTCTTCCTGACAGGAACAATATTAGCAATCCAAGTGGAGTGATGGATCGGAAAAATTATTCGAGCATCCAACATCTTCTGTATTTCTGCCAGGATAGTCCCGGAAATCTTTGGATTGTAATGCCTCTGTTTTTGTCTATACGGCTTAACATCAGGCTTTAGAGGAATACTGTGCTGAACATCCTTGGGCTTGAAAGATTTCAAATCTGCATAGGACCATGCCAACACATCGATGTATTTCTTTAAAAGCGAAGTGAATCTTTCCTTCTCTTCAGGAGAATAGCATTTACCGATATTCACCATCCGAGGTTGATCAGATGAACCTAAATTGATTTGATCCACTTCAGAGGAAGAAGCTCCTTCAACCTGCTTTTTGTTTTGGATAAAGCGATCATGCTTATCGAACAAACCCTCCAGGGAAACCAGACCTTTTGGTATCTTATTGCCTTTCAGCTGGATAAATTCGCCATCAACTTCTTGGTATGGATCTGAAATAGTTTCACGAAAGGCTGATTCTGAACCCTCGAAATATAGCTCACTGAAATTGTCAGCCTTTTCCAAGAAAGCCAACACTTGTTGATCGTCATTGAACACCTGCCAGTGAGTTGCGTTATCTGGGATACTAGGGACGATATACAATCTCGATGGAGTATGTGTCTTGCTTAAATTGAGGATGAGGAAGAAGAAGAGATGCAGATACGGCCAAAGAATCAGCCTTGTCATTGTAATCTCTTAAAACTGCCTTAATAGAAAATGCATCAAAGCATTCTATACTGTCCCAGACCTTGTTCCTGTAATGCCTCAACCGGTCGTTTTTTACCTGATATATATCCCTGACCTGATTAACAATCAGCTCCGCATCTCCCTGTACTTTGAGATTCTTGATTCCCTTCTGTCTGGCTAATTCTAATCCTAATAACAGGGCTTCATATTCGGCCGTGTTATTAGTATTATCAAATTGCAACTTGTAAGCTGATGGGAAAATCTCGGAGCTAGGAGATATGAGAACAACACCAGCGCCTGACCCAGAAGTTGAGCAGCTACCATCAAATTCAAGCGTCCAAATAGCATTGGGATCTTCCTCTTCCACATATACAATAGGTATCTCTGAAGCCATGAAATAATTCCCGAAGCTAGCATCTTCGAAAAGAATCTGAGCTTTCGGATCATCTGATTTGGTCACCAAATACTTTGCCTGCGGTTCAGGATGAAGAACCTGTTGAACCCCTTTGACTGGGATCTTAGCTTTGGTCCAATCCATACTAATCTCTCCTCCGACATCTTTACAAAATCCTCTACCCAAGAGAATACCATAAGCTGCAGGAATGTCTGCAACCAGAATAGTCATTTTCACCCTCTTCTCAGGAAAAGCAACGAATGCAAACTGTGCGTCCTTAATTTGACCAATCAGAGGGACTTGTTTAGTTTCCATGGAATAGCACCGTCCATATGATTTAGTCAAAGTAAGCCCAAGGGCATGAGCCACTTTTGCGGGCATAACATTATCAGAGGCCCCTGAGTCAATGATACAATTGCTGAGTTTAAACCCATTTATAAGTAGAGACAAATAAAATGGTTCAATCTTTCCTGAGGAAGAAACAGAGGTCAGATTATTCTGTGGTGGAAGTTGAACAGGATTTGGAAGGAGACCTTTTGACGGTGATGGAACGGCCGCTTTACTTCTGATAAACTTGGCCAGCTTTTCAAATTGTTCGGGATTCGACTGAAGGTATTCTGCTTCCGACATTTGAATTTTAGTTCTCTTTGCATGATCAATAATATCAAAAGCAGTATAAGAAGGAATGATAGTAGGCTCAGTTCTAATTACATGAGCTTGTGCTGGGGTACTGGCCTTAGGAGAAGGAGCATAAGGAGCAGCTGCCTTTTTAGTAACCTCTTTCTCAGTTTGTGCCGAAATAGGTGTACCCCTCTTGACTATGGATATGGGAGGTTCCTTATTCTTCTCCTTAGTATTTTCTGGAGGTCTTCTGGGATTCTGAGATTGAGACCGAGTGAAAACAGCAAAAGATTGACCATCGGACTCACATTCATCTTCATCATATTCTAAATACCCAATGCTGGAGTCGCCAGCTGACTCATCATAAGACTCATCAGCATATCCTGAAGCTTCAAAATCCTCATGGGAATCCTCTTCTTCTGGTTCATCATCCTCTTCAATTATTTCCACTGCTGCATTAACAGGCGGAGCTTCAATTGCTAATCTCGGTTGGGCAGGAGTTAACCGCGGCCTATCTCTGACAGGTACACCATTGTTATTAAAATTCCGCCTAGGGATATCCCGGTACGGAACATTGCTCACCTGCTGAGACACTTGCTTCTTTAAAGCAATCAAATCATTAGCCATTTTTTGAAACATAGGGTCAGTATTACCTTGAGAAGAACCTTGATTTTTGAGTTTGGGTATATCTTTCTTGATCCTTCCAGCTAAGATGAGATCATCCTCTATTTCAGTAGCCGTTGACTGAGCAGTAGCCAGATCTGGGATAATCGACCTTCGTAATAAAAAGCTTATATCAGGAGGTTGAGCATTGATGAAAAAGCACTTTTGATTTTCCAGAGTCGGTACAGCTACCACTGGAATTTTCCATATCAGCTTGTTGAACTTAGCTACGAATTCCCGCATAGGTTCATGCGATTCCTTCTTCATATGAGTAAGCTGAGCTAACAACGCATGAGAATCTTCGGCTGGTTTGAAACGTGCCTCAAACTTGATCCGCATGGTAGCCCAATCTGGAATGCATGCATTCGGGAGGTGATAAAACCATTCAGCTGCTACTCCCTGCAATGTTTCAACGAAGAGCCGAACAGAGACATCTTCGTGGGCTACTCCGAGGACACCGCATGCAACAAAGAAAGACGCAATATGCTCATCAGGATGCTGCTTCCCATCCCCATTAAACTTGGGAATGTTTTTACGTGATCCACGTGGTAACTCATGCAATGGAGGAGTCAAAGTAAGAGGACCAATGGCTGCACCCCAAGGCACAGGTTGAACCGCCATCCTTCTGAAAAGAGTGCGTACAGGGATCCGGGTATCAGACAAGAGTAGTGCACGGCAAGTTGCAGATGCTTCACGTTCTTCAGGGATCCGATTTCTCCGAACAGGTGAAGAGCTTCTGGCTCGATTAGAGACAACGCTGTTGGGAGAAAGGCTGAAATTGTGCTGTTGCAGCAACTCGAAGTGTGGATCAATTTCACCTTGAGCTCGGCGAGACCGAGTGAAGATCCTCCTGGCCAGCTTGAACTGAAAGGAGATCTTATTAAAAATAAGGCAAATATGGAGTCGCCAGACACCGTGAGGATAAGCTTTATACTATGGATCTGTAGATCCCCAGCGGAGTCGCCAAAAACTGTTGGTTGGATATTTTGTCAAACCAAAATATGAGGTTCAACCACAGTACATGAGATTTAATCCCTCCTCAAAGACAGGTGAGGCTGCCTGTTTATTGCTAATCTAAAACACAGTAAATAATATATACAATATTCACACTAATCTAACCATTGGGGGTTGGGATGAAATCCCGAAATCCACATTCACACGATTCAAGAATATTGCTTTCGTAGGTGAAATAGGTTAGAAACTGTTACAGTGAAAGAAATACAGTAGAAAGGAAATGGGAGAAACGTATTTTCTTTCGAGTAAAAGCAGAGCACGAAATAATCATACGAGTTTTAGATCACAGATATAGTGTTCAAGATAATTAGAAATACTGAGATTCTATGCAAAGAATAGCTTTGAGATCATGAACATAAGAACACTGTCTCAAATAAGATATATTTCACAACACAAAGTCTGTAAAACAGTATCAACTCCTATTCTTCTCAATGGTTGAAAGAAAACACAAAGTTTTTCTTCTTTCCAATAGCCTCTTGATCTTCCAAAAATTCTCGACCCTTTGGAATGCACAAGCATCCCTCTTTTATAACAAAAGAAGCTAGAGTTTAAACAGAACAGATCCTGAAAAGTAGCATGCTAACTAGAGTTTCAGCTTTGCATGATTCTCACGCAGGAGATCAAGTCGAAGTCTGAATTAAAAATAATGACAAATAGGAAATAAAAGATATGGCATTCTAAAAATAGAAATGACATGGGACGTTGGATCTCAATCCGAGTCATCATCTTTTGATTCTTCTCCTTTCTCTTCCTCCAGCTGAGACTGTTTGTTCCGGAACTCCTGGAACTTCCGAATAATGCCTTGCATTTCATTTTCCTCAGGTGCAGTGGAAAGATCATTCCACATTTCGCAGGTCTCATGGATATCACTGGCACCGCCGGGAAGCTTTTTTAACCTCTTGCTGAGCTTTCTTAAGGCCTCCAACGTATGCTCAATCCTCACAAACTGACCAATGACTTCAAGGTCAAATCCACCTACAGGTTCCTGCTGAATAGTCTCTTGAACTTGTTTGAAGAGATCATCTGCTGATAGGGCACTTGAGTTCCCAACTGATACCTTTGGACAAATTTTTAGCAATTCTTCTTCCAGATCACTTTTTCCATCAATCAATTTATCTCTTGATTCTCTCAACTTGCTGCAGGCTTCGTTGAGAATCTTTACTCTGAACTTGATGCCCTTGATCAGCTGAAAGTGTTTATCTGTATGTGGAAGAACGCCTTCTTCTACCAAGAGATGTGCTGGCATTTGCTTTAGCACTTGGAGAGCTTCGCAAGTCAAATCAAGCTGTCCAAGTTCTTCAGTGAATTCCTCATCCATCTTCTCTCCTTCCTTCTGAATCTCTGCCAAGGACTGATGAACCTTCACCACATCTAGAATTACTTCCTTCCCTTGTTGGAGCAACTTTTGGATCCATTCGTCAACCACTCTTCCTTTTCTGGTAATCTTCTCAATCGAAGGCACCGATGAGAAATCAAATCCGGCAGGTACAGAAGAAGATGGTATGGATTCCAGGGGTGTTGAGATTTTAATCAAAACCTCTGTCAACTGCTCCACCTTTTCCTTAAACTCATTTCTGCTGTCCGTTGTTTCTTTCAACTTCTGGTACAGCACGTCTATGGAATCCTTTGCATCTTGATGTGCCCCTTTTGCTGTCACTTTCCCTAGAGACACCTTGGTTACCTGGTAATCAGCAGCTGTTACATCATCTCTAGTTTTGTCAGCTGAGGGAGTGGCAATCTCTGCGAACTTATCTCCTGAAGCATCTACCAAAACTCTTGAAACTGTTTTGGGTTTCTTGGCTGATTTCGCAGTAGAAGTCTTGAGTGAGCTAAAATCAAGGGGTGGTAGGGGTACAATCACCTTCCTCTTCCTGGGAGTTTGCTCAAGTAACCATTGTGGAGTATCAGAGGAAACTGCCAATGTTGTAGTAACTGGTGTTCTACTCTCAAGGGGAGCAGATTCTACTATTGAAGGGGGAACAGCAGTCAACGTGGTAGTAGGTGCAACAAAGAGAGGCACAGGTTGTGGTGAGCTGGTGATCACTTGGGTTCCAGCAGAGAGGGGTGAGAGCCCGGAGAAAATATTGGCCATGCTTGAAGAAGTGGATGGGGAATGGGGAAGCTGAAGAAGTGGTTGAGGGGGAGGCACAGATTCAGTCTCCAAAGCCTTGACTGCCAGAGATAAGGTCTCTTCAGTTGAGCAATCAGCAAATGGTGAAGTCAAGGGCTGACTTCCTCCTTCTTCCAAATTAATTTCTCCTATTTCTGGTGGTGTTGGTGATTCTGGCACACCCACCGTTTGAGTTGGAGAGACAATTGAAGAGATTTGTCTTTCTTTCCTCTTCCTGGGAATCTTGATTTTTATAGCCCCCCCAGTAGATTCCTTGTCCTTCTTCTTTTTGGGGGGCCCCGCCTCAGGAGCAGCCAATTTTGGAAACTTGTCATCTTT
Organism: Taxus chinensis; assembly: GCA_019776745.2. Taxonomy (NCBI): domain Eukaryota; kingdom Viridiplantae; phylum Streptophyta; class Pinopsida; order Cupressales; family Taxaceae; genus Taxus; species Taxus chinensis. The sequence goes on from CM034148.1 coordinate 317,370,608, forward strand.
AAAATTCATGCCCCAAGAAGAGAGCCATTTCTTTGTACGAGCCAGAATTAGGGCTGACCTATCGGTGATAGAGGATTTCTCGCTAGCCGACCAATCAATAGGCGGGAAAACGTATCGATCTTCGTTAAGCCCATCATAGGACATATCTAACACACTTTCATTGTCCCTTGTACCATCTGGCAAATCAGAAATCTCTAGCGTCTGAATCTCCTCAATAGTAAGCCTACTATTATCCTTTCTACGTATTGCAACTTCGTCCCGCAGATCAATCCAGATGTCCTCAATATCAGGCCTGTGCAGATGTTGAGCTCCATAGGCCCGAAGCACTCCTCGGATGTCAAAACCATCCCGAGATTTCATATGCTTCTTTAATTTCTCCTGGAGTTCACATTCGACATTTTTAGCTTTTGCCGCTGTTGAGCAAGTATATCTCCCAATAGAAATTGGGAAGGATACTGCTGCCTTGTGCTTGCTCTGTTGGAACTTGTGGAAATCCAACAATTGTCTGACCAATTCCAACAAAATTAATCTATCCCCAGGATAACGAGGCAGACGGAAAGGCTCTCCTGCATACATCACTGTTCGAATGTATGTAAACTTCCTAAACTGTAGGAAGATACATCCCCATTTAGATACCTCGGCCCAAGCCTCATCGGAGACTCTTGTTTTTCTCAATCCCGGGTTCAGTCTGCAGATGTTCTCATAGAAAAAGGCATCATTTACCCTCCTAAAGTGATCCTTGGACCCCTTCTTCGTTATTTGCGGAAAATGCTTGTAGATTGGGTTTGTGATCCTGCTGCCTTTTGTATCGAGCCCGGGATAGTTCCTCATCCCGGCTGCCGCATAGGCCACATACGAGAACATGTAAAATTTTCCCGTCGACAAGACCGTCGTCATTTGGGCATCAATCTCATCACTGATCAAGGTTCCCCAGTCAATCCCCTGCTTATTCTTCTTGATGGTGACCATGAACTGGTACATCCATCCGTGAAATAGATTTGACTCTGGTAAACCAAATGCCCGGCTAAGAAGTGTGATGATATCATTTATCTCTTGTATAAAGTCACACCTAGGAATAGTCCTAGGAAATCGGGATACCGCTGGCTTAGCTTTAGCCAGGAACTTCTTGTTAACATCTCTTATACAATTCTCCTGGTTAGTGTCCCAGGTTTTCTGGGCTGACTTCATATTCAAATTCCCATATTCCTCGAAATTGGGTAATTTCAGGAGGTCATCAAGATAAATCCCATCTAGCTTGATCACTACTTCTCCTGCTGGGTTCCTAACGGAACGAGAAGCAGAGTCGTAGTTAGAGGCACAGGCCAGAATGAACTCTGGACATTGGGCCGATAGAGGAAAGCCTGCTGCCAAAGGTAAGCCACTGTTTGCTAAAGAGGTCATCCATTCAGTTTGACTGGGACTTTTCACCCTGTTCCAGAAATCGTCCATGTCAACGTTACCGAATTCGGTATCCCGAATATCGTAATTACATTCAACATATGACGGGGATTCTGGTTTCTTAAACTTATATTTCATCCTGCTTGATTTCTCGGTCTTCTCTTGTGATGGACCGGGGTCTGTCATGAAGAATATTTGGAAGAAGAAGGACTCGGAACTCCGGAAATGCTGTGCACACTGAAACACCTAATTGACTGAATGCGTCGGAAGCAGAGGAGAACCCGACTCGCAGAAGAAGATGTCGGAAAATTTAGAGAACCCGACAGGTCTGATATGTCGGAATCCTGACGAAACCCGACACTTGCTTTCAATGGCGGAAACAGGAGATAACCCGGCGTCCACTGTTGATGGCGGGACACGGGAGAAAATCCGGCAGCCACTTTCGATGACGGAGCTTAGGAGATGCCCGATCCTGAGAGTTGAGTTCGGAATATTGATACACCCCGCCAAGTTTGATCTTTCAATGCACTTCGGATTTTTTTTGAATCTGCAAAACAGTTTTCAAAAACCGAGAAGCAAAAACAAAGTACTTCCTTTGCATTTCTACATACACAACCTCTTTTCTTTTCTTGTTATTCATATTTGATTCCATACATCATGCAATTAACTGGAATTTTGGAAGAACAGCACCAATTGATAATCTTACAAAGAAAACAAACCCAAAAACCCAAAACCCTTTCCAAAACGACACAGTAAGAAGGGGAAGAAAAACCCTCAACAACCAGGAAGAAATTGGAAAGGAAACGCACGCAGTCGATCCAGAAAAATCAAGAATAAAGAAGGAACGAAAAATACCTTCAATTCGAGACACGCAAAATCGAAAACGAACGATCCAGTCGGGTAACGCGAGCTTGCGGGTTTTGGGAGCGGCAGAGCATGCGTAAATCCACGAATTAAAAATATGAACGGTAAAAATGACGTGGATTTTGGAGTATTTATAAGAAAATCCGTAATAAATACACTTGGCGCGGCACGTGCCAACTCGCCGACCACTCGGCATGAATGCCACGTCAGCGTGTTGGAGGAGTCCGAAAACCCGACACGAAGAGATTTAGTGCATTTCGGATTCCGGGCTTCGGGAAACATGGAGCACCAAACATGTTTTGAATCATTAATGTTCCGATGCGTTAAACTTCCGAAAACCCGATTACAAAGGACTGAGCGGAATTCGGGAATCGGGGAACACGGCGCATAAAACATGTTTTGAATCATTAATGTCCCGATGCGTTAGAGTTCCGAAAACCCGAATACAAAGGATTGTCTTAACACAAGGCGGGTTTCGGGAATCGGAGAGCATGCCATATAAAACATGTTTTGTAACACGAATGTTCCGATGCCTTAAGCTTCCGAAAACCCGATTTGAAAGGAATTGCTCAATATAAAGCGGGATTCGGGAATCGGAAATCAAGCAACACAAAGCATGTTTTAACACAAGTACGTTCTGATGCGTTGAATTTCCGAAAACCCGATTTGCTCTTAAAAGAGGTCATAATGCAAAATCACTTCAAAAATTTTGTAGGGGTTATCCGATCGTTTTGTCGTTTACTCAAAACGGGGATTATAATATACTGATGCTCCACACATTTGATCAAATAAATCATCATTTCTAGGAAGTGGATATCTATTTTTAATTGTTGCTCTGTTTAACATTCTGTAATCAATACACAACCTAAGTGTTCCATCTTTCTTTTTCACAAAAATTACCAGTGCTCCCTAAGGTGAAACACTTGGTCTAATTAATCCTTTAGAAAAAAATTCTTGCAATTGTGCCTTAAGCTCTACCAATTCAATATTAGTCATCTGATAAGGTGCCTTAGAAATAGGTTCAGTTCCAGTTTTGATTTCAATTGTGAAGTTAAATTCCCTTTTGGGTGGAAAACTTGGTAATTCCTTTGGAAACACATCACTATAATTTCATGACAATGGGTAACATTCTAAGAGATCACTATTTTATTTAGTAACTTTTGAAATTTTTACTGCATACAAGATACAACCCTTATTTCTGGCCTTTTTAAGTTGCATAGCCGATAATTTCCTAACTAAAATTTCACGCTTCACACTCTGAATATTTTTTTTTCTGTAGGTTATCTACACAATTAATATGTATTTCAAAACAATCCACTTTTGCTTTATGCTCGGCTAGCCAATTAACACCTATTATTACATCATAATACCCCAAAGGAGTAACATAAAGATCAACTTCTGTGGAAAAACTAGGTAAGTCAAGGACTGCTCCAAAAAGACACATACTAGCTATATGAACTTCATTATTCCCATAATTTACCTTCCATGATTTATCCATTTTTCCATATTTTCTTTTTAATTTCATTGTTAATTTACTAGAAGTAAAACATTCAGTAGCTCTCATATCAAAAATAATAGATACAGGTATGTCAAATAACTTACCCGGAACTTCTATGGGTGTGACTTGCTTTTCAGCTTGTTTATCAGCTACTGCAGCGTGTATCTTGTGTTGTTGATTACCATCATCTTTTTCAAAGGACATTGGTTTGCATAATGATCCTTGCCATAATTTTAACAGCCTCCTATAGGTCCCTTTTTAGGCTGAAATTTATTCCCAGCGTTAAAGTTATCATTCTGACCTCCATAGGACTTTTGTCTGTTATTATTATTCTTAACAAAGTTATTGCATAAATTAGTAGCAGGCTTATTCATTTGTTTTTTCTTATTTTTATTAGTAGAGAACTTAATTTTCATACCAAACTTCTTCCATAGTCCTTTCTTAGGTTCCAAATATGATGAAGAGGATTTGGGAACTTGTTTTCTTACTTCCTCCTTATGAGAAGAAATTGCCTTTAATTTATGTTCCTATATTATGGATTTTTCAACAACCCCTTCCATAGTTTTTGGGCTATGAACATATACCTATCCCCTATAATGGGATTTAATCCCATGATAAAATTCTATATCCTAAACTTCTCATCAGTTTGATACTGAGGTACATACTTAAGAAGTTTAGTAAACCGCTCCCGGTACTCCATTATTGTTAATTTTCCTCGGATTAAGTTTTGAAACTTAGTCATTTTATGATCATAGTAAAGTTGTGGCATCCATCATTACCTAAAATAACTTTTAAATTGATCCCAAGTAATATTAATTTCATCAATGTTCAACTCAGCCTTACGGCTATCCCACCATGAATATGCTTCATGGGAAAGCTGATGTGCTCCCCATATTGCCTTTGTTTCCTCTGAGAAGTTCCATATTACAAATTACTTCTCCATTTCACTGAGCCAATTCTTAGCTCTATCTCCTAATGTGGTGCCATGAAACTTAGGTGGACTTATCTTGTTTATATCATTAGTGAGTTCAGCTACCGAGATTGCCTTTTTATTTTCTGGATGATCTGTCATGTTTACATTGCTATTATCAAAACCCAAATTTTCATAATTGGTGTTGTCTACAGGAGGTGGCTAATTTTTATTACCAACATCTTCTTCCTCCTCATTTCCCATTACTTGTTGTTCAAGTATAGTCAAATGATCTCTTGTGTCTAATAGGGCAATAAGGATCTCATCGATTTTTCGGGAAGCTGTTGCTTCTCCATCATGTGGTGGGTTCATTTTCTATTGATAAAAAAATATTAGTTTTATCAGATTATGGACACAATGGGTCCAAGAGTTGTAAACCTTCAGCTCTAATACCAAGATGTAACATTCCCAATTTAATACTTTAGAAACAAGGGAATTTTTTTTATATACATAATGTGCTCTATTCTAAATAATCATAACTTAGAATGCACATTCCAAGCCAATCAATCTCATAACAGATAACCATATGAAACTGTAAATGAATTGGTGAGCTATTGATCTCTCATTTCATGACTCGATTAACAACCAATCTCTCATGTTACTAAAGTATTGAATACTTTATGTATACCATGTATACTTGGTTCTCTTACCATGTTCTAGGTACTGAGTGTTCTGTTTAAGAAACCTATCTAAATATTTGTTACCAATATTCATCTGAAATAACATTCCTTAAACAAGGTGATATATGAAAACATAACCAGTAGCTTGCGATACTTTGGCAAAATATTTCCAACATACTGTTCATGTTACTATTCCTAGACGACATACTCATCTAAACAAAATGTGTCCTTCACCCCACTCCTCTGTTATCTAGAATGGTCTTCACCAACTTCAGTCAGTCCACTTGTCCAAGGTTTTACCCTAACATAGGTTAGTGATATAATTTAGAATAGGGAGTCACTCGCGATGACCTAAGGTGTATAGACATACCCTATTAACCTAAGTCGATTGGATGTGCCTAGTTATCCTAAATCATTGTGAGTCATTTCCTATGCTAGATCATAACTCTAAATTTTCCTAGAGAGAACCTAAGTTCAAGTACAAGTTTGGGTAGGTATAGATGAACCAATGTTGAAGGGTGTTACAACATGTCAACTGTAACCCTGTATCCTTGTGAAGACCCAAGTCTTCATAAAGGTATGGATCTGTAGTTGGCATGTGCCAACATCCAAAAGAACCACTTCATCTTGATGTACATGCCTCAAGAGATCATTTCCACTTAATTAGTTTAGGATTAACATTCAGATTAAAGAAACCTTACATAACCTTAATTCCAACAACCTTAAAGGTTTCCATCCCCATTTGATTTGGTTAACTAATACGAAACTTCAAATACTAATGATTGTTTTATGTTAAGTTAACATTTTCTTAATGTTTAATTAATTAAAACATCATCGGCATCTATCAAATGATCAAATTAATGTGTCTCAACCATTCCAGGAATGTATAGGAACCAAAATAGGTTCCGATATATAAGACTTTCTACCTATGAAGTCTACATGGAAATTGAACTCGTATATCATTAGTTTATGTTTGCATCCTTTTTAGAAAATGAGAACCTTCCTCAATATGGTTAAGTATTAGGGTTTATTATACCCATATCTAATTTACGCATCCAGAAATTATAGAAACACTTACATAACATCATAATCAACCATTCAAGATTAATTAAGGAACATTAATACATAAAACTTAGTAAGTTGCATTAAAGTAAGGGAATTTGTACTAACTCCTGATTTATCTAGAAAATTTATTGATATCAGGAATAAAGATCCAATCAGATATAATAACTACATCAAGGATAAGATTATAGACTTTTCCTTCTTATTATGAGCAAGGGAATAGACTTAATCATGTTTAAGTAGCATCAGTCTTTCGAATTCATTGAAACAAAATACACAACCTACAAAACTATGCATTGCTGACATATTTCATGTCAACAACATCAAGATCTTTTAGATTACAACTTTTCTTCCTTCAATACATTTCAATAAAACTCATAATTCTCTATAATGGTCTAAACTTTCAATTCAACCAATACATCATAAAATCTATTGCCTTCCTTTATCACTTACAAAGTCCATATGAAAAAATTACTAGCATGGGTTAGTTCATTGAACTGAGCATGATAAGAACTAAGCATTAAAACAAAATGTTTTCAACTCACTATTTCATTAAACCAACTTTGCTTTAATGAAACAGTGTAGTCAAGAAGACAAATAAATCATAGCAATAACAACCTTAGAAGAAGAGAAATTAATCACTTCAATAGAATTAAAAGAAATTTCATGATGTAATCTACAATCTAAAACATGTTATTAGATAAATACCATTCCATCCAATACATTTATCCATCTCCAATAAAAGTACTTTCTAATTATTTCCTTCACAAATCATCTTAATTTAGAAATACAAATGCAAATAAATGTCTCACAAATCAAATGTGGCATCCTAATCCCAAATGAAAGGCATATCCTAATTTATCAAGTTAGATCAAATATCAACATTAAGATAGAATTTACTCAATGTACAACATCTCACATTTTCCTTCTATCTCAAATATCAAAAGCCTTAACACTAGTCAAGAGAACAAGTAAGAAGAAATGACGACTACTTAAGACATTAAGGATAGTAGTGTAACTGATCCAGATAAATCAATTACCAGATTTACCCAAAAGAAGAATGAATGAGATGAAATGGTAGGAACTTCCTAAATAATTTGGTTAGCCCGAATCCCATACAAAACTTCAAAGAGGAGAACACAGCCCAAAATATCCTATTATTTCTAAAGGCAGCGGTCAGGCTTCACCTTAATACTGAAGAACAAGGAGTCAAAATCCAATATCAAAAGGGAACTCAAAAATCTTAACATATGGGATAAAGGTCACAAAGGACAATGTAGGCCTTCAATACTTCCCAAACTCCTTAAAAGAGAAAACAAAAAGAATAAGAGATCAACAAAATGTGCGATTTCTCTGCTAGAATAGAATTTAACATGATTTCCCTTCAAATACAACCAAAGAAAGAGACACTAAACCAAATCAAAAGGGGATGCAATGAAAAAATTGCAAAATTCCATGTGGGAACTTAAAGTCCCAACAGTCACTCAAGGATGTTAAAATTTAAGTCAAGGTCCACAATCTGACCAATTCCTCTAATGATATAAACAAAATAATCAACAAGACAGACGCTAAAATGAGTCTTTATAGAGGTGAAATACATACATTACATGAAAAGATAGAGGAGTTTCCTTCATTATTCAATTCCAAGAAGATACAGCCCCAAATTGACATAGCTTAGCTAGAGGCGTAAAACTTATCAACAAATTAATTCCCTGTAATCTCGTTCAAATATCAAATAATGGAAGAATCCTGAAGAATCCTTATTAAGAACTGATTTTGATAGTTCAAAATTAAGAAATGAAAAACACAAGTTCAAGGATCATCCTTAATGTTCCCAATATCCCAATCAAGAGGTTTTAACAAGTTTCCCTTAGCAAGATACTCATAGGTCAATCTAATTCAAAGACAGTTAAATAAAAACCAACAAAATCTACTTCAACAGCAAGAACAGAGCAAAGAAAACTCAACAGAGCTACAAGGATGACCAAGCATCGACTCCAAAAAATCTGAACCTCAACACGTCCCCAATCAACAAGCTCTCCCTCTATAACTTTTACATGACTCGATATCTTTTAAGAAACATAGTAATCATAAAGGATCAGAATGCTTAATTCTAACATGGGAATCCCAAGATCGAATGCCTCAAAAAAATATTCCCAGGAAATGAATAATTTAAAGTTTCCTAAGAAGGACCAAATTTGAGTACCAAGTTTAAACTGACAAGTTTAAAAAGTAATAAAACTTTCAATCTTGTTTCTATACAAGGAGAATCCAAAAAGAAAATAGAGATTGCAAACATTTCAAAACTACCAGCTTCCATTGCATACTGAATCCAAACAATAGATAGAGTATACAGAGAGTTCAAGAACAAGGCACATATTATTGTTTCAATAAAAAAATTTGAGCTCACACAAGTTAGAATCTAATCATGCATATTCCAACAATTCCAATAGGAGAATTATAACTTTCACAAAACCAAGAAGCTATAGTGAAGGTATACTTTTACATTTTGTAACCCAAGCTAAAGATTTGTTCGAAACTAAAAGACACATATCGTTTCCATAACCCATTTTCAAACATATAAGCAAGAATCACGCATGTGCTTCATTACTTATATCACCACACGATTTAAGGTGAAATTCAACAACAAATAACTAGGACAACAATACAATGAGTTCCTTTCCAAGTAGAGATTCCTCAATCAAGGAACACAAAATTATTTAAGCAAGGAAACAAAATAACCATAACAAAAATAAAAACCCAATTATCTCAAGAGAGAAAATTTTTTTTAATGCAGACACTTAGAGAAAAGAAGAGTAGCTTAATGGATAGAGCCTATCATGTCTGATAGTGCTTTTGTTTGTTCGAAGAAGATTTTTAGCCAAACCTTCACAATTCCCTTTTCTCCAAACGAAATCAAGAACCAGAAACTTATTCCTCAAATTCCTCATAAAATTCCATTGGATTGAAAATAGTCCAAGAGAGGTAAAAATAGAAAAAAAATGAAAGTAGAACTACTAGTTTGAAGAACCAGATAGTCCATGCAGAGAAAAACTCAGAATGCATGAAAGAACAAACAACTCCCAAAAAATCTGGTTGCCTGGTTTCCAATGTGGTTTTCTCACCAAAAAGGATGACAATTATTGTCTTTAATTCCCAATCTCCCACCTAAATTTCCACATGACCACCATTCAAAATTGGAAAGTCCAATTTCAAAAATAACATGCATAGTTAAATTTAGAGATGGTTCTAGGTAGGATCACCAACAAATTCCATGCCTCTTTCAAATTGACAATACATAATGGCCTTAAATTCAAAAATCAAATCAAATAAAATACTTAGGAACCGTCACCATCCCTCAACTTTCCATACAACCCCTTAGGCCCCTTCTATCCCCACATTAGTTAAGGATATATATCTTTGCTTAGGGTATGACCTTAGGTTAGTTTAGAAAATTTTTACCTTAGGTTATCTTAATATTGTCTTAGGTAAATTTTCCACCTTAGGATAGGACATTCTTCATACCAATATAGTATTAGGTAATAGGTTAGAAATATACCTATTATCACCTTAGGTTTTTTCCAAATCCCTAACTTAGAAAACATGCAACTTAGGTTAGGTTGCAACAAGATTAGCATACACATAGACATAAGGTAGGTCTAGTTTACCTTAGCTTAGAATCCCGTTAGGATAGATCTCATAGATCTAGGACTTAGGCTTTACCCTCAATAGTCCTGAAGTAGTAGACCTCTTTCTAACTTACGTCATTCAGAATTCTGGAGAAGTTGATAAGAAGATCTGAGCACACAACTCCCAATAGAATGCATAACATGAACTTTCAAGAAGATAAATGAAATTGTAATCCTACAAAGGCTCAGTCCTTTATTTCCTTCAACCTCTGAATGTCAATTTTCCATAAAGATCAAGTAAGAAGAATTAAAACATACCTTATATCAATGGAATTGATCCAAGGTCTCATTATTATATAGAGATAGATTTCCAAACAACTTTACCAGTTTACAACCTCAAACAAAATGGATTCTTTGCCAGAAACAATATTTCAACAATTTAATCCAAGACAAGAAATAATTTATCCATGGGAAGCATGATTTCAACATTCAAAAGAATACACCTTCTTGGGACAAATCACATGTCAACACTTGCATTGTAAAGAGGATAAGTTAATAGTTTATCATAAGTGTTACACTATTATTGTTATAATAATATGATTTATTAAGATACATTTAAAAATCCATCACCATCGCAATGTCTTTCTTACATCATCGCATATCTTTCCATCATTGACATACCTAGGTGCATCATGCTCCCTTGCCTTCTAGCACTACCAGTTGTCTCTAGCACTTCCACTCCTAATTAACACTCCATGCTTCAAGTCTAATCTTTCCATGCACTTTCAAACCCTTTAATACACACATTTTGTCAACATTACCCTATGACACTATAGTTCCACTATTCATACTCAACTGCTGAGGGTCTAAATCTGAATTGAACCTCACCTCATTCATTTTTCACTCTCTTTGTTTTATGATAATTTTTTCTATCATACACTATCAAACCATTTTTTGATGATGTACTCTTGTTATATGGTTCATTCTTGAATTCTGAGGGGTATTTTATAAATGAACCTCATATCATACTCATCCACATCCATTGGGGGCACACTTCTCCTATCACATTTACATTGCATACCATTTCATCTCACTCATACACATAATATGACATATCTTGGTTTCACTTATTCTTGCTTTCTTATACTTAAATGTACACTTTGTTCCCAATTTTAGACAAATACTTAGTATGCTAATATATTTTTTATATACACATGCACATTCACCTAGTCTTTAGTTTTGAATGCAAAATTTCTACAAATATTTACACACAACAATTATTCTTGGCATTGTGCCTTTTACCAATCCCTGTCGATACACACTCATGTACTTCAAGTAATTATCTAGTCATGATTGCATACTCCTATTCATATGATTCCTAAGTAAGAAAATTACTAACTAACCCATGTATTTAGCCACCTTGCTTTACTTTATATTGATACTTTCATTTTTTCACCCTTACTTTCTTTATCTTCATTTTTACTCTTTGCCATTTTTCATCCTAAGCACCAGTGCCCATCCAGGACACTAGCGCCAGTCACCCTCATCCCATCAGGGTGCCCCTGTCATCTTTGTAATTTATTCACAATTTGTAGGTCCTTTCTTTCCATTTTGGCATCTTATCTTTTTGATAGTCAGCCTTTTCAGGGTTAGTTACAAAATTGAAGTGAAGGAATCATATAAATATAAAGTTACGTGATCATAATAAAGTACTAATCACTAAGCACTATTTATCACCACCCAAGGTTACATATATCAAGACATATAAGAGATTCATTGCATACACGTAGGTCCATCACAAGGGACACAATGGAGGGTTTTTTTGCATCACACTTCATAGGAGGGAAGTTCATTCTATTTCATGCTCACATCTATTACATTCTACATCTATCTACTTTCTCGCTATCCAATTGAGAAATGCACAAGAGAAACCTAGGGTACAATTCCATAGACACATACAAAACTACATTGTGTCTAAGATGTAGTATATCACTCAATCATAAGTTCACAATTATGACAGACGAGGATAGTTAGACCCCTCATTTTACATCTTTCCTTTTTTGGATTGGATGTCTATTTGAGGGTTTTGTAGGTTGAAATTTTATTACAGGTTTACACTAACCTTGGAAATATTGGTGCGACCTTGAAGAAACCAATATAGAATATTTATGATACTTTTCTAACCCATTAAAATTCAAATCCTGAAAACCTATCATGACACTAAATCCTAGAATTGGGATTGTATCAGCGACAGACACTCTTGTCCGTTTCTTGGGTGCCTGTGTCCTACCTTATCCAAATAGCACACTTTGATCATGATTGTGATAGTTTGTACTTCCATTTTACCATTTTTCTAGCTGTACATACCCTTGAAAATGTTGTGAATCAACTAAGTATTTTATCTCCTTCACTCTGCAACTAGGGTTTCATACTTTATTGCTTATTTTTCTTAGATCTACATTGTACTTAATTTTTCATTTATTTACTACTACAATAGCATCAGATCAGGCTTACATTTCACATTTTAGCATAATTAGTCCCACCAAGGCTCCTGGGGGCATCTACATTTACTACTCTTACACATCAAAATTGTTATTGTTCTATTATATACTATTTCTTACTCTTACTAACACACTACTTGATTCATGGATTCATACATGCCTTGACATAATTTATATCTTTCTAACATGCTAACGGTTTCTTCATGTGTAAAATTTTATTTTTAGGACTTCATGCCACCATGGTTGTCTGATTTATCTTACTTACTATTGTTTTTCATCATATGTTATTATTTGTGTGCTATGCCCTTTGTCTTGTATGCACATTGTATGATTTTTTCCTCTTTGGCTCTAATTTTGTTGCAACATTATGAGAAATTTCCCATGTCTAAAACCCACTTTTCATGGTCTAGCTTATCTTCTTTATTGTTTGATTACACATTGTATTCTACTTGTATACTAGATTTGATTACACTAGCAAATCTTTTAAGCACCTTTGTTTTCATATGCCTTAGTTTCTACCATGAACATCCCCTCCCCCTACAGGGACACAATTTTAGGTCATTTTCTTGTTCTCTTATTTGTACCATATGCTCCTATCAATGTCACATGTACCCTAAATAAGGAGGGCATACATTGGGTGAATCAGTCACCCCACACAGTAGCTCAGAACTATAGTACAGGCCTACAAAGTACAAGAACAACATAGTCAACAAAAACAAACCAGATTCTGACTTGGGTCCTCATTTTAGCATAGACACTAGCACCCAGATTCAAACACTAGAACTTGGGTGGTCCTAACCTCCCCTAAGCACATATGTCCTAGGTGCAGATATAGTTACTTTCTCATATCATCATAGTTCATAGTAGTTCACATATAAGCTTTTATAGTACACACATAGTCCTCTAGCAACATAATGAATTCTATATCAATTGAAATTTGTACACCTTGTAATAAACTCAGAACTGATTCGGTAAAACTTAGAAAAACATAGGACACACCATCTATAGTGGTGTTTATTTAGGAAGCAATAAAGGAAGGAGAGTAACACTAGACCTCTCTCCCCAACACTCTTCTTCCGTGGCGTGAGATCTCCCAAAAAACTCATGCATGGCATAAGATCACCCAAAAAATTCATTCTTGGTGTGAGATATCCCAAAAAAACTCACTCTTAGCATGATATTTCCCATCATTATTTCTTCACAACATTTTTAGGACATTTTCTATCCTTTACACTTCTATACATCAAGTGAACACTTTCCGTTTACTACTTTTACACACATTTACATAATTTTATAGATTTTTCATAATACATTACTTTGATTATTCTTTCTCTCTTCTTTTTTAGTCCATCCTTAATACACAACAAGAAGCATCCCTACATTAGAAATTCAAGCACAACAATAGGTACAAATCAGCACCTATGCTTCACCTCTAGGGTCACTTCCTCTTTCTTAGTTTCCACACTTCATTTTTATTCTTTCATGCTTCACTTATCTCTTCGACATGCTATCGACATCACTCTCTACAAGAAAAAAGGTATGCATCTTATAAATACTTTATGTTATCAAGTATTCACTTAGTAAAATAAAGTGGGGGAAAATGTAGACACAAAATCATGGACTTGGGTACATTTCTAGGTCATAAAAGCATACTAGCATTTACATTATTCCTAAGAAAAAAAATTAGTAAACGACAACTATCTTTTTCCTTTTGTCAGTGTTTCTTGTTTTCTATTTGGTCTTACACACCCTACAGCCCCGTCAAAATTTCACTTCTTAATATTTAATGACTTCGAATATTGACGTTCATCTAGGACAACAATGCTCAAGAACTCTTATCCCCTATGGGCACCCTTGACCATTTTCTATCTTAGTCACTCCTTTTAGGGATATCTTATCTTTTGTCAATATTTTTCATTTATGGGTCAGCCTTCCAGTTGTCAATTACAAATTTCAAACAAGGTGATAATATAAATATAAAGTTATGCTTTCAAAATAAAGGACCAATCTCTTAGCATTACTACCTATCACCTAAGCTTCCATCCAAAGGCATTCAAAGCACTTCAAGGCATCAACTTAGCATCCATACAAGGGAAAAGGGACTGTATTTTATACATACACACTGCATAGGAAAGGGGAATTTCATTATTCCATCCACACACATGTTATACATTAATAAATTCTATATCTATCTCGTTATCAAGTCTAACTTGCATTAGGTCATCCTAAGAAACCATTTTCACACACTCCGAAAAACTACATGGATTCTAAGATGTAGTGAAACATTTGATCATAATTTTAATCAGTCGATTGAATGCCAAGGTCATTCTGACTCCCCAGATTACATCTTTATTTTTTTTATTTGATGCGATTTTGTGGGTCTCGCAAGTTAATATCTATTTTGTATGTTACATGTACATCTAACAATCATGGTATGACTTATAGGTGACTAATAGTGACTACTAGAAACACTTGTGTGACACAAGAAGAATCATATTTTGACCACTATTTTGGTCACGGGAACTCAGTAGAGGTCTTAAATGTTAAGGCACCCTCACCCCAGTCTCAGATTCCTAGTCTGGCCTTATTCGATAGATCCAAATTTTACAGTGTGAACTAACGACACAGTTCACCTTCTATTAAAATTTTTCCTTGATCTACACTAGTACCAAATCATGCGTAAATCAAATAATTCCTTTCCTTTCTCTTGCACTTAGGGTTTCATATTTTAATATCTTATCTCTTATTTTATAGTGTATCTAGAAATTTTATCTCCTTGTTTCTATAAGTTATTATACAATTAGGGTTTAGCATAAGTATATTTTTGATCAATCATAACTAATCCTGATGAGGCACCCATGAACAAAAAGGATCTCAAGCAATGGAGGAAAACCAAGTGGGAAAAACATCCACAACAAGATATGCAAAAACTCCCCTAACAATCTAAGAGAGATTCAATAAGGGTGTTGGCACTGAGGGATTAATAAGGTAACCATGTACAAATGAAAATATATCTAGAAGAAAAAGGAGGATAGGAATGAGACAAAAGGGAATGCAGAAGAAACCATAGCCTAATATAAAATCTACAACTCTAGGAAGTCTCTAAGAAGAGTTTTGGTGATGTGTTCTTCATCCTATGGACTTAAGAGGATCCTACCACATCAAAATATGTGCCTTACCTTAGGAAGGAAAAATATGGTGTACTAGAATTCCACCCACTCTTTGAAGGAATTTAAAGGTAGTAGTATGAATAACTCTAAATCTGGTCCATTGGAATATTACATAGGTCTAGAAAATGATTGCATAACAACCAAAGGTAATTCCACGAGCATAGAGTTGTCAGATTGAGATAGAGGAACATCCCACAAAAATATGCCTAAGTGAAATGAAGGAAAAGGAAAAACCCCCACAACAGTAGAAATGGGATCCACAAGTAAGGGTGGATCAATTATTATCTCCAAAAAAATGGAAGTGATAAAAGTCTCAGAATGGGAACTCCTTGTAAAGGGGATGAAGGAATCCTCTAAAAAACCTATAGAATTTGATAAAATCCTTATAATACATCACAAGTAGGCATTGCGAAGAGAAAAAAAAGGTTTTAAAAATACTCATCCCAAAAGGGTGGCTCAAAAAATAAAAGAGTGATCTCAGATAGGCATGAATAATCAAATGAATGAGTAGAAATGGCCTCAGAAACTAGAATTGGAAAGGATTAAGATGAAATGATGGTATGAGGCTTGGAATTATATTTCTCGATGTCTCATGAGAAGGGAGGAGTGTCAAAATTCTATCAAATGAGGCCAAGAGAAGGATGAGAGGAGTCCTTACTAATGCTCTTGTCATCAGAGCTAGAAGCACAATCCTCATCATCAGGAATAGAAACACGTGATTCTATGTCAATGGAACTATCATCACATGAAGAATAATAAGAGATAATTAAATCATTATAAGTAACATCAGTAGTAATTGAAGGGTCTCTAAACAAGGACTGAAATAAGTGCCAGATGGTGTGAGGAGGATCTAAGTCTACCACATGAAATTGGAGAGGTTTTAATACATGCAACATCAAGTTACAAATAACATGATCACACGTGTTGAGGTAGTCTTAAAAAAAAATGATCAGTGGGTGCATGAATTGGCCCATATAAAAACTAAGAAAGGCCTTTGTAAGTGAAGTAGTATTCTATAAAATCATGCCATGATTTATAGTTCTTTCTACCAAGAATAAGTAGAAAATGTTGTAAAGTGATCATGTGACGCTCAAGTCTAGAAAGATCATCCTCTATAGTGTTTCTGAAAGAAGTGAAAAAAAAATGAAAAGAATGGTATATGGATACACACAAGGTTGTAAGATATCAAACATAGCTTAGAAAGTGTCTGCATGGAATATAACACCCAAGAATAATGATAACCCCCCTATTTACATTACTTTATAAGTAGTGTCTGATTACAATAGGGTGTGTTCATGCAATGCGGGATAATTGACCACTCAACTTGCACTAGGTGATGAATCATACAATATTGGAGGCAACAATAAGTCCTAGTCATAAGTAGAGGAATGAAATGCAATCAAGAAAAAAGTGTGTAAGAAAAATAACGGTAAAACACTTCTCGGTATGATAAAAATCATCCCACATCACAAAAAAGGAGTTCTCTTTCCGTAAGGTTTTGGTAGATGTGCTCACTAGCCATAGGAAAAGAGGATCACTACAATAGTGAAAAGCTAGAAAAGTGGCCTGGAAAATCCCAATAACCCTATAATGAGGCCCGAGAAAGGAGCACTCCTCCCTAAATGATGAATTTAATTAATTTCTCCCTTAATTAGAATTTACACTAATTGGAAAAAGGGAAAAAGATGGAAAACATCTAAGTGGGTGATAGAGTGTCATGGGGCCTGAAGGGTAAGCTAACTCGTGACAATTTGTTTGGCAAGTTATACACTGAATTTTACATGAGTTAGGAGGTGAGACAACACTAAGTTGGATGGAACCAAGTTAGGTGGTGATGTCACAATTCATGCATGATCTGGTTGAATGTTTAGTGGTACAACAACTAAACATACATCAATGAGATAGGGAGGTGGGGCACTGAGATAACAGAGATGGTAGGTGAGGCCACACGGTGAGATATGTGGATTATAAGTTGGTGAGGGGCACATAATAGCTTGGTAAACTATGTTTTTATCATAAAGACTACCGGAGGAAGTAGGTTATGTAACACATGAAAATATTAGCCTGAGGTAGGGGTGGCAATGGATGATATCATTCTTGGAATGAATGATGGGCACCAGTTGGAGCATACAATACATATCAGAGGTCGATAACAGGCACAGTGAGAAGGTAGGGAGAAAGATGGTAAAGAATATTTCAAACCATGGAAGATGATTCAGGTATGTATGATGACATGCAGTAGGGTCACAAGCTTGGCAATGATGAGTTATAGAGGGGGGATCACAAAGGAAAGACCAACACATGAGCATGGTGAGCATACCATGAGCTAGGGTACCAGGTCGATGTAGAGACGAGGCATCTTGAAGAGGTTGAGAGGTCAATCTTGAGATAGATTTAAGCATGATCGGTAGAAGTTCTTTGTAAAACCCATCATAGGAGGATTTCAAACAAAAAGAAATTGAGCTAGAGAGTGCAGTGAATAGGGTGAGTTGTAAAACATGGTAAGTTTTCAAAGGGGATAAGGAGGGTGAGTTGGGGTGTCATCTCAGTAAGGTAACATCGAGTTGGGACCTTTAAACACCAAAATATAGCTTTCACAAACCTCAAAAAAACTACACAACAACTTTAAATCCACAACCTGAACTTGTAATAGAACTCTGGAACAACATGAAAACCTGGGAAATCAACAAAAAATAGAAATAAAAAACCAAACATCCAAGAACAAGACCTAAACAAGATGAACCTAAATCAATGCATCTGATGCAAAAATGGAATAACCATTATGAAACTTTAACATGAAATGTGAAAAACGTGAACATAGAGTAGTAGAGAAATGAAAATTGGAGAGTAGTGCAGATCCCAACAACATGGTATGATACATTGATGAAGAAAGTGAAAACTCAACAACACGGGGATCATGTAGGATAACACATATTAACTGAGTTGCACTCTGACAACATGATGATGTTATGTGGGGGAGTTAGCATCAACCATGAAATTTCATGTAAAGAAAAGGAAAGGTCACATCTCATTCACCATATCATAGATTTCAAATAAATAAGTAGTACAAATATGGGGTGTTGTGTAATCCCCAGTGCATGTAATCATACTTCCTCTAATGGATAAGGGTAGTTACATTGCTAGAATATAAGGTAACTCATGTATGATGTAGTGACTCAAACTGACACATATGACACAATGGAATCTTTCATAACCCCTATGACACCTAAGACCTATGATGTCACCTAAGTGAGATGACTCACCACATGATGTAGAAAATGCACACACCAACAAGCTCACACATCTCACCTTCACAAGATGATGATTTCTTAAAGATTAGATGATGAGACTGATTCCCTCCTCTGATGAATGAATGAATTTATTAAAATAATTCAGATCCTCTATTACGCCTCATTATGCCCCACCTTTCTCCTAGACATAATCACACTCAAAATGATGATTCAAGACCTTTTTCGAGGATGAAATTACTTGTTTGATATATGAAACCACCTTATAACCCTGTGAATATTTTAAAAAGTAGCAATATGAGAGAAATTAGAACCAACTATAACTTTCTGCATCCAACAACTAAGACTTTCTCTTTTTAGTAGGTCTTAACCAAGACTATTATTTTTGGCAATTTTTCCTAGTTTACATTCCATGATGCTTCTTTCCTTTCTAAAGGACCACAGGTGTCAATAATTCACATTATTCAATCACTTACTATGCTTAGTCATTTCTTTCCATGAACTCATGTTTTGTTTAGTAAGTGCACTTCGGGTGTCAAATTGCGACAAAAGAGGTCCCGAAATTATGGGTTTTATTCTAAGATTCTCAGCTATAAATATTGAATGATTACTTCATCCAAATAAGAGGGAAGACAATTTTTTCATTAGAGGGGTAATAATACTGATAAAGAATCATTCCTCAATATCTCAAGAAATCAACATCTCTATCATGCAAAAACTAGTTTACATGAAGATAGTTTTCTTGAAGACCTATCACTCTGAGTTTTGGATTATTCTACTTTCAGATCTCTAGAAAATTGAAAATTTATTTGTGGAATGACTAATTCTAATAAAAAATACAATCCTTAATGTCCCCAAAAAATAGGTACTTCAAGGCGTGAAAACAAGCTTACATGAAACTAGATTTTTGAGGGATCGTTTCCTCTACTCTTCAAGTGATTCCACCTAATGGATCCTCAAGAAGTGAAGATGAGCCTCATTATCATTTTGTTATGGTATCATGGAAGCCATTAATGGAGGCTTGAATATTTGATAGAAAGATAAATAATCGAAGTGAAAATAATCATTTATAGTTATGTCTCTCCTCATATAGGGATCTCGTGCTTCGATTTTTGGATGAAGAACCATGTGCAAAATTCAATCTTCACGGTCATGTTCATTTTGTAAGGTCTTAGACCTCATGGATGTGGTTTTCTATATAATTTTCATGAAATTTTATGCTTCTTCACTCATAAATGGCTGCCACCTTGAACTTAGTGATAAAACCCTTAGCAGTTATTCATTTGTATTCTTTCACGGACATCCACCAGTCAAATTTTAACACAGAAGAGTAGAAGAAGATAGGGAAGAGTCAGGGTTTGCAAAGGGATTTAAAAGGGAAATTTTTTCTTTCCCCATTATCCCCTTGGGATAGGGACAAGATGTGTAAGAAAATGTGGCTCATTCTGGGCCTACCACTTGTTAAAACATTGTTGGATGAGAGGGAAGTGAGGGAAAACAAGGCATAATAATTAAGGGGCTAAGACTGGGTCCTATGGAAATATTGACTTAGGGCTAGAGAGGGGAGAATTTTATTTTTCCTTCTTCCCCTTTGGATAAGGACAAGAGGGATAGAAAAATGTACCCTCACCCTATTTTTACAAGTATTACAACTTCAATACACAATGGGATGAGCTAATAAAATGAAGATAAGCCCTACAGAGTGCTTATCATGGTCATGTGAGGAACCTAGAGGAAAATTTGGGGTGGGGAACATTTTATTTTCCCCTCTTTCTATATGGGATAGGGATAAGAGACATAAAAATTCTCCTCAACCTAGAGGTGACAAGTGTCCTATTTTAAAATTAACTAACTACGGAAAGCATACCTATGTGTGTGTGGGCGGGGGGGGGGGGGGGAGAGAGAGAGAGAGAGAGAGAGAGAGAGAGAGAGAGAGAGAGAGAGAGAGAGAGAGAGAGAGAGAGAGAGAGAGAGAGAGAGATTGAATACGAGGTTTTTTGAGATCTAAGAGGTCCTATTTTAGTGAATAATTATATGTATTTTAATCCCAATATAATTATAATAACAATGGAATGGTTCTCATCCATTAATTATTCATGTAACTCCTGAAAATATCTCCCTTTTCTTCATGACAATAGGGTGTGTCTGCATAGTTTGATTTTCGCTAAGAGATACTTGAGTTATATGAAATATATGAAAATTATATCATGAATATAATTGTTCTATATTTCCAATTATTAATTTTATTACTCCTAACTCCTTACGAAGCTCCTAGAATCATCTATAGAAGATCAAGTACATGTTTTGACTGCCTACTCCTTGCACCTGAAAAATGTTGCAATTTTTTTCCCTAAACATCCAAAAATTTCTGAAATCAGTTTAAAAATGTTCATATCTCTTCAATACCACCACTGTATGAGTTTTATCCTTTCTTTCTATCCTTGAGGATTCACACTAGTCTTGTAAAGGTTAGAATTAGCCTTTCTAGGCCTATTGAGAAACTAGTCATTGGAAGCATTCTATTGAATGAAATTTCTGACCTTGTCATATAATTCCAAACACCTTTAATTTTTTGGTCATAATATTATACGTACCTACAATGCCAATATGGACATGAAAAAATTGACAAACTAACTAGGATATGGTTTCAGGAAGACTCAAGAGTAAGTTTTTCAAATTTGGCTTAGTTTTCATGCTTGAAATTTTGAATTTTTTATGCAACACATTTTCATGATAACAATATTAATGGAGTTATGTGGATGGTTACCATTCCATGTAATATTCTTTCCTTAGATGGAAGTATCCAACAACCTCATAGAAATATCTATTTGGGTCAATGATGGACATATCGAATTTGTATTATATCCTTGAGGTGATCTATGGTATTAGCCATTTTTATTTGTGAAATATAGTAATATATTGATAATTACAAACATACTCATGAAATATTATTTCAGGGATAAAAAATGGGATTCATTAATTCTCATGGAACTAGGTCCCTCTAATTTATAATGGGGTGGCTCCTATTTACTGAAAACCAGAAACACTAATCTAACCTTTGGTGTGGTCATAGAACGTGGAATGTCTAGAAATGCCCTTCTTTTGACTGCAACAATGTATTTCCCTTCATGAATCCTTTCATTCAAGAGACAAGTCTCATTGAATCTAGTTTTCTGTTGAGGAATAAGGTGTTTTCAAACCAAGAAGATAATTATTCATGTACTTTTCTTCATATGATTGAGTGGAGGATGTGTGCACTTGATGAAGCCTTGGAATATTTCCCTACTTAGGATTTTCTTGAACTTATAGGGTGTAGGATAATAAAATATGCCCCATGGTGAGCACCAAAAATTATTGGGAAAATATATTTTTGGGGACAAAATATGGGCCTTCATTAATTCTCATGGGATTAGGTCCTTACAATTCAAAATGGGGTGGTTCCCATTTATTGAAAATTGGAAACTATATACACTAATCCAACCTCTTAGGTGGTCACTAATTTAAATAAATTTAAATATTTATGAGGGCATTGAGATCAATTGAATCTAACATTAACAAACAAGATGTAGCATGAAAAGTAAAAGAAATTTTGTAAGATATGAGATAAGAGGGACTTAGCTTGTATCTAGATATTTGGATTGATTCTATGATGGAAAATGGGATGGAAAGACTATAACTATATTGTGTAAGCTATGTCTGAGAAAATTAAATCTGGAACTTCTTCAAACATGACCACCTAAATTGGGATAGTAACTCCCTAGGTGTAGGTGTTAGATATAGGGCACTAGTGTCTTGAAAATTATTCTCCTTCTACATTTTTCAAGTTTTGAACTAAGATTCCTCCTTTAATTATTTCTCACTTCATATCTACTATAGTTCCTAGAACACACATGTTCCTACAAAAAAACCCCTAGCTACCTACACAAGGCTCAAGAAAACATTATATGAAATAAATAACGCTTGTTCTTGGGTAGGAATGACCTTGATGGTTACCCCAAATGTGATTTTCATCATGAATTATACTACATTTCATAATCTATGTAGTTCAAGTGTGTTTGTGCGATTGAATTTTATCCCTTGAAACTAGGTTACCCTTGTTCCAGTCTCACCAAGATAGTGGGCTATAAATACTTTTCCCCCAAGATGAATGTGTGAGATGGAATTATGAACAAATCCACTCCTTTGTAGTGAATAATTGAGCCCAAATGTAATCCTTCAGTATTTCTCTTGTAGATGATAGATAAAAAGTGATTGCCTAATTTCCCCCTATAGAGTAGTTAGTATGTTGTTTATATATTTGACTTTCTTGTTCAAATTTAAGCACTTAGTGACACAAAAAACTGACCCAAATCAAAAAATAGAAATAGGAAAAGACCCAAATTTAATTAGTAACTTAGAAGTTAGAAAATAAAGTATATTGGACAAAATCACCCATAAGGTACACTACCACTCGAGTAGTAGTGTCCTTACTAGGTGTTACTATCCCAAATCCAAGAAACAAAAATTGGACCAAGAAAAGGGATAGGGATCCCTGTGAAATGATGAGGAGATGTAAATATAAGAATTAAAAGGAAAAGTCACCATCAAAATTAGTCAAAATCAATAAAAGGAATAAGAAAAGGTGTCACTAGTTACTAATATTTGTACTTGGAAATAATGTGTATAACAACATATCAGAGGCATAATGTAATAGTAATAGTGCATATTTTTGTGTCTACATTTTCCCACTATTGTTATTTGTATGAAATTTAATAGTAGAAATAATATAAGATGACATACATGTAAAGGGATGAAGGATTTGTATCTAGAGCATGTCGATCGTAATAATCACATCATGGAAAACTAAGGATCACTATTTTGATCCACGTGGAGTGAGTGTGTTGTCACAAGAGGAGCAATTGGATAGAAAATTTTCTAAGGAAATATAGGATACTTTTAAACTTGGATACTGAGGGAAGGGTCAGGAGTGATTAATTCCTTAACCGATGTAAAAAACACTCTATAGATTTTAGCATCCTATGACTAGATAAATAATTTTGGGAGAGTGATCATATTTTCTCTCCACCATTATGTTTCCTCAAAATAGGTTCCACTATTGCAGATGGAAATAAACCAATTTAAAATTTCTTACTAGTCATAGAAAAACCCTTGTAAAGTTTCCTAGGAAAGGAAATGGCATATCATTATCAACTCTTTATGACTATAAGGGTGTAAACTTGGTCAAATGGAAAATTTCTTGGTTTGATAGGTTCCCAAGTTAGGTCATCTAGGAGAAATATTGAAATTGTTAGGAGAGAATGAAAGAAATTTTTATTGATTTGAAACATAGTATTGTATTGAACTTGATTGATTTGAGACTTCTTTAAAATATATAATTACCCCCATATTGGGTCATTTTAGGGGAAATTTGCAAGAATTCATGAAAGATGTGAAAATTTTAAATAGTTTAGCACTTGAGATAGAATTAATTTGTAGTTTGTAGTAGTAAATTTTGTAGGATGTGAATATTCCTTTGTGATTGATTGAAGTTAGTATAATAGTGCATGTCATGAACTTGTGTTGTATTGGATATTTTTCTTGAATTTTTATAGGAAGGTTAATAAGGTGAGCATGAATGTTTTCCCCATTCGGATAAAGGGTGACAGGGGATTCGTCAAACCATGAAGTAAAATAAAATATATAAATGGTTTGGAGGGAAATATATATTTATTAGCATACCTAATTTGGCTCTATATCATGTAATAGAGACAAAGTAGGTATGCCAATAAATTGTCAGTATGGTAGAAAGTGTAGATACAGTTTTTATTCCACTGAAGAAACAAACATGGAGAAATGAAACTTATGATATGGAAGAAACAATGATGATTAATCAGTTTTCATAAAATCTAACCTATTAACTATATTGATCTAGAGTAACAATAATATTTCACTATAAATTTTAAGGTTAGAATAGTCAATGGGATCCTCATCTGTAAATAAGAGTATTTTGATTTTAAGCTATGATTTGTGAGAATATTATGGACTCTAGGGGTGATCGTGACTAGATTCGAGAGGGTTATAGGGGCAGTGTTGACATAAACTGTAGATCAAATGGTAAGTAACATATTTTATGAAGTATTTTAGGCGCTAGCATGTGATTCTTCGGTAGTTTATCATTTTTATAATTTTTTTGAAATTCTATGATGATGTCATTAGAGCCAATTTTGTCACCTAGACGTTAGTGTCTAGTTTTGGGAGGTACCATCCAAGGTGTTAAATGGTTCTATCTAGGGATTTGTAGGAGATTAGTAGTATATATTTACATCGTTTTAGATGATAACTTGGGATTGTTTTTCTTCTCTATGATGTACAAAGATACATACATCTATGGAAATTCCGTGTAGGTAGACATTTGTCAACATTATTAGAACTAGGATTGGGGAAGGACGAGTGGGATATATTCGACCATGCTAAGTTGTGGAACTTCACTAGATTTAAGGAGGTTCCCCATAATATGAATTTTGTCACTATACTTTATGAGAGATTTTGTGTAGATAATTTCACCTTTTGGTCTCCTACTAGAGAGATGATGGTGACCCTTGAGGATGTATATAGGATACTATGATTTCCAGTAGTAGGAGAGATGCTATTATTTCACCTGATTCTTAGATCATTTCTTTGAAGAGTTGATGAAACAAATAAGGTAACGGGCGTAGGAGTAATACCTGTTCAAATGTTGGTTGATGGGTTGTTGCATGTGTATGACTTCCAAATCCATAGCTCATTGTGAGAACTTCCTTTTAGCTAGGAGGAACTACCTATAATGAAAACAAGACCACCAGAAGGAATTAAACAATATGGACAATGAATTGCCTAGCGTATGCCAGATCCAGGAAGTGTGATACTTCCTAGATGGATGTCTGTCCACTGTTTTAAAAAATTTAATGTTGTAAAAAAAGTAAATCCTATTGTAGTTTGAAATGATTTAGGTATCTCACTTAAAAACACAATAAGAAATAGATCTAATATAACAGACTAAGCTAGAATAGAATCCAAAGGTAAAATGATTGGTTCTTGGTTCTGTAAGTTTGACAGAGGTCACAGATAGATCACAAGTGATTGAGGGTAAGATGAAATTTGGTGGGTAGGTCTCTATTCTAGGCTGTGTAGGAAAATACAGAGATCAATGTCGGTCAGGGGTGACTGACAATGATTAGGTGTAACCAGTGCCGGTTATTGTGAGATCTAAAAGTATCACAGAACAAGTTATGGTCTCCTTTGTGATTACACAAAGGAATTTGGTGATTCGGGGTAAAATATTGGGTTACTGGGCTTTGGTGAGGTTTTAATGGGTATATGGAGGTGAAAATGTTGGAGGAGGTCAATATGGGGCAAGATAAACAATGGATGATAAAATGATGATGAAATGAAATAAACTAGGAAGGTATAATGTTATACTTACTTGGATTCCAGTCCTGAATGTCTGTGTGTGAGGGATGGAGGTGCTGATGAGGTTTTTGAAGGCTGCTAGTGATCACCAACTGAAATAAATCTTTTGCATGGGCTGCATGTACACTCCTTTTTACTTGGATGGATCAGATCATGGCTGGGATGGTTATGTAGGAGAAGATGATCAATCTCCTTCCTTGCATGCGAGTTTTTCATTGGAATTTTCTCTCTGAAGATGTGTTATCTCTCTGAGATGTGTTCTTGCTCATCAACCTTCTCTCAATGTTTTCCAACCTTTTCCCAACCTTGAGAATAAGGTAGTTTAGGGGTTAAAAGGGTAACTGACGGTGGTCCGGATTAATCGGCATCGGTCAAGGTGGGATTTCCTAGGTTTACTAAACTAGGGAAATCCTCCTTATTTCCTTGGATCTCATGTTGTTATTCCATGGATTAGACTGGGAGCTTCTTGTGAGCATGCGAGGATGTGGTTAGAGGGATTGTAGGCATTAATTTTTAGGGTTTGGGTAAGTCTTAGTTAGTTATGGCAACTTGATAAGAATATGTCTTAGGTTGAGTTTCCTTGGTGAGGTGTCTAAGTGAATTGTATGTGTGGATATTATTTAAATAATAAATATAGAGAGGATAATGAATTAATTTAACTAAATTAATAAAATTAATATTAGTGGGGTGAAGGGAGTCATGGCTAGGTAAATGTAATAAAGGGTGCTTATTGGTCGAGGTACGAAAGGGGAGTGTGACCTGATTTTAGTGTCTACATTTTTCCCCTTTTTGTTGCGTAGCTTGTATTGGTAAGCGACGCTAACAAAAATAAGATGTGGTTGCCCCATGTGTGGGTGAAGGTGATCCCCCTCAAACCAGGAACTGATGAGGCAGCAGGATGAAGTGGTGAGTGGTTTGATAAAAAGGTAAATGTGAGGAAAAGGAAGGAGGGCACAGGTGAAAATGGGTAAAAGGTATACTCAGGTAATTGAGGTAATTGGTCAAGGTCAAAGGTAGCAACAGTCAAACACATGCACACGTATAATCTACAGCACGCTACCAGGTTGAAGAGAAGGCAAACTCTACATCATCTAAGGTCGATAAGTGTATCCAGACAAGGGTGAAGTGAATCTGGTATCCAAGGTATAGGATATGATCAGGAAACACAACGTAGGTTAGGTTCAGGAACATTTAGGTATGTTCTGGTACACCAAAGGTAGGGTCAAGATAAACTGTCATGGCAATAGGATAGGTAAGTTCATTAGGTCAATCAACACAGGTAACAGTTCCGCAAGGTATAGTGAACACACGAGGTCAAAGGTCACTAGCGATGTTCCATGTCAAAACATCTAGGTCACAGCATGGGTAAGGCCAAGGTATGGGTAAAATAATGAGTCCCCAAAGGAGGACAAGAGTAGGCAAGAAAGTGAGGAATGTTGGAAAGGTAAGGTAAATAGGTTGGGTACAGGTGGGGTGGGGTAAAAGGGAAAAGTAAGCTTAGTGTGCAAGTGAAGGTGACTGATGCCAGCCATGGATTACCGACATCGGTATAGGATAACCGATGATGGTTATGTAGGGCACGCGACCGATGATGGTCAATGGTAACCGATGTCGGTTAGGTCGGGTGGGTATAAAAATTAAAAAATCCACATTTTTATTATTCATTTGTTATTTATGAATTGAAAAAATGACAAAAAGGAGAGAGAAAAGAGAGAAAAATGTCAGGATGAAAAGGGATAGTGAGTTGGCAGTCATATTTGATGAGGGCTAGGTTGGTGAGTAGCGGGTCCATAGGATCAGGGTGAGAGAGTTGATTAGTCAGAGGTTGTGAGTAGTTATTCGGTGATGGAAAAGGCTAGAGAGGGATCAGGAAAACCACTAGCATAGTGGCCATACATGCCACTAAGATGGCGGCAGCACGATAAGGTAAGCATCCAATGCTACATTGTTGATTAAATAGATTAGAATTGTGGAGTATTGTTATTTAAGGCTTTTGTGAGTTTTGGGTTTTTGTGGGTGATTAAAAATAAAATGTGGGTATGGGGAGCATAATGGGAAAAAAAGAGGGGGGGAGGGCATTAAATTATATAGGTGGGGTGGGTACGGGTATTGGGATAGTGTAGGTCATTGTAGGTGGGGTAAACGGGGTAGGTGGGAGAGTTTTTTGACAAAAAGGGGGGTTTGGGAAGTTACAAAATTTTCTACGATAGTGACTGACGTCAGTCAAGCTTGGCCAACGTCGGTTGGGTAGAACTGGGATTGATCACCAAACAGGTGACCGATGTTGGTTAAGTGGTAACCGTGGTTAGTAAAGATGAACTAGTAGCGATCACCAAACAGGTGACCGATGCTGGTGTAAAGGTGATTGAAGTCGGTTAGAATAAACCAGTACAGGTCAGACTTTTAGGCACAAGGGTGCAAACATGATGTAGGCTAGGTAGTTGAGATGGGTAAGGTAAAAATAAGGTGGAGGGTAATGATAATTGGTGATTATGGTCATGATTAATTTCGTTCTTGGATTGGATGCATGAGAGAGCATAGTTACACATGCTGGATAGGGTTCCACCTCTACTAGTGACATTGCATGGCTTAGTGACCCCTTTGGAGCTGTAACACATGGAGGCAGTGGGCTTGAGTGGGATTTGGTGCTACTGATATGTTTTTTAGTAGCCCAACTTGATGGTTGTGCTCATTGATAGATGCGACTCCATGACCAAAACGTTCCACCTTTCAACGGGTGAGATGACTATCACCTTATAGGACGTGTTCTAGATTTTGTGGCTACCCATACTGGGTTCCTAGGTTTACTCTATCTCCTTAAAGGCCTTAAAAGAGTTGATCGATACAATATTTGGTGAGGGAGTGGTGGATCTGAGATTCCATAGTGCCAGTTTGAGCTATGGCAAGATGTACCTAGCCTGTCCAGATGAGATGAGCCTAGTGGTTCTATTGATGGAGGCAGTGTGCTGCTATGCACTGCTAGATGCAGAGGGTGGAAACTTTCCTCGATCACTAATGGGGGTACTCCATGATATGATGGTAGAGGAGAACTAGTTTTCCTGGGCACCAGCATTCTTGGTGCAGCTATACCGAGAGTTGTGGGCATATGGGCGGTTGCGTACGTTTAGCCTGTGTTGTACATTTATACTGCACTGCTGGGCCTATGAGCACATAGTCTGTCTGTGACCTATAGGTATGCCCTGAGTAGATGCATTCCCAGCAAGATCTATGTGGGTGGGATATAGGAGATGGGTTCTGATTGTAGGAGAGCAGAGATTGGATAGGCCAACATATGATGTGGCCAATTTTTGGTAGTTATTGTAGGGGTTGTCAGGAGTGGACATTATCTAGAGGCCATATGTGGGATTCCCCTCATATAGGTATATGCATGAGGAGCTAGCTAGGCTCTAGCTAGAGAGGTGGATACAGGCTCATAGTGCCATGAAGGATGAGATGATCCTTGTAGATAGGGTCTGATGATAGTTCGAGCTTGTACAGGATAATCCTCCATCCTTCCCACAGTATCGGAGAGATGACATGGAGAGGCCTCTACCTCTACCACAACCTACAGTGCCTACAGGGGAGGAGGAGGAGCCAGTAGATCGATATATAGATGACGCCGGATGTACAAAAAGGTATAAGCAGTGGTGGGCGGCACAATTACGAGCCATACCACCTAGATCGGGGAAGCCAGACTTAGCTACCATCACAGTGCAGAGAGACATCCTACAGGTGTAAGTAGCAACATTGATTGCCCAGATAGGTATATTGTATACACAGCTTGAGGGGTCAGAGGCATAGGTAGGAGAGATATGAGTATATGTGGCTAGTCTATAGGCCTAGATGGTGGAGGGAGAGGATGGAGGAGATGGAGGAGATGGAGATAGATATGGTTAGGTGATAACCTTAATGGCTTAGGTGGTAGGTTTATAGGGCCAGTTGGCCATAAACTAGACATAGATTAGGGCCTTATAGGCCTAAATACAAGAATAGGGGTAGGGGGAACCAGCACAAGCACAGGGAGGTGGTCCTAGTTCATAGGCTGGCATAGGGCAGGTCATTGTAGGGTAGGTACAAGGGCGGAGACCTATGGGATCACCATCGACTGTACCTATATCCAGGTTACGGGATGCCCTAGGTGAGGCAAGATATTATTAGTATCATCTCATGGTGGCTGAGATAGACTTCCTATCCTATGGAGAGTACAGAGCACAGCAGGTGTCCAGTGAGAGGATGAGATCCCACACACATAGTGTGGAGAGCACAGGAGGTCAGCGAGCTCCAAGGCCCGATCAGGGAGAGGCCACCAACGCATGGTGACTAGCGTTAGGTGTGGTGTAAGCAGGTACACAGAAGGCCAAGTGTGCAGGTGACACAAGATGGAGGACATCCGGTGAGATGCCTAAGATGAGGTCACCTAATTTTTGATGTATACTAGTGATTTTTTGATATATATGTCAGCATGCGTGCCAAAGATAGCGAGGATGTATGAGTGATTTTTGTATATTTTGAGCATATACCGACCTGTGTGTTGAAGAGATTTTGTATTGATTCATTCATTCATTTTGTATATATGAGACCAACCTGTGTGCCAATGACATTTTGTATTGTATATCGGCCTACGTGCCAACATTTTTGAGATGATAGACATGATGAGGTAGACATGTATATTGAGACACACATGTATTGATTTATATGATGAGATACATGGTATTTTGTGATGTGTTTATGTGTTTATGAGACATTGGTTTATGGCTTGTGTTAGATGAGATATGGATTTTTTACTTTAATGTGGATTGAAATTAGGTGAATTAGGCATGATGGAGTTAGGTTGGTTTAGGCATGGATTGAGTCAGGTCATAGGCATGGATCGAGTCAGGTTATAGGCATGGATTGAGTCAGGTTATAGGCATGGTTCGAGTCAGGTTTGGTTAGGCATGGATCAAGTCAGGTTTTAGTTAGGCATGGTCGAGTTGAAAGTAGGTCTAGTTATGATTCATTATTTTGGCAATGAATGATACTATGGGTCATATGTGAAATGTGGTATAATCTATGCATAGTGATGATAGAGAGATGGTAGGTGTAATAAATGTATGTTTTGGTAAGAAACTTGTTATGTATGTGGCTTCATTTCTAATTTTTTATAAAAGGGGAACTAAGTGAAATGTGATGTAAATGGTGAGTTAGGCCTAGTTGATGAATTGTTTTAGGGTAGAAAATGGCCAAGCTAACCTCGAAGGGCCCCATGCCCTTGAAGTGCTACCTACATAGTCCTGGAAAAAAAGGGCCCTCAGGCTGATGTATTTTTCCCATGAGCTAGGGAATAATATGAAAATAAGTTGGTAAGTTTTTGGGCATGTTGTGGGTTTAGGTTTAATAGGTGTGGGTAGATTATAGGTAAAAGGATGTAGGTGAAGGAAATTATGGAGAAAGGGGAGGATTACCAAAAAGGTAAGCATCGAGGACCAAGTCCTGTATAAGGTAATCGATACATAAACAAAGATGGTTAAAAGATAAGAGGGGGGCAATAAAGCCACCTGATTGGGTAGGATCATACCAAGTAGATCATACCTTGGAGGGGATGATGAACATAAGACCCAAAAGGTATTGCATGATTAACTGTTCTACAATGAAGGTAGTCACAGGATCACCAAATGTCTAAATTTCAAGATGTCACTTGAGGAAATTGAGACAATGAGAGTGGAAGTTGTCAGGAGGGTGAAAGGTAGTTAATTTTATATGTTTTGAGTGACAGGGCTTTTGGGAAAGGGGTCCTAGGTCACAACGGACAATTCCATGACTAAAAAGTTTATTATTTTGATAGACTGATCAATGTGGGAATTCTATATGGGATAAATAATATGACACTCCTTGAGGTCTTCGTGAAGCTGATCGATGTGGGAAGATTTGGTATTTTTCTTCTTTTTTTTCGGTAAAAGCTTCACATAGTTGTCCTTCGAGGGAGTAGTCTATTTATAGCAGCAATTTTGTCGAGAGGAAGATGTCCTTTTGAGGGAGTCATCTTTTTATTAGAAGTTTGACTCAAGTAGTTTGGCCCATGTGAGGTATTTGAAATCATGGACAAGACCAAGGTGGAGGATACGATTCTTGTTCAGAAAGGTAGGGTGAAATAACCATGGGATCTCATCTAAAGGCAGATGAAAAGTATCCATGAGAATCATGCTATGTGCAGTGCCGTGGTACACATATTTAAGAGAAGATAAAAAGTGACGGGTACTGCACATGATTATCTTGTTTAATCATTAGGTGAGGTATATGGAAGTAGATATCGCTCTCAATGTATGAGCAAACCTGGAAAGAGGTAGAAGGGTGAGGTAGGACTGAAAATTCAATAGTAGAATGGTCTAAGATGCAATGCGAATTAAGGGGCTTAGGTTCGGGTTTACCGTCTAGTGAGGATAAACGATAAGCACCTGATCCATAAGTATGAGTCACGATGTATGGTCCAAGACAATTAGGAGCAAATTTTTCCCGTTTACTTTTTTCTACTTTGGTTACATGTTGATTTTCCTTCAGGACAAGGTCATCGACTTAGAAAGTTTGTTCATGGACACGTTTTTTATAGGCACGTTTGATACGTTTTTGTAAATTTGAAGATGATAAAGAGCATTAAGACGACGTTCGTTTAATAACTCAAGTTGTGCTAAACTGGTCCTAACGAAAGTCTGTCATCATTAAGCATGTCATGGAGAGAAATGCTGGAGTGAGGGGATCTAGACTTCGAGAGGCTAGAACAACCTCTTGTACTGTAGACCAGAGAAAATGTGTGGCTAGGCAGTGGAAGTGTGAATACTAAAGTGATATTCCCACAGGTGAAAAGGAATGTGATATGCCTAGTCTTCCCAGTATCGTCTAACCACTTTCATGAGAATTTTTTTCAGGGTTTTGTTAGTGGATTTCGGCTTGGCCGTTGGTTTGCTGGGTAATAACGGTGACGAGAAACTTAGCTAATGCGAAGGCGTCACAAATTTTTGCAAGGGTTTTATTTTTGAATTGTTTTCCATTATCAGTGATGAGTGATGTGGGAACACCAAAGTGAAAAATGATGTGATGGTTAATGAAGTCAATATTTTCTCAGCTTTCGTGGAGATGAGTGGTATGGCTTCCACCCATTTTGTGTAGTATTCGGTAGCAGTTATGATCCATTAATGTCATTGGGAAGGATGTGGGTTAATCTCTTTGACAAGATTCAAACCCCATTGAGAGAAGGGCCAAAGGTCACAGGTGACCTGTAAGGCATGACTGGGTGTATGATGAAGGTTGGCATGTTTTTTGCATTTTACACAATGTTTAACGTATTCGCAACAATCATGGTTAATGGTTGACCAGTAATAGCCTAGGCAAAGAATACGTTTAGTAATAGCAAGGCCACTAAAGTGACCTCCACATATGCCATCATGAACCTCCTTAATGGTATAAGGAATTTAAGAACTTATGAGGCATTGTAAGAGAATACAATCAAATCCACACTTATAGAGGAGTCCACCCATGATGATGTAACGAGAGACCTTTTCAAGGAAGGCACATTGTCTATTATGAGTGAGATCAGAAGGTAAGATGGAGAGAGAAAGGTAGTCGGAGTATAGTTTATACCAAAGGTCACTTGAGTTTGGGGTGTCAGTTTCGATTGATTAAACATCATGAGGTAAATAAGAAGGTGAATGGAGGTGTTGTACAGTGACAAAGATTTTTGGAATCAGCAGGAGAAGCGGGTATTTGGGAAGCTAAGCAGGCCATGGTATTGGTTAATGTTTTTGGTTGAACGTGTAATGGTTTAAAGGGTGTAACAATCAAAGGTGGTCAAAAGTATGTCAACATGTTGTTTATAATTTTAAATTTTCTTGTTACGACATTAGTACATACCATTGACTTGGTTTACGACCAATTATGAATCCCCAAAGATGCTGATTGATTTGAAATCTAGGGCATATGCAGCTTGGAGACCTAGTACGAGTGCATCGTACTTGGCAATATTGTTGGTGCCTTCAAAGTATAGTTTGAAAGACAAAGGCATGGGTTATCCATCCAGAGGAATGAGGATAATACCAGCCCCACCCCCACGCTGACACATGGAACCATCGAAGAAAAGTGTCATTTGGGAAGGGGGTTCATCCAGGGAAAGAGTAGCAATTGACTCATCAGGAAATTCAAAATTAGAGGGTTGATCCCCAAAAATAGGTGCATCATCCAGTTGGTCAGTGATAGCTTGTCCCTTGATGGAATTTTGATGAATGAATTTGAGGTCAAGATCAGCTAAAAGCATAATCCACATGCGGCACACTGGTTTTGATAAGGTTTGGCATACATGAAGTATAAGGGACTAGTGTTGGTCATGACATAGGTTTTGTGGTTGAGTAGGTAATGGCGTAGTTTGGTGGCAACGAAAACTAATGCTAAGAAAAAATTTTCAGGATGGTTGTATCGGG
The DNA here is from genome assembly GCA_019776745.2 of Taxus chinensis. NCBI lineage: Eukaryota > Viridiplantae > Streptophyta > Pinopsida > Cupressales > Taxaceae > Taxus > Taxus chinensis. The sequence continues at coordinate 317,405,443 of CM034148.1, forward strand.
TTTCATAGTCCAAAATAGTATGGCTTATGTAATAAACCACCTGCTCCCTGTGTTGTTCATCGTGATGAGCGAGCATGGCTCCTAAGGAATGATCAGTAGTGGACATGTATAGGTAAAAATGTTGATTGTCTTTAGGTGGAATGAGTACAGGCGGTTGGAGAAGGTATTGTTTTATGACCTTAAAAGCTTTATGATAGTCATCATCCCATTTAAAGGTGACATCCTTCCTGAGAAGATGATGAAATGGTTGACAGCGATAAGATAATTGTGAAATGAAATGGTGAATGGACTACAATTTACCTTATAGGTGACAAAGTTGGAAAAGGTTAGTAGGCAGAGGCATTTCAAGGATGGCCTTGACTTTAGCAGGATCAACTTCTATACCATAGAGGGAAACATTAAATCCCAGGAGCTTCCTGAGAGAACCACGAAAACACACTTTTTAGGATGAAGGAGGACATAATATTTAATGAGGCAGTCAAGGATGGTGTTGAGGATGGCGAGGTACTCAGAGGGACATTTATATTTGGCCAAGAGATTATCCATGTAATATTCCAATATGTGATGCATGATATCATGGAAGATGTAAGTCATAACATGCTAGTATATAGCACTAGCATTTTTAAGGCCAAAAGACATGACTCGATAGAAAAAGGTTCCCCAAGGGGTGATTAATGAAGTCTTGTGTTGATCTTCTAGGGAAATAAAAATTTGGTTATAACCCGAGAATCCATCCATGAGTGAGAGCATCTCATGACCAATAGTGAGGTCAACCAGTTTATCAATACCGGGCAAGGGAAAGTCATCTTTCGGGAAGGCTAGGTTGATGTCACAGAAGTCCGTACAAATACAGAGTCCCCCTGTTGCTTTAGTAATAGGGACAATGTTAGAAATCCAACGAAGATAATCAATGCGTAAGATGAAGGAAAAGGAAAGAAGGTGCTAAATTTATTCTTTGACGAGAAGAGCAATGTGAGGGTGCATTTTCCTCATCTTTTTCTTTGAGAGGTTTAACATCAGGAATGGTTACGATATTTTGGACCACTATGGTGGGGTCAATACTGGGCATGTCTGCATAAGACCAAGTGAAATCATGGTTATGATCTTGAAGAAAAGAATTGATGGCTTCCTTTTCAATAGCATCTAAAGATTGTCTGACCTTTAGGACATGTGGGTTGTCCTAAGTATGAATGTTGGTCTTGATAGTTGATTCATTCAACATGGTTTACATCTCAGAGGGTAATGACCAATGAATATATGAGTCTTTTGTACCAAGGTAGGTGAGTATGGATTCATCATCCTAACATTGGACAATGTTAATTGTAGGTGTGTCATCATCGATCATTTCAGGATACAGGAATGGAAGAGTGGAAGTGGCCTCGCCTTCATGTTAATAAGTCAAATGCCCCAAGGAAATGGTGTTTATGAAAAAAAAAATTTAGGAGGGATAGATTCAAGATCCATAAACTCCATCGGTGAGGGTGGTGATGAAAATGGAGAGGGTGAAGGTGGTGATGAAGATGAAGGTGGAGAAGGGCTAGGGTCCTCAATGAGTTCAATGTGGGCCTATTTGGTAGGAGGTTTGAGGAAGCTGATACCACTATGGTCATTATGTTTGCGGGTGGTACATGGAATAATAGTATGGCGACCTTTCTCGTAAAATGAAAAACCAAAACCCTTCCATGTATAGTGGTGCAGGAAGGTGTGGGTGAAATGGCGATTGGTAAGTGATTGGAAGTCTACAGAAAATGGGTGGGTTTGTGATTGTGGTTCAGGCATGTAAGTGGTAGTATCAAGTCCCCCATAGGTGAGACTAGTACGAAGATGAGGAGGACCATAAAGTAGGTGTTATCCTATATGGTGCTCATAGCGAGGGTTTTGGTGAAGGCTTCCATACTCCTGTAGATTAAGGAATGTGTTGACACTATATAGGCGGTACTCCCCCAGAGTGAGGCATTAAAAAACACCTTCCAAGGGATCAGTGGTTAGTAAGTAGGTAACTGGAATGGATGATGTGTTGGAGGTCGATGCAGAGGTGGAGTTAACAGATTGGGAAGCTAATGGGTCAGCCATAGAGGTTATAGTAGCAGTAGGAATGGAGGAGGTATGTGCAGTGAAAGAAGTAGCTGTACTGTAAGGTGGAGGTGGAGGTGAAGTGGTAGTGGTTGCAGAGGTAGATGCCTTGACAGGTATGAGCACATCATTGGGTCGGTAAAGCATGTTGCATGTTTTGAAAGGTTATGGGTTATCTAGAATGGTATAAGTGTGTCCTTTGTGTTCAAACTTTACAAAATGATGCAAAGTGGAAGGAACATAACCCATGACATGGATCTAGGGTCTACCAAGCAACAACTTATATTGGAATTCCCCCTCCAAAATGTAAAACAATTTTGGAACAGTACGGGGGCCCATGCAAATGTGAAGGATGAAAGTGCCTAGTGTGGAGGTGATAGTGTTGTTGAATGAATGCCACATGACCAGATTATGCATGTAATTTTTAGGTATGCACATTTGAGCAAATGCATGGGATGAAATGATATTAATTATAGCTCCTCTGTTAATCATCACACGGTGTACCCGTATGTCATCAATGTGGATGGAGATGAAGAGGGCTAGATCTGGGTCATCATTTTGGTGTGGCACAATCTCCTCCTCTAAGAAGCTGAGGGAGGCCACTTGGTGAACAAGATGGGGTGAAGATGAAGGTGGTAATTTGGTGATAGAAGCCACATGATGGGGTGTGATAATGGAGGCTATGGGTATAGGGTCATTGGGTAAAACCTCAATAGATTGAAGAATGTCCATGAGAACTTGACAATGGGATTCTGAGGTTTGGATGAGGTCGTATAAGGAAATTTTGAGGGGAGATTGGTGTAATTATTTGAGCATGGTGTTATGTGTGATGCCATTAGAGATGGGGTACATAGGGCCATGGATAGTTATTTTAGGTATGGGTGTAGATGGTATGTTAGGTATAGGATTGGTTGGTAGGTCAGTCACCTTTTCTTTGCCCTTCTGCGCGCGTGTAGTGATGTATATCATGTTTATTTGAGGGGATTTAGAAAATGGAGGCGTAGGGTGAGTGGTGTAATGACATGAAGGGAAAAAACCTAATGGAGGAGAAAATCCTTGTGAGTTGACCTGGGCAAAATGACATTGGGGTGGTGGCTTCACAAGCTCTCTGATGCGAAGCATGTTAATTTAAAATCTTGAGGGTGACTCTAGGAGTGGTGAGGGTGGAGGTTGTGGTTGTTGAGTGGGTAGTGTGGGAATGGGTGTCAGTGAAACATGATCCTTGTCAAGAAGGTTTTCGTCATCAAGGTTGGTTTCTAGCTGACACAATTGGATAAGGACAGTTTTTAAGACCTTTCAATTCTCCACATCATGCCCTGGCACATGATTGTATGAACAAATTTTATTATCGTCAAACCCTTTTGCCTTGGGTTTGAGGGGGTCTTAAGGTTGGAGTGGTGGTAATTTGATAACAGAAGTCTCGATGAGGTTGGTTAAAATTTTGGCATAGGACCCTACTAGTGGATCACAATAAGTGAACGTGGGTTTGGGTGTAGGTGTGGTTTATTATTGAGGAAATATTTTTGGAAGAGTAGAAATAGGTCAACCTATGGGTTTAAGTGCCAGTGTGGTTTTAGGTATTAGTCATGTTTGTTTTGGTAGGGATACAATAGATGGATGGGTAGGAGAGTGTGTGGTTGTTTTGACTACCTTATTGTGGTGTAGTAGGGTTTTATTTTGGGTTGCACCTTCTTGGGTAAAGGTGATGTGGGTGTATGAGGTCTAGAAAGAAAAGCAGATGGAGGAAGAGGGTGAGTTACCCACTGGGATAACAAGATTGTTGTGAAGGTAGATGACGCGGGTCATGCTTGGGGTGTGAGGGACAATGACTGAATTATAGTGGGTAGTGAAGCAATAGTTGAGGGTATTGGAGGTATTGGTGGTAAAGAGACTGCAGGTGCAAGTGTAAGTCGTGTTGTGTTTCTGGGTAGGTTAGAGGTTCATGAGGAAGAAATGGGTTGTTGTGTTATTGGTTTATAGATGGGTAAAGATTGCTTGACCATGTTGGGCAGCTGAGGTCTTAAGACAAGTGGCACAAGTGTGGGTGTGATTGGTATGGTCGGGGTATGAGGTTGATGAGTTTGTTTCTTTGGTTTGGGTTTTAGAGTAGGTGTCATATTAACATTTGAGGATGTAGATAAATCTAGTTTAATAGGTGGATGAGTGAGGCTAGTGGTCGTGGTGACCCCTAAAGTGGTAATAGGTTTAGTTGAGGTAAATGTTGTAGGTGTGGGTTTGGGTTTAGATGTAGTTCAGGTTATGGGTAAGGGTGTGGTTTGAGTGCTAAAAGGTATTGTGGAAGGGGTTGCAACAGAGGTGTTTGTGTTTGGTTTGATTGGTTGAAATGTGTTTGGGTAGATAGTGGAGGTATCAGTGAGGGATCTCTATATCTGTGTTGAGACAGGGAGTAAGAGGTGCCCCCATAGTAAAGCCCTATCCACATAATCTAAATTATCGGCCAAACATGAGAATGACACGTTTGTAGGTGGAGTTGGTGAGAACCTAATGGAAATTCCCATAAAAATTTTCTTAAAGATGGGGAATTGGATAGCTTCAGCTTCTACGGGTAAGAGAGTCGAAAGTAGGTCTGTAGGATTCTGGGTAGATGATGGAGAATGCTCACTAAGAGGCAAAGGTATCTCAACCAGATCTATGATATGTGGAGGAGATGATGTGAGATCTCCTATAAGTTGAGGAATATATGGGCACTCCTCTTTTGGTGGAGGAGATAATAGGAGCTCCTCTATGGGTGGAGGAGGTATTATGGGTAAAGGTTCTTTAAGTGGTGAAGCCAAGAATGAGATGGGCTCAATGTTAGCAGAAGACCCCCCCATTGGTGATGAAGGAGATGAAAGTTGTTCCTCTGTTGGTGAAGGAATAGGGGAGGTTGGTTCCAATGTGGAAGGAGAATTTTGGGCTAGGATCTCCTCTATGGAAGGAATATGGGGTAATTGGGAGGTGATAGGTACCTCATTAAAGATAGGGTGAACCTCGTGAGTATGGGTATCATGAGTTGATCTCTCACCAGTTTGATTGGATGAGGGGGCATGGTTGGGAAATGGTTTTTTGAAGATTTGTAGGTTATGGTTGGGGGTGGCATTGGGATTATCCACAGTTAACTTGCCTTTCTCGAGCATTTCTTGGACAATATTTTTAAAAGTGATGTAGTTTCCGTCACTATGACCCTTAACTCGATGATAGTTACAGAAATCATGTTCTTTATACCATATGGGCATGGGGAGAGCAAGGTCAAAACTAGTGTGTGGTTTTATAGGTGGAAGGGTGATGGATCCGAATTTGATAAGCTTTTCTAAGATGGAAGAGTAAGGTTCCCCGATTGGGGTATATTTTCACTACTCTCATCTTAATTGAAATGTCTAGACACGTGAGAGATTAGATGAGGGGGTAGCCTAATTTGACGGATGAGCTGGGACGGCCTTGAGTACCACTGCGTTAGCAGTGCCCTTGGCATTTGAATAATTGGTTTGTGGTTTGGAAGGAGAAGAGGTATCATTCAACTTGAATGCCAAATTCTTACTGCATAATTAGATTTTCTTCTATTCAATGGCCCGAATCTCTAACTTTTGTGCCATATTGAATGCCTCATTGAATGTTTGGAAGGTTTGGATCTGTAAGGTCAGGGAGATATGTCTAGTGCAAGGCCATGTGAAGATCTCGATGAGTTTTATTTTTGGCAGGTGGAAGGTAAGTTGATTGATCAGGTTGTGCCAATGATTGACAACATCTACAATAGATTTGTCCTCATACTGACGTGTGGAATATAGATTGGTCATGGTAACCTTCTTGATGCTATTGATAGAGAAATGATCCAAGAAGGCTTGGGCTACCTGATTGAATGAGAATATAGAGTGTTTAGGTAACCCGCTATACCAATCTCATGTAGGTCTAGTGAGGGACATGGGAAAGGTTTTCAAAAGCAAGGCATCATCATGAGTGATCAGATAACACCCATGTTTGAATGACCGCAAATGTTGTTGTGGGTCTTCTTTGCTATTAAAATGACTAAATTTAGGTATTTCCCAATACACATGGTATGCATGGATAGGAATGGATGGGTGAATAGGTTTGTTGCAAATCTCATCATAGGTGAGAGCGTTGCGGGAGCCGGAAACTGATGCCTCCAATGTCTGCATCTTGTCCAACATCATTTTAATTAGGTCATTGGTGGGTTGTGATGATTGGATGCCTCATGTAGCATGAGAGGGTTGGTTTTGGATATAATGGGGGTGGCACTCTAGTGTATGGGGCTTCCATGTAGGGTGGTGGAGAAGAGGGTAGTGACACAGGGCGTACGTACCCATAATGTACAATGGATGAAATGGGAGGTTGTTGATAGTATGTATATGGGGGTGGAAGGGTCATGGTAAACCTAGTGGTAATAAGGGCTAATGATTGTGGAATAGAAAGAACCACATTCTAAAATGGGGTAGGGGACACTAACACTGGAGGTGGTAATGTAGTTACAGGTATGTGTGAGACATTAGGGGTGGATGAGGTTGTGTTTGGGGTAGTCGTCAAGGGTACGGTGGATGTAACGGGTGGCACAGACGTAGTAGATGTAGTAGTCATAATAGGTATAGGACCTAACTATGAAACAACTAGGGAGTAAGGTGGATGAGGGCAGTAGAGAGCTAGATGGGGCCAATGTGGGAGTGGGTGTGAGATTCAGAGGGATAGATACATGCATGTCATATATCAACTGACTCGAGGCATCTCAAGTGGCCGAGTGGGAAAGGTAAAACTGCAAGGCGGTATTGTTTTAGTCAAGGAGTCATGTAAATTCCTCATCTCTGGTAGTGATAGTAATAGGTTGGATGGGATCCATGGCTGATAATAAAATAGAAGGTAGTGAAGGACTAGGTGGGAGTGGTTGACAATTGGAATGAAATACGAGTGTGTTTGCTTGTCTTCAGCTCAGTACCATGTGAACCAATATTGATCAGGTAGGGCTACTTCTCTGTAAATGACAAAGAGAATAGCAAGAACAGGTGAATCTGGTGACAAAAATTAGGTTAAGTACCAAATTTTGGTTGGAATGTGAAACAGGCTAACCGATGTCGGTTACAAAAAACTAATGCCAGTTAGGGGTAAGTGATGCCAGTTACTATAGAAAATGACAGTGGGTAAACAATGAGGTAGAAGGTAAAATCTGACAGGTATGCCAAATCTAAAGATGTTTAAAATGTCAATGGGAATAATGATAGTGACAGAGACTATGAAAAGTGGAAGAAAGTGAAGTAAAATTTCCTTTTGAGTAGGTTAGCAAAAGGATCTGGAACTGACTTTGGTTGGATATAACCTATGGCGGTCAGAGGTAACTAATGATGGTTATTGTGAAATTGAAACAGTGATGAAAGAAAGTGGTTGTGAATTAAAATATGATGTAGAATCAGACCCATAATTCTAATAATGATGATGATATGGCCTAGGAACACTTAGGTGAAGCCAGAATACACTAGCTGTGATAAGGTGTGTGCAAGGATGAACAAAAAAAAGTGATGAATATGCTCTCTCACCTCAAAATGCAAGCCAAGCAAAAACACTAAGAAAATGTGATCCTAGGAGTTCCCTTTTCTACTATGTTTGTTTAGCTTATGCTATTTAGGGACTAACACATGAATTGTGGAATAGATTTTTTGGTGAGGATGGCTTCCTACAAAGAAGGAGATCTAAAATGTGAGGTTTCAAGTATGTTATGGTGGGGGCGGGCTTTGCTCTGAAGTATGACTTGATAGAGCAATGACCTGGGTGCCCACTGTGTTGTGATCATGTGATCACCTACAGCTTCTTCCAGGTAGGATGTTGTTTAAGAATGTATGTATTTTGAATTTTTGTGTGGTTTGGTAATACTTAGAGAAAGAGAAAAGGATAGAAGTGCTTTTCTATGATTTGTTTTTCAACCATCAGCTGGGCATGACTTCCAGTGCATAGGTTGCCCTAAATTAATGTGAGCTGATGTAATAAATTAGACTAGAATTCACTTATTTTTAAACCCAAATCATAAATGTGGAATTGGATGACACAATAATATGAAGAGGCAAGAGGGATGCTCTTTTTCTACAATACATAAAACATGAAGAAATGGTTCTTTTTAATTACACCAAAAGAAAAGTTTCCTTTAGAGCAAATAGAAAGAAGAGGTGGGTTACCAAGGAATAAAATTAGTGTGTACGCTTTTCAGAAGGGAAACAAACACACAATGTTTTCCTAGGAATGAATGAAATGCAAGGAAACCCAAATGGATCCCACCAGGCGTGCTAAAATGATTCACCTGATTCTTAGATCGTTTCTTTAAAGCGTTGACGAAACAGATAGGGTAACAGGCATAGAAGGAATACCTGTTCAAATGTTGGTTAATGGGCTGTTGTGCGCGTATGACTTACGAATCCACAACTGATTGTGATAACTTCCTTTTGGCTAGGAGGAACTACCTGTAATGAAAACAAGACCACCAGAAAGAATAAAACAATATGGGCAGTGAACTACCTAGCATATGCTAGATCCAAGAAGTGTGATACTTCCTAGATGGTTGTCTGTCCACTATTTTAAAAAATTTAATGCTGTAAACAAAGTAAATCCTATTGTAGTTTGAAATTATTTAGGTATCTCACTTAAAAACACAATAAGAAATAGATCTAATCTAACAGACTAAGCTAGAATAGAATCCAAAGGTCAAATGAATGGTTTTGGGTTCTGCAAGTTTGACAGAGGTCACAGATAGATCACAGGTGAATGAGGGTAAGATGAAATTTAGTGGGTAGGTCTCTATTCTAGGATGTGTGGGAAAATATAGAGACCGGTTTTGGTTAGGGGTGACCGACGGTAGTTAAGTGTAACCAGTGCCGGTTACTGTGAGATCTAGAAATATCATAGAACAAGTTATGGTCTCCTTTGTGATTACACAAAGGACTTTGGTGAGTCAGGGTGAATATTTGTTTACTGGAGTAGGATTTGGAAAGTTTTTAATGGGTATATGTAGGTGAAAACATTAGATAAGGTCAATAGGGGGAAAGATTAACAATGGATGATAAAATGATGATGAAATGAAATAAACTAGGAAGGTATGATGTTATACTTACTTGGATTCTAGTCCTGAATACCTATGTGTGAGGGATGGAGGTGCTAATGAGGGGTTTGAAGACTGAAAGTGATCACCAACTAAAAGAAATCTCCTGCATGGGCTGTATGTACACTCCTCTTTGCTTATATGGATCAGATCATGGCTGGGATGGCTGTGCAGGAGAAGATGCCTCCTTCCTTGCATGCGAGTTTTTCACTGGAATTTTCTCTTTGAAGATGCATTATCTCTATGAGATGTGTTCTTACTCATCAACCTTATCTAAATTTTTTCCAACCTTTTCCCAACCTTGAGAATAAGGTAGTTTAGGGGTTAAAAGGGTAACCGATGGCGGTCCAGCTTAACCGGTGATGGTTAGGGGTAATTGACATTGGTCAAGGTGGGATTTCCTAGGTTTACTAAAGTAGGGAGATCCTCCTAATTTCCTTGGATCTCGTGCCATTATCCCATGGATTAGACTGGTAGCTTCTTGTGAGCATGTGGGGATATGGTTAGAGGGAATTTACACATTGATTTTTAGGGTTTGGTTAAGTCTTAGTTATTACAACTTGATAAGAATAGGTCTTAGGTTGAGTTGGCTTGGTGAGGTGTCTAAGTTAACTGTATGTGTGGATATTATTTAAATAAGATATTTAAATAATAAATATAGTGAGCATAATGAATTAATTTAATTAAATGAATTGAATTAATATTAGTGGGGTGAAGTCGGTCATGGCTAGGTAAATGTAATAAAGGGTGCTTATTGGTCGAGGTACGAAAGGGGAGTGTGAACTTATTTTAGTGTCTACAGGTACATGTGATACATAGTGGTATAAAATATTTTCAGGGTAGTACTTTACAAGGTTAGAGACACATGTAGAGTCGTCGATTATGATGCATGACATAGTGGGATCGGGTGTTCTATGGTTATAGAAGTTTATTACAGTATTTTTTACCTCATTTGTAGTCATTTATGGTGGAGAGGTATCAATATCCTATATGATGCATGATATATGTATGAATATTAAGCAGCATGGGACTCAGTATGCTTTGATTCATCATGTGTTAGCTCATTTGTATAGAGAGTTGTACATATTTACACATGAGGATCATGCTGGTGAGATTATTTATACTTCATTATTTCATGTGTGTTCATATGAACACATAAATGTGGTGAGACCATTGAGTGGTCTACAACTAGATTGGGCTTCACATGATTTTTTTTTAGCTTGTTGGGTTTGTCTAAATATTTTTAAGTTAGACATTGTAATGTATAGGTAGATTATATATAGGATGGGCCCCAATACAATGATTCTGAGGATGTATAGGGACTATGGAGAATGGGTTGAGGATTTTGTGGAGCTATGATTCATTTGACTTGTTATGTGGTTAGAGGAAACGTTTCGAAGGGTGGCTAAGCTATTTCACTATAAGTGAATGTCACGATAGTTTAACATAGCACATGATGTGCCTCTAGAGCCAATGTATGACCTAGATCTACATGATTATCTAGGTTAGCATGGATGAGACAAGGTCCTACATGGTCCTAGTTACACCCGTCAGGTGTAGATGAGGTGGATGTGGAGATAGTTCTTGTCCAAGTAGATGATGTAGGATGTACCAAAAATTATACGTAGTTATGGGAGGGACATCAATGTAATATATTATTTTCCATTGTTAGTAGATGTAATAGGAGATCTATGAGGTTGTTATGTATGAGGAGGAGATGTGGAAGGATGACATATAACTTCCCCAAGGAGGATACAATAATGACATCAATTGTACAACGTAAGTAGAAGTGATTAAATATTTGTAATTGATATGTTTGTTTTCTTAATTATGATTTTGATGTACTAATTTATGTTGTGTTATATACCTGATGAGTATTGTAGGTTGATTTTGGATACCTCGATATGCACATTGACTTAGAATGTGCCCGTATATTTCCTCGTATGGTCTTGGATGTTAGAGAGAGTGGACCACATTTCTAAGGAACATGTGTATTTTTTTGATCCTATGGTATTTGAATCATCTACATTTAAAGGAGTACTAGTCTAGAACATAGAGGTAGAGATCTAGTTGTGAGGCTTTGAGTTCGAGAGCCGCGATAGTAGCCTCTAGTATAAGCAAGGATGATATATGATATATATTGTAGTGGGCATTGCCCCTTAATTTTTTATTATGAAACTTTGTAGAGAAGTATATATGATGAGATCATTTTTGATATGATGACATGTACTTGTGATTGTTAAATGAGTTTTTAATTATTTAGTTTGATTTAATAAGATATGTTGTTGTAACCGTGATGATGCAACTATAGATATTGATGTTGTAGAGTAGAGTATATGTGTTGATAATGTAGATAATATCGTGATGATAGTAGAATAGATGGAAGAATTATAACAGGAATGTATTGTAAGATTATCTTTGAATATGAAATGTAGTAAAAGTATTAATGATTGAATAAAGAATAAAGGAAGAATATATATCTTTAATTGAGAGAAACAGTGGAATAATTGTGAATAATATGTGTGAAATTATGTAACACTAGAGAAAATATAACATCTATCTATAAAGTAATTGTCTTTTATACACAAACGTCTCAAATGATGTAGTATCATAACCATATGTACTGAATGATAAGCCTAAAGTCATCGTATAAAAACTAGGAGGATGTGAATCATATAATGGTGAGTGATTAATCTAAAATGTAAATACACCAACCTAATCTGATGTTATAGTAGCAGTAAATAAATAATGCAATGGAATAGATAAATATACCAAAGCAAACTAAGCATCAAATAATGAAACCCTAATGTGCAAACAAGGGTAAGATGCCTTGGATGATTCATAATGAAGTCAAAGGTGTATAGGACTGGAAACTAGACAAATATGAATCATTGACCATCACACTGAAGCATAGGAAAATGTAGATCTGGATAGATAAGTTGGAATGTGGTCCCTGGATAGGGATAGAGGTACCCATTAGCACCCAGGTACTAGTTCTAGTATCTTAGGTCTGTGAAAATGATAACAACCTAAATTCTCAAGGTCGTAAGATGTTTTATGATGCTCTCCTCTTGTTTTTATGTATTCACACAATGATTGTTGGAGTCCTCAAAAAACTTGCAATGAATAATAGACCTGCAAAAACCTTAAAAAAAGATCAAATCCCAAAAAAGAAAGATGCAGAATGAGGGGTCAGACTATACTCATCTGCCATAATGGTGCACTTACAACTAAGTGCAACAATACATCTCATACTCAATGTAGTTCTGTGTGTGTGTGCAGAATCATTCCCTAAGTTTATCTTGTGTCAGTCACACATGGATAGCAAACAAGTAGCTAGATGTAGACTGTAATAAATGTGTGCATGGAATAGAATGAACTTCCCTACTATGATGTGTGATGTAGAAAACCATCCCTTTTGTCCCTTTTTGTCGTGTAGACACAAAAATTGGGTCACACTCCCCTTAGTCCCTCGAAAAATAAATACCTTGAACACATCCACCTAGCCATCGCCCCCTTCACCTCACTATAATATTAATTTAATTATTAAAATTAAATTAATTCATTATCTTCACTATATTTATTATTTAAATATCCTAATTGAGATAATGCCCACATATTCACCTCATCTAGCAACCTCACCCTAAGACCTATTCTTAGTAAGTTTCCATAACTAACTAAGACCTACAAAAACCCTAAAAATCAATGCCTACATTCCCTCTAACCACATTCTCGCATGCTTAAAAGAAGCTTCCACTTAATCACCGCCGGTTAAGCTAAAACCGTTGTCAGACACCTTTTAACCCCAAAAACAACCTTATTTTCTAGGTTGGCAGATTCCTGAGAGATATCACATCTTTTGAGAACAAGTTTAAGAGAGAACACACATGCAAAGAAGGAGATCAAATATTTTCTCTTGTGTAGATAGCTAGCATTCACCCAGCAACCATCCAACACTCACCCCAGCACAGATTTGATTCAATCAGGTAAGAAGGAGAGCACATGCAGCCCATGAAAGAGCTCCTCATTATTTTGTGATCCTCTGCAGCATTCAACCTCTTATCAACCCCTTCATTCATCACTCACAGACATCCAGAACCTGATTCCAAGTAAGTAAAACATTTTACTCCTCTGGTTCACTTATTTCATCACTGTATTTTCATCCTTTGTTCTCCTAGCCACCCACTAACCTCCATTAATACTCACCTCTCCATATCCCTATTAAAACCTCGCCAAATCCCATATGAACAACTTAATAGCTCATTCTGACTAGCCTAGTCCTTCATGCATTCATAAGGGAGATCTAAAGCTCATTCTGTCACATTCCCAGTATCCCATAGTAACTGACACCAGTTCTCCCAAACTAGCATCAATCACCCTTAACCGGCATCGATCTCTGTATTTACCAATATAACCCAGAACAATAACCTACCTACCTATTCCCACATCACCCATACTCACCTATGGCCTACCTAAGACCTCTGTCAAACCTGCAGAGACCCATAACCCATTACTTGACCTTTAGATCTTATCTTAACTGAGCCTGTTAGATTAGATATTTCTTACTGTGTTTTAAATGAGATACCTAAATCCTTTTAACTACAATAGGATTTACTTTATTACTAGCGCTAAATTGATTTAAATAGTGGATTGACAGTAGTTATGAAGTATCACACTTCTTGGATCTAGCACATGCTAGGCAGTCCACTACATATACTATTTAACTCTTTCTAGTGGTCTTGCTTTCCATTTTAGGTAGTTCCTCCCAGCCAAACAGAAGCTCTCACGATCAGCTTTGGATCAAGGATTCAACACGCGTGCAACAACCTATCAACCAACATTTCAACAAGTATTCCTCCTATGCCCGTTACCCTATCTGTTTTGTCATTTTTAGCGAAATGTCTAAGAATCAAGTGAAACATTTTGGCATGCCTGGTGGGACCCATCTGGGGTTCCTTGCATTTTATTCATTCCTAGGAAAATTTGTGTGTCTATTTCCCTTCTGAAAATCATACACACTAATTTTCTTCCTTGGTAACCTTCTTTTTCTTTCTATTTTCTCTAAGAGGAACCTTTCTTTTGGTGTGCTTAAAAAGAACCATTTATTCTTGTTTTTCTACGTTTTAGTGAAAGAGCATCCCTCTCCCTCTTCCTCTTATTATGTCATTGAATTCCATATTTCGATTTGGGCTTAAAAATCATTGCATTTCATTCTAATTTTCTGCATTAGCTCACATTAATTGAGGCAACCTATACGCTGGAAGTCATTCCCAATAGATGGTTGACAAAAGAATCATAGAAAGCACATCTCTCTCTCTCTCTCTCTTTGAGTCTTACTAAATTGCAAAAATTCAAAAAAAAAACATATTCTTAAACAATGTCTTTCCTAGGAATGCTTGTCGATGATCGCATTGATCTGAGCAATAACAAGTACTCCCCAGCTCGCTGCTTTATTGAGTCATACTTCAGAGCGAAGCCCACCCCCACCATAACATACCTAAAACCTTTTAGATCTCCTTCGTAGGAAGCCATCCTCACCAAAAAAACTCTATTTTATAGTTCATGAGTTAGTCCTTAAATAGCATAAGCTAAACAAAAATAATAGAAAAAGCACTCTTAGGATCATATTTTTCTTAGTGTTTCTTATTGGCTTGCGTTTTGAGGTGAGAGGTCAAGCTCTTCATTTTTCCTTTATCCGCTTGCATGCTCCTCATCACAATTGGTGTATTCTAGCTTCATCTGAGTGTCTCTTGACCATATTCTCATCATTCTCAGAATTATGGGTTTGATTCCATATCAGCTTTTAATTCACAACCACTTTTATTTCATCATTGTTTCAATTTCACAGTGACTAGTGTCAGTCCAGTGACCATTGTCGATTCCCAGTTAGTTTCGTTAATCTACCCAAAAGGACACTTATTCACCTTCTTCGACTATTCAAGTTCCCTATCACTAATTATCACTCCCATTGACCTGGTAAATCTCATCAGTATTTGGCATACTTGGCAAATTTATCCTTATACCTTATTTTTGACCAACTTTTGATTTTCCACATTGACTGGCAGCTGTTACCTGTGACTGGTGTCAGTTTACCCTAACCAAAATTAGTTAGCCTGTGTCATTTTCCAACTGACATTTTAGCCCCAATTCACCTGCCACCGCCTATCTATCTTGTCACTGCTGTATTTATATATCATATACAGAAAGCAGTCTTACCACGTTAGTGCTTGTTCACATGGTGCTGACACGTCAATAAGTAAATGCCCTTATATTCCATGCTAGTTGTCAACCACTCCCACCTAGTCCTTCACCACCTTCCATTTTATCACCTGCCATGGAACCTATCCAACCTATCACTATCCCTACCAGAGATGAGGATTTCACATGACTCCTTGAACAAAACCCTTCCACCTTGTAGTTTTATCTTTCACACTCGTCCATTTGAGATGCCTCATGTTAGTTGATATATGTCATGCCCATATCTATCCCCCCGACTCTTGTTCCCACTCCTAATCTAGCCCCTGTTAACCCCACATTACCTACATCTACCTTACCCCTAGTCTTTTCGTAGCTAGGTCCTATACCCGCTATGACTGCCATGTCTGCTACATCCGTTGCACCTGCCACATCCACCATACTTTTTACAACCACCAAAAACACAACCTCATTCACCCCTATTATCTCACATATACCTATAGCTACACAACCACCTCCCATGTCGGTGACCCTTACCCCTATTCAAAACGTGGTCCTTTCTATTCCATAATCATTAGCCCCCCATTGCCACTAGGGTCACCATGACCCTTCCACTTCCATATACGTACTATCAGCAGCCTCATGTTTCATCTGTTATTCACTCTAGGTACGTACCCCCTATTTCACTACCTTCTTCTTAATCTACCTACATGGTACCACCATATACTGGAATGTCACCATTGTTACATACCCAACACCAACCCTCTTATGCTACAGGAGGCACCCAACCATCACAACCTATCAATGACCTAATCAAGTTAATGATGGACAAGATGCAGACATTGGAGGCATCGGTTTCTGGCTCCCAAAATACTCTCACCTATGATGATATTTGTAATGAGCCTTTCCACCCATCCATGCCTATTCATCCATACCCCATGCATTGGGAGATGCCAAAATTCAACTGCTTCAATAACAAGGAAGACCTGCAACAACATTTGTGGTATTTCAAACATGGGTGCTACCTAATCACCCATGATGATGCTTTTCTCTTAAGTACCTTTCCCATGTCTCTGACTGGACCTGCATTAGATTGGTATAGTGGGTTACCTAGAAACTCTATATTTTCATTTAATTTGGTATCCAAAGCCTTCTTGGATAACTTCT
The DNA here is from genome assembly GCA_019776745.2 of Taxus chinensis. NCBI lineage: Eukaryota > Viridiplantae > Streptophyta > Pinopsida > Cupressales > Taxaceae > Taxus > Taxus chinensis. The sequence continues at coordinate 317,421,965 of CM034148.1, forward strand.
CCATCAATATTGTTAAGCAAGTTACCTCGACTAACTTATACTTCACACGTCAGTATGATGACAAATCTATCACAAATTTCATTTCTCACTAGCGTAGCCTGATTAATCAACTCACATTCCAACTACCATAAACCAAACTCATTGAACTCTTCACGTGGGCTTGTGCTACACATATCTTGCCAACCCTGTAGGTCCAAACCTTTGACTAAGCATTCACCATGGCATGAAAGTTAGAGATTCGGGCCATCAAAGAGAATAAAATCCAATTACACAATAAGAATTCAGCATTCAAGTCAAACCATACCTCTTCTTCTTCCAAACCACAGAACAATTATTCAAAGGCCAAGGGCACCGCTAACAAATTGGTACTCAAAGCCAACATGAATCATCTATCAAATCAGGCTAGCCCCTTATCTAATCTCTCACCCATTTAGAATATTCAATTCAGACGAGAACAACATAAATATACCCCAATTAGGGAACCTTATTCTTTTGTCTTAGAAAATCTCATCAAAGATGGGGCCATCACCCTTCCACCTATAAAACAACACATTGTTTTTTACCCTTCTCACCCCACACCCACATGGTATAAATAACATGACTTCTGTAACTATCATCAAGTAAAGGGTCATAGTGATGGCAATTAAACCACTTTTAAAAACATTATCCAAGAAATGCTCAAGAAAGGAGAGTTAACCATGGATAATCCTAACGCACCTACCAATCAAAACCTACACATCTTCAAAAAACCCTTTCCCAATCATGTCCCTTTGTTTGATCAAACCGGTGATACCTTAACTCATGATAGCCATACCTACAAGGTCTACGCTATTTTCAATGACACACCCATTACTTCCTAATTACCTCATATTCGTTCCATAGAGGAAATTCTAGCCTGAAGTCCTCCTCTACATTAGAACCCACCTCACCTATTCATCCACCCATAGAGGAACACCTTTCACCTCCTTCCTCACCTTTGGAGGAGCCCTTTGCTAATGTTGACGCTATTTCACCTTTGTCTTCTCCACCCAGGGAATCGTCACCCACATTACTTGTTCAATCCATGGAGGATGCTTATTTATCTCCTCCACCCATAGAGGAGCACCCATCATCTCCTCCACCTACAGAGGAGCACCCATTTCCTCCTCCACCTATCAAGGATCCAGTAGAGATACCTTTGCCTCTAGGTGACCATTCTCCATCAGCTACCTAAGATCCTGCAGACCTACTTTCGGCTCTCTTACCCATGGAAGCCAAAGCAAACAAATTCCCCATCTCTAAGACACATTTTACAAGAATTACCATTAGGTCCTCATCAACCTTTCCTATAGACGTGTCATTCTCATGCTTTTCCGATCGCTTAGATTATGTGGATAGAGCCTTATTGTGGGGACACCTTCTGCTTCCTATCTCAACACAAATGTAGATGTCACTTGCTAATACTTCCACCATCTACCCAAAAATATTTTAGCTAGTTGAACCAAGCACAACCAACTCTATCACTACTTCTTCCATAACCCTCAGCACCACTCAACATACACCCTTACCCATAGCCCAACATACATCTAAATCCAAACCCACACCTACAACATCTTCCTCGAATACACCTATTACTACCTTAGGGGTCACCCCAACCTCTAGCCTTACTCATCCACCTATCAAATTGGATTTAGCTACATCCTCCAAATTCAACACCAATAATCTGGCACCCAAACAAAAAAACTAATCCCATAGAGCTCATACCCTGGCTGCACCAATCATACCTGTATCACCTTCACCCTTTCCATCCGTCTTAGGATCCTAACCTCCCAATTTGGTTAAGAAACCTCCACCCATCAATAAACCAAAAACACAATAGTCCACTCCTTCCTCGCAAACCTCAAACATTCCCAAGCACCTAACACAATTTACACCCACACCTATAGCATCTTTACCACCCATACTACCAATAACCTCAGCAACTTCTTCACTACCCACTACACTTCAGTCCTTATCCCTCACACCCCCTACACAACCCACGTCATCTAAATTCACAACACCTCTATTATCCCCATGGGTAACTCTACCTCTTCCGCCATCCTCTTTTCCCTCTAGATCTCGTACACATGTATCCCCTTTATCCAAGAAGGTGCAACCCAAAGACACAAATCTGCTACCCTCCACTTAGGTAGCTAAAACAACCATACACCCTCCTTCACGTTCATCTACCATACCCCTACCCACACAAACGTGACCAACAACCAGGACCACTCCAGCACCCAAAACCATAGCTCGACCCACTCCCCCTCCTGTAAGGACCATTCCTCAACAATCAGCTACACCTATGCCCAAACCCACTTTCACTTCCCATTGTGACCCACTAGCAGAGTCTTATGCCAAAGTCTTAACTAACCTCCTTGAGACTTTTGTCATCACATTACCACCACTCATACTTTATGACCCCCTCAAACCCAAGCCAAAATGGTTTGATGACTCTAAAATTTTTGCCTACCATTGTGTGCTAAGGCACGATGTGGAGAACTACAAAGCTTTAAAAATTGTCCTTATCCCATCCTCCTGAAGCCAACTTTGATGATGACGACCTTCTTGATGAGGACCCTGCTTTACCAATGCCCATTCCCATAGTCCTTCCCTCACTACCTACTCAATAACCACAACCTCCACCCCCAAGCTCCTAGAACCACCCCCAAGATTAGAAATTAACATGGATCGCATCAAAGAACTTTCCACACCATTACCTAAATGTCATTGTTCCTAGATCACTTCACAAGGCTTTTCTCCCCCCGTTGGTTTTTGCCTGTCATGTTGTTATACCACTCATCCTACACTTTCTCCATTTTTCCAACTCCCCTCAGATTAACATGATACACGTCACTACTCATGCTCAGAGAGACAAATGCAAGGAAAAGGTAACTGACTCACCAACCAATCCTATACCCAACATACCATCTACACCCATACATAAAATTACTATCCGCGACCCCACATACCCTATTTCTAATGGGGTCACACATCGCACAATGCTCAAACAATTACACCAATCTCCCCTCAAAATGTCCCTATATGACTTCATCCAAACCTTGGAGTCTCATCATCAAGCTCTCATGGAGGTTCTTCAATCTATTGAGGTTCTACCCAATGACCCTACACCCGTAGCCTCCATTATCACACCCCATCATGTAGCCTCTCTCACCAAATTGCCACCTTTATCCACACCTCTCCCTACTCACCAAATAGCCTCCCTTACCTTCTTAGAGGAAGAGGTCGCACCGCACCAAAAATATGACCCAGACCCATCCCTCTTCATCTTTTTCCACATCGATGATATATGTGTATGACATGTAATGATCGATGGGGGTACTAGCATTAATATCATTTCATCCCATACATTCCCTCAAATGCACATACCTGACAATTGCATGCATAAAAAATCTTGTCATGTTGCATTCATTCAATGATGTTATCACCTCTACACTAGGCACCATCATCCTCCATGTTCACATGGGCCCCTACACTATTTAAGAGATATTTTACGTCTTAGAGGGGGAATTTCAATATAGCATGTTTCTTGGCAGACCCTGGATTCGTGTCATGGGTTGCGTTCCTTCCACTTTGCATCATTGTTTAAAGTTTGAGCTTGAAGGGCACACTTATACTATTCCATCTAATCCATCACCTTTTAAAACATGCAACATGCTTTACTGACCCAATAACATGCTTATACCCATTAAGGCATCTACCTCCATGACCACTACCACTTCACCTACACCTATGTTTACCAGTACAGTCGCTACCTCAACCGCACATGCCTCCTCCCTTCCTACCGCAGCCACAACCTCCACGGTCATACCATCAGCCTCCCAATTTGTTAGCTCCACCTCCACATCAACCTCCAACACAAAATATATTCTAGCTACACACATACCAACATCCAATCCCTTAGAAGGCATTTTTCAATGCCTCACTCTGGGGGAGTATCGCCTATATAGTGTTAACACATTCCTTACTCCATAAGATTATGGAAGTCTTCACCAACACCCTCACTATGATCACTGCATAAGAGAACACCTCCTTTATGGTCCTCCTCATATTCATACCAGTCTCACCTATGGCGGACTTGATGCTACCACTTACACACCTGAACCACCATCACAAACCCACCATTTTTTTGTTGACTTCCAATCTCTCACCAATCACCATTTCACCCACACCTTCCTGCATCGATGTGCATGGAATGGTTTTGGTTTTAGATTTTACAAGCAAGGCCACCATACTATTATTCCATGTACTACCTACAAACATAGCAATCGTAGTGGTATCAGATTTCCTCAACCACCTACTAAACATGTGCACATTGAAATCATCAAGGACATCAACCCTTTTCCACCCTCTTCACCCACTCCACCTCATCACCACCCTCACCAATGGCATTGATGGATCCTGAATCTATCCCTCCTAACTTTTTTTTTCTTAAACACCATTTCCTTGGGGCCTTTGACTTATTAACACAAGGGTGAGGCTCCTTCCTCTCTTCCCTTCTTATATCCTGAAATGATCGAGGATGATACACCTTCCATTAACATCATTCAATGTCAGGATGATGAATCTATACTCACCTACCTTGGTGTAGAAGACTCATATATTCATCAGTCGTTACCCTCTGAGATGCAAACCATGTTGAATGAATCGACTATCGAGATCAACATTCATACTCAAGATGACCCGCACATCCTAAAGATCATTCAATCTTTAAATGCTACATTATTTCACTTGGTCTTATGTAGACATTCCCGGTATTGACCCCACCATAGTAGTCCACAATATCATGACCGTTCATGATGCCAAACCCATCAAACAAAAGCTAAAGAAAATGTAATCTCACATTTCCCTTCTCATCAAAGAAGAACTTCAGTGCCTTCTTTTTGTTTCCTTCATATTACCCATTATTTATCCTCATTGGATTTATAACATGTCCCTGTCACTAAGGTGATAGTGAGACTCCACATTTGCATGGATTTCTGTGACCTCAACCTATCTTTCCTAAAAGATGAATTCCCTCTACCTAGTATTGACCATCTGGTTGACCTTACCACTGGTCACAAGATGCTATCACTCATGGATGGCTTCTTGGGCTATAACAAAAATTTTCTTACCCCAGAGGATCAACACAAAACCATGTTCATCACCCCTTGAGGGACCTTCTACTACCAAGTTATGCCTTTTGGCCTTTAAAATGCTAGTGCCACATATCAGTGGGCTATGACTTATATCTTCCATGACATCAAGCATTGTATATTGGAAGATTACATGGACAATCTCTTTGACAAATCTAAACGTTGCTCCAAGAACCTTGCCATCCTCAAAACCATTTTTGACCACCTCATTAAATATTGTGTTCGCTTTCAACCCAAGAAGTGTGTCTTCGCGGTTCTCTCAAGAAAGCTCCTGGGATTTATCGTTTCCCTACATGGTATAGAACTTGACCTTGCTAAAGTCAAGGCCATTCTTGAAATGCCTCCACCCACTAATCTTAAGAAACTCCGTAGCCTACAATGTAAGTTGCAGTCTATTCACTGTTTCATTTCACAATTATCTGATCGGTGTCAACCATTTCATCATTTGCTCAAGAAGGATGTCCCCTTCAAATGCGGTGATGACTGCCATCAAGATTTTGAGGCCTTAAAACAATACCTTCTCCAACCACCCATACTCATTTCACCTAAAGATGATCAACCTTTCTACATATACATCTCTTCTACCGATCACTCCTTAGGGGCCATGGTCGCTCATCATGATGAAAAACATAGGGAACAGGCAGTTTATTACATAATCCAAACTCTTTTGGACTATGAAACCCAATACACCCATCCTAAAAAAAATTCTTAGCCTTAATTTTCATTGCCACAAAACTCCACCATTACCTCCTCAACCACAAAACCTATGTTGTGACCAACACTGACCCCCTACATTTCATGTATGCCAAACCTTATCAAAATTAGCATGTCGCATGATGGCTTATGCTTAGCTGACCTCAACCTCAAATTCATTCATCAAAAGTCCATCAAGGGCCAAGCTATCAATGATCAATTGGACAATGCACCTATTTCTGGGGATCAACCCTCTAATTTTGACTTCTCAGATGAGTCAATTGCTACCATTTCCCTAGACAAACCTACTTACCAAATGATGCTCTTCTTCAATGGTTCCAAGTGTTAGAGTGGGAGTGGAGCTTGTGCTATCCTCATTCCACTTGATGGTGAACCCATGCCTTTGTCTTTCAAATTATATTTTGATAGTACAAACAATATTTCTGAATATGAAGCACCTGTATTAGGTCTACAAGCCGCCTACGCCCTAGATGTCAAATCAATCAACATCTTTGGTGATTCTCAATTGGTTATAAACCAAGTCAATGGTATATACCAATTTTGTAATGAGATACTTCAAAATTATAAATATCATGTAGACATACTTTTTTGACCGTTACTCCCTTCAAACCATCCCCCGTTCAACCAATAAATTTTTGGATACCATGGCCTGCTTGGCCTCTCAAATACCCACTTTTCCCGTCGACTCTAAAATATTTGTCACCATACAATGTCTCAAATTACCCTCCTATTTACCTCGTGACATTTACTCTATCTTAAGCGATACCCCCGACCTGAGCAACCTTTGATATAAACAATATTCCTACTATCTTTCTCTCTACATCTTTCTCTCTCCATCTTACCTCTCGATCTTTAAAAAGGTCTCTCATTATGTCATCATGAGGGGCCTTCTCTATAAGCATTGCTTTGATGGTATTCTCTTACAATGCCTCACAAGTTTTGAAACTCCTTATACCATTAAGGAAGTTCATGTTGGCATATGTGGAGGTCACTTTAGTGGCCTTGTTGTTACTAAGTGTATTCTTCTCCTAGGATATTACTTTCCGACCCTTAATCATAATTGTTACAACTATGTCAAATGTTGCGTAAAATTCCAACAGCATGCCAACCTTCATCATACACCCAATCATTCCTTACAGGTCGCCCCTGACCTTTTTCCCTTCTCTTAATGGGGTTTGGATACTTTTGGGGAGATCAACCCCCATTCTTCCCAATGCCATCAATGGATTATCACCACTACCGAATACTAAACAAAATGAGTTGAAGCCATACCACTCATCTCAACGAAAGCTGAGAAAATATGTGAGTTCATCAATCATCACATCATTTTTCACTTTCATGTTCCTCATCGCGTCATCAATGACAATGGAAAACAATTCAAAAACAAAACATTGCAAAAATTTGCAACGCCTTCGGCATTCAGCTAAGTTTCTCATCACCTTATTAGCCACAAACCAATGGCCAAGCTAAATCCACTAATAAAACCTTAAACAAAATTCTCATGAAAGTGGTTAACGATACTAGGAAGGACTAGCATACGCACATTCCTTTTTCCCTATGGGCATACTGCACTAGTATTCGTACTTCCACTACCACTACACCTTTTTTTCTAGTCTACGGTACAGAGGTTGTTCTACCTCTTGAAGTCTTGATCCCCTCACTCTACATTTCTCTCCATGACATGCTCAATGATGATGACTTTTTTCAAGAACATTTATCACAACTTGTGTTATTAGACAAACATCATCTTAACACTCTTGATCACCTTCAAGTTTACCAAAAATGTATCAAATGTGCCTATGACAAACATTTCCATGAACAAACCTTCCAAGTCGGTGACCTTGTCCTGAAAGAAAATCAACATGTAACCAAAGCAAAAAAGTAAATGGGGAAAAAAAAATTCCTAATTGGCTTGGACCATAAATCATGACTCATACCTATGGATCAGGTGCTTATCATTTATCTTCACTTGATGGTAAACCTAAACCTTATCCTCTTAACGCCTTGCATCTTTGACCATTTTGTTGTTTACTTTTATTCCTACATCACTTTTTACCACTTTCGATGCTCGTCCCTTGAGTGCTATCCACTTCTTACACCTCACCAACAATTAAACAAAAATCATGTGCATCCTGTCACTTGTTATCTTTGCTTACATATGTGTACCACAGCGCTGCACATAGCATGATTCTCATGGATACTTTTCATCTACCTTTAGATGAGATCCCATGGTCATTTCACCCTAATATTTAAACAAGAATCATATTCCTTGTCTTGGTCTTTTCCATGACTTTGAAGCCCTCACTTGGGACACAACTCCTTGACTCAAAATTCTAACAAAATGATGACTCCCTCAAAATGACATCTTCCTCTCAGCAAACATTGCTATAAATAGACTGCTCCCTTGAATGACAACTATGTAAAGCATTTAAAAAAAATCTAGAGAATTTGAAGCTTCCCGCATCGATCAGCTTCACGAAGACCACAAGGAGTTGATTTCATCATCCCATATAGACTTCCTGCATCAATCAGTCTATCTCAACTACAACTCAAAAAAGAAGACTTTTAGTCATGGACTTGCCCATTGTGATCTCGAATCTCTTGCCTAATGAGCATGTTACCTAATACCATAAAAACTTAACCATCTTTTACCCCTCTCACCATTCACACTCCCATTTCATACCGCATCAAAGGAAATCTTGGAAACCATGACATTTGGTGATCATGTGACTAATTTTCACCCTTAGAAAAATCAATCATGGAATGTGTTTCGGGCCTTACATTCATCACCTCCTCTAAGGTATGACCTACTCGGTATGATCCTAACCAATCAGGTGGCTTTATTGTCCCCTCTTATCTTTTAACTTCTTTATTTACATTTTGATTACCTTATACAAGAATTAGTCCTTTCGACACTTACCTTTGGGGTAATCTTCTTCTTCTACCTCCATCAACATCACCTATACCAATTTGCCTATAACCCACCCCACACCTAATAGACCTAAACCTAAATCATGCCTCAAAACCTACCAACTCATTTTCATACCTCCTCATATTCTTCCCTAGCTTATGGGAGAACTACATCGGCCTAAGGTCCCTTTTCACTGGGACTATGTAGGTAGCACTCCGAGGGCATAGGGCCCTTAGAGATTAGCTCAGCCACTCTCTACCCTAACAAATTCATCTTTCATCTTCCTAAATCACATTTTTCCCCTACGTAGTTTCCTTTTTAGATCACAGAATTATAAATTAAACCAAAAAAAAAAGTTGCTTAACATTTTTATCATCATCACAACATAAATTTATTACAACTACCATTTCTCTACCATCATGATGCATGCATTATAAACATGACCCATATCACCATTCATTACACAAATTAATGAAGCATAACTTCAACAAATTTAACCTCGATCCATGCCTATGACCTGACTCAATCCATGCCTAAACCAACCTGACTCGATCCATGCCTAAACCAATGACCTGACTCGATCCATGTCTAAACCAACCTGACTCAATCCATGCCTAACCAAACCTGACTTGATCCATGCCTATAACTTGACTTGATCCATGCCTAACCAAACCTAACTCAATCCATGCCTATAACCTGACTTGATCTATGCCTAACCAAACTTGACTCAATCCATTCCTAAACCAGCCTGACTCGATCCATTCCTAAACCAACCTGACTCAATCCATGCCTATAACTTGACTTGATCCATGCCTAACCAAACCTGACTTGATCTATGCCTAAACCACTTGACTCCATCCTACCTCACTCACCTATTTTTCATCCATCTCACAACAAAAAATTAAAATTGTCATAAAACACCAAAAAATCAAGAATCTCATCCATCTCATCATATAAACAAATATGTGTGTCTCAATACAATATACATGGATATCCAATCATGTCCATATCTCAAATTATTCATCATGCAAGTTAATACTCAATACAAAATATCATCGGTATGCAGGCTAGTCTCATATACGATAAAATAATAAAACAATACAAAATCTCTTCGACACGTAGGCTGGTATATGCTCACAAATATAAAAAAAATCTCTTGTGATCCTCACTATATTTGGCATGCAGGCTGATATATATCAAAAAAATTACTACAATACATCAAAAATATAGGGATGGACATTAGCCATCAACTTGTCAGACATCCTCCATGTCGGTCTCTCCAGTCTCCTCCTCGGCTCCTATCTGTCGGCCTGGTATCATCTCACCACCCCCTACTAGCACATCATCTTGAGCTAGTCTCCATGAGCTAGTGGTCTCTCCCTGATCCTATCTCAGAGCTTAATGGCCCCCTATGCTCTCTACATTGTGAGTCTGGGATCTCATCCTCTCACTCGAGGCCTGATGTGCCTTGTACTCTCCATAAGATAGAAAGTCTATCTCGGCCGCCATTAACTGATCTTAGTAGTATCTAGCCTCACCTAGGACATCGTGTAACCTAGATATGGGAATGGTATGTGGTGGCCCCATAGGCCTCAGCCCCTGTACCTATCCTGTAGGACCCTGTCCCGTCCCTGCCTGTGAACTGGGACCTTGTCCCAGTGCCTGTGGTGGTGCCATCGGCCCTTGCCCCTGTGCATGTATCTGGGCCTATAAAGCTCCAATTTGTACCTGTGTTATGGCCAACTGGCCTTGCAACCCTGTCACCTGTGCCTCTGGGGAAACCATCTAGCCTTTACCCTAACCATTCCCCTCACCCTCTTTCCCTCATCATTTATTACCTACCCACGTCCTCAATTGGGGACTCGTTATTTTACCCATACCTCATCCCTACCCATGTCATGACCTAGATTCTTGGACCTATACCATCACTAGTGACCATTGACCTCATGTGTTTGTTATACCTTGCAGCACTATTTCCTGTGTTAATTGACTTGATGACCTTACCTTACCTCTTGTCGTGACCATTTATCCTAACACTACCTTTGGTGTACCAGATGACACCTAAACGTTCCTGCACCTGACCTATGTCATGTATCCTGACCATATCCTATACCTTGGATACCGGAATCACCTCAACCTTGTTTGGATAAACCTATCAACATTAGGCAATGTAGAGTTTTCCTACTCTTCAACTTGGAACTGTGCTGCAGTTTCTACATGTGTGTGCATTTGACTGTTGCTACCTTTGACCCTAACCCATTACCTAGATTATTCGAGTAGACCTTTCTCCTTTTTCCCTTGTTACCAACCTTTTTTTTTCATCACATTTACCTTTTATCAAACCGCTCACCGATTCTACCTTCTTCCTCGTCAGTTCCTGGTTTGAGGGGGATCACCTGTACCCACACATGGGGCAACCAAATCTTATTTTGGTTAGCTTCACTTACCAATACAAGCTACGTAACAAAATGGGTAAAATGTAGACACTAAAATTAGGTCACACTTCCCTTTGGTCCCTCATCAAATAAACACCATTAAACACGTTCACCTAACCATGGCCCCCTTCACCCTACTATAATATTAATTTAATTATTTAAATTAAATTAATTCATTATCATCACCATATTTATTATTTAAATATCCTAATTGGGATAATTCCCACATATCCACCTTATCTAGCCACCTCACCCTAAGACCTATTCTTAGTAAGTTACCATAACTAACTAACACCTACCCATACCCTAAAAATCAATGCCTAAATTCCCTCTAACCACATTCCTGTATATTAGAAGGAATCTTCAATTCTAATCCATGGGTAAACAAAATGAGATCCTAGAAAATCAAGGGGATCTACCTAGTTTAGTAAACCTAGGAAATCCCTTCCTAACCGACACCGGTTACCCTTAACCATCATTGATTAAGCCAGAAATACTGTCAGTTACCATTTAATTCCAAAAACAACCTTATTTTTGAGGTTCTTAGATTCCTAAGAGATATCACATCTTTTGAGAATAAGTTTTAGGGAGAACACATAGGCAAAGAAAAAGATCAATTATTTTCTATTCCATAAACATCCAGGATTCACCCAGTAGCTATCCAGCACTCACCCCCATCACAGATTTGATCCAATCAAGAAAGAAGGAGAGCACATGCAACCCATGCAAGAGCTCCCCAATGTTTGGTGATCCTCTTCATTGTTTAACCTCTTATCAGCACCTTCATTGCTCACTCACAGACTTTCAGAACCTAGATTCCAAGTAAGTAGAAACATTTTATTCCTCTGGTTCACTCATTTCATCATTGTATTTTCATCCTTTATTCTCCTAGCCACACACTGACCCCCATTAATACTCACCCCTCCATATCCCTATTAAAACTTCACCAAATCTCATCCAAACAACTCAATACCTCATTCCGACCAGCCTATTCCTTTGTGCAATCATAAGGGAGATCTAAAGCTAATTTTGTGACATTCCTAGTGCCCTACAGTAACTGACACCAGTTCTCCCAAAACGGCATCAGTCATCCTTAACCAGCATCGGTATCTATATCTACCAATACATCCCATAATAGTAACCTACCTACCTATTCCCGCATCACCCTTAATCACCTATGACCTGCCTAAGACCTTTGTCAGACCTGTAGAGACTCAAAACCTGTTACTTGACCTTTGGATCTTATCTTAACCTAGCCTGTTAGATTAGATATTTATTATAGTGTTTTAGATGAGATACCTAAATCATTTTAACTACAATAGGATTTACTTTATTACTAGCACTAAATTGTTTTAAACAGTTGATTGATAACCATCTAGGAAGTATCACACTTCTTGGATCTAGCACATGCTAGGAAGTCCACTGCATATACAATTTAACTATTTCTGGTGGTCTTGCTTTCAATTTTAGGTAGATCCTCCTAGCCAAAAGGAAGCTCTTATGATCAACTTTGGATCAAGGAGTCAACATGTGCACAACAACCTATCAACCATCATTTCAATAGGTATTCCTCCTATGCCCATTACCCTATCTGTTTCGTCATTTTCCCATAAACATCTAAGAATCAAGTGAAACAGGTGGAGCTATATGGATGCAATGGAGATCTTAAATTCCTTTGATGGATGTAACCTTAGGTGGCGATAGTTAATGTATAGTGTTTGGTCCTTTATTATGATCACATAACTTTATGTTTATATGATTCCCTTGCTTGAATTTCATAATTAACCCCTAAAAGGCCTACTACCAAATAGATAAGATGCTCAAATGAATAGAAAGGACCCAAAAAGTGTGAGTAAATTACAAAGAGGATAGGGGCACCTAGATTGGACAAGGGCACCCAGCATTGGCATCCTTTTCTGAGCATTGGTGTCTAGGATGGAAAATTCTGAAGACTAAAAAGTCAGACTGAGCAAGTAAGGGTGTAAAACTTAAAGTAGTAACATAAAGCAAAGAAAGGTGGCCAATGACATGGGCTAATTAGTATCATTGTTATTTAGGAATCATATGAATATTATTATGTAATCAAGACTAAATAATTCTCCAAAGTGCATGATTTTGTGTCTACATTTTCCCCCACTTTATGTTGGTGAGAATAAATATCAATAACATAACGTAGATAGATATACATACTTGATAACCATGTACATCGATGTAGGAAATGTTTTGAGGGACTAGACTAAGCATGGAATGATAAAAATGTGAAGCGTGGATGCTAAGGATGAGGAAGTGTAAAAAGGTTATGATGAAAATGAACCTAGGGTGGAAACACATGTGTAGATGTCATGATGTACCTATTGTTGATGTCGATGTGTGTGATATTGTTGTTGTTGGTGTTGTGGTGATTTTTACTAATGCTTCTCATATGGATGGACCTATAAAAGAGAAGCCAAAAATTTGTCAAATATGCTTGTATATGTAAAAAAGTGTGTAAGAAAAGTATGTAAAATGAAAAAGTGTGAAAAAAGAAACATGGGCACCAAATCCGTGATGAGAAAAGGGTGTAGAAAGTCTCTTGTAGATGATGTTGACATGTGATTTTTTGGGGCAATGTCACACCAATGTAATGGAAGAAGTGTAAGAAGAATTTTCTGGTGTCATTCGTCAGCCTTTAACTATTTCTCATTGTGTAAAACACCCCTACAGATGGTGTATATGTGCTAAGGACTCACTGACGTGTAAAAGACGTTGTGTAAATGCACAGTACTAATGGACTCTCTGTAGCATTCCCATTTTAAGATTTTAGAAACAAGGGAAAAAAATTAAACACAATGTTCTCTATTCTAAATAAAACATCATTTAGAACACACATTTCATGCCAATCAATCCCATAACAGATAACCATATGTAGTTGTAATGACTCAGTATGTTACCGATCTATCTTTCCATGACTTAGTTACCAATCAATCTCTCATGTTTGAATTAAATTATAGAATAATTTATGTATACCATGTATACTTGGTTTTTTCCTACCCTATTCCAGGTACTGAGTGATTTTTTAAAGAACCTATCTAAATATTTGTTAAAAACATTCATCTAACATCACATTGATGTAAACTAGGTGACATAGGACAATGCCACCAACAGCTTGTGATACTTTGGCCAAATATTTTCAACATACTATTCATGTTACTGTTCCTAGATGGCATACTCATCATTTTGGAATACATCCTTCACCTCACTCTTATATTATCTAGAATGGTCTTTACTAACTTCTATCAGTCCACTTGCCCAAGGTTTCACCCTAGCTCAGGTTAGTAACATAATTTTTTATAGGAATACATTCACGATGACTTAGGGTATATGGGCATACTTGGTTGACCTAAGTCAACCAAATGTGCCAAGGTACCCTAAGTCATCTAAAGCTACTCCCTATCCTAAACATGCTACTAACTTGACCTGGAGAGAAACTAAGTTCAAGTCTAGATGTGTGTAGATCTAGATGAATAAATACAGAAGAATGTTGCCATATGTCAACTGCAACATTGTATCCTTGAGAAGCCCTTGGTCTTCTCGAAGGTACATTCTTTCAGTTGGCATCTGGAAACATCTGTTAGAACTAATTCATCGTGATGTACATACCCCTTAGTGGTCATTAGATTTAAATTTAATTGGACTAAGATTCAGATTGCAGCAACCATACCTAACCCTAATTCCAACATTCATTAAGTTCTTTATCCATAATTAATCTTAATTGACATTAATAATTTCATTAACTCATGTTTGCATTGGTGTTCATTAACATGGCCTAATAAGAAGTTATTCCTGAAATAGGGTAGCAAACATAAAATAGGTGTATCATTCACCTAGATTCAACTAGTGTTTACTTTTTATAAACTTAGCACAAGGACTAAAGATCATGACCACCATTCCATTTATTTTTCATTCTTTTGAGAGAGGAAGAGTCTTCCTCAACCTGGTTAGATGTTGGGTTTAACATAAACATTTTGTCATTCTTTACTCATATAGTTTAATTGTATGACCAACGCATATTTCATTATTAAACTATAGTTGTGTAGTTAGAGAACGAAATCTTTTGCAATTTAACAAGTTTCATTAAAGTAAGGGATATTGTACTATCCCCTTTAATCCAACTTATCAACTAATAATAGCAATAGTATACAAACAAATATAAATAATATCGACAAGATATCACTACTATTTCTATCATATAAAGTACAAGATAATTTACACAACAAATAGGAGTCAGTCTCCAAACCTTTCTAATCATCATGATAAAATATACATTTACAAGACTATGCTTTTTAGTCATACTACATGTCAATCATCATTAAGATCATAAAATAACATCACTTATCTTTTCCAATACAACTCAAGAATGAATCAAAATTCTTTACATAAGATCAAGAATTAAATAAGCCAATACATCATAAAAAAATTTGCCTTCTTTTATCACTTACAATGTCCATCTGCAAAAATTGCTCGCACGGGTCAATTCAATGAACTAAGCATGATAAGCACTAAGCATTAAAACAAAGTGCATTCCACTAATTGTTCCATTAAAACAACTCTGCTTTAATGAAATAATTAATATATCATACAAAAATCATAAGTAAAAGCAACCAGATAAGAAGTACAATAATTAATCTGAATTTACTTATAAGAAAAGATCATAATATAATCCACAACATCAACATTATAACATATAATTTAATTGATCCTTTCAATTACTTTTAAACAAACAAAGATCTTGTCATCTAATTATTTCATAATTCTATCATAATAGAAATACCACATTTATCTTTACTATGTAGTAAAAGGAGTTATTTATAGCATAACTCAAATTAGGATGCTTCATCCTAAAACTTGAGAAAAAAGAAGAAGAATCAATATATACTATCCCCCACTAATCATATGAAAAATAGAAATAGGTTCATAACACACATAACTGCTTCAGTTCAAGGCTAACAATATAAGGATTCAACATTAAAGAGACAACATCTAAACAATTATCCCAAATCAATCCAAGAAGGGATAGAGAATAAAAATTGTCTACCTATAAGTCTAAACTAACTTATACATGTTAGAAGATATCATTCAATTTTTTGAAACCAAATGTTCCACAAATCAAAGCAAGACATACACGAGTTTAATTTCTTCTTGTGTCCATCCAAGGAGGATTCATAATAAGATAAAGTGTAAAAAGATAAAACCTTCCAATATCAAATCCAAATGAAGTATGACTCAGTCAAACAAAGCAATCAGTCTAAGCATGTTTAAATTTTCTCTACAATATAATTGACTCAGCTATTCTCTTTCCACATCATTACAGAAAATCACTTATTGCAAAGTAGACTAAACAATCCACAAGGAATTTTCCATCTCAAAAGAGTGGTTTCCCACTATTTCCTATGAGATAGAAGGATAGAATGCCAAACCCAAGAAGTCAAGTTGACCTAAGAGAACAATCACTCTATAGCCAAGAAGAGAGTCATACCACAGAGAAGTTCAATCAAATGAACTTATCTTAACAAAAGTTAAAAGAATCTCAAATAGAAAAGGTCCAATCAAGAATTCATTTCATTTGAACTATCAAAAGAATTCCCATTTCTATTTCCAAAATCAGAAGTTATTTACTAGATCCCAAGAGATAACACTAAACAAAACACACAATTTAAAGAAAGCAACACTTCTAGATTCCCTTACAAATAAATACAACCTAGTGTATATATTCCAATTAATTAAACACAAGTTTGAATTCAATTCACATAAAGGAGTACACAGTATAGTCCCAAAAATAGAATACTATCCACAAGAGAAATACATTCCTTTCTCATTTTAAAGACCCATAGATTCCTTCAATGAATCTAACAAAGGATACAAAACCCAAATCGGTATAAGCTAAACAAGTTTAAAAATACTCACGAACTTAAAAGAAACTCGAATCCCACTTACAAGGGCTTCAATGGCTCAATACAAAAGAGCAAGTAGTTTGTGATCCAAGATAAGAACAAATTAAAGAAACAATCTCGAACCAGATGTAATATAACCTTCCATACAAGATTCTGTGCACGAGAGTGTTCAACTCTTATTTCTTAAAACCCAAAAATCAATTAAAAGGATCTAAAGAGAGTAAGAAGACCCAAAACACAATAAGTCAAGCAATGTCTCAACTTTTCCTTAAACGTGATTAAACCAGAAATCACACAAAGACTCTCACAACTCCATCTATAAAGATTGTGATAGAGAAGGTATTCATTTCAAACATCGATCACAAGAATGAGTATGCATACTACATTTCCAAAAACTTTAGGAACCAATAACGAATGTTCCAAATGAGCTCTATATCAACCAAAGATCAAATAATAATACAGTATCTAACCAGAGGTTCCTTAATCCCTCAACAAGTTATACTTACAGTTTATTAACCTTCAAACAAAATAGTCAAGCCTTCAACAAGATGCAGGTTTTCTCAGATCAGAGGAGAGAAGAATATCCTCCATATTTACATGCCTTTACAAGTTCAAAGAAGGCAGTACAGTCTCAAAAATAGAAGTACCACAATCATTCCAACTCAAGAAGCTACAAGGAGAAGATCTCAAAAGAGATAACCAAATCAACTCAAACAAAAAATATTCTCTCAAGATTTTTTGAGCAGACAGTCCCATAAACGAGTTCTAAGCATCTCAAAATTAGAATACGAGTAAAACTTAAATCTCAGAATACAAGTACAGAACAAAACACAATGCCTCGAATATAATTTTAGAACATACAAGTATTGAATACGAGTTCAGTGCTAAACACGAAGCTTCAAACACGAGTTCAAAGCAACACAAATCTCCAATACAAGATGAGAACAAAACACAAGGCTCCAATATAATTTTAGATCAACACCATCCTCGTACACAAGTTTAGAACAAAATACAAAGCTTCAAATACAAGTTTCACATGCATGTCACCAAAAAAGTTACACACAAAGAGTTTCCAAAGGATAACATTATTTTGCAATGGATTTACATCCAAAAACCACAGAGATTCATAAAACTAAGAAAGTAAATAACCAGAAAAACCATGAAAACATTTATCTCATGAGAGAAGAATTGTTTTAATGAATCATTTAGAAGAAAACAAGAAATCTTAATGGGTAGAGCCTATCATGCCTGAGAGTGCTTCTGCCAGTTCGAAGGAGACTTCCAACTGAGCTTCCAACTCTTTTTCTCCTCCACAAAATATCAACAACCAAACATTTTTTCTTCCAATGCCTCATATACTTTCCTTCAATCAAAAATAGACTAAAGAAACCAAAAATAACCACAAATTAGATGTCAAACTATTGGTTCGAAGAACTAGATAGGTCCATGCAAACCAAAAATCACAATGTGTGCAAGATCAAACAACCTCCAACAAATCCACCTTCCTATTTTCTAGGATGGTTTGCACATAAAAACCAAGGTTTATTAATGTAACTAATCCCAAATATCCTGCTTATCTCTCCTTGCCACTGCCTCCTAAAACAGGCGAATGCCATTTCTACTTCAAAATGCATTTTCATCTTTAGTGAATCCTCCACGTATGCCTCCAATAAAGTCTACTTGTATTTGCCAAAACTAGTTATACATCCATTCATTTAACCAAATCAAATCAAATAAATGTCATTGGAACTGTGACCATAATGTCATGCAACCCTTAGGTTCCCTTTCAATAGTTTAGGATAGATTTCCCAAAACTTAGGTTAGTTTAAAAATAATTACCTTAGGTAATTTCTACCTTAGGTTAGATCAAATTCACAACCATATAGTATTAGATATTAGGTTAAAATATCCTAGCATTACCTTAATAATTTCTCCCTTATTCATTTAGCACAAGAACTTAGGTTAGGACACCATCCCAACAAAATAGAATAAAAATCTTAGGTTAGATTGAAACCCAAATAAGTAGACATAGTTAGGAAGTAGGTGCTTTTACCTAGTTTAGGATACCATTAGGATAATCCTTTAGTGTTAGGATTTAGATTCCCTTTATAGTTGTGAAGCAGACTTTATTTCGTTTACGCCATTAATGTTCTGAAGAGATCAATCCCAAAGACCAAATAATTTGTAACATACAAATTTCAGTTAACTATGTCTCTCCACCTATGAATGTCAATTTACCATTCAGCCTAGTAAGGAGATTTAAAATATTCCTTGGATCATTGGAATTGATCCAAGGATGAGTCAGTAAAAGAGATAGGTTTGCAAATCTCAAAACCAGATTACAACTCACCTATAAGAAATGAAAAATGGATTCTTGCAAGCCATATCATTCCAATCTAATGAATCCAAGAGAAAAGATGATTTATCCAAAACCATCATGATTTTCAACAATCAAGGAAACAAACCTCATTCAAGAAAATCACATGTCAACGCTTGTAATGTAAAACAGAAATATAACTGTTTGTCAAAGGTGTTACACTCTCTTCCCTATCAAAATCCTTTGTGACATGTCAAATAACTGTGTAATTTCCCCCTATTACTGGCACTTGGAGAAGGCCACTATGAACTAAGGACCCAAGTCTAATTTTGATCCACGTCCGTAATCAAAACTATTTTCTACCAGTACCATGTTTTGTATAACTTTGTATGGTGTGACTAATTCACCCATTTGATGCCCCTTTGTTTCGGGTGCATACGATGTTGTTGAAGGAGTGTGTGGCCCAAAAGAGGACCAACCATTGTGTTTAACTATATCCTACAAGGGGACAGGAATGTTCTTGGTAGAAACCAAGGCACATGAAAACAAGTGCCTAGGAAAACAAGTGTTAATAGAAGAAAAGAAAAACACTCATGTAAAAGATGAAATGTAAGCTACGCAGAAAATGTATAAGTCAATATGAAAGAAGAAGATAATGTTGAGTGTAAAAAGAGGGTTACAAACATGGGACACCACTCATGATGCCACAAGAAAATAAAACTTGTAATGGATGCAAGCAATAAGAGAAAAAGCAAGACATAGGGAAAATCCCGCAAACAATGACAAGCAATGTAACAAACAACCATGGAAGCAAATAGTCATGCATAAAAAATGTTGCACATGAAACACCCATCAGCATGTTAGTAAGATAAAAATTATGTAAAATCATGTATAATCTGATAATGTAAAGTGTTAAGTATAAAATGAAACAATAACACATGTATTGTATAAATTGGATGCCCCCAGGAACCTCTGTGGGACAAGTAATAGGCATTGTGCCAAGCATCCATGTTGCGTGTAATCGACTTGGAGAATCTAAAATCACAACTAGAAAAGAAAGTAAAAATATGTGTATGATAAATATAATGGCATATAAGATAGCTATCTATCATGTGTAATAATATTAACATGTAAAAGCATAAGTAAGCAAGAATAAATGTAACCAAGATATGTAGTAAGTTGTGGATGGTATTGTTTCACCGTTTTCTTTACCTTTTCGAAATGACGAAACAAATAAGGGTAAAGGGACAAGGAAGAATACATGTTAAATGTTGGTTGCTTGATGGTTGTTACGCATGTTCTGACTTCTTGATCCATAGATGAATGTGAGAGATTTATTTTGGCTAGGAGGAACTACCTGTAATAGAAAACAATACCACAAAAAAAAGTTAAATGATATATGACAATGAACTGCCTAGCATATGTTAGTTCCAGGAAGTTTGATACTTCCTAGATGGTTGTCAATCCATTGTTTAAATCAAGTTAATTTAAGGAACAAATAAATTCCTACTATAGTTGATATGATTGAGGTATTTCATTTAAATAAAATAAGCAAATCCAATCACAACAGGCAAGGCTATAATTGGATTTGAGAGGTGAGGTGTTTGTCAAGGTAATGGGACTAATCAAGGTTTGATTCTGGGTTAATTAGGTCAACTAGTAGGGTGATTGTTGGGTCTGTTCTTGGTCAAGGTGTAAAACATAGAGACCAACATCAGCTGCATGTGACGATGCCGGTTTAGGTAAAACCAACGGTAGTTGTGGATAACTAACGTCAGTATGGTCGAGGTAAAGAAACTTAAATAGATTAAATGGTAGGGGTGATTTGAGGTCAAATAAAGTTTGGAGGAGTGAATGGGAAGGTCTGTAGAGGTATTAGGTATGCTCAGAAGTATACATCAGGTGAGGATAGATGATTTGGTGATATGAGTGAGGGGATATTTGAGTTCATAGGCAAGTGGGTGATGAAACAATAAGCATACAAAGAATTGATTAATAACATGAGTAATAAAGATTACTAACTGAAATAAACCCTACTGATTAGGGATATGCTTACTATGTTAAGGATCAGATGGCTGAGTGATGGAGGTGGTTGATCGGAGAATAAGTGTATAGTACTATAGCGGTGATTTCCCGAAGTGCTCTCATGAATTCAATGGCTCTATGATTAGTCCTGGTGATGGTTATGGATGTCAGGATGCGTAAAAGGATGCTTGTTTCGCTTACATGCAACTATGATATCCTTTCTTGCTCTCAAAATGTACCAACCCAAAAACAAGGCTGTTTGGGTGAATAAATGGTAACTGATGACAGTTCTGGGTTTATCGACGTCTATTTAGGAGTGACCGGCATTGGTTAAGGTAGGATTCCTTAGGTTTACTAAAATGGGTAGGTCTTTCTAATTTCTTGGGCCCAGTTAGTTTATTCTCGTGGCTTAGAATAGAAACTTCCCTTCTAATGAGTGGGAATATGGTTAGAGAGATTTTAGGGATTGATTTTAGGGTTAGGCCAAATCTTACCTCATTCAGGTAAGTGAGACTTAGTTATTGTTGGTTATGGAAACATGCCAAGAATAGGTCTAGGATGAGGTGGCTGGATGAGGTGGAAATTAGCTTAATTAAAATAATTAAAAATGAATGTTGTGAGGATGGGTATTAATTTAATTAAGTTAATTAAATTAATATTAATGTGGGGTGGAATGGGCCGTGGTTAGATGAGTATTCTTGAGCTGGTTATTTGAAAAGGGACCAAAGGGAGTGTGACCCAATTTTGGTGTCTAAATTTTTCCCCTTTTGTTGTGTAGCTTATATTGGTAAGCGACGCTGACAAAAATAAGATGTGGTTGCCCCATGTGTGGGTGAAGGTGATCCCCCTCAAACTAGGAATGAATGAGGTAGATGAAAAAATCGGTGAGTGGTTTGATAAAAGGTGGATGTGATGAAGAGGAAGGTGGGCACTGGGGGTAATTGGGTAATGGTCCAATCAGGTAATCTAGGTAATGGGCTAGGGTCAAAGGTAACAACAATCAAATGCACCAACATGTATAAACTATGGCACGGTACCAGGTTGAAGAGCATGTAAATTCTACATCATCTAAGGTCGATAGGTTTATCCAAACAAGGTTGAGGTCATTTCGGTATCCAAGGTATAGCATATGGTGTAGAAGCACTTCACAGGTCAGGTGTAGGAACGTTTAGGTATGTTCTAGTACACCAAAGGTTGGGTCAGCATAAACGGTCACAGTAAGAGGCAAGGTAGGGTCATCAGGTCAAATAATATGGGTAACAGTTTCGCAAGGTATAACGAGCACATGAGTTCACAGGTCACTAACAATGTTCTGAGTCTAAGTAGCTACGTCATAAAATGGGTAGGGCTGAGGTATGGGTAAAATAACAATTCCCTAAGTGCAATTAAAGACAATTAAATGTAAGGTATACTTGGAGGTAGGTTTCAATAAGGGTGGGTAAGGTCAAATGGTGGCTAGGCTAGTTAAGTTGGGTTAGAAATGGGAAAGGGTAGTTGACACGAGTATGACGGGTAACTGATGCTGATCATATAGAATCGTTGACGGTCTAGGTAAACTGATGACATTTTTCTCGAGAACATGACTAAGGTCAGTCTGTGTATAAACGACCATTGTGTTCTAGGGCACAAGACCGATGTCAGTTTAGGTATAACTTACGTCAGTTAGGTCGACATGGGTGTATAAAAAGGAAAAATCCATAGAATACAAATTCATTTGTACGTTTTGGCATTTGTGAAAATGACAAAGCACTGAATGAGTTGTGCTTTGTTGGGAGGAAAGGAAGAGGGATGATATCTTATTGATGTGGAGATATCTGGTTGGTTAGAGGAGCCGTGTAGACAGATCCATGAGCATGGGGGGATTGATTGTGATTGGGTGGAGGTCAGGAGGATTGGATTTGGTGATTAGACATAGTAGAGGTAGGAGAGGGATTTGGTGGACCACCGGTGCAGCGGCCCGACATGCCACCATAGAGACGATAGCACAATGAGGTAAGAGTTAATCCCTTACCTTTATTTTAGGTAGATTGGGTATATAGATTAGGTAAGGAAAACAGGTTTTGGGGGAAAAGGGGATTTTGAACCTGGGAAGGAAAATTGGGTAAAAAAGGAATGGAGAGAGGTTTGGTTAGGTGAATGAGGGGTGGGGGGGAGTTGAGGGTAGATTTAGGTAGGAATGGGTGGGTAGAAATGTAGAAGAAGTGATTTTGTAGGAAGAAAGGGGTTTTGGGTGTCGAGGATTTATGCACGACAGTGACCTCTATCGGTCAATAGGTGGATGACATTGGTGGTGTAGAGCCAGTATCACTCATAGATAAGGTGACCGATACCAGTTTGGGAGAGACCATGGTCTGTTAGGGGTAACTGGTACCGGTCATCATGTGGAGAAAAAGGGTCTAAAATATTCCTAGGGTGGGTGGTTGAGGTAGATAATGGGAAAAGAATATGTTGTTGATGAAGAACATAGCATGGGTAAGATCTTGAAATAGGTATGGTTTGAGTGATAGTGGGTAAGGGTTGGGGTGGGTAGATAGAATATGTGATAAGAAGGTAAGTTGTAGTGGGGGAAAGAGGGAGGGTAACAGGTGTAGGTGAGGTGTCAAGAATGATTGTGGGTATGATCAAGGTGTATTAATGTGATGTATTGTTGGATGTAGGTGAGAGATCAGCTGCGGATGCGAGATAGGGTGCCACCCTTGCTCGTGATGGTTTGAGGAGGTGTAACTACCAAGGATTGGTGCCATGTTGCATAGGTTAGCTTGATTGGGGTCAAATGCTACCGTCATGTAGTCTGGTAGTGAATTTTGATGGTCTCCCTCATCAATAGGTGGGATTCAGTGAACAACACATTCCATCTACCAACGATTGAGATCATGGTCATCCTGGAGGATGTGTACAAGATCCTACGGTTGCCGATAAAGGGGACATAGGTATATTTGATCTCCTCAGAGGTGTCTAAGGAGCTGATGTTGACACTATTTCGTAAGGTGTTGGCATAGTTAATGTTCTACAGTGCCATCCTGAGCTACAAAGAGATGTACCTGGCCCATCCAGAGGAGACTAGGCTTGTTTCTTTGTTAATGGAGGTAGTCTGTTGCTTTACACTACCAGATGCAGAGGGTGGGAGATTCCCATGATCATTAATGGGGGTCCTACATGATATGGTGATAGACCATTTTGCATGGGCACCATCATTCTTGGTGCAGCTATATAGGAAGTTATGGGTAGCTACGAAGGTTCAACTTATGTTGCACATTCCTACTTCATTGTTAGGCATATGAGCACATTATGTGTGTTGGTCCAATCAGGTTACCCTGGTTAGATGCCTTTGAGTCAGGTATGGTCCGGGTTGGGTATAGGTGATGGGTTCCAATTGTTGGGGTGCAGTGGGGATCTAGGGATACACATGATTTAGCTCAATATAAGTAAATAATAGAGGGGTTTTCTGTGGTAGACATCATTTTAAGGCCATATGTGGACTTCCCATCATACAGGTAGATGGCCATGGAGTTCAACGAGCTATAATTGCTCTGATGGATAAAGGGGCACTATGCAGGAGAGCATGAGATGATACCCATAGATAGGGTTAGATGGTAGTTTGGGTTACCATAGGATGTACCTCCACCATTCCCACTATACAAGAGAGATGACGTGGAGAGGCCTATGCCTCTATTATAGCCGATGGTACCTATAGGGTAGGAGGATCAAGTGGTTGATTGATAGATTGATGATGTCAAAGGTACAGATGGGTATAGACAGTGGTGCATAGCAAAGCTATGAGCCATACAATTAAGGACGCGGTAGCCAAACTTGGCCACCATTACAATGTAGAGAGATGCCCTCCAGGGGCACGTGGTGACTCTAGTTACACAGTTGGGGGTAGTGCAGGGATAGTTGATACGGTCTGAGGTATAGATGGCCACTTTACAGGAATAGGTAGCTACTTTATAGGCACATATAGTAGGTTTGCAGGGCCAGTTGGCCACTACATAGGTGCAGGTTATGGCCCTTGAGGATTAGATACATGCACGGGTAGGATAGGGTCCCTCAGAACATGCACATGGATAGGAAAATGGTCCATCATTACAAGTACCAGTGGGACATGGTCCTGAGAGGTAGGAACAGGGGACGAGACCGATGGCTCCACCACAAAAGGTACCTATGGCCCGGTTCATAGATGCTTTAGGAGATTCACGGTATTATCATGATCATTTTATGGCCTCAAGGATAGACATCCAAATCCTACACAGAGTATAGAGCATAGCAAGCTTCAAGTGAGAGGACCAGGTTTCAGATGCACATTTTAGAGAGTACAGGGGGTCGTCAACCCCCAAGATAAGGTTAGGGCAAGGCTACTAGTGTACAGAGTCCAACTCCAGGTGCGGTACCAGCCGAGGGCAGACCAAGGCCCATGGTGGGTGGTAAGATGCTAGCAGGATGCTAAATTGGTGTGAAGGAGGAGGAGAATAAAGGCAAGACATATATTAGGTGGGGTGACGATTAGTCACTAGAGATGGGTTGTATATATATTGTGTTGATATATAGACCAGCTTGCATGCCGAAGATAGTGAGGATGTACATGAGAGTTTTGTATATTTTTTTATGATATATCAGCCTAGGTGCCAAAGATGGTGAGAATGTACATGAGGTTTTTTGATATTTTTATATTCATTTGTATCTATGTACATATGTATATATACACAGATGTCATGATTTATAAACGATTATATTTATACCATGGATGGTGTAATTGTTTTAATTTCCATTATTATTTTTGTACGTGATGGAAACTATGTGATTTTGGTATGATGGTGGAGTCAGGTCAATTCAGGCATGATGGATTCAAGTCATAGGCATGGATTGAGTCATGTTGACTTAGGCATGGATGGAGTTAGGTCATAGGCATGGATGGAGAAAGGTTGACTTACGTATGGTTGAATTTAGGTTGGTTTCAGTATGGTTGAGTTTCTAATTGATTAATTTGTGTAATTAATGATGATGCATATCATGTTAAGATGTTTTGTAGGAAAATTTATGATAATGGTAAATAAATGGTAGATAAGATGAAATGAATGTATGAGTGATGATGGTAAAGATGTGAAGTAATTATTCTTTTTTGGGTTTGATTAACAATTATTGATATAAAAAGGAAACTAACTAGGGTAGAATATGACTAGGAAAGGGGCAGAGGGAATTGGTTAGGGGAGAGAGTGACCGAGCTATCCTCCAAGGGCCCCATGCCCTTAGATTGTTGCCTACATAGTCCCAACGAAAAGGGACCTCATGCCGATGTAGTTCTCCCATAAGCTAGGGAATATTAGGGTGAAATAGCAGAATGGGTTGATAGGTGTTAGGAATGGG
The DNA here is from genome assembly GCA_019776745.2 of Taxus chinensis. NCBI lineage: Eukaryota > Viridiplantae > Streptophyta > Pinopsida > Cupressales > Taxaceae > Taxus > Taxus chinensis. The sequence goes on from CM034148.1 coordinate 317,448,832, forward strand.
GGATGTAGGTCATATGCATGATTGAGTTTATGTGGTAGGCATGGTTGAGTGATTTTTAAATACAGGTGTCAAGGATCATGTCTTGTATAGGATAATCAATAAATAATGAGGAAGGTGAATGGTAAGACTTGGTAAAAGAGCTTCTTAATTTATAAGAACCCTAATGAGTCTACCATGCCCTAGATGGGCTTATGAACATAAGACCCTACAGGCCTTGCATAATGGACTATTCTAAGGGTGAATAAAACTCACATGATCACGAAATTTTGCATTTGCGGAAAGTCCCTTGAGTAATGAGGAATTTAGGTGAAAGAGGTGAGGAGGTGAGAATGGGGGGTTTAGCATAACTTAGTGTACAAAGATGTGTATTTCAGGACAAGAAACCCAGAATCCCAAAATAGGCAAGTCCATGACAAAAATTTAATCTTTTTTTTTTTTAATAATAGACTCCTCAAGGCGAGAAGTCTATATAGGATGGGTATATTATCTCCTTGAGGTCTTTGTGAAGCTGATCAATGTGGGAAGCTTCTGAATAGTTATTATATTTTTGTAATGACCGTATATAGCTATTCTTCTAGGGAGCAGTCTATTGATAGTGATAGAATATAAAGAAGAGATGTCCCTTTTGAGGGAGTCATATTTTGCTGGAAGTTTGACTCAAGGATTTGTATCCCTTTTTTTAGATGTTTAAGTCATGGAAAGGACAATAGAGGATGATTAGGTTCTTGTTTTAGAAGACAAGATTGTAATGCACAAATATTAACTGTGAAAGAGGTGGTTTCGTGAAACATTCCCATTTTAAAACTTTAGAATCAAGATAAAAAAAAATTAAATAATGTTCACTGTTCTAAATAAAGCAATATTTATAACAAGCATTCCATGCCAATCAAATTCAATGGATAAACATATGCAGCTATAATGACTTGGTGATTCACCAATATATTCATTCCATAACTCGGTAAGCTACTGATCTATTTATGTTATCTTATGTATTGAATACATATTGTATACTTTGTCATCCTACCCTACATCAGGTACTAAGTGATATGTTTAAAGAACATACCTGAATTAAGAATCAAACTCCATAACACATTTCACTTCATCCTTAAATTGAGTCCTCAATGTTATAATAGTAGAAATGTGCTTCCTATGACTTAGAGCGTCAACAAATCTATTTTATTTGCCACTGATATAATTGATTTCACAATCATATTGAGATAAAAATTCTAACCACCTTCATTTCCTTACATTAAGATTTGGCTGAGTGAAGATATATTTCAGCCCAAGATGATCATTTTTCAATTCAAAAGGTTTATTAAGTAGGTAATGCCTCCAAACTTACAATGCATGAAAAATGGAAGAAAGCTCTAAATCATGTGGATCATAATTCAACTCATGTAACTTAAGTTTTCTACTTTTGTAAGCTATGACATGACCATTTTGTAACAAAATGTCTCCTAAACCTTCACTAAATGCATCAGTTACCACCATAAAATCTCCATTAGGATCTGGTACTGCAAGAATAGGTGCTGAAATTAACTGTTCCTTCAAAAATTTGAATGGAATTTTACATTTCTCATTCCAAACAAACTTTTTATTCTTCTTCTATAAATAAGTTATTGGTACAGCAACCTTAAAAAAGTCTTTTACAAATTTCCTATAGTAGCCAGCAAGTCCCATTAAGCTTCTAACTTTATGTACATTCTTTAGTGCAGGAAACTCAGTTATAGTTATAATTTTTAAAGGATCCACAGCTATTCCATTCTTAGTTATTAATTGTCCCAAATAGTGTACTTTCGTGACATAGGAAGGACATTTAGATAGCTTACAAAATAACCATCTCTTTCTTAATATTTCTAAAACTATCTTCAAATGCTTATGGTGTTCCTCAATACTTTTAGAATTTATGAGAATGTCATCCAAGAATATGAGTACAAATTTGTCCAAGTATTCTTGAAAGATATTATTCATTAAATTCATAAATGTTGCAAGCACATTTGTTAATCCAAAAGGTAAAACCGTGAACTCATAATGTCCATACCTTGTCCTAAAATTTGTTTTATGGATATCTTCATCCTTAATCCACAATTTATGATATCCATATCAAAGATCTATCTTAGAATATACCGATTCTCCATGCATCTGATCAAATAAATCATCAATCCTATGGAGTGGGTATCTGTTTGTGATTGTTTCCTTGTTTAACATTCTATAATCAATGCATAATCTAAGTGTTCCATCTTTTTTTTCACAAAAATTACAGGTGCTCCCTAAGGTGAAACACTTGGTCTAATCAAACCTTTAGAAAAAAGTTCTTACAACTGAGCTTTAAGCTCTACTAATTCTGTAGTAGTCATTCGATATGGTGCTTTAGAAATAGGTTCAGTTCTAGGTTTGATCTCAATTGTAAAATCAAGCTCCCTTTTGGGTGAAAGACCTGGCAATTCTTCCAAAAATATGTCACTGAAGTCTCGTAACAATGCATATCATTCCATAACATCATTGTTCTCCTCATTTATTTCAGCAATTTTTACTGCATATAAGGTACAACCCTTATTTTTGGCCTTCTTAAGTTGCATAGCTGACAGTTTTCTAACAGAAATTTCACGTTTCACAACCTGAATCTTTGCTATTTTTTGCAAGTCATCTACACAACTAATGTGTTTTTCAAAACAATCCACTTTAACCTTATGTTTAGATAACCAATTAACACTTATGACTACATCATAAGACCCCAAAGGTGCAACATAAAGATCTACTTCAGTGGAAAAGTTAAGTAAATCAAGGACTGCTCCAAAAAGACACATACTAACTGTATGAATAACATTGTTTCCATACTATACAGTCCATGTTTCCATATTTTATTTTTAATTTTGCTGCTAATTTATTAGAAATAAAGCATTCATTAGCTCCAGTATCAACAATAATGGTTACAAGTAAACCAAATAACTTACCCAGAACTTCTAAAGGCATGGTCTGTTTCTCAGCCTACTTGTTAGCTACTGCAATGTGTATCTTTTGCTGTTGATTATGACCATCCTTTTTCAAAGGGCATTGATTTGCATACTGATCTTCACCATAGTTATAATAGCCTCATACACATCCCTTCCTAGGCTCGGGTTTATTTCCAGCCTTAGAGTTATCATTCTAACCCCCATAGGAATTATGTCCGTTATTATTGTTCTTAGCAAAGTTATTCTATGCATTACTAGAAAACTTGTTTGTTGTTGCTTTCTTAATAGTATTAGCTGAAAACTTACTTTTCATTCCGAATTTCTTCCATGGTCCTTTCTGAGGTGCAAGAGATGATGAAGAGGAGTTTGGATTTTTCTTCCTTATTTCTTCCTTGTGAGAAAAAATTACCTTTAATTTTTTTTCATGCCTTATGGCCTTTTTAACAACCCCTTCCATCATGGTTAGGTTGTGAACATCCACCTCTCCTCCTATAACGGGATTTAGTCCCATGATGAATTTCTGTATCCTGAACTTCTCATCTATCTAGTATTGAGGTACATACTTAAGGAGTTTTGTAAATCATTCCTAGTACTTAGTTATAGTTGGCTTCCCCTGAACTAAGTTCTGAAATTCAGTCATTTTCAAATCATAGTAAAGTTGAGGCAGCCAACGTTGCCTAAAGTAACCTTTAAATTGATCCCAAGTGATGTTAGTTCCATCAATGTTTAACTCAGCCTTTAGGATATCCCACCATGAAGATGCTTCATGAGAAACCTAATATGCTCCCCATATCACCTTTTTTTCTTCTAAGAAATTCCTTATTGCAAAGTATTTCTCTATTTCACTGAGCCAGTTCTCAGCTCCATCTCCTAATGTGGTGCCATCAAACTTGGGTGAACTTATTTTTTTATATCATTAGTGAGTTCAACTATCAGCCTAGCCTTTTTGTTTTACGGATGAATAGGTATGTTTACATTGTTATTATCAACACCGACATTGGTGTTGTCCCCAGGAGGTGGCTGATTATGGTTATCACCATCATCTTCCTCCTCATTGCCCATTACTTGATGTTAAAGTATAGCTAAATGATCTCTTGTGTCCAACAGGATAGCAAGGATCTCATCGTGTTTCTAGGTAGTTTTCACTCCTTCCTTAGGTGGAGGGTTATTTGCAACATTTCCTCTTATTCTAACCATTTTCTGTTAGAAGAAAATTTATGTTTCATTAGATTATGGACACAATAGGTCTAAGAGCTACAACCTTCGGCTCTGATACCAAGATGTAACATTCTCATTTTAAGACTTTAGAAACAAGGGAAAAATTTTTTTACATAATGTTCACTGTTATAAAAAAAACTTAATTTAGAACACACATTCAATGCCGGTAAATCTCATAACGGATAACCACATGCAATTGTAAATGACTTGGTAATATACCGATCTATTCATTCCATGACTCAGTTATCTACCGATCTATTCATGTTTCACTTCAAGTATTTAATATTTATCATATACTTCGTTTTCACCCTAATCCAGGTACTGAGTGATCTTGTTTAAAGAACATACCTGAATATTTGTTACCAATATTCATCTGGTATCACGTGGCTTTAAACTAGGTGACATAGGACAATGTAACCAGCACCTTACGATACTTTGGCCAAATATTTTACAACATACTGTGTATGTCGCTATTCCTAGATGACATACTCATCATTTTGGAATACATCCTTCACCCCACTCTTTTGTTATCATGAATGGTCTTTACTAACTACCATCAGTCCACTTCTTCAAGGATTAACCCTAACCCAAGTTAGGAACATAGTCTATTATAGGAATACACTTTCGATGAATTAGGGTAAAAGGGCATACTCAGTTGACCTATGTCTACCAGATGTTCCAAAGTACCCTGAGTTATAGAAAGTTACTCCTTATCCTAAACATGTTACTAACTTTACTTAAAGAAAACCCAAGTTCAACTCCTTATCATGTGTAGATCTAGATGATCAATGCAGAAGGGTGTTGCCACATGTCAACTACAAGGTTGTATCCTCGAGAAGACCCAAGTCTTCTCGAAGGTATAGCCCTACATTTGGCATGTGCCAGCATCCTATAGAAACTACCTCATCATGATGTACATACACCAAGGAGGTTATTAATGTTAAGTTAATTTGGATTATAAAATAGATTACAACGTCAATGCTAAACCTCAATGCAGAAGGGTGTTGCCACATGTCAACTATAAGGTTGTATCCTCGAGAAGACCCAAGTCTTCTTGAAGGTATAGCCCTACATTTGGCATGTGCCAGCATCCTATAGAAACTACCTCATCATGATGTACATACACCAAGGAGGTTATTAATGTTAAGTTAATTTGGATTATAAAACAGATTACAACGTCAATGCTAAACCCTAATCCAACACTCCTCAAGTCCTTATTTTATACTTGGTTCAATAAAGCATTAAATAACTTCCTCTAACTCATGATTGCTTTTAATGTTCATTTATTTACTTTAACAACAATTAATCAAAATAGGATAACAATAGCATAAGTTCCATTACATACATCATGATCATTCATAGAAGGTGTAGCCACCAATTAGGTTCAACTAAAGTAGACCTTATAAGAAATGAAGTCTACATTTAATGATCATGTCACTGTTCTTTTGGTTATGTATCATTTAGCAAGGAAGAACCTTCCTCTATTTGATTAAGTGATAGGGCTTTTCAAACCCTTCTTATCTTTCACAAACTCAAATGTTCCATCACATATTCATTACACATTTAAATACTATATTAGAATTGTTTAGATAAGATTGATAACTTATGCAACTTAACAAGCTGCATCTTATTAAGGGAGATTAAACTAATTCCCTTTTTATCTACTTATCAAGTTCATCTGAATTATACATATAACATATATGAATAATGTCATCAAGATATAAATTCCACCTTTTATAAGATAGATTACACAACCGATACCAGTAAATAGCCAACATTGAAATTCCTCAATTAAAACCTTATCAATTACAAGACTAAGTATTTCAGGCATGTTGTGTGACAAAAAGCCTTCAATCCAAAAATAATACAACTTTTACTTTATCAATAAAATTAAAGAATAAATCGAAACTCTTTACATAAGGTTCAAAATAAAATAACCCAATACAACATGAAAGTTCCTATCTCCCTTAATCACTTACAATGTCGATCTGCAAAATTGCTAGCATGGGTCAGATCAATGAATTGAGCATGATAAGCACTAAGCATTAAAGTAAAGTGCATTCCACTAATTTCTTCATTAAACAACTTTTCTTTCATGAATCAATTGTAAAACATCAAGCAAGTAATCATAAGTAACAACACCAAGTAAGAAGTACAATTAAGAAATCTAGATTAATTCTAAGGAAGTAACATTTTATAATCTGTAACTTCAAAATTATACCACAAGACTTAATAGATCCTATCAATTTAGTTTTGGATCAATAAACAAGTCTTAACATTAATTTATCTCTTACATTCGTAAAGATAGAAGAGCACATTTAACTTTTCCCAATCTACAAGAAGGGTTAGTTACAACATAACTGATATTAGTAAGTTCCATCCCTCAATAAAGACAAAGAAGAGAATGAATAATGAGAAGTTCAATCCATAATCTTATCAGTCAACAAAAAAAGGATCACATACCCACGAGGACCCAAACTGTATTTCATTTCATTTCTACTATGAAATGAAATCCAACTTCTAATAAAAATTAGAAACTCTTAAGTTAGTTTCCAAAATAGAGCTCGAAAAAAATTCACATTCAAGCCCGTATACCTCCAATTTTCCATGCAACCTTCCCAGGAAGACCTAGCCTCATCACCTAGCCCAAATTCAAATCAATTCAAAGAAGAAAAAACAATAGTCTCAAACTGTATACTTCCCCCTCCCAAGAGAGTATAACTCTCTCTCTCTCTTAATACAAGGTGGTTCAAAAAGAGTATAACAGTTGAGTAAAAGTCCCCCAATTGAAAAATATAGGGAAGTCATAACAAATGAAAACCGAATCACCATTACAATGATTAGTAACAAACTGATAATGAGAAGGCAGTTCAGATTTCTAAGAAAGATTCACATTGTCAACATCCATGTAAGTGATACTGAAACTTTTCATACCACTAACAGAAAAATATGTTTGAACTTAGCATTCAGCCGAAACCCACTACTCATATGGAAGTAAATATTTAAGTTATTTGATAAGACTAGACATGTCCTACCTTCTTCCAACTCATCTGAACAAGATAACCACAAACCTATCTAGTTCCTTATAAATCATATGATAGGTAGGGTTTGTTTCACTTAAAATATAGAAAGGAAGAGGTAACTCCTTCAAAGAACCTCTACAACTAAAAAGTCTATTCCTTAATGGAACACAATTCTAGTTCTAATTATTTCTAAGAACAAAGCAGTCAAGATTTTCCACAAAACAAGAATACGCTTAGAGTAGATATGGATAAAATATACTCTAAGATTTTCATACCCCATTAAGTTTTTAAACATAGTACAGTCTAGAAGTAGAAGTAAAAAAACTATCCCTTTAATCATCAAAACAAAGGAGGTCTCAAAGAAGTTACATGGTCAAATTCGACCAACAACTCACAAGACCCCTTCCATCAAACAGTACTAAAGGAAACTACAGTTTTCAATACAAAGAAATACCAGTATGTATACAACTCATTGATTTCCCCATACAAAATCAAAATTACCAACAAGGAATACATGTGTTGTGTTAAACTCAAGCACAGACCATAAGTTCCAAACCCCTTAAGTTCAAACAACTCAAGTTCAAACACTCAAGTTCAAACATGAATATAAAATGGAAAAACATGTCTCAAGTAAAATCTCATGATAATACCAACACCCTATTACGAGTTCAAGCCTTCCATTTTCATAAGGAAGAATAAAATCTCATTATAGTACTCAAGTACAAAGCACAACATAATAACTCAACAACAAGTATAGAATTCTTAAGAACTGTATATAAGATCCAAGGTTCAAAACTTCCATAAATTCTACATAGTCCAAACAACCACTCAGTCTTAGTAAAGATAAAACTAATAATGGCTTCAATACAAGTTTATAATATTAATGGAGTGCTACTACAACTACCCGAACACAATCATAAATAGAGATACAAGGCCATCCCAACAACACTGTCAGTTTAGGTTAAAAATGGACAAGGAGCTTCTAATTCAAGCTCAACAAGCTTAAGTACAGATTGAAACATGATAACCCATTAATGCATTTAGCACCCAACAAGTAATAGGCCAACACTTTTCACCTTATTTTCAAATGCAAGGAAACAAGCTACAAGCTTAATACAATAACTAAACTACTAGTTCAAGGTACCGAGGTCAAAAGAGCTTCTAATACAGATTGTAGAGTTCTAAAATAATTACATGCAACCCTCTAACAACCAAAACAAAGAAGTTTTCCAAAAAAATTTCAATAATAGCAAAGGATTCAAATTAAAAAACCCATAAATTTTCCAAGCTTACATGCAATTAAATAACCACATACATTAAGAAAATATAAAATTTCCAGTGAGGAGAATTGTGTTAATGAATCATCTAGAAGAAAGCAATAAATCTTAACGGGTAGAGCCTATCATGCCTAATAGTGCCTCTGCCGATTTGAAAAAGACTTCCAGCCAAGTTTCCAAGACCTCTTCTTCTCAAAACAAGATCAAACAACCGTATTATTTTTTCATAATCCCACTTATAAAGTCCTCGAACCAAAAATATCTCAGAGAGTTCAAAAATAGCTACAAAGTAGAGATTAAACTGCTAGTTTGAAGAACTAGATAGCTCTATGCGGAGTAAAAATTGTGAAGCATGCAAAGCCAAAAAAACCCCAACGAATCTACCAGCATGTCTTCCAAGATGGCTTGCTCGCCAAACCCAAGGCACATTAATGCCATTAAAACCGATTTCCTGGCTTAACTTTCCTTTCCACCGCCATTCATAGTTGGCGATACCTAATTGCAATTTATAGTGCATTTCCAAACTTAGAGAAGGCTCCACATAGATTCCTCTAACTTTCACAAACCCCTGCCACACTGGCAGTACTTTCATTTATTAAAAACCAAATCACAATAAATTCCAATAAAAATCCTTAGAACCACCACTTAGTTCCTATTTCCAATGACCCCTAGGTCCCCTTTCATATCCCAATAGTTAGGGTAGATAGAATTTTCTTAGGTTAGATCTTAGGTTAGTTTAAATAAATAACCTTAGGATATAACCCCCAACAATATTTTTCCACCCTAGGTTAGGATGTAGTTTAAACAAAAAAGTATAGGTTCAGAAATAACTTAGCATCCCCCCTAGGTTACTTCCTTACAAGCTAACAACTTAGGTTAGAATTTCATCCCTCGTAAAGGGTATAGTAATAGTAGTTAGGTAAATTACATGAATCTTGTGTTTATTAGGGTACATAACCATCTATTTTACTCAAGAGTCCAAAATCAGGGTTCCTATTTCCCTTGACACCATAAGCACCCTGCAAGGGTCAACCAAGAAGAGTTGATCTCAACACAAAATTGAATGCAAGCACTGTTTCCAAGATAATAAATAATTTTCCACAAACACAAGTTCATTCTATTAAGCCTCACAATCGATGAATGTCAATTTTTCATTCATTTATAAGAAGAAGATTTAAAACATACCTTGGATCAATGGAATTGATCCAAGGATGAGTCCGATAGTGAAAGGTAAGTTGCAACTCTTAAAAACCAAATTACAGCTTATCCAAAGAGACTGAAATAGATTATTGCAAGCAACAGTATATCAGCCCTCCAATAAAAGAGCATAATTGATTTATCCATTTTAAGCATGATCTTCAGCAGTCAAAAGAACACACATTTATCAAGAAAATCACATGTCAACACTTGAAATGTAAAGGAGGAATATAACCATTGTCAAGGGTGTTACAGAGGGCCAGAAATAGAAAATAAATAGTGCTGAAAGCTATTCTAGGTAAAGTAACTAGAAATATAGAAGATGACACTAGTTACGGTTTAACCAATGATGGTCAGATATGAACTAGTGATGGTCGCTAGACCAATGTCAGTGACTATGAAATTAGAAAGGAATAAAAAAAATTGGTTTTGTGAATTAAATTAAGTGAAGAATCAAACTCAGAAACCTGAGAATGAAGAGATGGGGCTCTGGCACACTCAAAATAGTTAGAATACTCCAACTACGATGGTGGAGTGTGTAATGAAGAATAAAAATGGAGATTCGTAGTCTCACACCTCAAAATACAAGCCAAGAAGAACACTAAGAAAAAGCACAATCCTGACAGTGATTTTCTTATGTTTGTTTAGCTTATGCTATTTAGGACTAGTTGTGTGGATTTAAAACAGAATTTTGGTTAGGAAGGCATCCTACAAAGAAGGATATCTAAAAGGAGAGGTTTCATGTATGCTATGGTGGGGGCAGGCCATCTTCTGAGATGATGACTCAACAGAGGCAATGAATTGGGGAGTACCTGCCAACCGGATCATGTGATCACTGATAGATGTTCTCGGGTAAGATGTTTTTTAAGAAAGATGTGTATATTTTGATTTTGTGTAAGTTTGGTAAGACACAGAGAGAGAGAAATGTTCTTTCTATTATTATTTGTGTCAACCATCATCTAGGCATGACTTCCATCATATGGGTTGCCCTCAATTTTAATGTGTGTTAATAATGCAACAAATTAGAATGTAATGAAAGTTTTTAAACCCAAATCGAAATGTAATATTTGATGTAGCAAGAGATGAACAAGAAGAGGGATGCTCTTTAACTAATGCAATGCTAAAGAAAGGAAGACGTGTTATTTTTAAAACACCAAAAATATTATTGTTTTTAGACAATAGAAAGAAGGAGAATGATTTCCAAAAGATAAAATTAATTTGGAAGCTTTTAGAAGGGAAACAGACACACAACTTTCACCTAGGAATGATTAAATGAAAAATAACCACTAATGGGTCCCACCAGGAGTGCCAAAATGTTTCACCATTTTCTTTACCTTTTCGAAAAGACAAAATAAATAAGGGTAAAGGGACAAGAAAGAATACATGTTAAATGTTGGTTAGTTGATGGTTGTTACGTGTGTTCTAACTTCATGATCCACAGTTGAATGTGAGAGCTTCCTTTTGGCTAGGAGGAACTACCTGTAATAGAAAACAAGACCACAAAAAATAGGTAAATGATATATGACAGTGGACTGCCTAACGTATGCTAGTTTCGGGAAGTGTGATACTTCTTAGATGGTTGTCAATCCACTATTTAAAACAAGTTAATGCGATAAAAAAACAAATTCCTACTCTAGTTGATATGATTGAGGTATTTCATTCAAATACAATAAGAAAATCCAATCACAACAGGATAGGCTATAGTTGGATTTGAAAGGTGAGGTGTCTGTCAAGGTACTGGAACTGATCAGGGTATGATTCTAGGTTATTTAGGTAAACTGGTAGCGTGATTGTTGGGTCTATTCTTGGTCAACATGTAAAACACAAAGAGTGACATTGGTTGCATGTGACCAATGCTGGTTTAGGTAGAACTAGCGGCGGTTGTGGATTACCAGTGTTAGTATGGTCGAGGTAAACGAAACTCAAATAGATTAAATGGAAGGGGTAATATGAGGTCATATAAAGTTTGGGAAAGTGAATGGGAAGGTATGTAGAGGTCTTAGATATGCTAAGAAGTATACATCAGTTGAGGATAGGTGATTTGGTGATATTAGTGAAGGGATATTTGAGTTCACAGGCAAGTGGGTGATGAATCAATAAGCATGTAAAGAATAGATTAATTACAAGTGTAATAAATATTACTATCTAAAATAAACCCTATTGGTTATGGCCATGCTTACTGTGTTAAGGATATGATGGATGAGTGATGGAGGTGGTTGATCGGAGAATACATGTATGGTATTGTAGTGGTGATTTCCCAGAGTGCTCCCATGAATGCAATGGCTCTATGATTGATCTTGGTGATGGTTTTGGATGTATGGATGTGTAAAAGGATGCTTGTTTCACTTGCATACAGATTTGATCTCCTTTCTTTCTCTCAGAATGTTCCAACCAAAAAATAAGGCTATTTGGGTGAATAAATGGTAGCTGACGATGGTTTTGGGTTGACCGGCGTCAGTTTAGGGGTGACCGGCATTGGTTAAGGTAGAATTCCCTAGGTTTACTAAAATTGGCAGATCTTTCTAATTTCTTGGGCCCAATTAGTTTATTCTTGTGGATTAGAACGGAACCTTCCCTTCTAATGAGTGGGAATATGGTTAGAGAGATTTTAGGGTTATACCAAATCTTATCTCATTAAGGCAAGTGAGACTTAATTATTGTTGGTTATGGAAACATGCCAAGAATAGGTCTAGGGTGAGGTGGTTGGATGAGGTGTCTAGGTGAGGTGGATATTAGCTTAATTAAAGTAATTAAAAATGAATGTTGTGAGGATGGGTATTAATTTAATTAAGTTAATTAAATTAATATTAATGTGGGGTGGAAGGTGCCATGGTTAGATGAGTATGCTTGAGATGGTTATTTGACAAGAAACCAAAGGGAGTGTGACCCAATTTTGGTGTCTACAGGTATGGAATGGAATGAAATCTGAATGATAGGAGTAGTGTGTCCCACGAGTGGATGCAAATGTATGCAACAAGGTTCATTTATTTATGCCCCCTCAATAGTCAAGAATGAACCATAAATGAGAGTGTGTCATCGGGATATGGGTCGAATATGTGTATAGTGTGGTAATGAGTGAGTGATTGAACATGTGAGTATGATGAGGTCCATTTTTAGGTGTAAACACTCAACACTTGAGTATGGACTATGGAACTAGACTGCGTCAAAGGGTAATGTTGATGCAAATGTATGCAAAAATGCAAGATGAATCTAAAAGACTAGATTCGATGTGTGTAATATGTATGGTAGTTGATAATGAGAAAATGGTGTGGTGGGGAAAGTAAGTGAAATGCCCCCGAAGCTTGTAATATTAAAGGTGATCAAGTGAAGTCATCTAAAAGGTCATTATTGTCATGGTCAAAATCATATGGTGAGGCATCTGAGACTTGATAAGCTATAGTGCTAGGTTGGTCACGTAAAGCACCATCTAAGCATAATTTGTACATGCCCATAGAATATTCCTTGTGAGTGAAAGGATGAAATGGACACTCATGTGCATACTACTGAGTCATATTAGGTGAATAATCAAGGAATGAATCATTGCAAATGAAAAGGTGACCAAATGGCATAGGAAATGATATATTTGTGTGATCAGGGTCTAATGTGCCCCCAGTGTAAGCAAGCTAAGATTGTCCTAATGTAAGTGGAGAAGAGGGAGGGGCTCTAGAAAGGTAGACGGTAAGATGAAATACTCATAGACCATAAGAAGAAGTGATAGTGATGAATCTATAATAGATATGAGGATCATGAGTTAGAGGATAAAATTCCTTGAAATAAAATCCTATTCGAGTCAAACCATCATGTGAATAAATAAGAATCATTCATAAAATGTTTCCATGTAAAGGGAGGTTGTGTAGATGTCAATTGTGTAGGAGAAGGTATGGAAGGGGGTGTGATGTCCGATGTAGGAAAAGGACCTTGATAAATAACCATAGCAGTAGTAGCAGGGGTTGGACATGTATTTGGGACCAAATATACCATGCAAATGACACCTTCAAGTGGTAGTAAATGTGGTTACTCATTTATAGGTTGTGGGTCATCAGTAGTGTCATTACTTAGAATAGGAAGTGTAGTATTTGGATCATGGTCACATATTTTTATGGATGAAGGTCACAAAGAATAGTATACGTGACACCCTCATGTAGAAATTTGAAACAATGATGCACTATAGAGGAAACATCTTGCATGGCATGGAGCCATGATATAACAAGTAAACAACTATATGAAATGAGAAACTGAATTACAAAAAATACTACCTTGAGGATTTTTTGCCCTACATTGATAGATAGAACAATCTGACCTATGCATGGATGAATAGAACCATCATATGAATGAAGGGAAAGATACAATGGACTAACATTAGTAACAGAAAGACCTATCTTTTCGAGGAATGACATAGGATATAAATTTAGTTCAGACCATTATTGATTAAAGTATGCTTGATACCCATATTATAAATGCAAATAATGATATGAAAAGGTGGATTGTTGTCAAAAATAGAAATATCAACATGAGGATTAGATGAGAAATCTATATGTTGATAAAATGCATCGAAAAATGAGTGATAGACTAAATTTGGATGCATATCAGAAGGAATGCGAGTAGTAGAGAGGAGATTTTGAACTCTATGTCTTAATTCAGGATTAACAATCCAGAATTCATTAATTGAGATACTCATGATGATAAAGAAATAAAAATGATAATAGTGTTTAGATTGAGTCTATTTCACCAAAATGATTAAGCTAAAATTTAAATACACTAGAATAATCTGATGTTATAGTAGCAATAAATAAATAATACAATGAAATACAAAAATATACTAATGAAAACTAAGTAACAAATAATGAAACTGTAAAGTGCAAAGAAGGGTAAGATTCCTTAGGAAATACGAAATGTTGCCAAAGGTGTAGAGGATTGGAAAATGGAAAAATCTGAAACACTGACCATTGCACTGGAGCATAGGAAAATGTAGATTTGGATATTTAATATGGAAAGGGGCACCTGGAGAGAGATAGGTGCACCCACGGGTGGTGAGGTACTGGTTTTAGACGCCTGGGTTTGTAAAAATTATTGGAAACCAAAATTCTTATGGGTCACAAGATGTTCATTGATGCTCACCTTTTGTCACTATGGATTCACACAATGATCACTAGAGTCACCAGAAACTAGAAATGAATAATAGACACACAAAACCCTAAAATAAACATCAAATCCCAAAACAGAAAGATGTAGAATTAGGGGTTAGACTATCCTCAACCACCACAATAATGGAATTACAACTGAGTGTTGTACTACATCTTAGACCCAATTTAGTTCTATGTAAGTGTGTGTGGAATCGTGCCCTAGGCTACACTTGTTCCAATTGCACGTGGATAATGAGTAAGTAGCTAGATGTATGTTGGTGAGAAAATTTGTTGAGGAAAATTTTTTTGGGTTTCTTACCAATGCTCAAGGAATATAATTTCCTCTACTTGAATGATGTAGCTTCTATATATGCATGCACAAGTAAGGTGATTTTTATCTGGGTTAGCCTTCTAGATGGGTATCAAATAGGGGCACTTCACCGACCCTATGCAAAAGCTAGCAATGGCTTCCTAGGGAGGAATTTTTTAGGAGAGTAGGAAAGGGAGTGAGAATATTAAATAAGAGAGCTAATGCTGCAAGTAAAAAATCATAGTCCTATATACATCAGTTAGAAGTTTCATCACATACATTAACATTAAGAAGAAACAATTCTGCAAATAGTGACAAAACCAATTAGAATTTAATGAACACAAAGTATCAATAAATCCCTTAGTAAAAAAAGGCTAGAAACTCCTTGTATTGATGCTCAATAAGAAATTGTACATAGTATGAGGATGGAAAACATTTGAGAATATAGGAGAATGGAAGAATTTTCTATCTCTTACTTCTTTTCACAAGGATCTCTCTCTCATGAATTCACAAAAATATCTAAAAAGACTCTCAAATGAGGAGTTCTTCACAATTTATAGAAGAGAAGCAACTCTTCATCTTCCCGGTGACTTTTCATATGCCATATTTTTTACTTTAGGCTTTTGATATTCCTATCAAATATTTAAGTCCTTTTTATAAAAACAAGGTGACTTAAATTTTACATCTTATTTTCAAAGTCACTTAAATACATATCAAAATGTGAAAACCCCAACGCAAAATTAGAATATTGAAAAGAGAGAACTTTGGGAGGGAAGAGAAGAGAGAGAGATAGAGAGAGAGAGGGAAGATGAAAGAGGAAAAATAATGGAGAAGAATGAGCTACTCCACTGGACTTGATCTCGCTCCTTGACTAGTCCCATCTCACGCTAATGAGAAGATCTCTAGTTCTCCAAATTATTTTATGAAACAAACCAGTACATGTTCCACTTTATCAACGTGAGGAATGCACGCACAACTTAGAATTTATCTCCACACGTCATATACACCGTTGATATCTTTACACTTCTAAACTAGGATGGATGTTTCTCTATAATGAGTGCAATGGTGACCCAAATATCTGAGAGGAACTCAAGGGTATCCTTATTAAAGGATAATGGATTACCCACTCCTTTCTTTACATACTCCATGAATGGACCAATCAACTCATTAGTAGTTGTATCTTCTCCCATTGTCGGCACTCCAAGTTTATAAATTTGGTGATTGATGCTATCATGCAACTTATACACTTGTTCTTATTTTTCATCCATCTCAAAAATGGCTCAGTTGATTACTTCAAATCGGATTGCTATGGCCCTTTCCCCTATACACAAAAAGTATTCAAAAGGGGTTCCAAAAAAATTATTGTTAATCAACTCCTGAGAGAGTGTCTTGCTCATTTCACTCACCAGTTATCCCTTTCTTTCTCTAAATCTCCTCTAAGTGATCGAATCCTATTTGGAGTTGCACACATGTAGGGGAAGAGTTTGACTACCTATAGGAGCACTGAATTTCCATTTTTAGAAATTATACTAATCAATTCATTATTATGTCACCCTTGCATCATGAGCTCATGCATCCTCTTGATATATTCTGGATTGAAATTATTGATTGGTGAAACTTATTCTATAGAATATTTTGTGGCATTTGGACCTACCAAATGTTGCACACAAGATGAAATATTTTTTACCTCTTCTTTTAGCTCATCAATCTTCTTCTTATATTATTTTTTCTTTTCCACCATGTAGGCAGAAGACTGTTGATACCAATTCAAATACCCTTCATGAGTAGTCAACCCCAACTAGATTTTTGTCATTTAATAATTAGTCGGTGTCATTTCATCCACTGGCTTGATCACCTTCAGGTGGGATACTTCAATATACTAATTACATGTTTCTATGTTGTAGAACTATGAGGCTGTGTGCGTAAAATTCCTTTTCCTTCCCTTACCACATGAGGCAATTGCTTATAAATTAGGGGCCGCCACTTTTTGAACAGTGTGATTATCAGGTGTTATTGTTTCATGCATCCATAAGAACATTTCATCGGAATCAGAATCTATGATAGGTGCATTAATCATTCCCTTCTCTAGAAGAGGAGGTGTATCTTTTATGGGAGAAGCATTAGTATGGAAAATTATTGAGGCCTCTTATGGTAGCTCAAAGAATGGGTCTTGAGTTGCATGCTCTTCTTCTACTTGTGTTTCTACTACTGGATCTTATTCTTGCATTTTGTAATCTAGTCTTCCCCTTGCATTGCTGCAACTGAGAATTCTTCTATCCTAGCTCTCTTTAGTTAATTTTCATGAGAAGAAGTCTTCAATTCTATGTATTTTCAATTTGAACTTGCTCTAGAGTGTCTCTAACTTGAAGCAAATTCCACAACTTTTGATGATGACTACTGAAAAGTTTTTTCCTAACTTTTGGGGGTACCTTATGATTAGATAATCATGGCTCTCTTTCTATAGAATCAATCTCTCTTTCTCATAACCAATTTCTCAGTTCACTCCTTTATATCCCCTGACTTGTGAATGTACCCCCCCCTCTATAGAGATCTGGGGGATCTATATAGCCTCCCTCAACTGCCCCCATATATAGATAGAGGGTACCCTCAGATATGGTGATGGTAGAGAGGTAAGAGCTATCCTTGGTGTCCTAGCCAATTTACTTGAGGAAATGGGGAAACCTTGATCTCCACATACTCAGGATCATACATTTTTTTCCCATCATCCTGAAAAATATCTTCATACCAAGAGAACTGAAACTTATTCATCTCATCAACTATAATCCTCATATGATCCTTCTCCCATACTTCAAATTCCTCAGAACAATTGGCCCAATAGTCTTTGACATGCATGTTATGGTACAAGTCTAGGATATGAAAAGATTCATGATCATATTAGATGTCGAAATTGGTTCTAGCAGTGTAGGAATGTAGAATTAAATGTGTGATGGAAGCCTCTAGATGAGATGCATAATTTGCATTCTTACATGTGAACACCCCGAGAGAGATGGTAAATAAAATTAGTCTCTTTTTATTACTCCTGATTCTATTTTTTACCTATATGAACTACATGTAGAGCTCAATTAATAAAATTTGATCACTAAGTTACTTGGGCAACCTTAGAGGAGCTTCTTCGAAGCCAAAAACTCTCAAGTAGGAGAAAGTTGAGAGATGTATGAAATAGGATTAATATTATTTCATTAAGGACATCACTTTTAGTAAAATCCTTGCCTCCAAATCACCGTCCGAATTTTGGACCGCATACATCATTAATGCATTGTTCACATCAGTGAAGTGCATGTGACTTTCCTCCATTACCAACTGTGTGAGCTTCTCAAATGCAGGAACTTTGGAAGTAATGTTCTATTTGAGAGCTAATCTCTTGAATGATTTTGAGTTGGAAAACAAATAGACCAAGTAAGAATTCATGTGGAAATTCTTTGTCATAGGCACTTGGAGAAATTATAGATGTAATTTTTCACTAATTATATGCCCCCATTAAATTCTTTTCTTACCTTTAGTGACTATTAAAATGAAAAGGGCCATCCAATCTTTTAAGTACCTCGTGTTTGCTTCTCCCATCACTCTTCTAAGGAGAGTGATTGCATCTAAATAGCCTTTGTGAAACTCACATCTCGAAAGTTTTTTGGCATCCTTGAGGGATTTCTCCCTGTCTTCATCCAAGACCCTAGTGCAATCCCTTATACATATGCATCCATATTTTCCCACTCATGCATGGCCTTCTCCTTCGTGATGACGACCACATTGTGTAGTTTTGGAATTTGCAGAGTGAGTGAGATGGTCTTGGGATTAATGACTACCATTGTTGTGCCATTCTCATCTCAAATTGTCTATGATTTAGGTTCATAGTGGTGTGAGTAGGCTAAGACCATCTCAATGCTTTGTATGGACATGGGGTGGCCTGTAGCTGTGAATAACCCACTTTTGAATACTTGATATTTGATCATACCTCTTTCCTTTACAGTCATGTGAGATTTTAGATCATTGAATTCCATTTAAAAGGCATCAATTTCTTCTATCTTGTACACATAAGTGAAAGGTTGTGCTGACTTTTGTCCTGAAAACTTGTACTTCATGTTTTCTCAACACTTACTACTTCTGGTCAGAGCAACTTGCTATTTTTAATTAGTTTAAAAATTCTTCTCTAAATTCCAATTGCAGCTGCCAATTTGATACTTCAACTTTCAAAATGCTCCTTTTGCGAAATTCATCCTCTAAAATGACTTACTATTTTTAGTAAGTGCCAATGAGACAACTTACTATTTTTAGTAAGTATGAAAAATCAGCTCCTTCGAACCTCACTTGGATATTACAACTAAAACTCCTCTTTTTTCTTGTGTTCCTCTCACCTTCTTGATCATTTTTATATTTTTATCAGGTTCTTGTGAGACCACTTACTATTCGTAGTAAGTTTCAATTCAGGACCGTGATGACCATTTCGATGATTTTTGTGTGCGCAATTATAAAAAACCCACTTGTGAATACTTGATCTTTGATCTTCCCTCTTTCCTTTGCAATCATGTGAGACTTTAAATCATTGAAATCCATATAAAAGGCATCACTTTCTTCTATATCATACTTAGAAGTGAAATTTTGTGCCGACTTCTATCCTGAAAACTTTTACTTCATGTTTCCTCAACACTTACTATTTCTGGACAAAGCAACTTGCTATTTTTAGTAAGTGTTAAAATTCTTCTCCAAATTCCAACGGTAGATACCAATTTTAAATTTCAACTCTTAGAATGCTCCTTTTGTGAAATTCACCCTTTAGAATGACTTACTATTTTTAGTAAGTATGAAAAATCATCTCCTTTGAACCTCAATTGTATATTGAAACTTTAATTCATCTTTTTTCTTGTGTTCCTCTCACTTTCTAGACTATTTTTCTATTTTTAGCAGGTTCTCATGAGACCACTTACTATTTTTAGTAAGTGTCAATTCAGGACCGTGATGACCATTTCGATGATTTGGGCATGCGCAACTGCAAACAACCTACTTGTGAATACTTGATATTTGATCTTCCATATTTCCTTTTTTGTCAGATGAGACTTCAAATCATTGAAATCCATATAAGAGGCATCACTTTATTCTATCTCGTACTCAGAAGTGAAAGGTTGTGCCAACTTGTATCCTTAAAACTTGTACTTCATGTTTCCTCAACACTTACTATTTTTGGACAAAGCAACTTACTATATTTAGTAAGTGTTAAAATTCTCCTCAGAATTCCAACTGCAGCTACTAATTTGAAATTTCAACTCTTAGAATGCTCCTTTTGTGAAATTCACCCTCTAGAATGACTTACTATTTTTAGTAAGTGCCACTGAGATGACTTGATATTTTTAGTAAGTATGAAAAATCAGCTCCTTCAAACCTCAATTGGATATTGCAACTTGAATTCATATTTTTTCTTGTGTTCCTCTCACCTTCTTGACCAATTTGTTATTTTTATCAGGTTCTCATGAGACCACTTACTATTTTTAGTAAGTGTCAATTTGGGACTGTGATGACCATTTCACTGATTTTCACCTACGACACCTCTTTTGTGTTAACCACCTCCTTTGTAGCTTCTTCAGTTGGTGACTTACCCAAAATAGTAGTATCTCATATAGAAGGCCTACTATTTTTAGTAAGTGTGCTTCATGTGGTCGGACCATAGTGGAATGAAGTTTTCTAGTGTGGGTTTTCTCCCAATATCACTCTTCTAAAATTTTAGACTTTCTCGATCACTGGCTCATGAGATTTTAAAATATTAAATTTTTCACCTAGTGGAAGCTACAAGCATGGCAATCCTTAATGGATCTTGAAAAATTTAGGTTTCTATTTCTACCTTGGATCATGAAGAAAATTATATTTTCGATGTGGGTTTTTCTTCTTTGTTTCATTGGTGAATTTTCTCTTCAAACCGATTGTTGGTTTGGCGGGAAATTTGATTTTTATCTTTGTTGTGCCAAGAGGAAGAGTTCTTCATTGCATAAAAAATTTCGTCTGATGAGAGATCTGTTATGGGGGTTTTAATGGCCTCTGAAAATGGTGAATTTTTTAAAAATTCTTGTCTCAATTTGTGCACTGGTTTGCAAGATATGTTGATTTCTTTGATTCACGGAAATGAGGGTTTTTAAATGGATTCATTCATTTCTTTCTTCCATTTTTCGATCTTATGAGAAAATTATCCTCTGATATTGTTGTGTTTTCATGGTGGAGAGTTTGATGAAGCTGGTTTGGATTGCAACAATGGTGGATTGAGTTTCTCGACAAGAATGAACAAAGTTATGGCAGGGTGTGAAGTTTTGAAGAAGAAATGGAGGAAAAGAAAGTTAAGTGCCAGCTTTAAAGCTTTCAAAAAACATGTGCCATGGGTGGGGTGCATTTTTTATGTACTTTATGTCACTTAATATTAAGGTACGAAAGGGTCATCAAATTTCACATCGCTCCTCCATGTGACACTTGTCAATCATCCAATGGTTAAGCATTAGGGCAAACATGCTTGAGCAAAGAACTTGGAGTCTTAAAATCAATTGTATGAAGGACCAAGAGGCATACCTAGGGCTGGGATGATTTTCATTTCCCCTATTTCCATTTAGCTAAAGGGATGAAAGAGTCATTAGTTTGCACATCGCATCAGGCATCTGACGGTTGTGCATTTGGCTCTAGCTAGCTCCTAGGGGCTTAAAACTTGCACTATAGAAGGTCACATTGATGACCTAAGGACCATAGGGGTTGGATGCATTTTCATTTCCCTCATGTCCCTTTTATAAAGGAATAAAATGTTAATCAATTTGCACATCGCACTAGTTTGGGCCACTTGTCACGATCTGAATGACAGAGGGGATAGGCTCCGACAAACACCTGGGGGCTGAACTGGTGATGCAGAGGGTTTCATGGGTGACTAGAGGGAAAAATAGGGTTGGGACATTTTAGTTTCCCATATGTTTCTTTTTTTAAGGGATGAAAGGGACACCAAAATGCTCTAGGCTCTAAGAGCTGACACATGTCCTCTTAAAAAATTAACTAACTTCCAGAAGCTTACCTTGGGGACAACTTAAAATTAAAATAACTTGAGCTTCCAATGGAATTTTTCAGAAACATTTTATATTGATTTGATAGAAAATGGATTTCTAAATCAAATAGTGGGGGTATAAGCTCTTGATTACTCTATTTAGGTCCTTAAAAAGAAGATTTTTATTCTATCTCCCTGGTTGAGCATGGGAAAAACTAGATATAAACCTATTATGCTAAATATTTTTGAAAAATAAGATTTCCCCATATTGATATCTCTTAATTCCCTTTCCAATATGTCTTATTTAGCTCCTAACTCCTTCCATAGCTCCCAAAATCGCTTCCCAAAGCTCAGTAGCTTTTTTAGCCTTATGCACTACCTAGGCCTAAGAACCTTGTTTTTTATTAATCTTCCTCAACTCTTCCAAATCTTTCCTAAATATTCCAAAATAAATTTATTGGTGTTATTAGATCATTAATTCATATCCATGTTATATTTTTCTCCTCTATTCATCTCTGGGGTGTTGTGCTAGTCCTAGGAAGACTACTGGTGGCCCTTCCCAACATTGCCCAAAATTAGGATTCTTCAAGAACTCCTAAAATCACCTAGGGGGTTGACTTTACTTTCCTAATTCACCTAGGGGAATGAGTTAACATCCTCTGAGGGGTCATTGGATTGACTGGGTAAGGTCGGTACTAAGGATGGTTAGACATGGGGTGTCTTGAAAAGGTGAAACTTGAAAATTTCGACACAGGGGTATCATTGTCATGCCTAAAAATTGTAAATTTTCCTATTGTACAATTACATGACAATAGTTGGCTCTAGCTTGGGGACATGGTATGGACTGAGATAATGAAAACATGACATGAATAATCCTATAAAGTCAACTTATAACATATTCACTAGTGCCTTATCCATTGGGATCTGCGGAGTCATGTACAACTTAAAATAGAGATATAACCAAGAAGAATACACACACACACACCAAAAAAGAAAAAAATAAAACACACAACACACGTAGAAAGGGAAACACACACGACGAAAAAAGTAATCACACCTAAAAATCACATATGGTACAAAGCAGGGGACAACCCACTTTCACTGATGATACAACTTCATATATTTCCTACTGCGAGGAAATTCCAAAAGTGTTCCATCCAAATATGAAAGTACGAATATGTTTTTGCTGCAAGCTTAACAAATCTAGAATGGGCCAAGCCATAATTAATCAAAAATTCCATGGATTCCTTTTGGTTCTCTCCTTTTATCCCATAGTATGATAAGGTCTCCAACTTTGAATTTCCTAGCCTTAAACTTTTTGTCGAAGATATTCTTTACTTTTAATTGATGCTCTCTAATAGGGTCAACCACCCGGAGTCTATTATCTTCCATCTTTTGAAGAAATTGGATCCTCTTGTCAATATAATCCTTTTACTATTCATCTTCTATTTCTTGGTGTAATTAAATTGTGATGTAAATTTCTACTTCAACTCCATCTAGCATCTAGAATGGTGACGTACTGATTTTTTTCTTTGGAGTGATCTTGTCTACCCATAGTACATCGTACAACTTCTTATGCCAATTCCTTTTGTTTTCATCCATGAGATTGTAGAAAATGGTAATGATATTCTTGTTTCTTGATTTGGCCTAACAATTTCCCTGTGGATAGTAGTTTGATGAGTGGGACAAGGAGATTCCATATCCGTAGTAGAACTCAATCAACTCTCTTAAATAAAAATAGGTAGCATTGTCTTCTATGATATTCTCTTTGATGAAATTTCATACATTTCAGTGTTAGCTTTCTTGACTGGGATGTCCTCCACCCACTTTGTGAAATAATCTATCGTTGTGAGAATGTATGTGTGTGCCACACTTCAGTGAGGATTAAGAGCACTAATGAATTATAGCCCTCATTGCCGAAATGGTTCTTTAATGACAACTTGCCTGAGTGGTAGTGCTACAAGTTGTGGTCTCCCAATGAATTGTTGACATGTTTCACACTTGGAAACCCATTATTGAGTATCTATAAAGAGGTTTAGCCAATAATAACTACCTCAGTGGATCTTATGTGTAGTGACCATGGCTAAAAAATTCCCACCACACGCTTGGTCATGATATGCTTTAAGAAACTTTGCTTGTTGTTATTTTCCTACGAACCTGAGAAAGCATCCATCAAGACTTATTTTGTAGAGTGTGTGGTTCCAGATCACAAACTTTGTTGCCTTCAACTTGAGTGTTCTCCTTTATTTTTAATCAAGATAAGGAGAATTATTCGTAGGTTAGATAATAGGAAATGTCTACATACCACTCATTAGTAGTAGTTATGAAGAGGACCTCTCGACTATCTTCAAAAAAAATTGAGTAAGCACAATTATTTTCACCATGTTGAAATTTAAGAGTTTGATCTTCAGAAATCAGTATGCACTGACCATTTCTCCAAACCAAATTAGAGGGTTGGATCTCCAAGTCATACTCTTGAGTCTTTATAACCAAATTTCCTCTCTTAGCTCTAGGATCTTGTTGTGTCAAGATGGAATTGATTACATTGTCAGGTACCATCTCCACTTTATGAGATTTGATCATGTAAAACCTGAAATATTTTATAGCCTTGACCACCGCATAGGCATATTTCTCCAATTCGTTATAGTTTAGTTCACACTTCTTCAATAGGAAGCTCATGAAAGCAATAGGTGCTTCCACACCTTCAACATTCTTCTAGACAATAACATAAGAGAGTGTATGTTCCGATGCATAACAATACATGATGAATTATTTTCTGCAGTCCTGAGATACGAGAGTCATAGCTTTGGTAATGGATTTCTTTATTTATCCAAAATTTGTTTTTTCCTCATCATTCGACTTGAAGCTTTCTTGAGGTTTCATCATGGTGATGATGTGCTTGGTCAATTTTGCAAACTCTAGAATAAAGTGACAAAGAAGTTTTACCTTACCAATGGAGTGAACTCATTTCTTTCTTATGGGCAGGGATAGTTCTTGAATGGCCTTCACTTTTTCAAGATCAATGTGTGATCCATGATTATTACTGATGTGCCCTAGTATCTTACCTTTTGTAACTCCATAAATTAACTATTTGGGTTCAAGTATATGTCGTGCTTTCTACACCTCACGAGTACCTGTTCCAAATGGTTAATATGGTATCCTCTATTTTTTAAAAATACTGTGAGATCATCTAAGTATATGAAAGTGTAGTGCTTCAAATATTTTAAATCTAGATCCATCACCCTTTGAAATCTAGCCCTTACATTTAGTTGGACAAAAGGAATTTTTTTGTATGCAAAGGTTCCCTAAGGGGTCATGAATGTTGTCTTGGTATGACATTCCTCAACTACTTCAATCTAATTATACCCTGATAATCCATCTAGAAATGAAAGCATTTCAGATACTCCAATTGCTTGTAGAATGTGGTCCATGATTGGAAGTGGGTAATTTTCCTTAAGGGAATCCTAGTTCAAATTGTGGAAGTTTACACAAATTCTTATCTCTACGTTATTTTTCCACATAGGGACAATATTTGCTACCCACGTGGATTTTAGATGGGGAATATTATTCTTGCATTCAACATCTTCAGAACTTCCTCTTTGATGGTGTCAGCAATTTTTGGATTACACGGCCTTTTCTTTTTCCTGAAAGGTTTTGCATTCAGATTCAAAGGGATTGAGTGGTGCATTTCCTTCAGTTGGAAGGATTTAAGCTCATTGTAAGAATAGGCCAAAACATCTGAATATTTCTTGAGTAATGACACGAACCTTCTCTTTTCTTCTAGTGAACAATACTTGCCAATGTTGACCATTCTTGGGTGCTCCAGGGTGCTGATGTTTTCCTTCTCCAAATTAGTTGGGCACTGAGAATATTTCTTTTCCTTCTCTTGAATGAATCTATCATGCTTTTCAAAGAGGTATTCTAGAGAGACTAGGCCTTTAGGAATCTTGTTTCCTTTCAGTCTGATCACTCCTTCATCAATCCTTTCAATTCCTTCTTTCTCCTCTTCATCAACCACTTTCTTGTGTGGATTTTCACTCCCTTCAAAGAAGATATTATTAAAATTTTCTCTTTGTTCCAAGAAATCCAGGAGCTGATTAACATCATTAAAGACTTGTCGATGATTTACATTTTCAGGAACACTAGGTATGAATACCATCTCTATAGTCACTTTATCTTTACCAAAGGAAGGATGGGGTGTCACTAGGGAAGCTGACACTGCAAGGGAATCAACATTTTCGTTATGTTCTCATGGAAAAAAATCGTTGGAGAATGCATCAAAAGATTCAATGCAGTCCCATTCTCTATTTTTATAATGTCAAAGTCTTGGATTTTTCACCTCATATTGCTTCAGAACTTTCTTTACTATCACCTCTACATCACCTTAGCATTTCATTTTCTTGATTACTGTATCTTTTTCTATGCCCATGCCCAAGAGGAGAGCTTCATAATATGTCATTTTATTTGTATTATCAAACTATAGCTTATAGGAAAATGGGTACAATTTTCCAGAAGAAGAGCACAACACCACACCTGCTCCTGAACCCAGACTAGAGTGACTACCATCAAATTCCATTTTACATATTTGATCTTCTTCCTCTTCCATAAGAAGCAGTAAATTCTCATATTTCCTTGATGTGGGGAAGTATTTTCCTAGTCCGTTGTCCTAAAATAGAATTTTTTCCCTTGGATCATTAGATTTTTGTACCGTGTACTTCATCTTCCTTACTGGCAGTAATTTCTTCATCTCACCTTTTATGGGAATGTTTGTAGATGACCAATCTATTTTGTATTCTCCTCCCAAATCTCAGCAGAAGCTTCAACTTAGTATCATCCCAAAGGATACTGGAATGTCTACCACCAGGATGGGTAGAAGCGCCTTCTTGTCTATAAAATCAGCTAGTGCTACATGTGTATCTTTGATTCTTCCCACCAACAAAACTTTTTAGGATTCCATTGAATAATAGGATCCATTTTATTAGGGCAAGGTGAGGTCTAGAGCATTTGTAACTTTGATTGGCATCACAATATCTGAGGCTCTAGAATATGTGATGTAATTATTGATTTGGAAGCCTTTGATGAGAAGGGATGAGAAAAAATGCTCAACTTTGTTGGTTTTGGAGGCACTGAGGGCTAGCATGTCTTGGGAAGGTGGTGTGGATAGTGTAGGAAGTATACCTTTGGAATTTGAATTTGATTCTATGGAACTAACATCATGAGCTACATCAACAAACCTATCGAATTGGGAAGGGTGTGTTTGTAGGTATTCTAGCTCTATGATCTAGACTTTTGTTTTTCTTGCATGTTCCACATAATCAAATGGATTCATGGTTTGAAAGGTTGAGGTTCCAGGGACTACAGAAGATTTACAAGGTGAAGGTTTTTCCATTTTGGGAGTTGTATTTTCTTTTACGAGTGTGTTAACTAGCTTGGAGGAATATGGGGATGCAAATTTTGATGGAATCTTAGATGATTTTGCAGGAATAACATTTGAAGAATAATTTTTCTAACAATGTTAGGACTAGGAGAAGGACTAGTGGACTTAATTGGTGTGGAAATTTGATCCTTTCTAACCAGTGGGTTTGGTTTTTCTTTAACCGACTCCATTGAAGGTGATACCAGAGATCCTATGCTGATGATTTTTTTTATGGAACTTCTGCATGAGGATCTTCTGTCTTTTCCTTTTCCTTCACCACAGCCATTGAGGATGAGGGACCTTTCTTAAATTGTGCACGAGTGAAAAATACACATGAGAAGATTGGGACTTCTTCATCATTATCATCTTCATCTACATTAATGTACTCAATTAGGCCATTGTATGTATCAACATGAATTTCTTCAACCTTGAGATAGTTATCATCATCTCCTACATCTTCTTATTTAGGTTCTTCTATCTCATCTTCTTCCTCTAGCTCCTCAGTGTCACAAGCAGTATTAACTAGTGGTGCTTCAAGAGCGATCCGGTGAGGAGGTGGAGAAATAATTAGTCTATTGGGAGGATTTGGCATCCTTGGATTACTTTACATTGTGATTTGAGAAACTTTTTTCTTCACGGTAATTAATTCATTGGCCATTATTTGTAACATTGGGTCTGTGGTAACTGATCCTGAACTTTGACCTTTTTTATTTCCATTCGGATCTCTCACATTTTTAGAAAATATCATATCATCTTCTAACTCAATTGTGAATTCTTGTGCTTACCTAAAATTTCTAGGTTGGGCTCTTCTGAGGAAGAAACCAACTTCTAGTGGCAAGGTACTGATGAATAATATTTTTAAATTATTTTCAGAAGGCATGACATCTTCAAGAATTTTTGTTATCATCCTATTATATTTGGTGATGAAGTCTTGCATTGATTCGGAAGTATATTTCTTCATTTGTACCAACTGGAACAAGATATCTTGACAGTATTCCATAGATTTTAACCTATGTTTAAATGTGCTTCTTATATCTTCCTAGCAGGTGA
The DNA here is from genome assembly GCA_019776745.2 of Taxus chinensis. Classification (NCBI taxonomy): domain Eukaryota; kingdom Viridiplantae; phylum Streptophyta; class Pinopsida; order Cupressales; family Taxaceae; genus Taxus; species Taxus chinensis. Next base: position 317,477,418 of record CM034148.1, read on the forward strand.
TATACCTCATGGCCACCATGTAGAACCCTTCAATATCTTTTTCTTGAAGTGATTTCATAAACATTTATATTCATACATCTTCGTGATCCATACCCAACATACCAAGAGTGATGATGAATGCTGTTACATGTTCATCAAGGAGTTGAGAACCATCCCCTCTGAATTTTGTAAAGTTTTTTCTTAAGCCTTTTGGTAGCTTGTGGAGTAGTTGTGCAAGGGAAAGTGGGTCGGTGTTTCCATCCCATGGTACATTTGTCCTACATTCTTCATGATCATGATCTGCCATTTTGTTTCTGATTCTAGCTTCCAACCTCTCTAAGGTTGTGGCTTCAATTGTTTCTTTTGTGTCTATTTCAACTTGAGATCTTTCAAGCTCTTCACTTTGAGCTCTTATTTTTGCTTCAACTCTTGCTTCACTTTCTCTAGCTTCTTCTTCGGTCTCTACATCAGTGAAATATTAAAGATTCATGTTGATGTATCAAAACTCAATATCCAATAGATTGAAAATGCTTGGACTCCTAATGTGACTAGTTACGTCATGAAGGGGAGACCTCTAATTTCTTAGTAGATCTTGTCTTCTTTTAAGTTCTTCAAAAATGTGATCAATTTTTCCTCCTTGTCTTTGTTTCTAAGTGTATCTTCTATCTACAATCTTGAAAATTTATCCTCGTCTTTACGGTTCCTGAACCTACCTTCTCCTTTATTATTCAGCAGCGTGTTCTTCTCATAGGTCGATTACTCTCATGGTAATGAATTAATGGTTGACACTTTTCCTATTATGTCAAATAGCCTCTCACAAAACTGAAACAATATCCTTTTGAATGGGGAAGAGAAGCTCTATTCTTTCAATAAGAGGATTCCTCAGAATATCCATGGTTTGAAGACATAATGCTCAAGACACAAGTGGCTATTCAAATTCCATAAATTTAGCTTTTTTAATTTTTGGAATTTTTGAAATTTTTTTATGTCTCAAGGTTGTTTTTGGGTGAAAATTTTGCTAAATTTGTCCCACTATGGGCTCCAAAAAATGTTGGCAATAATATTTTTCAAGGGAAAAATTTGTGGGTTTCTTGCCAATTCTCTGGGATTCTAATTCCCTCTACTTAAATAGTGTAGATTTTGTATATTCATGTGTGAGTAAGGTGGGTTTTATCTAGGCTAGCCTTCTGGCCAAGGATCCAACAAGGGAAATCTACTGTTCCTATGGAAAATATAGCAATGGCTTGCTAGGGAGGAATTTGCTAGGAGAGAGAGAGAAAGGGAGTGAGAATATTTGATAAGAGAGCTAATTCTACAAGTAGAAAATCATAGCCTTGCATACATCACTTTGAATTTTCATCACATGCATTAACATTAAGAAGAAATAATTCTCTAAATAGCAACAAGACCAATTAGATTTTAATGAACACAAAGTATCAATAAATCCATTAGTCAAAAAAGGATAGAAACTCCTTCTTGTATTGATGCTCAAGAAGAAATTATACATAGTATGAGGATGGAAGACATTTAAGAATAGGGGACAGTGGAAGAATTTTTTATCTCTTTTCTTTTTTCACAAGGATATCTCTCTAATGGATTCAAAAATAGCTAAGAAGACTCACAAATGAGGAGTTCATTAAAATTTATAGAAGAGATTTAACTCTTCATCTTCCTAGTGACTTTTCATATTCCATATTTTTGACTTTAGGTTATTCATAATCTTATCAAATATTTAAGTCCCTCTTATAAAAGCAAGGTGACTTAAATTTTACATCATGTTTCTAAAGTCACTTAAAGGCATCAAAATGTGCAAAACCCAACTCAAAATTAGAATATTGAATAGGGAGAATGTTGGGAGGGAAAAGAAGAAAGAGAAGGAAGAAGAAGAAGAAAGAGGAAGAATCATGTAGAAGAATGAGCCGCTCCATCATACTTGATCTCGCTCCTTGAGTGATCTCCATCTCATGCTAATGATAAGATCTTCAGTTCTCTAGATTCTTTATTGAAACAAGTTGCTACATGCTCCACTTTATTGGTGTGAGGAATGTGCACGCAACTTAGATTTTTTATCCACATGTCAGACATGCCATTGATATCTTTACACTTTTCATACCAGGATGGATGTTTCTCTGTAATGAGTGTAATGGCAACCCAAATCTCTGAGAGGAACTCTAGGGTATCCTTATTGAAGGATAATGGATTTCTCGCTTCTTTCTTTACATATACCTTGAATGGACCAATCAAATCATTAGAAGTTGTATCTTCTCCCATTGCATGCACTCTAATTTTCTAAAGTAGGTGATTTTATGATTTCTTGCAACTTGTATGCTTGTTCTTTATTTTAATCCATCTCGGTAATGGCTCGTTCGATTCATTCAAATATGATTGTTATGGACCTTTCTGATATGCATGATAAGTCTTTAGAAGGGGTGTTAAAAACCTTATTGTTAATCAATTCCTGAGAGTGACTGTTTCTCATTTCCCTCACCACTTCACCTATAGGATCCCAGTGATCCCTTTCTTTCTCCAAATCATCTCTAAGTTCTCACATCCTATTTGCAGTTGCACATATGTAGGAAAAAAGTTTGACTGCCTCTAGGAGCATTGAATTTCCATTTTTTTGAAATTTTACTTATCCATTCATTATTATCTTACCCCTGTATTGTGAGCTCATGTGTCCTCTTGATATATTCTATATTGATGCTATTGATGGGTGTAACTTCTTTGGTGGGAATCATTGTGGCATTTGGATCTACCAGATGTTGCACATAGGATGAAAGAGTTCGCACCTATTCTTTTAGCTCATCAATATTCTTATTTTATTAATTTTTTCCTTACCACAATGTGGATGGAAGATTGTTAATACATATTCAAATCCCTTTCATGATTACATGGCCCCATCTAGATTGTTATCATTTCGTAATCATCTGGTGTCATTTTTTCCACTGGATTGATCACCTTTGGGTGGGATAGTTTAATCTATTGATTATTTATTTCTCCATTGTATAGTTTTGAGGCCATGTGCACAAACTTCCTTTTCCTTCCCTTATCCAATGAGGAAATTTATAATAAATCAAGGACCGCCACTTGTTGAACATTGTGAGTATCAGATGTTATTATTTCCTACATCCATGGGAACATTTAATTATAATGAGGCTCTATGAAATCAATCGTTCCCTACTCTGGAAGAGGATGCATATCTTATATGGGAAATACAATATTATGGACAATCTTTGAGGCCTCTTGTGGTAGCTCGAAGACTAGGTCTTGAGTTGTGTGCTCTTCTTCTACTTGTTTTTCTACCACTAGATCTTATTCTTGCATTTTTGCAATTAGGTCTTCCCCTTGCATTGTTGCAACTGAGCCTTATTCCTTCTTGGAGATCTTTGGTGACTTTTCATGAGAAGAAGTCTCCAATTCATCATATTTTCATGTTTAACTAGCTCCAGAGTGTCTCGAACTTGAAGTAACTTTCAAAATTTTTTATGATGACTTCTTAGAATCTCGTTTCTAACTTATAAGGGTATCTCATGATTAGATGATCATGTGTCTCTTTCTCTGGAACCAATCCCTCGTTCTCCTAACCACTTTTTTAGTTCATTCCTTTATATCCTTTGACATGTAAATGTACCAATTGACTTGAGGAAATGGGGAAACCTTGATTTCCACATACTTAGGATCATACATTTTTGTCCCATCATATTGCAAAATATCTTGATACCAAGAGGACCAAAACTTCTTCATCTCATCAACTATCATCTTCATATGATCCTTATATTGTCCTTAAAATTCGTCAACACAATTGGCCCAATAGTATTTGACTTGTGTATTATGGCACAATTATAGGATATGAAAAGAGTCATTACCATCTTGGATGTCGAGATTGATTATAGCAGTGTAGGAATGCATTGTAAAATGTGCGAAGGAAGCCTCTATATGAGATGCATCATTTGCATTCTTACATGTAAATACCCTAAGAGAGATGGGAAATGAAATCAATCTCTTTGTCTTATTCCTAAGTCTATTTTTTACCTATATGAACTGCCTGCAATGCTCAAATAATACAATTGATCACTAAGGTACTTGAGAAACCTTATAGGAGCTTGGTCGAAGCTAGAAAATCATAAGTAGGAGAAAGTGTAGAACTGTATGAAATAGGAGTCATATGTTTTTATTAAGGACACCACTTGTGGTGAAATCCTTTCCTTCAAATCACCCTCCAAATTTTAGACCACGTACATCATGAATGTATCACTCATGTGGGTGAAGTTCTTACATGAATTTCTTGTGACTTTCCTCCATTATCAATTGTGGGTAATTATCAAATGCAGGCACTTTGGTAGAAATATTATGTGTGAGAACCAATCCCTTAAATGATCTTGAACTAGAGAGAAAATAGACCAAGTAAGAATTTATGTAAATCTTATTTGTCATGGGAACCTGGATAAATTGTAGATGTAAATTGTCATTGATTATCTTCCCCTAGTCAATCTATTTCTTTCCTTCAATCACCTTTAAGTTGAAAAGGGTCATCAAATATTGGAATTCCCTCACGTTTGCTTCTTCCATCACTCTACTAATGATATTTATTAAGTCTGAATATCCTTCACGTAACTCACATCTCCAAAGTGTTTTTTCATCCTTGAGGGCTTTCTCCCTGTCTTCATCCAAGATCCTAGTGCAATCCTTTATACGTATGAATCCATATTTTTCCACTTGTGCATGGCCTTCTCCTTCCTGAAGATGAAATTTTTGGGTGATGTTGTAATTTGCAAAGTGAGTGAGATATTCCTAGGATTAATTACCACCATTTTCCACTTGAATTTTCCATGTTTCAGGTTCGTAGTTGTGTGAGTAGACTAAGACCATCTCAATGCTTTGTACAGACATAGGGTGTTCTAAAAATACAAAGAACCCACTTGTGAATACTTGATCTTCGATATTTCCTTAGTAGTCATGTAATCCTTTAAATAATTAAAATCCATATAGCATGCATCATTGTTTTTATCTTGTACTTAGAAGGGAAAGGTTTTGTCAAATTCTGTCTTAAAAACTTGTACTTCATATTTCCTCAACACTTACTATTTCTAGACAAAGCAAATTGTTATTTTTAGTAAGTGTCAAAATTCTTCTTTGAATTCCAACTGCAGCTACCAATTTGAAATTTCAACTCTCAGAATGCTCCTTTTTTGAAATTCACCCTCTAGAATGACTTACTATTTTTAGTAAATATGAAAAATCAGCTCCTTCGAACCTCAATTTGATATTGCAGTTCAAATACCTATTGTTCCTTGTTTTCCTCTCACCTTCTGAGCCATTTTTCTATTTTTAGCATGTGCTCGTGAGACCACTTAATGTTTTTAGTAAGTTTCAATTCAGGACCGAGATGACCATTTTGATGATTTTCTCCTGCGACACCTCTTGTGTTCACCGCCTCCTTCATAGCTTCTTCAGTTGGTGACTTACTTAAAATAGTAGTCACCCATGTAGAAGGCCTACTATTTTTAGAAATTTTGCTTTTGATGGTCAGATCATGGTAGAAATTTTTTTTCTGATATTGGTTTTTCCCAATATCACTCCTCTGAAATTTTAGAATTGCCCGATCATTGGTTCGTGAGATTTTAAAATTTGAAATTTATCATGTGGTGGCAACTTTGGACATGGCAACAGAGATTGAAAATTGAAAAATGTTATTTCAGCCTCGGATCACAAAGAAAATTATATTTTCGATGTGGGTTTTTTTTCCTCGTTCCACTGGTGAATTTTCTCTTTAGACCAATTGCCAGTTTGGTGGGAAATTTTATTTTTATCTTCACTATACCAAGAAGAAGAGTGTTTTGCTATGTCAAAACCTTGTTACGGATGGGAGATATAATATGGGGATTTTTATGGCCTCTAAAAATGCTGAAGTTTTCAAAAAATATCTTCTAGATATGTGCACTAGTTTGCAAGATATGTTGAGTTCTTTGATTAATGGCTACGAGGGGTTTTTAATGGAGTTCCTCATTTTTTTCTTCCATTCTTCAATATTTTGAGAAACTTCTCCAATGATATTTTTGTTTTTTCACGATGGAGAGTTTGATGAAGATGGTTCAGAGTGCAATAATGGTGGATTGAGTGTCTGTACAAGAATGAACAGAGCTATGACAAGGTGCGAAGCTGTGAAGAAGAAATGGAGGGAAAGAAAGCTAAGTGCCATCTTTAAAGCTTTCAAAAAACATATTCCAAGGGTGGGGTGCATTTTTATGTCCTTAATGTCCCTTAATCTTAAGGAATAAAATTTTCATCAAATTTCACATCATTCCTACATGTAACACTTGTCAATCATCTAACGGTTGAGCATTAGGGCCAAAATGCTTGAGAAAAGCACATGGGGGCTAAAAAATAGTTATATGAAGGACCACGAGGAATACCTTAGGCTGGGAACATTTTTATTTCCCCTATGTTCCATTAGCTAAAGGTATAAAAGGGTCATCAATTTTCACATCACAGTTAGAGCTGACACTTCGTGGGCATCTGACGAGTGTGTATTTGGCTCCAGCTAGCTCCTGGGGCTTAAAAGTTACACTATAGAAGGTCACATTGATGAACTGAGGGCCAAAAGGGGATGGGTGCATTTTCATTTCCTTCATGTCCCTTTTCTAAAGGGAAAAAATGGTCATCATTTTACACATCGCGCTAGGTTGCACCACTTGTCACGATTCAAATGATAGAGCGAATAGGTTCCAACAAGCACCTAGGAGTTGAAATGGCGATGTAGAGGGTTTCATGGGTGACCAGAGGGAAAAATAGGGTTGGAAAATTTTGACTATCCCCTATGTCCCTTTTCTTAAGGGACAAAAGGGACACTAAAATTCATTGGTCTCCTGGAGATGACATGTGTCCTCTTCAAAAATTGACTAACTTTTTGAAGCTTACCTTAAGGACAACTTGAAATGACAAAACTTGAGCTCTTGATGAAATTATTTGGAATAATTTATATTAATTTGACTGAAAATGGATTTATGAATCCAATGGTGGGGGTCTCAAATCTTTATTCATCCATTTAATCCCTAAAAAAGAAGATTATTGTTCTTGCTCCCTAGTTGATCATGGAAAAAACAAGATATAAACCTATTGTTCCAAAGCATTGTGAAACATATTATTTCACCATATTTTATATTTCTAAATTCTCTTTCCTATTATGTCTTTTTTATCTCCTAATGCCTTCCAGAACTCCCAAAATCACTTCCCAAATATTAGTAGCTTTTTCAGCCCTGTGCACTACCTAGGCCTGATAAACCTATTTTTGATGAATCTACTCCAAATCCTCCAAACATTTCCTAAATCTTCCAAAATCAATTCCTCAATGTTATTAGATCTCCAACTGATCTCCATGTTGTATTTTTATCCTTTTTTCTACACCAGAGGATTGAGCCAGTCCCATTCTTCAAGAATTCCTAAAATCACCTAGGAGGATTAAATTGAATTTCCTAATTCACCTACAGGACTGAGTTAACATCCTCTGGCAGGTCATTGGACTTACTGGGTAAGTCCAATGCTGAGGATAGGTAGACCTGGGGTGTCTTGGAAAGGTGAAACTTAAAAAATTCAACATAGGGGTATCATTGTCATACTTTAAAATTTTAAATTTTCTTGTTGCACATTTGCATGACAACAATGTTGAATGTAATAAAGGTTTGCATGGAGTAAAATTAAATTCCCTCCTATGAATTTTGATTATAAAAACCAGCCCTTATATCCCTTGTGATGGAACTAGATGCATGTAATGGAGCTCTTAGATTCCTTTCATGGATGCAACCTTAGGTGGTGATAACCAATTATTAGTGATTTTTCCTTTTTTTTGATCACATAAATTTATATTTATATGATTCCCTTTATTTAATCTTGTAACTAACCATGAAAATGTAGACTACCAAAAATATAATATGTTAAAATGGTTAGAAATGACCCAAAAAGTTATGAGTAAAGTATAAAGAGGACAAGGACGCCCAGATTGGAGGATGGTGCTTAGCGCTTGTGTCTAGGATGGAAAATTTCAAATATTGAAAGGTAGACTAAGAAATTAATGGTGTAAGACTAAAAGTAGCAACAAAAATCCAAGAAATGTGGTCAGAGACATGGGTTAATTAGTACCATTCTTACTTAGGAATCATATTAATAGTAGTATGTAATTAGGACTAGATAATTACCCAAAGTGTGTGATTTTTTTTCTATAGTGATTTTTTCTCCTTTAGGACCCACTTAGGTATATGGTGAATGAAAAGTGAGGGATGTGTCTCATGCATTATTAAAGCCAATGGAGGAGGAGAAAAAATAACCTTAGGACGACAAGAGGTAGTAAAGTAGTAGATGTCTGTGTGCAACATCAATGCATGGGATATTGTAATCTATCAACATGGTGCACACAAAGAGAAATGACACCCTTGTCCTAAAGTAACTAAATCCTATCATAGATTTGATAAAAATAATTATCTATATAACCATCGATCATGTGGTAATTATAGAATGGATGGTTACGATTGTGTCGTAACCCATGATGAGGATGATTCTCATTATATGGTAGCCTAATCAACTTCTCCTTAATCATAGTGTGTAAAATATCATGACTCCTAGAAGAATGTGAGAATTAAATGGCTCCTAATTAGGAGAGGGAGTGGAACATGGTAGAGGTCTATGAAAATGTGGTGGATGATCTTAATTATTTCTATTCGGGGATGAAGAACGTGAAGGTGGTACAATATGAGGAAGGGAAGATGTAGTAGGTGGCGGGTCGGTAGGATAACTAGTAGCATGTGCAATAGAATGTTCATTAAGAATCTATTGTTCTTAATTTATAACCTTAGATCAAAGAAGTATGAAAAAATCATATGCATCAAATAATAATTTTTATCTCAAAGGAAGAATCAAGCATCAATCCATGACCAAAGATATATTGTAGTTGTTGATAAATGGGGTGATAAATTAATTGATTCATGCATGATTTGAAATATATGATATAATAATTAATAGCTTCATTATTTCCTCAAAACGCTTCTTCCATATCGAGATAAGTACTAATAGATCCACAAGGAAAATGATGAAACCAATGAGAAAAAATATCAGTGAGACTACTAGGAAATTCTTTGAAAAGTAATCTATCATTAGAATGGGAATCCATAGATAATATAAAATCCCTAAAATGCATATAAGGATTACATGTTTCATAAAAAAGTGTAAAACTAAGCAAACTAAAACCCTAAGGAAAATCCAAATTGTAAATAATGTTAGGAATAGGATTTCCATGAAATGAATTATTACCATTACTAGCATAATAGGATTGAATCAAGGGTAAGGGTATGAATCTTATTTTTTAAATCACCTAAAACATTAATAAGATAAATAACTTCGTTTGGGGGAATCACATAAACATTAAGGGGTTCATTAATGGGTTAAATATTTCCATTATAAGTAACCATATGGATACTATTGGGTTAAAAGTTAACTTTTGGTTTAGTAAGTGAAGAGATAGGAATAGGAACATGGGAATAAGAATGAATATGAAGAGAGTTTTACACACTTTAATCAACAATATTAGTAGGATAAATAACACAAAAAACATGCATATTATCCTTTTGATCATCATTATGTACACTATCATGAGAAATATAAAGAGTAAAAACACATGAACCATTAAGATAAATATTTTGACACATTATGAGGATAAAAAAGGAGCACTAACATCGTTAGGAGGAAGAAAGAAATGACTTTTGAGGCACAATATTTAATGAACAAGCCTCTTGGTTCAGAATAAGAAGAGGAGATATGAATATCAATATCAAAAACAATAGTATCAGCTCTAATGATTTGTTCATACGTAAGTGGAGGAGAATAAGGAGTATAGTCAGGACCATTTATGATAGGATCTAAAATATCAAAATAATTACGGGCATCACAAGCATCATTAACAAAACCTTACTCATCTGAAAAATTAAACAAATCTTCAACACATGTATCATTTGTAGAAAGAGAAGTAACATCACTATCAGATTCACAAGAACTAGTGGCCTCAATAGGGGTAGGATTATAACATCGAGACTGTGGTTGAAAATATTTGTAGGAAATTAGGAGTTTTAGGATGAAAATTAGCAATAATGTGTGACTTACAATAGAAGGACACTTCCTCTTAGGAATTTACAAAAATAATAAGAACACTAGTCATAGGAATAAGTTCATACTTGGGGAAAGGAGGTTTTGGATGATGGTTTCACAACACTTGTTTATAATCCATGAGGAATATACAAGATGATGGATCCTTGGCAGGATAGGGATCGATCTATAAACGGGTTTACCAAATAATTTAAATAAATTGAAATATTTATTAGAGGACTGATAACAAATGAATATAACATAACAAACAAGATTTATCATGCAGAGTAAAATAAAGTGTGTAAGATAGGAGATAAGAGTGACTTAGTTTGTATTGGGAAATATTGAAAAATTCTAGGATAGAAAATATGTTGGAAAAATTGTAACTAGACTTTGTAAGCTTTTTCTAAGAAACTAGAATTTGGAACTTCTTCAAACAAAACCATGCAAACTGTCACAAGAACCCCCATGGAACTAGTGTCCTGGGAATTTAACTTCTTATTCTCTATTTAGGGTCTAAACTTAGCTTCATCCTTTCATTTTTTTGTCATTGTAGTTATGTCGTAGATTTCCTAGTGTAGACACAAACTCTATGTACTTGGGTACATTTATAGGTCCTAAAGCATAATAATGCATACATGATTCCTAAGAAAGAAAAGTAATGGTTGACAACTCCTTTCAGGCCTTTTTCTTTATCTTTTGCATTTTTATTGTCTTTACACATCCTATATCGTTTTTAGAACTTGAATTATTTATCTACTATGGCCTAGAACACTAGCGCCAATCTAGGACAGAAGTTCCCAGGAACTCATGTCCCTCCTATGCGCTCTTGACCCTCTTTATCCTTTTTTCACCCTTTTGGGTCTATTTTCACTTCTTGGTCACCTTTTAGTACTTTGGGTTGGCCTTCCAGTTGTCAATTACTAAATTGAAACTAGGGGTTCATATATATACTTAGTTACTTCTCCAAAATAAAGGTCCAAGCACTAAGCATTATCTATCATCACTTAAACTTGCATATGATGCATAAGATAATTACAAAGTATACATCTATCTCGTTCATACAAGGGACAAGGGATGCATCACTCTTCATACACATCATATGAGGGGAGTTCATTTTATTCCATCTCACACATTTGCATACTTGGAGAAATATAGATCTATCATATTATTACAATGCAACTTGCACAAGGGAAACCTAGGGCATCATTACACACACAAAACTAGATGGAGTATGAGATGTATTACAGTGCTTGGTTGTAAGACCACTCTTTGGGTGACCACTGGGGTCATTCTGACTCCCCGTTATACATATTATTTATTAGGTTTAATGTTGTTTGTTGGCATGTGCAACTAGCTATTTGTTTTCCAGGTTGTAGGTATGCCGACGTCATTAGAGAGAAATAAAAGTGACAAAATAAGACTAACACTGAAGCTCCTGCATCCCTAAAGATATCAAAACCTAAAAATCTAAGCAGACATTAGCACCCAGATCAATCACTAGTGCCTAGGCACTCCTTTCCTCCTGTGGGTGCTTTTGTCCTACACATTTTAGAGTTCCAAGATCTTCAGTGATCCTTGACAACACTCTTGATAGTTTTTTGCCATAGTTTCCCAATCTAGATCACCTTCAAGTCATGTAGAATCAGCTAAGTCACCTTATCCCTATTATTTTCTTAGGGTTTCATATTATTTCATTCTTATTGCTTGTCCATTTATTGTATTTTATCACTTGTATATCATTCATTATAGTAGTTGCTTTGAAATTAGATTTAATTAAATTTAAATTAAATCATTTGGTGAACCCACTCCTTATATTCCCATTATTGGATCTTTCATGGCTTCCTGCACCTTTGATTATAATTCTTCCCCATTGTATATATAGGTTTAACTTCATAATATCCTTGTTAAGCGTGTCCTAGTTGATCTTGTATCTAGTCTTAACATATGAAATCTATCCTTTTTGCATCAAATAGGAATTTTTGCTACTCATCTCAATCCATCTAATTTGTGTATCTGTGGCTTTGATGCTACACCGAAATATGTATTGGGTAGAATCTCTCTTCCCCTTACCATGTGATTGCACACTTAATGTTTTATTTCACATTATGCCTCATGATGTTCCTTCTACTATCCTTCTAATCCATATTTGGTGACATATTATTCATACACTTATTTATACCCCTGTCGTAGTCCACAATGGCCTTCTTAAACCTTCTTCCATGAATACTACTATAGTAAATTCCACACTTGATATCACTACTCCTAATGAAACTTACCTCATACATGATGTTAATAAAATTATCTACATTGCACATCCTTCTCCTCTTAGGGTGCACCCTAGTGCTACCGGTTTACATGATTAATTATCTACTGGTACCCATGATACTCCTCCAATTATGTCTCACTCTCAATACACTTTTATTGATCATATGCTTAGTTAATCCAATGTTACATCTCTCTCCGCACCTTACTCATCACAAGTTAGAACATTATATGTAAGTTTTATAATGATTCCTAAACCTCACACTTTTAAAGATCTTATCCATAATTCATTTACTATGGTTTTACATTATCTTGTTACCTCCATGGGGGAAATCAATTCCCATATTCCTTCCTTTTTATCTATTGTCATATGGGATTGTTCATACTACTTTATTATTTATGATCTTCCCAAATTGCACCTATTTCTTATGACAAGTATTATTTCTCTATCTGCATTGCTTGACATTCATATTGTTAAGCCTCCTAAAATTACATATGTTACAAATATTTTTACTCATATACTAATCCTTATATTTTTACTTACTTTTTCCACTATAACCAACATGCACAATGTTACACCTATCATATTTTATCCTAATGGATACATTCTTATTTTTTATAAAATTCCTATTCATCAAGTTGTGATCTTGGACTCTATATTGTTTTCCCCTCACCATATTGACATTATTATTTGATATCTCTTGTGTTTACCAATGTTCTACCTATTCTAGTTTCCCCACATGCGTGATACAATCCTACACCACATGCTATATTGCATGCACTTTCACACAACATATTTTCATCTTCTATATCACATCATGGGCCCTTTCCTACTACTCTCATTTCATAGATCATCTTGGAATCCATATTTTGGGGAATCCTAAGTCGCTCACATTACCCGATGACACACTCTAGTGTTACAATTCACACTTGACAATTGAGAGCACACTTCATCAATGAATCTCACATCATCTACTCTTACTGCACTTCATGCTTAATTCTTCATGATACATATTTCCTAACATCTACTACTCTCGAACTTCATGCTTCATTATTATCTTTTTGAACATCACCAAATTTTTGGATCGCATACTTTATCATCATTATGTTACGATGCACTCTATTTTCATGATTCATACTTGAATCTTGTGGGTGAAATTATTAAATGAACCTTGCATCACATGTTTTTCATGCTCAGTTCTTCATGATACATATTTCCTAGCATCTACACTTAATCACATGTAATAGATTCATTTCCCGATGATGCACTCTAGTGCTAAGGTTCCCACTTGACTGTTGAGGGAAAACTTCATCAATGAACCTTACATCATCTAATCTTGCTACATTTCATGCTTAATTCTTCATGATACATATTTCTTAGCATATAATACTCTCTCTCTCTCTGTGCTTCATCATTATCTTTCTGAGCATCACCACATCTTTGGTTTACATACTTTATATTCATTACCTGATGACACACTCTAGTTCCATAGTTCATACTTGAATTTTGAGGGGGAAATTATTAAATGAACCTTACATCACATACTTTTCATGCTCAATGCAACACAATACATATTTCCTAGCATATACACTCAATCACATGCAATATATTCATTTCCCAATGACACACTCTTTTTCTATGGTTTATCCTTGATTGTTGAGGGATAATTTCTAAATAAACCTCATTTCATACACATCCTCTTGGGGGTAATGTGGCTCCTCCTCTTTTCACATCTTACACATCGTAGCACACCATCGTAATCACACAAAATTTTCATATCTTGGTTACATTTACTCTGCTTAACTTATTCTACTTACATGTTAAACTTTGTTTCCTATACTAGTCAGATACTTAGTATGTCATTATCTTTTTCTATATACACATGCACGTTCACTTGGTATCGTTAGGAGAATGTAATACCTTTTATATATTCATACATGATGCATAATGCTCGACACATCTCTTTACCAATCCCACCAAGGCTCCTGGGGGCATCTACCTTCATTACTCTAATACTCTATACATAGTAGGTTCTATTTGATTAACAAAAAATGGAAAATGCAATAAATGAATATGAACAGTAACCTAAGCAACTATGAAAATGAAAATGTAAAACCCTAGAGTCCTAAGAGAGTTAGAATGAACTTGGCTGATTAGAGAAGCTCATTGGACTATGTCGTAGAATGAACAAAATAATATAGAATTAGGAACGACTGTGCAGAGGTTATGAAAAGGATTGATTTGGGTTGTCTAGCTAGACTAGAGCGCCTGAAGGGACTAGGGCACCAATGGGTGCTCTAGTCTACAAAATTGGTGCCCTGGTCTATGTAATAGGTCACAAAATGAGCTTCACATGTTTAGCAAGTGGTATAAAACCATCTTTGTGTGTCACATCATATTCACTACATTACACCATATGTCACTAATAATCCCATATGCATAGAAAGACCTATAAGAGACTGCAAGAAATATCAAAACCCTAAAAAATAAGAGTGAAAATTAATTATTCATACTGACCTCAGTTGCCACAATAGTGGGCTTACTAACTTAGCATTGCACTACATTTCAAACCCAAATGTAGTTCTTGTGTGTGTGTGTGTGCATCATGTGCCCTAGTTTCTCTTGTGTTAGACATACTTTGTGAAGTAGAGAGTAATAACTAAATGTACAAAATGTAATATAATGTGTGCATATAATATAATGAAATCCATCCCCCTATGCTTGTGTGATGCAGATGAACCAGCCATGTCCTTGTGATGGAGCTAATGGATGTAAATGATCTCCAAATGGATGCAACTCTAGGTGGATGATAGTAATGAATAATGTTTGGTGTCGTATTATGGTCTAATAAATTTGTATTTATAGGGTTCTCTTGATTTAATTTTTTAATTAATCCCAAAATGGCCAACCACAAAAAAATAAAGACCTCAAATGGCTAGAAAGATCCCAAAACGTGGTGGGAAAGTTCAAAAAGGATCAGGGTGCCCCTGTTGGGACTAGGGCACCCATGGGTGCCCCAGTACTAATCTGGGCACCCTAGTCAAAGCTAAAATGATGGAGGATGATATAAAATAATTGGTCATGTGGTTACAAGTTGTCAAAAATGACGAAAGGAAACAAAGTAAGATGGCCAAAAGATGGGGTTAATTAGTACTTTATTCACTAAAAACCCTTCTAAATAGTAGTATGAGAATGAGACTAAATAATGTATAATGTACATTATTTTTTCTCTACATTTTCCCCACTTTATGTTGGTGAGAAAAAATCTCAGTAATATAAAGTAGATAGAGATGTTTACCTGATGTCCATGAAGATTGTAGTAGAAAACAAGATGAAGGACTAGAGAAAGTGTGGAATGACAAAAAGATGGAGTGTGGAAACTATAAATGATAATTCACAAAAAAAAAAGTGATGAGAGTGAACGTAAGGTGGAAATGCATGTGTAGCTACTAATGTGTGTTATTTACCTGCATGGTTAGTATGGTGTGTGCTGCCGCGAAGTGTTGTTGTTGATGTTGTTGTTTTTTCCCCATTTGACTGCTTGTTTCTCATACAACCAGACCTATAAGGAGAAAATGATCAATTAGTCAAATATGTATGTGTATGTGTAGAAACAAAATGTAAAAGATGCATCTAAAAGTATGTAAATGTAAAATAAGAAAATGGAAAAAGTGTAAATGGAACATGTATACCTAATCCATGTCAAGAAAGAGAGTGTAGAAGGATATCTTGTACTGTAAAGGTTTTTTGGGTGATCTAATACCATAGGCCGAAGAAGTCTAGGGAGGAATTCCACTATATCCTCTAACCTGTAACTAATTCCCTGAGTTTCTGTGAAGAGATCTTTGTACATCCTAGTTTTTTTGGTGATCCAATGTCACTGACCAAAGTAGTGTAGGGAGGCACGCCCACTATAACCTCCAATCCTATAATTTTTTCCTAGAATGTTAAGGACTACCATGTCCTTTAAAAGCCACTATGTACAAGGTTTGTAGACTGGTCTAAACCCACTGACTATATAACCCATAATGCCAAGGGTAGAAGTGCACTAAATTAAACCAATGTAGAAGCATTATGTAGCATAAAAAAATCCCAAATGATTCCCCCCCTCTTTTGGGATGCATGAAACATCGTTGATAAAAGAATGCAGCCTTCAAAGAGGACTAACCACATGAATTATGTACCTCTTCCATACAGGGGGAAGGGAATGTTCTTGGTAAAAACCAAGGCATGCACAAATAATAAGGATAGACAAAGACAAGTTTTAGTACGAACAAGCATGCATATATACAATAGTGTATAAGCTACCAAGAAAAATAATGTAAACATGCAAGAAGACAAACTAAGCTACAAAAATTTTGTTGCAAACATGAGACATCACTCACAATGTCGCAAGACACGTAAAGGCCATCATGCTTGCATACAAACAAACAAGTGTGCATCCCAAACATAGGGCAAGGCCTGTAAACAATAACAAATAGTAACAGACAATGTGACAAATAAGTGTGGAATTAAATATCCCATCATAAAAAATGTTACACATGAAGCACCCATTAGCATGTTAGAAAGATAACTAGTATGTTAATAGCATGTATAACCAAATGATGTGAAGTGCTAAGTACAAAATGAAACAATAGCACCTGTGAGAGACAAATTTTGATACCCCCAGTGACCAGTGTAGGAAGGTTAGAAGGTGAGCATCTATGTTGCATGTAAGAGACATGTATCTATGATCATAACTATAAACAGATGTGAATGTGCATGTGCAGATGATATAGATAAATGACATACAAGTAATATAACTAGCATGCGTAGTAAAGTGACCATGAACAAACAAAAGTAAGAAAGAGTAAAAGTAACCATAATATAAAGTATATTGTGGATGGATGGAATGGAATGCAAAATGGAGTGATAGGATCCATGACTCCCCTAAGTGAATGGAAATGTTTGCAGTGAGGTTCATTTGGTTTTCCCCCTCAATAGTCAGGATTGAACCGTAATGAGAGTGCATCATCAAGAAATGGTCAAAGTGTCTATTGTGTCTAATGTACTATGATGAATGTGTATGAATTTTTGAAATGTAACGTAGTAATGATGTGTGACTAAACCTTATAGCTGAGTCGTGTATCACGATAGTATGATCAAAAGAGTGATGATGTAGCCTAAAGTGTATATCCCTACAAGATGAATAGAGGGAGTGGTGATGTAGCCTAAAGTATATACCACTACAATATCATAGAGTAGGTGACCATTTAGTGTAAAGAATATGTCACTAACCTAGTAATGTCACATGATGGAAGGTTGAAATGAGACACGTATGAATGTGATAAGGTCCATTTGATTTGTAAACCCTTAGTAGTTGAGTATGGACCGAGGAACTAAAGTGCTTCATAGGGTAGTGAGTACAACACATAGATGATGATGTAGTATATATAATGAAGATGATAAATGACCATGTGATGTGTATGTAGTGTATAGTATGTAATGCTAGATGCAAGTGTGACACAAGTATGATGAGGACTAATACGATGTATGATGTGTAAATGTCAAAATGATGTAGAGTAAAAGTACAATGTATGATGTAAGATGCACAATGTGTGAAAATATGCAGTATTTAGTAACAATTGTATAGTGTGTGGGGTTCATATGTAGTAATACCTCAAAAGTAAAGTTTGAATTGAAGCACAAGAGTTTTTCATCGGGTAATAGTAAATGCTAATACATACACATGACTATGCATGATGAGATGATGTTAAGATGAGGTATGTGTGAGTGCTAGAAGCGTAATGTAGTAATATGAATGAACGATAATGAAAAAATGAGAGATGTGCTAATGTGATGGGGGAGATGTGTGAGATGTTATGCCCCCAAGTATAGAGGATGAAGAATGAAAATCATGCAATGTCATCTAAAAGATCATCACTTTCATGATCAAAGTCAAATGGATAAGCCTTGGTGACTTGATAAGAAATAGTGTCTGGTTGATCACATAATGAGCCATTGAGGTATAATTTGTACATACCCATGGCATATTTCTCATTAGTAAATGGGGGAAGTGGAAAATTGTGTGCATACTAATGGGTTAGATTTTTTTTATAACCTAGAAAATATCTATTACAAATGATGATACGTCAAAAAGGCATAGGGAAAGAGATGTCTATATGATCAGGATTGAGAGTAACCCTAATATAATCAAGCCATGATTTCCCAAATGTGAGTTTTGAAGAATGAGGATCACGTGATAGATAGATAGTAAGATGAAATACATGTAATCCATAAGCAATAGTAATAGTGATGAAGCCATAATAGAGATGAGAATTATGAGGAGGAGGATAAAGATCCTCAAAAGGAAAACCTAGTCAAGTCAAACCATAATGTGTGCATATGGTGTCATCGCATGTAGGATAAAATGGAATATGTTCCCAATATGATTCATTCATGAAGTGTTTACAATTGAATGGTGGGTTTGCTAATGTAGGTGATACATGTGGAGGTGTAGGTGATAGAGCAATGCTCATGGAATGGACAGGCCCATGATATGGAATCATAGCAATAGTAGTAGAAGGTGGCATAGAAGAAACTACATCCATCATACAAATGGTACCATCCAGTGGTAGTAACTAAGGTGGTTCTTTGATAGGTTACGGCTCGTTTGTAATATCTTTGTAGGGAATAGGAATACTAGTAGTAGGATCCCAAACACAATACTGAAATGAATCACAGTCATAAAAATAGTGTACTCGATGCTCTCATCTAATACTTTTACACAATTATAGACAATAGAGGTGAAATCTTGCATGGCATGAAGTCATGGCCTACCAAGTAGAAAATTGTAGGAAACTGGGAAATTAACAATGAAAAACATAGTGTGGACAGTCTTAGGACCAATAGTGATAGGAAATGTAAAGTGACTGAAACATGGATGGACAGAGCCATCATAAACATTTAGTGAAACACTAGAGGGACTAACATTATGAATGGAAAGACCTAGAGCTTCAAGGAATGTCATAGGATATAATTTAATGTTAGATCTATTATCAATCAAAGTATGCTTAACAACTACATTATGAATATAGCATATGATATGTAGAGGATGGTTATTATCAATAGTGTGAAAATCGGAAGGAATGTTAAACATGAATACTATGTGTGAAGAGAAATCATCTGAAAAGGCTTAATAAACCAAGTCTAGATGCATGTCAGCATGAATTCAAGTAGTAGCAAAAAAATTGATGCAACCTAGAATTGACTAGATAACACCCTAGTTGCATTGGCACATCACTCAACCTTGACTGGGTGCTCACCCGAAGCACGCAAAGGTACCAGGTCCCTCTTTAGGGTTATTGTAGTAGGATTTTAGTGTGATGAAGGAAGAAACATATAGATTCATAACTAAGCCATCATTCTACACTGCATGCTACATTCAGATCTATGAAAGAACAAACTTTAAATAGTGATCATGATTGAATTAATAACATGCACTACGCAATTACACACTAGAATGAAACTTAGATTTAGCCAATATATTCAATCTATAAACACAGAAGATCCTTATAATAATGTCCATCTATACCAATGTGTGTATGGATCTAATACAATAATTTAGGCATATGCATATATCTCTCTATCTTCATACATCCATCACACATATATAGGGTGGGGACTTTCCCTTCACCACTTATCTATTCTGTAAATAGGTTGCATCCTATTAATATCCATGTGTTGTTTATAGGTAGAGCCACACATGAAAGTTTGCTATCTATAGAGCTCTTACAGTTGACTAAAGTTTCAATCCTATTCTCAGCTCGTTTCCATGAAAAACACCTCGATCTGATCCTCCAAAGATAGACAATGCATGGCACACATGTCTCTACATCATTTGTGTGTTTTGCATGCCATCTTCTAAAAATAGGTCGTCATGCTTAAAATGGAATAAGTTCTAAATGTTGAACTTTCCCTTTGCACGTGGGTTCTTCCTGTCCCTCTGTGCCCTTGATCCTAGCCTTCTCTCCTACACAAACTTCTTGTGTGATCTCTGAAAAGTATTCTTTAATCAACATTACCCCACACTAATCTCATTTTTGTCCCAATAATGTGTATTTCTAAAAATTGAAGTAAAGAATATAATAATGAAAAGAATAAGAATGAAATAATGTAGATAAATAAATAAGTTTTCTGAGGCTATGAGGCAGCCTCCTCTATATCAGTTTGAAGTATCAATTTTGGATAGTCCTTTATTTCAGCCTCCAAAACCTACCATTCAGTGAGTGCTTTTTCTTCTTTTTCTACGATGTCCACAGCAATGAGTTTCAACTCATCCCTCATAATCTCTCCTTTTTCATTCTACAAAACTAACATAATGCTGGACATTGAGTTCATTCTTCCTTCTAGAAGGCCCATCTTCTACACAATTTTCTTCCCAAGCTCTTCCAACCGAGTCTTATGTGGCTTTTGTGATGCTGTCAGGGCCTCGCGCTTTTACTTAACCGTTGAAAATATTTTTGCATGGCCCAATGTCTCATCCTTCATTTCTTTTTGAACCTCGTTGTTTTTTTCTAGGGTTATTATGTTGATAACCACCTGTGGAGCTGTGCATATGTTTAAAGCATGGTCTAATTTCTTCAATACTTCTTGTAACGCTTGTAGAAATCCTTCATAAGATGTAATATTTTGCATCACTAAGGCTTTCTATCATTCTGCATCTTTCCCTAAGCTCCTTGAAGCTGGCATGCGTAGAGGTTCATCCTCAAGTACAAAATCCACCAACTTTCCTACATAGTTTATCGCTGAAGGAAATGTCTGTGGTACCTTAGCCTCTAAGTGTGGCCTTTCTCAGATGACATTGTTCCTAATCTCCTCTGCGATGCTGATAAATACTTCATTTTTCTTCTATGTGAAGTCCCTCTCTTGTGTTATGTGTGCTATCTCTACATCCTTTGTCTTTATCTCCTCACACAATGCACTGATTGTTACAACTTTGTCCATGTTTCTTCTATTCACTTCAGCAAAAACCTTCACCAATGCATTGCTGACCTACTCATCTGACATGACAGTAGGCTTTACTATCATGTGTCTAGCTTGGGGTGACTTCTTCAACCATATCAAAATGCATGAATCCTCGCATACATCAAAGTCAGGCTCATCCATATGTGTGTGCATTGACCATGATATTTTCTTTCAAGTGCACACAGTCATCATATCCTCATCCATCAGCTCCCAACTGAATAAATCCTTCTGTTCTATCATGCTCTGGAAGTAGGAATGTATAATTTTACCTTTGTCCTATGCATACC
The DNA here is from genome assembly GCA_019776745.2 of Taxus chinensis. Taxonomy (NCBI): domain Eukaryota; kingdom Viridiplantae; phylum Streptophyta; class Pinopsida; order Cupressales; family Taxaceae; genus Taxus; species Taxus chinensis. The sequence continues at coordinate 317,499,084 of CM034148.1, forward strand.
CCATGGCTGGTGGAATGTGCTCTCCACTTTTTATTCTAGATTGTTGTTTCTTAGGGACTTTAACTTCCAAATTTGGGACTTGTATCTCCATGTCCTGAACATTCTCTGTAGTTGTCTCCTCTAATCCCTTCTTTTCCTCTTCTCTTTCCTTGTATTCCTCACCCTATTCTTCTATGTTCTCAGGAAGTGTAGGAGAATTAGGAGCACTTTCCTCTGACTCTTCTTCCTCCTCATTTAACTTTAGTTTCCTCCTTATTTTCATGGTTTCCTTCTTCTTTGGAGAGAGTCTGGGTGATTGGTGCACTGTGATTGGAGTATCACCTTAGGTCCTTGTTATCCTAAACACCCTTGTAAATGTGTGTTCCCCTTGGATTGCATTCAAGTCCTCATCATCTCCCTCTTGTGGCTGAGGTGGTGTAATGGTGCACTCAGCTTCACCCTTATTTATAGGATGTCTCTTACCTATATGCTCCAAACCACCACTATCTTTGCACTCCTCCTTCTCATCCTCCACTTCAATTGACTATGTGGGCTTAGGCACTGGGATGTTCTGCATTGTATGCTTTCCCTTTGGTGGTGCTAGAAGTGTGAACTCACCTTCCAAGTACTTGTTATTCTCCATCTTTTGCTTCATATGAAGATACACCAATGCTTCCCCTACATTTGCTACAACCAGACTTATTGGCTTAATATTCAACACTTCCAAAATGATCCTCTCAGTATAGGCACTTCTTCTAGGATACATATACTTCTTTCTCAACATGTGGTAGTAACAGTCTACCTTATCTACATTGAATACCAATCAGTGCATGTATGTAAATAGGTTAACAGATGCTTGGAAATACCTTGTAGTGAATGCATAAGGAAATTTACACAAAGGACTCCAGACTCCATCTCTTATTAGGAAGCACATGATGTAAAAATGTTGGTATACAGAAAACTTGACTTATTTCCCTACTATTGATGGTAGGTTCTTTAGGATGTTCCACTCTTCCCCAAATGTCGTGTGAAGCCTGTCATACCATTTCTCCTCCCTTTGCAATACATCATATGTTATGGCCCCTTTACATAAGTACTTACTGAACCTTTTAGCTGGTAACTTGTTCTCCATGGGGTATTCCCATACTTTTCCCTTTGGCCCATCTGACACTCCAATTTCCATGAATATGAGTGATAGTAGAATAGCCCCAAAGCTAATCTTCCCTCATGTGTGTGCTTCCTCATCTATTTTTCCTACAATATAGCCTACATTATTGTAGATTTCTCCTTCTAACATCTTACGTGCAATGTGTAACCACATATTATTTACCACTAACCACCACTCTTGATCATTCAACTTTGTAACAAGGTGTTCTGCTTCTTGTACCACTAGACAGTTCTTCAATTTTTCTATATCTATACCACGCGGACCCTTCAAGTACCCCAAATCCTATTTGGTCTTTAATATTGTGGATTTATCTATGAGATTATTCTTTATGTCCTCTTCTGTGGCCTTCAAACCTATAACTGATGAGATAAGCGCAAATGAGATTCTAACTCTGCGTCCTGTAAAGTAGAAGAAGTTTTCATGCATTCTTCTCATGAGCCACTGATACAAGAGCTCATACTTCCCGAAATATGGAATGTCATATAATTAATAGACCCCAATTTTCTTCATAATCTTCTTTCCTGCTTCATCATAAACCGGCATGTTATCCATCATACACTTGTTCATCTGAGAAGTGAGCAAGGAATCGAGTTCCTTCTTATTCTCTATGGTCTTGTGATTGTATTCACTCACTTTGATCTTTCTGATTAGTGAATCTCATTCTTGGCTAACGATGACTCCTTCTGGATATTACATTTCTAAAAAATCATTTTCAGGTGCCATCTCTTCCTCCTTAATGACCACCTTCTTATTTCCTTTTGCTGCTACTACAAATGTCTTCTTAGGTGCCATTTTTACCTTTCAATCATCTCCTATTTAACTCAGCAACTTGTGAATCAAACCCTAGCTTGATTGAATTGTACCCTAGGTTCAAAATTCATGCCCTAAATCCTTTCTATCTCCCTTCTTCACTCAAACCCTTCACCACTAGGGATGCAATCTTTTTTTCACACAGATCTGGTTGTCATGCTTGGTTTCACACCCTTTGCACCTTAACATGATCACTTAGCTCTTTGCACTTGGCTCTTTCCTCAAATACTCTTAGTCATAATGGTAAAAATGAATCCAAATTCCATCCTTATATAATTTTTTTCAAATTTTGATGCATTTATTACTCCTTCACCTACCAAATATTCTCTCATTCATTGACCGAATTCACTTTTTTAGCGTGGTACATCTTCACACCCCAACTATAACCTTCTAGCATGCCTTCCTACCCTCTGGTCACACACTACTCTTCAGTGTTTTCCCTTGCACCCGAGTACCTCATCACTGTACCTTGTCCTGGTAGTTATCATGGCCTCCGCTTACCTCACGTTATATTGTCATTTCACTCGTCTCCATCCTTGGTCACTTTTGAGAAGCAATCTTTTTTTGGATTAAAGCACACCTATAGCAACTTATTCCTTTCACCTTCCAATTCCCATAATATTTTACTTGGATAACTGAAAACACCCCACACTAAAGGTATGTGCAGTATTCTACACATAAATATTCTTTACATAGTAGTTAGCTTCATGCACGTAAGCACGCTTATTACACAAGAACAAATAAATTGACAAAGCATAGCGAAAATGAAGGAAATACATTACCAAAATATAGAATTGAAAACCTAATCTAAATGGAAATACTACCATGTTACAAACACCAAGAAGTCTTATTTATAGTAGGGCTTTAGCCTACTCCCGTTAAAGTAACTGGGAGCCATGTTCCATCAAGTGCTTCTAACTAGAAAGCACCTGATTCAAGTATGTAAGTGATGACATACGGCCCCAACTAGTGCACTTTGAGGTTTCCTGGATGGCGCAAGAACTTAGAGTCATAAATAAGTACCATTTTTCCAATCTCAAAATTCTTATCCCTTATGTTTCTGTCATGCCATGCCTTCTTCTTGGCCTTTTCAAGCTTCTGACTCCATCGTGTTATGGCTCTTCGGTCATCTAGTTGAATCATCTTCTTGATACTCTCTTCTAAAGATTATTCATCAGCTAGACCTCCAACGCACGCAATGTGCAAAGAAGGTAACATAAATTCTATAGGGAGAACGGATTCCACTCCAAACACCAACTGAAACAATGTGGCTTTGTTCAATCTCTTGTAAGTTGTTATATATGCCCAAAGAACAGCTGACACTTTTTCATCCCAATCCTTTCTTCCAACATCATAATTTTTTGTCAAATTCTGGCTCAAAATTTTGTTGAAAGCCTTAGAAATTCCATTTTCCTGAGGATGATAAGGTGTAGTTTTATGGTGTGCAACCATAAACTCATCTAATAAGATCCTAATTATATCATTCAAAAAGTGTGTACCTGTACATACCCAAAATTGTAAGGTATTGTACTGCCAAATAACGTAACAAGTGCCCCAATGATGATACAGGTATCCTTGCAAGGTGTTTGGGATCCGAAAAAGATATCCAAGTGTGCGTTAACATCCCACATGCCCTATTTAGCCCCCATGTGCTTTTTTTTTCCCTTTTTCCCTCTTTTCTTGGCCTTTTTCTCTTCAGTGACGAAACCACCGCCCTGAACATGGCAGTGGTTCTATAACCACCACCCTGCTCAGGGTGGCGGTCCTTTATGCATTTTCCAGAAAGCTCTTTTAACACCACTCACATAATTTCAATGTTTTACCAGCTTTCTTTCACTGCCATAAGCTTGCATTTATGATTCTGGTTCCCTGGAATAGTGTTTTTCCATTGTTTATAGTTTAAGAGTTCTATTTGGTTTTTACCTTGGGTAAATGCAAATGCTATAAATAGATGGCTTGTGCTCAAGAAAATGGCCCCTCAAGTTTGCCTCTGATCTCTCTTTGCAATAGATTTAGTTTTCATTTTTCTTAGAATGCTTAGTTTCTTTCATTGCATGCCTAGTTAGTGTTGTTTTGTTGTTAAGAAGCCACATATCCATCTTGTGCAAGTGCTGTTGACATTTTATCCAATCCATTAAAGTTGTAGGTTTTGTTCTTCAAACAAGATAGTTTTAAGTTTTGGACATTTCATGTTGCATGACTCACAATAAATCCCGCTAGGAATTGCATAAGCCAAGCTCTGTAATCTTGCACTATCCCTCTCCTACTCGCATTATATTTAGTCTATATCTTGAGCTACCTTTATCCCAATATCTAATTCTGTTGATGCTAGCATTACACACTTTTTTGGATCCATGTGGACACAAAGGAATGAGGAGATCACACTAAGGGGACAAGATCACACACACCATCAGATTCGCCACTGTTATGCAGAATCCAGGTTCTAGCTTTCAAAGTTCTAGTTAGAAATATATCAAATAAAGTAGCCAATCACTTTATTTCAGTCAATTCTACTCTCAATATTGCTAGGGAAGCTGTGGGGCTTGATAGTTTCTGAGAAATTGTGATTCACTCCTCACTTATGAGGTAGGATTGAGAGCCTTGCAAATAGATTAAGTCAATTATTTCATTGTTTAGAGTAGATTTACAATTACACAGATAAATAGCTACACTCGGCTATCTTGTTTGTTTTAATTTCATCATTAGATTAATTGTCAAAATTCTAGATATGTTAATAGTTACTCTTTTTAGATTCATTCAAATAGTTCGTCAGAAAATACAAAAATAGAGAAATCATATATGCTATAGATATATTCATAATAGTTAAGTTTCACTTTGTCGTAGTTAAATTACATTGTTACTTTTGATTGACAATCACAGGACCTAGGGAGCCCAGAGTATACGTATTCGAGCCAATCATGCCCCAGCCAAATCTCATCACAACAATAACTGATTTAGACTAGAATCTTAGGATCCAAGTCTTCCGAACAACGGTACGCTTGCAACAAATCAATTCCCAATTGAGTGGATTAAACATAGAAGACGACCAAGCGCACACATTTTGGTCAAATCAACCAAACTATAGATTACTCTAGGTAACATCCATATGACTATAGAAGGGGTTGAAAGAGAACAAACCTTTGGTTGCAATCCTTTGGTCCCACAGCCAGACGTAGGAGACACTCTTACGGATATAGATACCAGCCTAAGAATTCAGGTTGCAAGAACACCTAGGAGGCACTCTGAGAAGATCGCACAGCTATTAGTTTTGAATATAGAGGTTGAGAAAGCATATGATTACTAGGTGTTATGGATTAGGAACTAACTCTATGCATGACCATAGTAGGACCACAACAACCAAGAGTCTACGGTTGCGACCCACAAATCCCGCAACCCAACGAATCCGTAAGTGAATCATACATAGACACTGGCCTATGCACACTAGTATTTAGATCCACTCCACTTCCACCTATCATCATCACACAGTTATCCTTATTGGACATAGCAGCTAACAAAGCTAGGGAGTTCTAGACTAGGCCAAAGAACCACCCATAAAAACAACTACATCCATCATCCACTCTATGACCCTGTCTGGAGACATACACAAAACTATTCCAGGCCATTTTCCACGTATACCACAACCCATAGATCGAATCATGCCAGAGCTTGATATTGATTGGAGCCTTCGAGTAGTCATCCTTGCTAACCGATCTATCACACCAGTCCAAGTTAGGAGGGCCTTCTTTACCTTAGATTCACAATTTCCACTAGTGCGTGTCGAAGACATTAGATTGCCTAATTAGATTGTCTGCATCCCATAAATATTTCATCCCCACCGGCTGTCTCAGCACAACCTCGGGAGGTCGGGTGCGAGGAAGAGTTACTTGTAGATTCCCAAGCTCGCTTGTCACTTTTCCATCGTACAAAATTAGTGAACCCAATGTGAACTTTCTACCTTCTGATTTGGAGTCATATTTGTACTACCTCATCAGTTTTACTATCACCTTTGCCCCTTCCCATTATTCTGCAGGTATTCATATACCCCCCGAATATGTCGGGATTCGATGCATATGGTAGGCCTCTCTTGGGTCTTGAGGCATACTACGCCCAACAAAATAGAAAATCATCACCCGCACTCTCAGTATCGGGTGACAACTACTCAACACAAACTCCAAGGATCAAATATAACTCATCTTTTCAAACTGAGGAGTTAGATCATCTCGCTCAAACGCAACAAATAGAGCCTTCAGGCTTGAATAATATGACATTCACTGGAGAATCTGGTTCATCTCCTCAGGTGCTGCTCAGACCACAAATTAGTAGACAATCAGACTCATACCAAGGTTTAGACGATGAACATTCAATACATTATGCCAGGAATGACCAACGTTCTCGAAATATGTACCCACCTATAGGAGGTTTACAAACACAACCCGAGGTATCTTTTCAAGAAAATACCTCTATGGTACTACATATAGGAAATGCCCTCAGGGAAACTTGGCAGGGTAGCGATCAGTTCATAGTAGGATATCACATTCCTATACAAACCATGATATACAACAAACACCACTACGGAAAAACACCGTGACTTCACCAAATGAAGTCATTTTAACGTTAGTAGAAAAAGTGAGAGGGTTAGAACTTGCTCAAGAAAATCACTATTCTCAATTCATACAAATGGGAAATTCTAATCCTCCACACCATCCTAGCCAAGTAGAAATCCTCACAGGAGTAGGAATGTTAGGCATGACTCCTCATTATTCACAAAAAATGCCAACTAGACCCACCATCTCTAACACCGTTCCTCCCAGTCTAGTACAAAACAATCCATTCCTAGACAATACCCCGTCATACTTAAACATGTACTCCAAATCACCACAAGAGGATATGTTCTCCTCTCCTGGCATGTTTTCTCAAACACAGGGGTTTCCTTATGCCCCCGCTAACACATACGCTATGCCATATCAACAACCCATTCCACCTCTACTCCCTCAGCAAGCACCATCAATGGTCGAAACCTATGTGATAGGAACTTATTCAAAATATTTGAAAGAGCCCTTAGATTTCACCATACGAAGCATCATTCTTCCAATACCTCTTCCTGACTTGCCCAAATACAAAGGTGAGGGAGATCCAAACACACATATCAAAGCTTACACTATAGCCATTCGAGAACTACTCCCATGGGATGGGGTTGTTGCTAAAATATTCCCCAAAAATTTGGAGGGCATCACTCTCGACTGGTATTATAGAATACCTGAGGCTTCCATCCATTCATTCAAACAACTCGTTTCAGAGTTCATTAAAGCCTTTGACATGAATAAACTATTAAGGACAGGAATCAAGGAATTCTTGCACATTAAGGAAGAACACAATGAATCTGTCACCCATTTCATCTAAAGGTGGCGTACAGTTCTTTATTCTTTGGCAAGTGCTCTGAACATGGATCAGATGGAACTATGTGATTTATTCCTTCATTCTCTCAGCAGAGAGGTGAAGGAAGAAGTCCAGAAGTTCCCATTAAGAACTTACGATGAATTACTTGAGAGTGTTCTTCGAATAGATCAAGCAGTAATTGATAGTGGTCGTAAAACATATGGAGCAAATGGGAGGTTAGTCACCTCCAACCAGAACACTAGAGCTTATCCTACTACCATGAATGTCAATCAAGGACCTAAAATCCTTCATAAAAATTAGGGTGTAACAACAGATGGAGTAACTGACCAACCTAAGAAGGTAAATATTGTCAATACTCCATCACAAATAAACAACCAACAAAACAAATTTACCCTGACAATCAATACAGTAGATTTTAACCATCCACAACAACAACAACAACAACGGTGAAATCCCACACAGGGTCCGAGCCAAAATACAGCGAGGTACCAAAATTAGAATTCAAACCAAAGACAACTAACGCAAAATTTTAATCCTAATAGACAACGGTTTGATCAAAATTTTGGGCCACAATACGCACCAAACCAACAAACTAGGAATTACAATCCTAATTTGTATTGTAATTTCCAAAAAATTTGGGGCCATGACACTAGAACATGTTGTGACTACAATAAATTCATGCAACGCTTTCCAGATGAACAAAGACAACTTTTCATGGATATGTTCTTCGCAAATCCTACGTCACCAGCATCAAATACCTTTTCAAGGGCAGTTTCCCCTCAAAAAACACCCCTGAAAATATTTAATGATCCATTCCCAAATCACGATAACAACAGGCTAAATCTAACTGGGACAAACAAGAGTGTAATAACAGGAAACAATGATCATGAAGCCTCAACCTCCCTAAATCCATTATTTGCGCCACAACTAGGAAGTCAACCATGGCCTAAGGTAGTCGATTTAGAGGAGTTGGATGCTGAACTGCCCATCGAAGGTGTAACAAGGACACGAGAGTATTTCTCTCAGCCAAGTCCAAACCACCTGCCAGAGACAGATAGCATCCAACAAATCATAGTAAAACTTGTGGGTTCCTATGATTTAATTAATGACCTAACAAAAACCTTCTCGCACATCTCCTTTTTGGATTTATTAAAAAATTCCCCTGGTCACAGGGCTGCTCTTTTGGAGGCATTAGGTTTAGGCCATTTAATTAACATCACTCCACCTCCTGAAACATAGGTAAATCATATAGACTTTGATGTTTATCCTCCAGGGCAGCCGGATAAGGATGTCAAATTCATATTCGAGATAAATAAAATGCCTACAGATGCTGAGATTGCACACCGAGGTGATCCAGCCTTACACTTATAAGTATGGGTTTATAATAACTACGTGAAACGAGCAATGGTTGACGATGGGGTGGTAGTTAACATAGTCCCCTTCTCTTTCCTTCAAAAACTTGGATATAGGGAAACATATTGTTCCACAACTTGAAACACACTAAGGAGCTATGATAGTCTTAAAGCCACCTTGATTGGGATTATAATACTACCATTCACCTTAGGACCCAAAACCATCTTGACTGATTTTTATATTATAGATCGGGAAACTAACTATAATATGATCCTCGGCTGACCATGGATACACTGCATGAAGGCAATCCCTTCTACGCTATTTCAAGAAGTAAGGTTTTTACACATAGGAAATATTTTTGTAGCCAAAGGTGATCCAAAACCATTCGATATACACCTATCTAACTTAAAGAAGAGACCAAGTGTGCACTCGAAGTTTGAACTCCCAACAAACCAACTTAATAAACCTACCAACACAAAACTAGAGGAAAAGTTGGTACCTACAACGGATCTTGAAACTATGAGTCTAATCAAGACGATCCCAGCCTAAAAAAAAAAGGCTAACACAGTAGAAACACTATCATTAGGAACCACTACAAAAATCATTGAGTTGCTAGAACAAGATCTACCAATGTTCTTACCATTTGATTCTGCAGGCATGGGATGTTCCCTAGGTGTTGGTTCTCTCCCAGCAGAGGATCTCTGTATGGTGGAAGTAGAATGCGCAAACATAATAGATATCCCAGCATCCATATTCCCAGCTAAATATTGGACACTCCATTTTGATGGAGCTAGATGCCGTTACGGAGCAGGGCAGGTGTAATCTTTACTTCCCCTGAAGGAAAAGTCCTACCATTCACCTTCAAACTAAATTTCAAATGTACAAACAATGGCGCTAAGTACGAAGCCCTCCTCCTTGGCCTCATCTTAGCTAAGAGAATCGATGTTGATAAAATTAGAATCTTAGGAGACTCACAATTAGTGGCAAACCAAGTCTCTAAGATATATGAAACCAAAGCTGAGCACTTACAGCTTTACAAAATAGTTGTGTTAGATCTAAACAAGGAGTTTGACTTCATATCAATTGAAGCAATCTCGCGAGAAAACAATCTTCTCACCGATTCTATAGCAACCTCAGCATCACACTTTACTCCAAATAGTAACTTAGAAGATACCCATTTCATAGTATCCCTTCGCGATGAACCATTGATAAAAACAATGACAAATTCTCTTTTAAACAAAAATGAAAACAAATCTACTATCCTAGACCACAGTGATTCTGATATGGCCACTGTGAATTACTTAAACGCCTATGCGGCATTACATCTCTCCTATCATATGATAGATTTGTCCTTAATCCCACATTTGTCTTCCTACTTCGGAAATCTCATGATGGAGCTTCCCTCGCAAATGGAGCCTAGCATAAACAGTAGGAAATGAGGACGATTTGGACTTACCTCCAGCCCCACCTAAGTTTGAAGAAGGTAATGCCTCTTTAATTCAAGAAACAGTTGATGTTAACATCAGAACGGAAGATGAACCAAGGATATTGAAGTTAGGATCCTCGCTAACCCCAGAAGAAGTAGAAATACACACTCAAATCCTCAAGGAACATCAAAAGGATTTTGTATTTAATTATAAGGAAATGATAGGAGTTGCACCCCACATTGCGGTGCACAACCTCATCACTAAATCTGATGTAAAGCCAGTTAAACAAAAATCAAGACCCATGAAACCTAAGGTATCTCTCATGGTGAAAGAGGAAGTAATAAAACTCCTTCAAGTAGGATTCATCAAACTAGTCGATTACTCTCAATGGGTATCTAATATCATTCCCGTTCTCAAAAAGAATGGGAAGATACGCATTTGCATAGATTTCCGAGACATTAACAAAGCGTGTCCTAAAGACGACTTTCCATTACCATCCATAGATGTCATTGTTGATGCAACAACTGGATTTGAACTTTTGTCTCTCATGGATGGATTCTTGGGATATAATCAAATTAGAATATCTGAACAAGACCAAGCTAAAACCACATTTATAACTCCTTGGGGAACCTATTGCTACGCTGTTATGCCATTCGGTCTCAAGAACGCTGGTGCTACATACCAGCGAGCTATGACATATATATTTCACGATCTAATTCATAAAATTGTGGAATCCTACGTAGATGACTTGTTGGCTAAGGCCAAGAAGCGTTGTGATCACCCGGAGGTGCTCTGGGTCATTCTTTCACGTCTAATAGAATACGGAGTCATGCTAAATCCAGAGAAATGCATCTTTGGTGTAACAGGAGGAAAGCTCCTAGGTTACATCATATCGTCATGAGGGATAGATGTTGACCCAACCAAAATTCGAGCTTTCCTTGAAATGGTCCCACCTTCGAATGAATCTGGAATCAAGTCATTTCTCAGAAAACTTGGTGCAATCCAGAGATTCATCCCGGACTTAAGTTTTACCATTCATCCAATCAACAATCTACTCAAGAAATATTATAGCATTGATTGGACCAAAGATTGCAATGAAGCTTTTGATGTGGTTAAGCATTTCATGTTATCACCACCTATGCTAATGCCCCCTAAGCTAGACCACCCGTTAATTTTATATTCACGAGCTACCGATGTCTCGCTGGCCTGTATGTTGGCCCAAGAGGACGATGACCAAAGAGAACGAGTGATTTATTTCATTATCCAAACGTTTCGTGACTATGAAACACGTTATACATAAGTAGAATGGGAATGCCTTGCCATAGTCTTTGCTACTAAACGCTTAAGACACTATATGCTGAATCAAGAAACAAGGGTCATGGTAAAAACAGACCATTTATGAACTTTCCTCACACAAGGGTCCTTGTCTAAAAATACTGGATGTTTTATAACCTTAACGGGAGAATTCAAATTAACATTTGTAAATGAGAAATCCATTAAGGGACAAATCATCGCGGATTGGTTAGCTGATAACCCATTAGATGGAGGTGATCTAGTAGATCTGGATTTTCCAGATGAATGCGTATACTACATTGAAACCAGACCTCCTATCTCTGAGTGTCCCTGGTACACTGATATCATTAATTATATTGTGGACCATACGTATCCAGAAGGGGCTACACCACAACAAAGAAGGTGGTTACGCATTATTGCAGCCAAATACGTCATTATAGAGCAAGTTCTCTATCGAAAAGCATTCGATGGAATGCTCCTAAGATGTGTCGACACTGAAAAATCTAAGAAGATTCTCCATGAATCTCACAGTGGAATGTGTGGAGGCCACTTCGGTGGCCATGATACCACTCGTAAAATACATCGAATGGGCTATTTCTGGCCCACTCTAGAACACGACGCAGTAGAGTTTGTACGTAGGTGTCATAAGTGCCAAGAGTTCTCCCATGAGATCCACATGTCAGCACAAGCTCTACAACCAATTGCTACTCCATGGCCCTTTTCTATGTGGGGTCTTGATTTGATAGGGAAGTTCTCTCCCTCATCTACAGACAGCCATAATTTTATAATCATGGCCACCAAATATTTTACCAAGTGGGTAGATGCTATGCCTCTTACTACTGTACCAGGTTCTGTAATCGCCAAGTTCATTTTGAACCAAATCATTTATAGGTACGATGTCCCGCAAATCATTATCTCAGATAATGGAACTTATTTTAAGAATGACGAAGTTCGTGAACTATGCAATAAATTTAAAATAAGCCATCATACAGCTTCCTTGTATTACCCTCAAGCCAACGGACAGGCTAAAGTGACAAATAAAAAACTAAAAGCCATTCTCCTTAAAACGGTGAAAGAAAACAAACGAGATTGGCACTTGAAGTTATATCCAGCCTTATGGGTCCACCGAACCTCAATAAGAACACCAACGGGAGAAAATCTTTTCTCACTAGTAATCGGGCAGAGGTTGTTCTCCCACTTGAGGTTGAAATACCCAGTCTCTGTATTTCATTACAAGGGATTCTGGATGAGGACACTTACAGGGAAGCACGTCTCTCCCAATTAGAAAGCCTAGATGAAGCTAGGTTAGATGTTGAACAGTGGCATAGAGTCTACGCTGACCGGATGTGCCGGCAGTATAACAAGAAATTCTATGAATATGACATAGATGAAGGTGATCTAGTTCTAAGGCTAGACAGCAGGATCGACAAGAAGACCGGCGAAGGAAGGAAGTTCCGGCCTAAATGATTGGGCCCATACCGAGTCATGAAGGACTATGGAAATGGTGCATACCTCTTATGTACACTGGAAGGTGAGGAATTTGGCGAAACAGTCAATTCCCTACACGTCAAGCGGTTCTATTTGTAAGCAACTAGCACTATTTATAATTATATTTACATTGCATCTTCATATAGATTAAGATCATTTTTTCTGCTTGTTTCATACACAAATTGTGATCAAGAAATTTTGTTCTCAAAGTAATTCATTATAAACTCATGATGTTGTTGGCATAAAAACTCTAATCATACCTCTCCATTTTCATGATATCATCAAATTATCTCAGAATCATTTTATCAAGTAAAGCTAGATATGAAAAAGTCTTAAACGGTAACCATGTCAAGATCTGCAGGTTTATTCTCACTTTTGGTTTCTGCTTAGGATAGGTCTCTTGTCTATGGTCTATTCCAGAAGCTTCATGGTGTCACATCTATCTCATATGTATATCTCTTTGGAAATAAGCACATACTGACATTTTACTCAAGTAAATAAGTCAAATATTGATCAAACAGAAAATTTTAATTTTACACATTTCCTTGCCCCACCAACCTTTGGTGATGAGCTTGCATCTCTTACTAGTGACGTAGGGTTGGGGAAGGATGGAAATTCCCTTACTTGCCTATTTTTTTTCCATGGTGATAAACCCATGCTTCTTACTAGTAGCATGGGAAAAAGTGTAGGGGGTCCTCTTGACAAACAAATGCAAAAGGTCATAAGAAAACAATTCAAATCTTGAAATCTTCGATTCAAAAACAAATGAATCAAATGTCCAAAATTCCAAGAGAATTCAAAATCTTAAAAACCTAAATTTTGTCTACTATGTGGCCATCTAAGGATCTAAGTTTGGATAAACCGCAAAGTAAGTAGCATTCTAAACTATGAAGTCACTCGGGTAGAGTAAGCTTGTAGCTTCCCAATTTGGTTCCACCAAAGCTTTGTCTATCTGTCATCACTATCATTTCAGCATATTTCATAACTTGCACCCTCTCCGAATCTCAGTGATAAGCCCTCGCATCTTACTAGTTGCGTGGAGTTACGAGAGGGGAAATTCTATCTGCTCATCATACCAGTTTATATTCATCACTTTGCCAAAACAAATATGAAGTATCAAAAATTACCTAAAGAAGTTAAAATTCAAAATCACATTATATCTACATAATCATATATCAGCATCATGAAATACAAAAGGAAAATAAACATTTGCATCATTTGTTCTCCATTGCATACATTCTAAAAAGCATACAAGTATAAACATCATAATCTACATGAGGAAACTAGAAAAGAAGCAGAGCCATAAATGCCAAAGGTTTGATCCAAAAATTATATATATATATATATATATATATTTTATATATATATATATATATATATAGATGATCAACGTTTCTGTACAATGCCATCATGCACTAAGCATGGTCAAAACGCTCAAAGAGCCCAGGATATCAGTAGTATGGTGACCAAGTGGTGCATCTGAGAACTAACAAATTACCAAAAGGCCTCATAACCTTGGAGTCAATCTTCAACCCGAATGATCAGTTCCGGAAGGAGAAAGCGAACATTCAAATAAAGGGTAAAGATTCAGAGCCTATTTTAGTGGAAGAAGGCAAGACATTGCAAATTGGAAAAGTAAGTACTCCACAAGAGAAATCTGATTTTGTTCAGCTTTGTCAAGAGTTCCCAGATGTCTTTGCTTGGACTTACAAAGATCTAAGATGTTTCAAGCTAAAGCTGGCACAACATACTATTGAGCTGGATCCGGAATCCAAGCCTGTCAGGAAAAAGCAAAGGCCAGTGAATCCCCATATTGAACCTCTCATGAGAAAAGAGTTAAGCAAGCTTATTGAGGCCAATATCATCTTCCCCATCAAACACTCAAATCAAATCACGACACGTGTCATAAGGGAGAAAGTCCAAAAGTCAAAGGGTGAGTTTTGAAGGGTCAACCCGAGCCAATCAAAAGAGGACATATGTCCAATGGAACAGATAAGCTCGGAGCCCGGAAAGGAGTTAGAGAGTTTAGCAAGATTTTTGGTCAAAAAGCTAAAAGCAAAGGTCTGCCCCGTGCCCCTGTCGACCAATCAATGCATGTCATGTGTCATCCAGGTGGCAGAGCGTGGGAAGAAATTTAAAAATCTGTTTCACCTGTTTTGTGCCCTAAATCTTCAAATCTCCATATCTTTTGATCCAGAGCTTGGATTTGCACGTTCTTGATATCAACGGAAATCTTATGAAATTCTCTACGTGATTCTGGGGTTAATATTTATTTTTGGTGTAGTCTGGAGAGAGAGAATTGAGAAATGGTTCTGATGCGTGTTCATTGCCAGAAGTGACATTTCAGAGACTAGATTTAATGTAGAATGGGTCACATTCTCCTGTAATTCGGTCAAAATGACAGGGTATGGGTTTATAAGGTCCCCCATGTCGTTTTAATGCATCTGCAGTCGAGGAGGGATGGGCTCTCATGTTTTTGTACGTTTTATGTCCCCTGGGCTCGACCCTTGCACTGTAAAAGCCAAATTTGGCTCATTTCTAAGGGGGAACATTTTTTTTGACATAGCAGCTTCTTCTTTCACCTCTAGTAAGTGATTGTTTGGAAGAATCAGACCTCTCCAAAGATTGTAATAGTTTTCTTTTACCTCTCTGAGGGTGTAATGCCTGTTTTGACACTAAAATGATAATGTAATCTCTGTGAATGGGTTTCAGTCCTCTGTTTGTATTATTTGTTTCATTTCAGATCCTAAATAATACCTTATTAGTCTGTGTATGTTTTATGTTGTGAAATTTGGTCTGTGTCTATTTGCATGAAAAATATGTTTCACCACTCCTTTTGGTGCATCACCATCTTTAGTTAATTTCAATTTTTGCACTTCTAGCCCTGTCTCCTTGCAAGTTAGAGTAGGATTAGGATCTGAACCTCTGTAGTTGTGCAAGCATTAGATCTAAATCAGAGGAGTTTGAGGAACCAGCCTCTAATCTAGAGATTCCTCTCTCAGTTTCACAAGTCCCATGCTTAGAGAGAGGTTTCCATGTTGTGCAATCACACTGGATGCTAGAGTGATCAACCTAAAAGCCTGATCTGCATCCAGGGGTGCTGTGAGTCTGCAACAACAGTTTTGGCACGTCCGGTGGGACCTAGAGGTCTCATTTTTATTGCAGCAAAGTTGATGTGCATCTGCTGCATTTTTCTTGCTTAAAAATAGCTATTATTTGCATATCTGGTGACTCCAAGGGGAAGAATCGATTGGTTCCAAGTGCAGGCCTGAAAACTCATGAGAAGAATCACCACAAGGTCAAGAGTTGGAGAAGAAGAAGTGTTGTTTGAATACCTGCAATTATCTCCAAGAAGAAGGCAAAGAGGAAGAAGGATTCAAAGGTCTCCATCTCCACTAAACAGAACTCTCTCAACTCCTCCACCTGGTAGACCTTTCATTCAGTCAACAAGGGTTTTAAGACCAATCAGAATGGCTCAGAACAACCCCTACGTCAACTTCACAGGAAGCAGCCCACTTGCTCTCAATGCACAACATCTAGTTCCTATTGCAGCCTTGAAGAACATTCCCTACTTCACTGGAGAAAATCAGACTACTCCAGGTGATCATGTTAAAGATATTGCTAACCTTTGTGTAATTCATGAAATCAATGAAATGCAAGTGGCTGTCAAGTTACTGGAATCTTCCTTCAAGGGTAAAGCATTACAATGGTTTAGGAGCCTTGGAGCTGGTTCTATCACAAACTTGAATCAGTTGTGTATCGCACTTCATGAGCAATTTGGAGAGAAGGGAGACAACTTGTCTCTTTTGGAGCAGCTAACAACCATCAAGAGGGCTCCCAATGATCAGCTGACTGATTTCAACTTCAGATTTCAAAAAACTTGAGAGAGGATTCCAGTGGCAGTCAGGCCAACAGCAGAAGGTGCTTTTCTCTACTATCTCAAAGCTTTAAATTTTGATATTTCTATGTTGATTCATTCTATGGGAGGCACAACTATCCCTATGGCATATAGCATTGCCATTAGGGCTGAAAATTGTTTGATCCAAGCTGGCAAACTTGCCCCTAGACCTCCCATGCCACTGTTTCCAAGTTTAGAGAATCCAAACACCAGTCAAGCACCTAATTTGGCTCCTTCTCCCACTCCTAGAAATCAAAGTTCAAATGAAGCTTCCACTTCATCTCTAAGTGCCCCAAATGAGCTTCAAGAGGTCATGAAGCAATTGCAAAACCTAGGCAATGGGCTAGTTACTCTCAAGAGGCAATAAGCCCAAGGTTTCAGACCTTCTTACCAACCCCAAGCTCAGCCGAATAGATAGCCATACCAACCACAAAGACCACCTAATCCAGCTACAAATATGAATCAAACAAGGCCTCCTACCAATAGACCATTCCAGCCCTATAATCCAAATGCCATATCTGCCTCTAAGGCATTAGTGCCAACACAAAACAACATTTCTCAGCAATATGATTGGTGCTTTCCATGCAACGAGCCTCATAACCAATCCATGTGTTTCAATGGTTCTCTCAATCAAGCACTAATGGTGACAAGTACTAGTGTGGAGGGCGAGGAAGTCAAGGAAACAGTCAACAACAATCAGCCCCAAATGACACTGCATTGGTGAACTGGCAAGCAGAAGATTTATGTGGCATGAATCAAGCAGTTTCTCAAGGTGTTGCAGCCAACACAAGGTCAAAGAGGAGAAATTTGGGTGAAGAACAGCCATTAGCCCCAGCCAATCCACAACCTTCCACAGCTCCACAAATGATTGGCGAGCAAAGTCTAGTTTCAAATGCACAAGGGCAGCCAAGAACAGCCCCTAGGCCAACTCAAATGCCAGCTATTTCTACCCATGTGCAAGGAGTAAATGTGCAAACCAAGGGACAGTAGAGAGATCCTTCATCACCATTCAGCATCATTGATCAGATGAAGAAGACAAATGTAAACATATCAATGTGGGAATCACTATTCATCCCAGGCCAAAGAGATTTGCTACAAGCTGCCATGAAGGACTGGTCAACTTCAAATCAACAGGTCCAAATGCAAGAGAAGGTACTCACAAATGCTACCCAGCCTGAAGGAAATCATGGAGGACAACAAGGTAAAATGTTGAAGCCCCCTCCTTTTTATGTCTCATTAATCATTAGAAAGCAATTGGTTCACAATTGCATGATTGATTCCGGGGCAAGTAGCTCAGTGATGCCTAAGCAAATAGTTGATCAACTAGGGCTTCAATATGAAACCATCTCCAAGGGTGTAGTGCAATTAGATGGGACAGCAGTGACAATGGTTGGAGTAATCAAAGGTTTGAGCCTCACACTACACACATGTCCCAACGTAATAGTGTTAGAAGATGTGTCAGTCATAGACCTGCCACCACTCTTTGCATTGTGCTTGTCAAGAGACTTCACAGCCAAGATTGGAGGCTATATTTCTGCTGATTGGTCACACATTCTATTCAGAACAAGGTATGGAACCAAAGCCACAATTAGGTCTGAACCTATTGCGAACTTTCACATTGAGCCTTACACTCCAAGCCAAATCAATACCAACTGTTTAGAGTTTGATCAAGAAGATTATCCGAGCACTGATGAAGCTGACACCAAGGTTGGAAGCATCCCAGATTTGACTCTTGATGAATGGGCAAGCAAGGTGCATGATTTTGATCCTTATCAAGAAATAGAAGAATCTGAGCTAGGAGTTTATTGTTTACATGAAGAGAATCAACCTCTCCCCAGCATCACCAAGCCAGATCATAAAGACAAGAATGAAGTATGGCAATTGTTCTTTGATGGGTCAAGGAGTAGACAAGGTGCAGGAGGAGGAGCTATGCTCATTTCACCGCAAGGTATAAGGTATTACTCAGCCTTCCGTTTCCAGTTTTCCTGTTCAAACAACACAGCTGAGTATGAAGCCTTAATTCATGGACTGCACTGGGAAAAGAAGAAAGGCATCAGGAATTTACAAGTATTTGGTGATAGTGAGCTAATTGTAAACCAAGTCAAGGGAAAAAATGCTGCCAAAAATGATCTGTTGAAAAACTACAAAAATCGGGTATGGGATCTTATTGAAGATCTTGAAGCTTTTAGCATCAATTCCATCCCAAGAAAAAAGAATGAAGCTACTGACAGGCTAGCAGCAATTGGGGCTGCATTTGATGTTGTAGAAAATATCAAAAGTGAAAAATCTCAGCCTCATATCAAATTGGTTGTGAGACTAGCTGTTCCGAATAACAACACAAGTTGGCAACTCTTCGAGAATGATTAGCAAATTGTTAATTTCCTACAAGAAGAAGTTGAGTTCTCTGCCAGGAATCAAGACAAGCTGCATCAGTAGTATGGTGACCAAGTGGTGCATCTGAGAACTAACAAATTACCAAAATGCCTCATAACCTTAGAGTCAATCTTCAACCCGAATGATCAGTTCCGGAAGGAGAAAGTGAACATTCAAATAAAGGGTGAAGATTCAGAGCCTATTTTAGTGGAAGAAGGCAAGACATTGAAAATTGGCAAAGTAAGTACTCCACAAGAGAAATCTGATTTTGTTTAGCTTTGTCAAGAGTTCCCAGATGTCTTTGCTTGGACTTACAAAGATCTAAGAGGTTTCAACCCAAAGTTGGCACAACATACTATTGAGCTGGATCCGGAATCCAAGCCTGACAGGAAAAAGCAAAGGCCAGTGAATCCCCATATTGAACCTCTCATGAGAAAAGAGTTAAGCAAGCTTATTGAGGCCACTATCATCTTCCCCATCAAACAATCAAGTTGGGTCACCAACTTAGTCCCAATCAGAAAGAAGAATGGAGAGATCAGGTTGTGCGTTGACTTCAGAGATTTGAATAGAGCCTCTCTCAAGGATGATTATCCACTCCCTTCCATGGAGCAAATATTACAGGTTGTAGCTGGTTCAGAAAGGTTTTCACTACTTGATGGCTACTCAGGCTACAATCAGATTATGGTGAGGAAGGAAGATCAGTTCAAGACAGCCTTCACAACCAAATGGGGAACATATGCCTACAAGAAGATGCCATTTGGCCTATCAAATGTTGGAGCCACTTTCCAAAGGGCAATGGATATGGCATTCAAGGGGTTGATCAATAAAATAGTTTTGATATATCTTGATGACATCACTGTATTCTCCAAAAATGCAATGGATCACCTTTTTCATCTGAGACAGGTATTTCAGAGGTGTAGAAGATTTGGGGTATCATTGAATCCCAAAAAATGCATATTCCTGGCTCATGAGGGGAAACTTCTAGGCCATATTGTCTCGAAAGGGGGACTGGCAATTGATCCAGAGAGAGTTGAAGCCATAAGAGCACTACCATTTCCAAGTCACAAGAAGGCTCTTCAAAGCTTCTTGGGAAGGATCAATTTTGTCCACAGGTTTGTCTCAGATTTTGTAGCCCTTATCAAGCCTATCACCAAAATGTTAAAGAAGAGCATGGCTTTTAAGTGGAGAGCAGAAGGCAAGGAGAGCTTCGAAGCAATCAAAGAAGCTATCTCCCAAGCACCAACTCTTATCAACCCAGACTTCTCCAAGGATTTCATCCTCTATGCATTTTGAGGTGATGACACTATTTCTGCCATTCTAGTACAGCAGAACAAAGATAATGATGAGCAACCGATTGCCTTTTTCAGCCAGAGCCTAGATGACTATGAGGTGAGGTACTCTTTTATTGAGAAGCATGTGCTTGCAGTAATTAGAAGCTTGAAGAAATTCAAGCATTTAATCTCAAACAACAAGGTCCAGTTGTTGGTCTCACATGCTGGAGTTAAGGACTTCCTCCTCAACAAGGATTTGAATGAGAAAAGGGCAGGTTGGATCACCCGTGTCATGGAATATGACATTGAGATCAAGATCACCAAGCTGGTGAGAGGGAAAGGATTGTGTGAGTAGCTGGTTTTGGGGAAGCAAAAAGAAGTATGCAACGAAGAAGAGGCTATTTTGACAGTCCAGGACAGCCATGAGCCAAGTGGTAATCATGAAGAAGACAATGCTTCCCCCACTCCTTGCTGGACCCAAGGTATTATGCACTTCCTAGGTACAGGCCAGTGCCCCCCAGAGATGAACAAGACCTAAAGGAGACACTTCAGGTTGCAGGCTATTCCGTATGCCATTGTTGATGGAGTTTTGTTCAAGAAAGATGTGAATGGATTGCTGCTGAGATGCATTAGCACAAATCAGATTCAAAGGGTGTTGGAAGAGTTTCATGGTGGACCCAGCTGGTGGCCATTTTGCACCAAGAGTGACAGCTCTAAAAATCATGAAGGCTGGTTATTATTGGCCTAAAATCTTCAGTGATTGCTATGCATGGATCAAGAGGTGTAATAATTGTGCATTCTTCACAGGAAAAGAGAGACTTGCAGCCCTTCCATTACATCCAATCTTAGTTGACCAGCCATTCATGAAATGGGGTTTGGACTTCATTGGAGTCATTAATCCCAATTCAAGCCAAGGGCACAAATGGATTTTGACAGCCATAGACTACTTCACCAAATGGATAGAAGCAGTAGCACTCAAAGAGGCAAATGAGTCTAGCATCTTAGACTTTTATGAGGGAATAACAACCAGATTTGGTGTACCTGCTACAATAATCTCTGATAATGCATTGGCATTCATTGGATCTAAGGTGACTGAGTGGGCTGTCAAGAACGGTATTTACCTAAGCACTTCACTGAACTATTACCCTTAGGGTAATGGCCAGGCCGAGTCTACAAACAAGAACTTGTTGAGGATCATTAGGAGGACTCTTGATGAGAATCAAAGGTCTTGGCATACCAAGCTGAAATCAACCTTATGGGCTGATAGGATAACTCCCAAAAGATCCACAGGTAACTCTCCATTTAGGCTTTTCTATGGAAGAGAGGCAATCTTGCCCATGTCACTTGAGTTGCCAATGTTGGAACTCATGAAGCAGCTGGAGTTGCTTGAATTTGAGCCCATGGAGGTGAGGTATGTAGAGTTGATGGAGCTGCAAGATATCAGAAACAAGGCATCCCAAGTAATGGAAAAGGATCAAGCTTTGATCAAGAAGACCTTTGATAGAAAGGCCAAGGATAGATCTTTTCAAGTTGGAGATCTAGTGTTGAAATGGGATGTGGACAGAGAAAAACTGGGAAGGCATTCAAAATTTGATGCCATTTAGAGTGGCCCATACGTGGTCACAAAGTGCAAGAACAACAATGCTTTCCAATTAGCTTTACTGGAGGGTGAAGAACTGTAGATTCCAGTCAATGGAATCTATCTCAAGCGTTGCTTCTAGAGGGAAGTTCACTACCTCTGTAAATATTAGATTAGATTTTCTTTCCTCCAAGTGCTTGTGCACATTGTTTTGTTGTAGGTTAGTTTTGTTTCCCCTAAGTGCTTTGGCACAGCTTGCTGTCCATAGAGATGTTTAGAAGTCCTTGCTTTCATCAGGTGACATTCCATCTTCCTCCTTGCACATTCTGAGTCAGTTAGGGTTCTGAATAGAATATTTGACGACTCCATGCCCAATGGACTGCTTCAGGCAACTGGTATCTTCTACCTTGCAGGCAGGTATCCCCACTGAGTCGCCAAATTGTTATCCAAATTCACCCCTAGGGTTGATTTGATAACATACATCAGAATTCTCAAGTCCCAGACAAATGGATGGATTCAGGGAAAAAATCATGTTTCTAGGGTCCCCTCAGAATTTTTTCTAACTCTCCTGTCCAGGTTGAAAAGAGCAAGTTCTGAGAAAAGGTGAAAAGGCTGCAAAAAACAAGCTTGGGCCAGAAAAAATTGTGAAAATTGGCTAAGTCCTAGTCCTCGCAGTAGTCAGGACATGAGGAACGTCTGGGCACAAATCAGCCAAAAGGCTGCTAGGCAGTCTGTAGGGCAAAGGAACATCCGGGCCGTCGGTACGCGTGGGACGCGGAAATCCGGTTCGACCAAAGGAGAATAAAATCGAATAACTACTCTGGGACATTCGGGACATGAAGACGTGAAGGGTGCGAACTGCCCGGTTTGGCCGAAAAGGGGAACTTTCACACTAAGCATTTGGGACATCTGTGCCATGAGGATGTGAAGGACGCAAAAAGGTGAAGCAGCCGAGAGCAAAGGAAGCCCATTTCGGGCGGTTCGGAAGAATTTGTCCCAGACAGTCCAGGACAGTTGGAACAAAGGGACGCGTAGGACACGGATAGCCAAAGGAGTCGAAAGCCAATCAAGAAATGCCACGTGTCATCGGCTGAATGAGGGACAAGGAAACCCATTTCGGGCAGATCAGGAGTTTTTGTCCCAAACAGTTTGGGACATCTAGGACATGAAGACGTGAAGGGCGCGAAAAGCCGGCAGACCAGATTTAATGCAGAATGGGTCGTATTCTCCTGTAATTTAGTCAAAATGATAGGGTATGGGTTTGTAAGGTCCCCCATGCCGTTTTAATGCATCTGCAGTTGATGAGGGATGGGCTCTCATGTTTTTGTATGTTTTCTGTCCCCTGGGCTCGACCCTTGCACTGTAAAAGCCAGATTTGGCTCATTTCTAAGGGGGAACATTTTTTTTGACATAGCAGCTTCTTCTTTCACCTCTAGCAAGTGATTGTTTGGAAGAATCAGACCTCTCCAAAGATTGTAACAGTTTTCTTTTACCTCTCTGAGGGTGTAATGCCTATTTTGACACTGAAATGATAATGCAAGCTCTGTGAATGGGTTTCAGTCCTCTGTTTGTATTATTTGTTTCATTTCAGATTCTAAATTATACCTTATCAGTCTGTGTATGTTTTATGTTGTGAACTTTGTTCTGTGTCTATTTGCATGAAAAATATGTTTCACCATTCCTTTTGGTGCATCACCATCTTTAGTTAATTTCAATTTTTGCACTTCTACCCCTGTCTCCTTGCAAGTTAGAGTAGGATTAGGATCTGAACCTCTGTAGTTGTGCAAGCATTAGATCTAAATCAGAGGAGTTTGAGGAACCAACCTCTAATCTGGAGATTCCTCTCAGTTTCACAAGTCCCATGCTTGGAGAGAGGTTTCCATTTTGTGCAATCACACTGGATGCTAGAGTGATCAACCTAGAAGCCTGATCTGCATCCAGGGGTGCTGTGAGTCTGCAACAACATCTACTCCCCAGGCATATATCCGGCCATGTCCCTCTATCTGTATAATGATAGGGGACCAGTAATATAACAATGTATCTCCTCCCTTGTCCCCAATCAGTCTCAAGGCAAGGATCCCCATGATGGCCTGGCGAAGTAAGGGGATGGAAAAACTAGGAATGGATCAAACTCTAACCCCCTTCTTTAACCCCACAGAGATGACTACACCTCCCATGTATGTAGCCCATTGTGCTATCTGGGCCCGTGAACCTGCTGTCTCAAGGGTGAGACGTCTCCCAATAATCGGGACCCCCAGAATGTGATAGACATCCTCCAAAGTAATAGTCCACTCACCGCGGACCCCTGGTAATCGGAAGGTGTTCCGATCAGCATCCCAATAGGAGAATAGGTCACAAAGAATGTGACTGGATGGTGTAATATGGGGCACGCGTGAGATGCGTAGTATCCCAGCCCTCTGAAGAGTGTCCTCCTCATCCTGTGAAAGGGCATCCAATACTCCTGGGAGCCAGTCACACTCCCTCTCTCGGCTCCACCGGATATACTCCTCTCTCACCTGCATACACCCAAAAACACACAAAACAGAGCAAGTTAGCATCCAAATAATACTGGAAAAATCATGAAAACATGTAGAAATGCTAAAAATGCAAAAACAATCTCAAACAGATGTTCTTTTGGCATTCTGTGTCAAACCGCCGCCCTGAGCAGAGAGGCGGTTTTGTAACTGTCACCTTAAGGGTGGAAGTCATGTAACTGCCACCTTGAACAGGGTGGTGGTCATGTAATCACCACCCTGGGTAGGGCGGCAGTCGTGTGCCAAAAACCCACGCAGGTTTATAAACCTAAAAAGCCCAAAAAATGATAAAACAAGACCATTTTAACTAAAACAAGGCCTACCCAGTAGGTGCCCCCCCTAGATGAACCTTTTAACACTAACATTTTCAAAAATTACCCCCCCATGACAAAGATTTTAGCATTTCAAAATTAAGGGGGTAAAAGGGATAAATTGAAGAAAACTAACCTGTGATCTCGCGGGTCGATGTTCCGCTCATGGAGGCATGATCACTATCCCGTCACGGATGTTTTGACTCTACTCACGCAAGAAACCGTCACCGTGGGTTCCAGAGCTCAAAATCAATCAAATCAACTCGCGCAAATGAATAGGAAAATGGGCCCACTTTCATATATATAGCACCCTGATTTGTTTTAAATGACCTTTTCCATAGGTTTGGAGTGTCAACGGAGGTAAGTTCTTATCCCTGCACAAATGGTATGTCCTTATTTCTCATTATTTTAGTGTTTATTTTCCAAACTATTGTGTCTATCTGCACTTGAGTTCTCTTTTCGTTTTGCAGGTAGTGGGAATTTTGGACGGCGTCATTTCAACACACGGATGTATCAGGTATAACTTCTAAACTTCCCATTTCGGGACCGCCATACTCGGACCCACCGTTTTATGCCTCTTCATGGCTAAAACGTTTCTCTGAGGGGGTAATATGTACGTACCCAAAATTTTAAGGTATTGTACTGCTAGAATAATGTGACACGTGCCCCAATGATGATACAGGTCTCCTCGCAAGGTGTTCGGATCCGGAAAATATCTCCAAGTGTGCGTTAACATCCCGCATGCCCCGCTTAGCCCCCGCATGCTTTGTTTTTCCCTTTTCCCCTCTTTTCTTGGCCTTTTTCTCTTCAGTGATGAAACCGCCACCCTGGGCAGTGGACTCATGACCGCCGCCCTGAACAGGGTGGCGGTCCTATAACCGCCGCCCTGCTCAGGGCGGTACAGTCCTTTACGCATTTTCCAGAAAGCTCTTTTAACACGACTCACGTAATTTCAATGTTTTACCAGCTTTCTTTCACCGCCATAAGCTTGCATTTATGATTCTGGTTCCCTAGAATAGTGTTTTGCCATTGTTTATAGTTTAAGAGTTCTATTTGGTTTTTACCTTGGGTAAATGCAAATGCTATAAATAGTTGGCTTGTGCTCAAGCAAATGGCCCCTCAAATTTGCCTCTGATTTCTCTTTGCAATAGATTTAGTTTTCATTTTTCTTAGAATTCTTAGTTTCTTTCATTGCATGCTTAGTTAGTGTTGTTTTGTTGTTAGTAAGCCACATATCCATCTTGTGCAAGTGCTGTTGACATTTTATCCAATCCATTGGAGTAGAATAGTTTGTTTTCAATAGGAAGCCATTAAAGTTGCAGGTTTTTGTTCTTCAAACAGGATAGTTTCAGGTTTCTGGACGTTTCATGTTGCATGACTCGCAATAAATCCCGCTAGGAATTACATAAGCCAAGCTCTGTACTCTTGCGCTATCCCTCTCCTACTCGCATTGTATTCAGTCTGTATCTTGAGCTTCCTTTGTCCCAATATCTACTTCTGTTGATGCTAGCATTACATTCTTTTCTGGATCCACGTGAACATGAAGGAACGAGGAGATCACACTGAGGGGACAAGATCACACACACCATCAGATTCGCCACTGTTCTGCAGAATCCAGGTTCTAGCTTTCAAAGTTCTAGTTAGAAATATATCAAATAAAGTAGCCAATTACTTTATTTCAGTCAATTCTACTCTCGATATTGCCAGGGAAGCTGTGGGGATTGATAGTTTCTGAGAAACTATGATTCACTCCTCACTTCTGAGGTAGGATTGAGATCCTTGCAAATAGATTAAGTCAATTATTTCATTATTTAGAATAGATTCACAATTGCACAGACAAATAGCTATACTCGGTTATCTTGTTTGTTTTAATTGTTCATTAGATTAATTGTCAAAATTCTAGATATATTTAACAGTTACTCTTTCTTAGATTCATTCGAATAGTTCATCAGAAAATATAAAAAATAGAGAAATCATATATGCTATAGATATATTCAAAGTAGTTAAATTTCACTTTGTCTGTAGTTAATTTACATTGTTGCTTTTATATGACAATCACGGGACCTAGGGAGCCCAGGGAATACGTATTCGAGCCAATCGTGCCCCAACCCAATCTCATCACAGCAATAACTGATATAGATCAAAATCTTAGGATTCAAGTCTTCGAACAATGGTAAGACTTGCAACAAATCAGTTCCCAGTTGAGCAGGATTAAACATAGAAGACGACCAAGCACACACGTTTTGGTCGAATCAACCAAACTACAAACTACCCTAGGTAACATCCATATGACTGTAGAAGGGGTTGAAAGAGAACAAACCTTTGGTTGTGATCCTTTGGTCCCACAGCCAGACGTAGGAGACACTCTTACAGATATAGATACCAGCCTAAGAATTCAGGTTGCAAGAACGCCTATAAGGCATTCTGAGAAGATCACACAGTTATTAGTTCTAAATATAGAAGCTGAGAAAGCATATGATTATTGGATACTAGGGATCAGGGATTGATTCCATACATGACCATAGTAGGACCATAACAACCAAGAGTCTATAGTTATGATCTACAAATCCCGCAACCCAATGAATCTGTAAGTCAATCAAACATAGACACTGGCCTACACACACTAGTATTCAGATCCACTCCACTTCCACCTATCATCATCGAACAGTTATCCTTACTACATACAAGCAGCTAACAAAGCTAGAGAGTTCTGGACTAGGCCAGAGAATCGTCCATAGAGTCAACTATATTTACCATCCACTCTATGACCCTGTCTGGAGACATACACGAAACTATCCCAGGTCATTTTCCATGTATTCCACAACCCATAGATCGAATCACGCCAGAGCTCAATATTGATTGGAGCCTTCGAGTAGTCATCCTTACCGATCGATCTATCACACCAGTTCAGGTTAGAAGGGCCTTCTTTGCCTTAGATTCACAAATTCCACTAGTGCGTATTGAAGACATTAGATTGCCTAACTAGTTTGTCTGCATCCCATACATATTCCATCCCCACCGGCTGTCTCGGCATGACCTCGGGAGGTCGGGTGCGAGGAAGAGTTACTTGTAGATTCCCAAGCTTACTTGTCACTTTTCCGTCATACAGTACCCTTATCAATTGGTCAAGCTTAAAGGACATCCATACCTTGTAATAACATTTCCCATAGAAACAAAGCTTGTTGTGAGTTACTTATACAGTCCTTTGTAGGTGTTGCTTTAGTCCCACTTTTATAGATAGATCTATGAAAGTAATGATATAGGAGATTCCAATTAGTAGTGTAGCTAGTGAAATACCGGACCCATAAAAGTCATTGATAGTCCATTTCTCAAATGGTTCTGCACTAGTAATAGGTCTCAAAGGCATTTCATCTCTTTTCCCTATGATTGCCTAGGGGTTACCCTAGAATCTAATGATCACATGGTGGACCAAACATTAATATTCAGTTTGATAGTATCTATTATACAGGTGTGAAGTCTCCCACCATAATAGTGAACAGGTAGGATGCTTGGGTGGTAGCAGAGCATTGTGGCCACCTACATACCAGGCAGTGGATCCTCCTCGGTATTTGAGGATATATGAGGAGCTCATGCTCTAATACAAAATGATCATAATACTTCAGTAGTGATGAACCTGAAGGATTCAAATAGTGGTCACCACTGATTAAGATGAACAGTGATGTGCACGTATAGCAAGTTGTTTCCTTTCCTAAGGCCTTCATGTTCCTGGTAATACATCACTAGTCTGTAGATGGACAAAAATTTTTCTAAGAGTTCTAATGGTGATGTTGTAACCTAGATAAGCATATGTTGCTCAGGCCATAGCATCAATATTGTTATAATCAGATGATATGTGCTGACAACAATCTCCTAAGTATGTATTCTTGATAAATGGTCTGGGTCTAGAATTGCTTTTCCCTAGTTTCACCACAACTCTGAAGTCAAATTCTTGGAATAGGAGAGACCCATCTGCATATGCATGGCCCTGGTAAGATGAAACTTGTTTACCAAGATATCAATGCCATGTGATTTGTATAGAAACAAGACAATGGTGTAATCTGGAACAAGTACTTCAGAACTTATGTAATGCATAGATCATTGACAAAGCTTTGTGCTATTGTAGTTGATATGAAGTTTTATTCATGCAGGAGTCAGCTTCCTACTGCATGAAATGAAGGATTGGATGATCTATAATACCTTCTCCATGTTGAGCTAACATCAGTGCCAATGGAGCCATGCCAGAAGTCTGTCAGAGACATGCACATGAAGTAGTTTATTTGCCATGAAGGTAAAATGTATAATCAGGGCATTCGGTAGTAAGTTTATCTTTTAACGTCTCAAACATGTTGTTGACGGTTCTCCCCAATAGAACACACCTTTTCCCTTTAGTAACTCTTCCATTGGTAGCGGTAAAATATGGCATGTCCCTCTGATAATTTTTCTGTAATATCTTATATGATCCTAAAAATCTTCACGGGTGCACCTCACTTTGACTAGTACGAACTTCCTTAGCCTATAATATACTGACAACCTTAGCTGGATCAACCAACAAACCTTCTTTACAAATTATATGTCCTAACACTATCCCAAATGGTGTAGAAAATATGATATTTCTTAAAATATATGTGAGAGATACTAAATATCTACACCATTCAAACATTAATGACGAACATGGTTGTCAAAATGATCTTTCACTAAGTTCACATAGTGATTGTCCAGTCGTTCTAAATAGACCTGATAAGAAGTTTTGAATAAAATATTTGAATGATTGAACCTCAACTATGGTGAAAATATAGTAGGCACATTTTTCAACCCACAAAGGAATATAGTATAGGACAAGACTACCCCATTCAGTAGTAATTGTTAGTCTTTTGTTGATCTTTCTGCAAGAAATATCCACTACCTGTTGATACCTGGAGGGACCCATCTGTGAAATGAATATATTTCGTGCCCCACAACAACTCCTAGTATTTCCTCAGTAAATGGCATAGGAAATGAAATATGTGACACATGCAGACCATTCACCTCCTCTCAATAGTAATCCACATAAATTCTAATCTAGTCCATTCATTTACTTGACGGCTGATCACTGAATTAGGACTCTAACCTATTCTGACTCAACACTGGGATTGATAATCACCAGACTATCAACATTTTATCAATTTCCTCATGACCTTTTGATGTAAATTAGAGGTTCATTCTATAGGCCTCTAGCCTCATTCTATCCTCTGTGTGGCACCATTTCTTTAAGTTTTATCTTCATGCTTAAGTGATTTATGCATGCCTTTAAGTTCCATGATAATATGATAGGGAATAAGTCCTGGACGTTGGGTCCCTAAGTAACTCTATGATAATTTTACCACTTTAGAATCTAAAAATATTCTTCCCAATGATGGCCTCCTTAGGTTTAACCTCAATGAACTATTCACCTTATTTGTCTTTATAGGTTCATGATAGGAAATAGTCTCTTAAATCGACCATACACTATGCCAATACCTTGCACACCTCCATTGTGAATACAATAAAATATCCAAATGTATCTTTTCTGAAAAACTAGTATCATCATCTAATGACCCAAGTAAACAATCTTTCCTTTCTCTTTCACAACTGCAAGCACATTGAAGTAGTATGTTGATCCATATCTTAAAATTCAATACCAATTATTTTGCTTCAGAGATTAGTCCATCATAATAACTCTTGAATGTGAGCTCTAAAAAGCATTATGTGCTATCTCCTAATAGTTAAGCACTTGATATTTTAATGCTTCTTCTATTTCAAAGGATTGGGAAGAAAATAGTCAAATGTCTAGGATCATTCCTACAGACAAATTGATTACCAATTTCCAGGTCTCTCTATGTAGTTCTGCATATACATACCAAGAAGACATGCAAAAAGTAGTAAGTAGATTAAAAGGTTTCTATGTACCCAAAGGGAAGGTGGTAAAGCTTCCACATTTCATACATAATCATAGGAGTCATCTCACACTACTGAGCATGTGATGTTCAGTCAGGTTTTCATCACCATAATGAGTACATTTTCTGATGTTGGTGCATTGACTCTTGACAAACCTATCACCCAGACTAAACCGGTAAGATTCCTATATCTCATTCCCATTCTATAAGATTATTTTTAGTCGGTACTACCCACTAACATGTTGTTGTCCCAATGAATATCGTATATAGTAAGGCATATCTTCATTCAAAAGTGCTTCAAATTTGATTTCTACCCACTCCATGTTTCCATGGTGTTTCTATAGGAAATGTGCATGAAGATATGAATCTGCACTCTATGTAAAGGTATAGATTTGTTACCTATACCCAACCATTGAACATTGATACATGTACCATTCTTATGTGGAAAACCAAGGGTGATTTGGTCTTTAACTCATGCCCTACAAAGTTCATTTTACCATTGAGCCCAATTTTCACAAGCTAATACTTGAAGTATCGTTACTAGAATGTGAATCCTCCCACTGTCATTATGCCTTCTTGGGTGGGCTCATTGCATCTATGGATCCAGGAATAGTGACCCATACATTAAACCCTATTTTAATCTTCTTCACTTACCATCAACATATGGTGTAGACTTTGCAATATTATGTTAAAGGTATAAAACTCTTTCTTCCTTGTTCTTTAAAGACTGATATGCTAACCTCTTATTTTGAATCAAAGTAGAATAGTCAACATTATTTGCATATTACACCAAGTATGCATCCAAGTAGAGGCTGGAAAGCTCTGTTGTAATATTTCTGCAAGTGTTAATGAACTTCAAATTCTCCAGTGAACTTGGCTCCTTATATGGTTATAGATACATCTTTCAAAAATCCTGATGGGAGTGGCCTTAGTCTGGTATTGCTATAAACAGCACATTAGTTCTTGTGAATCAGTCATGGACCCATTCCCCATTTATACCTATGCATCTAATGTGCACATTTACTTCTGCACATGTATCAATCAATATGTTTCTTGGCAGCCATCTATCCACAACAGCATTCATAGTAATTTCCTTGTTATAGTCAATTCTATCAGGGAGAAAAATTTCATGTAGGATCTATCGTCTGGTCTCAAGACTTGCATGCAGAGCATTCCCCTTTAACCAACTTCTTAATAGTGGGATAATGTTCTCCTGGTGCAACATTTTGCACACTTCTTGTAGATCATTGATATCAGTTTGGACTATCTTTGATGCTTTCTTCTGCTCCTTTAAGTATTGTATCTCACCCTGAAGATTCCTTAGCACTTCCATGGTATCCTAGTAAACTTCCTTCTGATGAGTAGGATCTGGGTACCTTGCATGCAAAACCTCCTCCTTGGTAATCGTAGGCTTCTGGTGTAATGCCTCTCTTACATGTGCGCAACTTCAGCGCATGTAGTAATCTTTACCGTTCAATGCCTCTTGATCCTTCTGTCTATCTTGGGCATCCACTGATTATCTACTACGCGTGTGCTAAATTCTAACCATCTCAACGCCTTTATTTTCTTGCTTATGTTGATTTCTCAGATGCTCATATAAGTTCGGGCACTCTTCATAGCTATGGTTCTTACCGTAGAAAGAACATGCATTATTCTGAGGACATTCGCGCCTGTAGTGGTCAGGAGATCCACACATATAACATGTTCCACGTGGGAACTCACTCTCTTCCTCCACCACCTGACCTCATCCTCCATATCCACCATGATATCCACGTCCCCTTCCATGACCTCCTTTAAAATTACCCTCATTCCTATTCATAGCACATTTGATTATGATCCCGATCCTGGTGCTCATTCTTGCCCTTAGAATTATCTGTTGTACTTGTCTGTCATACTCCAATGTCTATAGCATCCTGGATCTGACCAATCAACTGAACAATCCTCAGTATCATGGGTCATGGACCTACAAATTATTGCAAAAGCAAGATACATTTTTCTTTATCACGCGTTGTAACAAAGGACAATGGCTAGCATCATGATTCAAAATAGAATGATTTCACAGTCCAATAGTAATGAGCGTACATATCTGCGAGGGTAACTATTCTTGGTGTGACCTTCCACTTCACAATCTGTACACCAAATTCCTGAGTGCGTTTCATGGGATGAATTTGCTGATAACTTCTCTAACTACTTTTCCATAGCTGTAATTTGTGCCTCTAGAAATAGACTAATGCATAAGTGTCAATGCTCCCAACTGCCTCAGCACGTAAAGCTTGATTCCAGTGCTTCATGCATGATATGTGTATGTCTTATGTGACAGTGCCCTCCTAAAAGGTGTAATCAATCCTCCAACAAACCATTGTGCATGCTGGCTAGCATGAATATCATAGGACAACTTGGATAGAAGTGTCTTAAAATGAGCATCATACTCACGTACACTCTCAGTAGTGCCTTGTTTGATATCCTTGAGCGCACTTATACTCTTCTACTCAAACTCAGGGATATGGAACTCTTTCAAGAAAGCATCCTTCAATGATACATAATCCATGCAAGTTTGATTAGGGTCATAATTCCTATACCAACTATGTGCACATCCCTATAATGTAGTAGCAAATTGACTTCCCTTACACTTAGAAGCCATGATCCCTTTAGTGTGCTATAAGATTTCATACATATGCACATGTTCGGAAAAATCCTCTATACCTTTATATTCTAGGAGATAAAGAGACATATCCATATAGATATTTTGTGGTTACTATGGACCTTGACCACCTGATACAAAACCTCTTGTGTTCCCTCTACCTCCAGAACCACAAGATCCACTGAAACTAGAACCACCTATACCTCCTGATCCTCCACATGTAGCTGGAATAGGACCTGTAGATGTACTCCCATATGATCCAACAGAAGTACTATACTGAACCCCTAAAGTCTGTAAGGTAGTTCCACTTCCAGAGGTGAATCCAACATTTTGTGCACTCACATTCTATGTGGATGATGTGCCTAACAATGTTCCTCCAAATATCATTGAAGCTATATTTCCTTCCATTAATGTACTTACTCCTACTCTCCTACTTCCCAAGTTATCTTGTTGGTTACTTATCATACCAGATACTGGAAAACCAAATGCAAGGGCTAGGTCACTAGGTGGTTAAAGATGTGCACCCATGACCTAGGTAGTCTCTACTGGCGCACTTCTGTGTGAGGCCAAGGGGGGATCTCTGTCATGTTTTCCAAGATGGGGGAGTTCCTGATGCTCTGGCTTCACATCTTCTACATGAGCTATAAATCCTTCATGATCCATCTCTCTCCTCAACACCATACTTTCTACAACAGAACATTGATTCTCTATTTCCCTCTCACACACCTCATTATACTTAAGCGACCTCTCCTCTCTCTGCCTCTTTGTTACTAGGTCTAGCATCTTTCACCAAATTGGTTCCCATCCTCGTGCATGGTGAATTTTAGTTAGCCATCTTTTTACTCTTCAGGTTCAAAGTTACCATCAAGATCTTGATCGCCAATGGGATACCTTGCAAATATACTCCTCTTGGATACCACAAAAACTAGAATTCAGCCACCTCTAGGCAAGAGTACGTCAAAATTGAATACTCTAGAATATAATTGTTTATAACACCACGGAACCACGTATCCAAAACACAAGTCCATATTAGATCATCCTCATAAAGGGTCTAAAATTCTTCATGTGTCCAGACAAGGGTGCGATACCTCCAATTCCACTAAGATACATAAGAATTAAGCCACTTGTATAGTTTGACTAGAAAGATGGAAAAAAAGCTCTCATATAAGCTATCATATAGATTTTGTTCTACCAAAGTGCATGTGTTAAACTCATATCCATTTCTGAACTGTCATCCATATTCTTCCTCCAGATCGTGTATCCATTCCTAAATACTTACTAGAGTTAACTGATACATTTTCATCGCGAACAATCCTGAAAAAAACTTAAAAAGAGGTCCCAGTAATGGAACAAATGATGTAACCTAAAATTTACCAGATAACACACTATTCGCACTGCCACATCACTCAGCCTTAACTGAGTTCTCACCGAAAGCATGCAAAGGTACCAAGTCCCTCTTTATGGTTGTTGTAGTAGGATGTTAGTGTGATGAAGGAAGAAACATATAGATTCATAACTAATCCATCATTTTACAATGCATGCTACATTTAGATCTATGAAAGAAAAAGATTTAAATAGTTATCATTATTGAATTAATAACATGCACTACTCAATTACACATAGGAATGAGACTTAAATTCAGTCAATATCTTCCATCTATAAACAAAGAAGCTCCTTACAATAATGTCAATCTATACCAATGTGTGTACGGATCTGATAAAGTAATTCAATCATATGTGTATATCTCTATATCTTCATACATCCATCACACATATATATAGGGTGGGGACTTGTCCTTCACCAGTTATCTATTCCAGAAATTGGCCGCATGCTATTAATAGCCACTCACCGTTTACAGGCATAGCCACACATGCAAGTGTGCTATCTATAGACCTCTTACAGTTGACTGAAGTGTCAATCCTATTCTCAACTCATCTCCATGGAAAACACCTCGATCCAATCCTCCAAAGATAGACAATGCATGATGCGCACGTCTCTGCATCGTTGGTGTGTTCCACACACCATCTTCTAAAAATAGGTCATCATGCTCAAAATTGGCTAAGTCCTTAATGTTGAACTTTCCCTCCACGCATGGATTCTTCATATCCCTCCACAGCCTTGATCCTGGCATTCTCTCTCACATGGACGTCTTGTGTGATCTCTGACAAGTATTCTCTTATCAACAAAAATGTTTGACACTATGTAGTAAATTAGGATTTGTAAGAAAATAATCGATGATGGAGATACTCATGATGACCAAACCATAGGATGAAAAGAAATGAATGAAGAATCTAGCAGTTTAAATGATCGATTTGGGTTCACCAAAATGATTAACTAAAAATGGAAAATATGATAGTTAATCTAATCTAGAACGATGTGTAAATGTAGTAAATGACTATGGAAAGTAACCCAAGAAACTATGAAAATGGAAATGTAAAACCCTAGAGTGCTAAGAGAGTTAGAATGAATTGAGTTGATTAGATAAGCTCATTTGACTATGTCACAAAATGAACAGAATAATTTAGAAGTAGGAAATACTATGTAGAGATCCTAAAAAGGATTGATCTAGGCTATCTGGCTAGATTGGAGTGCCTGAAAAGGGATTGAGACGCCTGTGGGAAATTTGTTTTGTAAAATGGGTTCCCTGGTCTATGTAATGGGTCTAAAACTAATCTTGACAGGTTCGATAGGTGGTCCAAAACCCTCATTGTGTGCTACATCAAATTCACTGCACTGCACCAGGTGTCATTGATAATTTTAGATGTATAGAAATACCTACAAGAGACCACAAGAAATATCAAAATCTTAAAAAAATAAGAGTGCAAATGAATGGGTTGGACTGGCCTCATCTTCCACAATAGCGGGCTTACTAACTGAGCATTGCACTACATTTTGAAACCAAATGTAGTTTTGGTGTGTGTGTGCATCATGTGCCCTAGTTGCTCTTGTGTTAGTTGCACTTTTTGAAGTAGTGAGAAATAACTAAATGTAGAAAATGTAAAAGAATTTGTGCATGGAATAGAATAGAATCCTTCATCCTATGCTTTTGTGATACAAATGAACTAGCCTTGTCCTTATGATGGAGCTAATGGATGTAAATGATATCCAAATGGATGCAACTCTAGGTGGATGATAGTAATGACTAGTGCTTGGTCCCTCATTGGGGTCTCATAAATTTATATTTATAGGTTTTTCTTGATCTAATTTCATAATTAACCCCAAAATGGCCTACCACCAAAAATATAAAGACCTCAAATAGTTATAAAGAGCCCAAAAAGTGGTGGGAAAGTTCAAAAAGGATTAGGGCACCCCTTGTGGGACTAGGGCACCTACGCCCACCCCAGTACTAATCTAGGTGCACCAGTCAAAGATAAAATTATAGAGGATGATAAAATATGACTGGCCATGTGGTTGTAAGAGGTTGGAAATGATGAAAGGAAACAAAGCAAGATGGCCAAAACACAAAGGTTAATTAGTACTTTCTTCACTCAAAAACCTTCTAAATAGTAGTATGGGACCGAGACTAAATAATGTATAAAGTGCATTATTTTGTGTCTACACTATTCTTACATCATTTACTTATTCATGTTACTATCACTTAGTTTTCAATATTATGTACATGCTTTGGCATACTAGTTATCTTTTTAACATGCTAATGGGTGCTCCATGTGTAGTATTTTTCTTATAGGATCAATACAATCATAATTATCTATCACTTGTTTCTTGATATTATTTGCTATTTTTTGCGGGCTATGCCCTATATCATTTTTCTCATTTTTTACTTTTGGCCACTTCGGCCTTGATTGTCTTGTGATATTGTGAGCAATGTCTCATATATGCAACCCATTTTTCATGGTCCATCTTGTCTTCATACTTGCTTGTTACATTGTCTTATATTGAATTTTGATTATTTCTACAACTAACACTTATTACTAGCCTCTCTTGTTTGTATGTTCCTTTATTTCTACCATGTACATCCCCTACCCTCTATAGGTATCCACACTCATATATGCATATCACCTTCAGGTCCTCTCCTTTAAGACACATTCTCCTACAGTCGTCACATAAACTCTAAATGAGGGAGGCATCTATTGGGTTACCAAGTCACCCTTACACTACCTCGAAGCTTCAGAACAACACAACACAGTACAAAATTAGCACAATCACAAAGTCATATATCGGTCCAAAATCATACTTGGACCTAAAGCATAGAGTAGACACTAGCGCCCAGTCCTAGATAGTAGGAGTGGTTATTTTTCTCCCTGGCCACTTTTTTCCTAGGGGAAAAATTAGTCAATTTATTAGTTCATCACAATCTCCTGCAGTTTAAAGTAAAGTTTTCCAATAGCATGCACTTGCCTCAAGTTACAGAATGTATTCAATCAGTTACAATCAAGAACAACAGGTTACAAATCATGTATGCACCATCTACAGTGGTGCTTATTTAGGAAGCGTCATGAAAGGAGATAAAAACTAGACCTCTCTCCCTAACACTCTTCTTTTAGCATGAGATCACCCAAAAAAATTGCTCTTGATATGATATCTTCCAAAACCTCACCTTTGGAAACAAGACATTCAAATCCAGTAGCATCTCTAACACAACATGATAATTTTCTATCCTTTACTCTCTCATATATCAGGTGTACACTTTCCTTTTACTTGTACACACTTTTTACTCACTCATACATATATTACTCTGATTTTTCACAGACAAGACTTTGACTAATCTTTTTCTCTTCTTTTTTAGGTCCATCCTTATATGCAACAAGAAGCAACTCACATCAATGTGCACAATATGAAATAGCATGCTACTATCCATACACTTCACCACTACGGTATACCTCCCCTTCCTAGTTTCTATGCTTCACATTACGATCACTTTACGCTTCACTTGTCCACTTGACATGTTATCAACTACGCTATTATCTTTAGGATTACAAGGAACACATCATCTATCTACTTTATGCTATCAAGTATTCATTCAACATCATATAGTGGGGACAAATATAGACACAAAATATATGATCTTGGGTACATTTCTAGGTTATAAAGCATACTAATGTATACATGATTTCTAAGCAAGAAAACTAGTG
Organism: Taxus chinensis; assembly: GCA_019776745.2. Classification (NCBI taxonomy): domain Eukaryota; kingdom Viridiplantae; phylum Streptophyta; class Pinopsida; order Cupressales; family Taxaceae; genus Taxus; species Taxus chinensis. The sequence continues at coordinate 317,537,611 of CM034148.1, forward strand.
GTTAAAAACTCCTTTTGGGGCTTTTGTTTTGTCTTTTGCATTTGTATTGTCTTTACACATCCTACATTTTTATCAAAAATTGAATTATTTATCTTTTATGGTCTCGTAAACTAGTGCCCATCTAGGATAGAATTACCTAGGAACTCTTGTCCCTTCTGGGCACACCTGACCCTCTCTATCCTTTTTTACCCTTTTGGGTATCGTTTACTTCTTAGTCACCTTTTAGTACTTTGGGTCATCCTTTCAATTGTAAATTACAAGATTCAAACAAGGGAATCATATAGATACTTAGTTACTTCTCAAAATTAAAGGGTCGGGCACTAAGCATTATCTATCATCACCTAAGCTTACATCTAAGGCACAAGAGAATTACAAAGCATACATCTAGAAAATCCATATAAAGGAAAATGGTTGCATACACGACATAGGAGGGGAGTTGATTTTATTCCATATCACACATTTTCATACTTGGAGCAATCTATATCTATCATGCTATCATAGTACATCTTTCAAAAGGGAAACCTAGGGCATTGTTACATACACACACACACACACACACACACAAAACTACATGGAATCTAGGATGTACTACAATTGGTCATAATATCACTCTTTAGGTGACTGTCAGGGTCATTATGATTCCCCATTATGCATATTTTTTATTAGGTTTGATGTGGTTTGTGGGCATGTGCATCTAGCTTTATAATTTTTGGGTTACAGGTGCAGCCAAAATCATTAGAGAGAAATCATAGTGAAAAAAGAAGAATAACACTGAAGATCCTCCATCCCTTAAGAGATTAGAATATGAGAATTTGAGCGGAAATTAGTACCCATATCGTTCACTAGTGTATGTGAACTCTTATCCTCCTGTGGGAACTTCTATCTTGCATGTTTCTAAGTTCGAGGATCTGTAGTGAGCCTTGATGACATTCTTGACAATATGTTCCAACATTTTCCCAATCTAGATCACCTCCAAGTCACGTAAAATTAGCTAAGTCACCTTCTCCCTCTAATTTTATTATGGTATCATATTATTGCTTATTTATTTTCTATATTTTACAACTTGTATATCATTCATTATAGTAGTTACTTTGAAATTAGATTTAATTCAATTTAAATTAAATCACCTGGGTTTCACTTATTCCTACAGAAAAACCTTAGCTACCTACACAAGGAAAAACTAAACATTATATGGAATAAATAATGTAAATGTTTGAGTCAAATTGACCTCTAAGTCACCATAATTTGACAATCATCAAAGCAGAGTACTACATTTAAGACTCTATTTTGTTTTATTTTATGTACCTGTGATTGAATTATGTCCCTTGAAGCTAGGTTGAACATGTTCCAATCATACCAAGATAACAAGATACAAATACATTTCCCCTAAGATGAATATGTTAGATGGAATTTAGAATATAGCCCCTCTATGTAGTGAATAATACAGCCCAAATGTAGTCCTTGATTATTTATAGTGTAGATGGTAAATAGAAAGTGATAACCCAATTTTCCCCTTTCGAGTAGTTAGTATGTTTTGTATATATATGACTTCTTTGTTTGAAAATAGGTACTTAGTGGCACTGAAATATGACCAAAATAACAAATTATAAATATTAAAATACCCAAAGTTAAATAGTAACCAAAGTTTTGGAAAATAAATTAGATTAAACAAAATCACACAAAATGGACATGTTGTCATGTGGTTTCGCATGGGAAAAATTCACTTGAAAACATGACAACCATATCCTAGTGTTGAAATATTTCTATGGTATAACTTTCCAAACACCCTACCATTTTATCTTATTCCACATATCAGTCCTATCCTATCCTTCTAATGGTTCATATGTGTATTTCATCCTTCCCTATAGGTGATTCAGGAAGAAAAATATCATTCAATTACTCTAAGAGCAGCGATTCTAAAAGTGAATTTTCAAGCAAGATTAGGAAGGGATATCATATACCTTTCTAAGACAATTACATAATCTCCAGAGCTAGGTTGAAGGCCTGAATTTGTCAAAGAGGTATATTCATGAGCCAAGATCATGGTGCAACTTATTTAGGAACATTCTGGAAATATTTGGAGGTTTAGGAGCCAATTCATCAAAAGTGGATTTTTGAGGCTGAAGGAGCTTACATTGTGAAAGAGCATCTAAACTTTGAGATATTATTCTAGGAACTATGGAATGATTTGAGAGCCAAACAAAATATTAATGGAAATAATTTTTAGTCCTCTATATGGTGGAAAAATCATATTCATCATAAACCCCATTGTTTTTAGGGTGTTTTAGGAAAAACAAAGGAATGTGACCTATCCAATCCTTCTCAAAATTTCATTTCAATGTAATTTAAGAAGTCATTTGGGACCTCAAGTTATGGTCATTTCAAGTTGTCACTCAAGGTATCCATTCAATACTTAGCGAAATTTATTGGGTACCAGGTAACAACACAAGGATGAGGCACCTTTTTGTGTCCTCATTTTCCCTTTCTATGTGGATAAGAGGTAAAAAATGGTGCCCTCCCTGCTTTTTTCATGTTGGTCACTCCATGTGACCCTGGTGACCCTGTTTAGCCCTTTTTACCAACTTGACTAACCCCCTCCTCATCACACACATCAATGAAAAGTGTCACTTTTAGGCTAAGGAGATTTTTTAGGTACCCATTTTCCTATCCCATGGGGAAAATTGGGATAAAAAATTTCAACCTCCCCCTAGAATCCATTATCTTCCATATATGACCCAAAACTAGCCTCTAGGTTTTTATTTCTAGCCCCCCCTCCATTTCTCTCGACTAGTGAATGAACAATAGGTTTCAAGCTAAGGCTAAGTTGCCTTTTTCTGAACCCATTATCCCATTCCAGGGGTATAATGGGTATAAAAAAGGACACCCCACCCCTTTTCCATTACCTAAAACTACTAGGACTTAGTCATTTTTCACTCATTCCCCCACATTCTTCCACTTGCTACTAAAACTCTGGAAACAAATTTCTAGAATTATTCCTACATTGTTTTTATCCTCCATCCATTTCCTTTATGATCCTATGATCTAAAAAATATAAAAAAACATCAAAAAATCTAGATTTTTGAAGAATCCAAGCAATATTTTTTGCCTAAAAACTTTGTAACCTACAAGGAGAAAATGTTTAGTATCTACAAAACTAGTGCATGAATCAACACAGGGTTTTTTGCATTCATCCTAATTTACAAGTTCCTTAAATATCCAAGTCAAATATTTCACATGCATGGCCCGGATTGTTTGCAGCAAAGAAACCCCAGTTTCCCTGCGACAAATTTTAAAATCTTTCATTCTGGAGACCGAGTTGAGGTGAAATTTCAAAGGTGCAATAGAAACATAAAACTCATATCAAAAAAACTAATTTGTTTTAAAAACAAGGTCCAAAACACCACTTTCAAAAACAAATAATCCTCCTACACATGCACTTGCTATTTTTAGAAAGTCCTCACAAAGAGTAGTTTCGGTGGAAGCGGTGTGCATAAAGTCCATCCAAAAGGACAATTTGAGTGACTCAAGTTGAAAAGGGTGGAAATTTTTCATTTACTAAAAATATTAAACCCTCTTTTTAGGTGCATGAAAGTGTCTCATAATCCATAAAATTCAAGTTCATAGTTATTAAACTAGTAAATTGTCTTTCTTCAAAGTATGCAGAAATGTGGGATAATGATGTCACCCACATGGATCTCGATATTCTCAAAGCATGCATGCTCGGTTACCCAAGGAATAAAATTGAAGACAAGGTATTCATGAGTGGATTGTATGTAGTGGGTGGTCACCTAGTATCTCTGCAGAGCATTGAGTTGGTTTTGGCATGATCTCACCATTACAAACTTGAGAAAAGGAACATTCAGGTGGATGATTGCTCAGTTATGGCAGTGATTTCTTATAAGGGCATCTCCTATTCCATGCAAATTCCTACCTGGAGAAACATGTATGTTATCTCCAAATAAATTGTGGTGAATAAAAAGGAACATTGGGAGCTAATTCATCTATTGGTTGTGGAAATGTGAGATACGCACTCTCAAGTATTGATCTGTAGGAAAATATTCAGTGCTCCATCCAAGGACTTGTCATGTGTGTGGTAGAGAAACCTTGTGACCAGATATGAAATGATAAATTGGGCTATCATTTAATTAGACTCAAACAAGAAACAGGCCTACAAGATGTAAGAACATGTCAAGAATAGAATCCAGAGACTTGGAGTTCTCATCATTGAGGAAACCACCACACCAAATGATTTGTTGGGATCATTTGAGGATTATGTCAAGAAAGAGGTTGGGGACCTACTATCCTTCAATATAGATACCCTGGAGTCTATGTCTAGGATCTGAGCCACCATTTCATTTATTGCAAAAAAACATTAGTCGTGGTACACGAAATGTAAATATATCAATGATGTCTCACACAGTTGGACAAATTTCCTAAGTTTTGTACACATCCCTCATATGGATAAGGTTGTATCCGCAGCAGCTCAGTTTAGTAAGGAATTCAAAGGAGTTGAAATTTCCCTAGTGGAGCTCGACAAAGAGTAGTAAGGATCGACAGAGGAAGCTTCTTCATTTGTATAGTTATTTCTATCTTCTTTCTCTCTCTTCTCTTCCCCCCCCCCATTTTCCCTCTCCTCCATGTTTTATTTCTCTATTGGGGGTTGCACTTTTTTATTATGTGTTATTTTATTTTAAAAAGTTACTTTATGTTTATAATGTAATAAGTCGCCCTTATTTAATAAAAAGGGACTTAATTATTTCCAAAGAATAAAAATATCCACAAGTTGTGTAAATACATATGAAATTTCATTTGGGGGGTAGGCGAAGAGTCTCCTCTAGTTATATAAATTGTAATGGCACCCTCATTCCAAGGGGTTGTCAATTTTTTCTGTTCATGAGAGATTGTCACTTGTGAAGAAGCGATAAGATAACACTTCCTCTATTTCTCATCTCTATTTTCTACCTACTCTCATTATGTATAATTTTTCTACAACATCATTGGAGAAAGAATGAGTTTTGTTGCCTCTTTGATAAGGATATTTGTGATACTTTGAGTTCAAAATATTAACTTGTCTTGTTTACATTTACAAAATTTTGTTTCTTCTAATATATGTGTGTTGGAATTTTTTTATTAATGGTTGTAGGAATCTTATTTTCTACCTACAACGTTAATCCCTCTCTCTTTTCTACTAGAAAATTCCTCTCTTCCAAGAAATTTCAAGCCTTTACCATAAGGTCAATGGAGTTCCCTTGTTATATCCCTAGTTGTAAGGCCACCACATATTTTAATTTCATACATGCATAATAATATGGAGTTGCACCATTCAAGTAGAGGGACATACAATCCAAGAGCATTGGAAAGATACCCACTAATTTTTCTACTGAAAATTTTTCTCACCAATAATTTTAGGCACCCATTGCGGGGCAGACTTGGTAGCATCTACACCCAAAATATAATATCAAGAAAAGACCAAAAAATCAAAAAATCAAAAATTATAGGTAACCGTCTCGACCAAAGACCCAAATTGTTATTCCATATTCAAAAAGACATCGCTTCAAATTTGAGAGAAGATATTTGGCATAAAATATAAAGTTTTACATAGTGTTTCATAGAAAAAAGATTTTTGGATTTGGAAGAAGAGTGTGCTATTGAAGTAGAATGAGCAAGAAAAATTGGACCACCACAAGAAAGATCCAAAATCTCCAAGCTAGAGGATAGAAGATATACATGATCACTATGAAAAGGAGGAAATATCAACCCAATTTTTAAAGAACTTCAATGAAGGTGAGAGATAATCATAAATTCAAAGCCTCCCCTTTGTCGAATTTTTTTTTTCACTGGTAGTTCAATTATTGTTAACCCATTGGATGTTGAGTTTCCATATATAAACAAAAACATTAAATACTTCACCGATGTAGAGACTAAAGAAGAAGGTCAAGAAAGAGAAGAGGCCAAAGTAATAGCTAGAGCCAAAATAAGGGCCAAAATTAAATAAATAGAAATATCTTAAGCAAGAGAAGATGCAAGATCCATAGCCAAAGCAAGAATTGAAGTGGAAGTTAAATACATAATGGTAGATGAATAATACCTCAACCAATAGTACATGGGGTATGAACACCGGCCTGCTTCCACTTCCACAACATCTCTATGAGATACCACTAGGATGAAGGAAAATCTTTCTAAAGTTTAGAGAATATGATTCCCAACTCCCTGAAGAACATATAGTGGCCTTCAACACCACATGTGGTGTGTTGGGTGTTGGATATGAAGACGTATCTATTATATTATTCGTGGAGTATTTATAAGACAAGGTGGCCGAATGGTTCTACCTTCTACTAGTAAGGTCAATCACTTTTTAGGATGATATAAGAACCTTCTTTGAAGATATATTTAATTCTACAGATTATTTTCAAGATCTCTTGGTTTAATTGGTACACATGAAGAAAGAGTCGAATAAAGGAATGAGGGATTTTGTAGCAAGATACAATAGAGTGATCAAGACAATTCATATTGATGTCATGCCCTCATATAACAATTTGAAAATTTTATTCATAAGTGCTCAAATCCTTGAAGTTTGATTTATCCTAAGGAGTTCTGATCCCATAAATTTGAAAGAATGACAAGATTATGCCATGAAAATGGAGTATGATCTAATCTTATCTAGAAATGTGAAAAATCCCAACAAAAACTAAAAGGGTAAATGTTTTGGCTATACTCCCATTGATCCAATTATTCAAAACATGGCCAATTATATGATTACTATGAAAAAACAACTCTCACATATCTCTATGAGGAATTTACAGAAGAATGCCAACCCTTCAAATGAGCTAAAAATAACTCCACCTCTTTGCAGGCTCTCCCTTAAAGCACCATCAATCAACACAACATGTGACACTGAAGAATGAGAAGAAGAAAAAGAGTAAAGAAAATACAATAATGTTCTTGAAATCAAATAAGTTGATAGTGATATGCAAAATGGTCTCATTGAACACATCTTGGAAATTGAAGATGAAGGTGATGAAGAATCACCAAGATTCTAATGTTACGTGTTCACTCATGCTTAGTCTAAGAAATGAGATCCACCTTCAATAATTGTAACAAATAAAAAGGAGGATCCTCATGTTGAATTTCCACATAGTAAAATCATTATCAGGGGATCTTTGTTACCACCATTGATGGATTCATCCAAGGATAATCCATATCCTCTTATAAGAAAGAAGCCTTTTACTATGGAAAGTAAGTTCTATGGTACCTACCCCAGTTCAAAATATTCTTCTAAGGTCAAACCTTCACCCAATTCTAGTCCCAAAATACTCTAAGGTTCAAACCAAGTCCAATAATTCCTCTCCATCTAAACCCACTGCCTCATCCACCAAGGATACTCAAGCTCCCAAGGTAGCACCATGCTTGTAATGTAAAACTTTTTTCATCCCTAGAACATCACCTCCTTTCACCATTTCTCTATTTGATTATGTTAAACATGCGAATAAGACCAAATTTCAAATCACGGATATGGAATATTTACAAACACACCCTGCTCAGTTCGATAGATTTTTTGATGTCATCAAAGGTAGTGTCTTAAATCCTAATACTATAGATCCTAATTCTAAATGTCTACTACCTACACCACTTATGTCTCCTTCACAGAACATGCTTGCTTTAAGTGCATCAAAGGATTATAAGGTGGACCATTTCTATGTCTCCCTTGTCATTGGAGGATATGAATTAAATAATTACATAATAGATTCAAATTCCTCTGATAATGTGATGCCTGTGAAAGTCAAAAATTCCCTCAAACTCACAATGACTTTGGACGGTGGCTCTTGTTACTCCATGGAGTCAAAATAAGTCCCATTTTTAGGAAAGGTAAAAGATTCCCAAGTGGCTCTTGCTGGATTTCCAAATAATAAGGTGTCAATGAATATCTTGGTAGCAGACATCCCAGCTACATTTGGAATGTTGTAAGGTAGAAGCTTCTATCTAGATTTGAGAGGTAAAATAAAGATGAATTGGTCTTCCACAACCATACTTGTTAAAGGATATATGGATAATTTGCTTCCTATGAAAAATATGAGATATATAATACAAAGGTCAAGAAGCCCTAGAGCTAACATCCTATATCAAGATAGCAGGAGGATGAATCATTTTATGACAACTAAAGAGGAAGATGAGATTACCATTTTGATAGGACCAAGTATCCCTTTCCGAGGGGGTGAGGATCTTAAGGAGGTGTTGAGAAACTTTTATTAGGAGAGGATGGCCCTAAATCACCAAATAATGTAAACCATGAAGAAGAGGAAATAGTTCTTTATGATTTTCAAGTGGAGAAATCATCCTTTGTACTTACCCATGATGAGAAGATATTACCATTCCCATTTGAAGATGAAGTTTCTCTTAATCATTTCATTCATGAATAAGATACAAATCCAACTTCTGGTGAGCTCTTGAAAGGTTTTAAAGAATGGTTTGTGTAAGAACTGCTAAGAGTTGTAGAAGAAACAAAAGACCCTGAGCTCATTCTTGAACTCCTAATGCAAGCTATGGATTTTTAGTACAAGCATGAATCCAATACGGAATCCTCAACCAATTTGAAGGTTGTTCATGATGAGAAAAATCAATATGAAAAATCCAATGTCCCTTCCACGCCCATTAGAGATGGAGGAAATGATGAAAATGAATTTTTCTACTTTCCATTTGAAGAATAATATTCTTTCTATGGTGAAAAATTTGAAGAAAATAATCATGAGGTCCTTGAAGTCAAGAATACCCTTGGAAAATAAATATTTTAATATAGTGAGTATCAGGATGATGAAGAAATTCTTCTGAATGGTTTTCTTGAATTTCATAAAGAGGGACTTTTGAATGAATGTAAGGATGATATTTTTGTATTTCAAAAAAAAGACTTTGTGCAAGAACTCCTAAGAGTTGTGGAATGAATACTTTGTGCAAGAACTCCTAAGAGTTGTGGAATGAATGAAAGATCCTCAGTCCAGTCTTGAACTATTGATGCAATTCATGGATTTTAAAGATACGTATGAAGCCAATTTGGCATCCTCAGCCAAATTGTATTTGGGTCATGGTGAAATTAGACTAGGTGAAAAATTTGATGTACCTCTTGCAACAATGATTAATGGGTGTGATGATGAGATTGAAGTTTTCTATTTCCCATTTGAAGAAGAGGAGTATTGCTCTATGGGAAATATTGGAACAAAATTCCTTGAGCCATTCATACATGAGACTCCCCACAAAAATGAATTGGTAGAATGCATCGATATTTGGGATGATGTATCAATTCCTCTAAGTAGCTCCCTTAAAATTCAAAATGATGATTCTTTTAATTAGAATAAAAGTGAGCTTTTGGAAATTTTAAAGAATGGGTCCTTATAACAAATATTGGAATCCACAGAAGGTATGGAAGATCTCATGATGATTTTTGACCGCTTGACTCATGTCATGGTCATGTAAGACAAATATGAGGTTATGTCTAATCCCTCACTCTATTTCCAAACACCTCATAATGAGATAAATAAATTTGAGGCCTTTATAGAAAATGTTTTCAATATGCATGAATGGGGGAAAGAAGAAAAATCAAGATATCCAAGCTATTAAAAAAAAATCATCCCTGGGGCAGTGATAAGATGGTATATGTGAAATCAGTAGTGTGGGGGGACACGGAAGGAAATTTCCACTGTGAAATAGATTTCGAATATAATAAAAGAAATGGACTTTCTGGGTGAATCCATATACATCTAGAAGCTCATATAGGCTCATTCCTGCCAAGTGTATAGGAAAGTATGAAATTACTTGTCTTTCATAAGTATTTGAGGAAGGGAGGCTACTTTTTTAAGCCAATCAATGGCTTCATGGAACATCATCACTTAGTGTTACCTCTTCAGAGGTAACCTCTGAAAAGAATAAGTTCTTCAGTGAAAGTGGGTTTTCACTTGAATTGTACCATGGGTGATTTAGGTATGTTTTTTCCTTTCATATTGTGTTTTTTCCTTCCTTTCATGTGTTTTTTGGTGTTGTGTGTGTACTCATTCTAGATATTTGTTATAAATAAATCTATGAATCCCAATGGATAAGGACTTGGTCTGATTTAAAAATTGATATTATAGGATTTATCATGTCATTTCATTTTTTTGATCAATCCATAGCATTTCCCCAATATGGATAAAGCTATCGTCCTATGTTTTTGCAAGGGAAAACATCACTTGAAAACAAGACAACCATACCCTAGTGTCGAAAAATTTCTATGGTATACCTTTCCAAACACCCTCCTAGGTCAGCCTATTCCCCATATCAATCCTATATTTTCCTTATAATTTTTCACATGTGTGTTTCATCCTTTCCTGTAGGTGATTTAGGAAGAAAAATATCATTCAAGTACTCTAGGAGTAGTGTCTTTAAAAGTGAATTTTCAAGCAAGCTTAGGAAGGGCTATCATCAGCCTTTCTAAGACAAGTGTGTAATCTCTGGAGATATTTTGAATGCCAAAATTTTTCAAGGAGGTATATTTGAGAGCCAATATCATGTTACAACTGATTTAGGAATATTCTGGAAAGATTCAAAGGTTTAGGAGCCAGTTCATCAAAAGTAATTTTTTGAGGCCAAAATAGCTTACATCACGAAAGAGCACCTAAACTTTGAGAGATGATTCCAAGAGATTAAAAATGAATCAAGAGAAAAAAATATATCAATGGAAATAATTTTCAATCCTCTACATGGGGGAAAAATTAGATTCATCATAAACCCCATGTATTTTTCTAGGCAACTCATTCTTTCCTAACACAATAAGCGGTCCCGAGAAAAAAGGATGTTTGTAAAAGTGTTTCAGGAAAAATAAATGCATGGGACCCATCCCATCCTTATAAAAATTTAATTTCCATAAAATTTAATATAAATAAACATGAAAAAATTCATCTGGGAGCTCAATTTTTGGTCATTTCAAGTTGTCGTCCAAGGTATGCATTCGATACTTAGCCAAATTTCTTGGGTGCCATGTGGTAGCACAAGGCTAAGGCACCTTTTCTTTCCTAATTTTCCCTTTCCATGGGGATAAGAGGGAAAAAACATGGTTTCCCCCCCACTTTTGGCATGTTGGTCACTCCATGTGACCCTGGTTAGCATGTTTAGCCCTGTTGACCAATTAGACTAGTCCCCTCCTCATCGCACACATGAATGATAAGTGTCATTCCTAGGTTGAGACACATTTATTTTCACCCATTATATCAACCCAAGGGTAAAATTGGGACCAAAAAAAGGTTACATCCCCCTAGATTCCCTCAAGTTCCACATACAACCCTAAACTAGCCTCCACGTGCTTATTTTCAGCTCCCCCCCATTTCTCTCAGCTAGTGAATGAGTGACAGGTGTGAAGCTAAGGATAAGGTGCATTTTTTGCACAAATTTTACACTTCCAAGGGGACAATGGGAAAAAAAAGGTTCACCACCCCCTCAAGGTTTCCATTACCTATAAATACCAGGGCTTAGTCATTTTTGCTGATGCCCCCACATTCTTCCACTTGCTACCAAAAATCTAGAAAACAAATTCTATAATTCTTCCTTCAACATTTTTTTCCTCCATCCATTGAATTCATGCTCCTATGATCTAAAAAATATTTTAAAAAATTAAAAAGAAAATCCATATTTTTAAAGACTCCAAGCAAGATTTTTTGCCTGGAAAACTTCGTAACCCATGAGGAGAAATTGTTCGTATCTAAAAAATGGTGCATGAATCAATGTGGATTTTCTGCATTCATCCTGATTTTTTGGCACCTTAAAGATCCAAGTGAAATATTTTTCATGCATGGCCCAGATTTTTTGCAATGAAGAAACCCATGTTTTATCGTAACAAATATTTAAATTTTAAAATCTTTCATTTCAGAGACCGGATTGAGGTGAAATTTCAGAGGTGCAACAAAAAAAACCCATACCATAAAATCTGATTTCATAAAGAACCAAGGACCATAACATTAATTTCTAAAAAAATTAAGCCTCCTACATAAGCACTTGTTATTTTTAGTAAGTCGTCATAAAGAGAAGTTTCTATGGAAGTAGTGTGCACAGAGGTCATCCAGAAGGACAATTTGAGTGATCCGAGTTGAAATGGGTGGAAAATTATCATTTACTAAAAATAGTATAGCCCCTTTTTAGGTGCAGGAAAGTCTCTCAAAAGCCATGAAATTAAAGTTCATAGTTGTCAAACCAGTCAATGTTCTTTCTTCTAAGTATGTGGAAGTGGGAGATAGTGATGTCACCCACATAGATCTCGACAATCTCAAAGCATGCATGCTCAATCACCCAAGGGAGAAAATTGAATAAAAAATATTCATGAGTGGATTATACACATTGGGTGGTCACTAAATATATGTGTAGATCATTGATTTATTTTTGGCATGCTCACACCATTATGAACCTGAGACAAGGACCGTTCAGGAAGATGATGGCTCAGACACAGAAATGATTTCTCCTAAGGCCAACTCTTATTCCATGCAAATACCCAATTGGAGAAACATCTCTATCATCTTGAAATAAATGGAGGTGATTGAAAAGGAACATTGGTACCCGATTCATCCATTAGTGGTGGAAATGGGAGATACTCATTCTCAAGTATTGATCAACAAGAAAATATTCAATTCTCCATCCAAGGACTTGTCACGTGTGTGGGAAAGAACTATCATGACTAGATATGAAATGATAAATCGTTGAATTGGAATCAACAGTAAATCCAGAGACTTGGAGTGTTCATCATCGAGGAAAACATTACTATAGATGATTCTTTAGGATTGTTTAAGGATCATGTCAACAAATAGGTTAGGGACACATTTTCCTTCAACAAAGATACCTTGGAGTCTAAGTCTAGGATCCAAGCCAAAATTTCATTCATTGTAGAAAAACATCATTCATGGTTCTCAAAATATAAATATATAAATGATGTCTCAGATAGTTGGAGAGATTCCCTAATTGGTGTATGCATCCCTCATGAAAATAAGGTTACATCTACAACAACTTGGTTCAGTAAGGAATTCAAAAGAGTTGAAATTTCCCTCATGGATCTCAGCAAAGATCAGTCAAGTAGTAAGGTGGGATGGGTAGAGGAAGCTTCTTCATTGGCATATTTTTCCTTATCTTATTTATCTCTCTTATCTTCCATCCATTTCCCTCTCCTCCATGTTCTATTTCTCCATCAAGGGTTGCACTTTTTCATTATGAATTATTTTATTTGAAAAAGTTACTTTATGTTTATAATGTAATAAGTCACCCTTATTTTATAAAATGGGACTTAATTCTTTCCTAAGAATACAAAAATTCATTATTTATGTAAATACATGTGGAAGGTCATGTGGGGGTAGGCAAAGAGTCTTCTCTAGTTCTATAAATTTTAATTACACCCTCATTCCAAGGGGTTGTCAATTTTATGTGATCATGATAGATTATCAATTATGAAGAAGAAAAAAGATAGAACTTCCTCTATTTCTCATCTTTATGTTCTTCCTACTCTCATTATGTACATTTTTTCTATATCATCAATGAAGAAAGGAGTTTTTTTCCTCTTTGATAAGGAGATTTGTGAGACTTTATGTTCAAAATTTTAAATTGTTTTTTCCGTTTGAAAAATTGTGTTTCTTCTAATCTATGTGTGTTGGATTTTTTTGGTTAAAGGTTTTAGGAATATTATGTTCTACCTACAACATTAATCCCTCTCTCTTTTTCTCACTCCCTTTCACACTCTCCTAGTAAATTCCTCTCTTGAAGTGATTGCAAGCCTTTGTCGCAGGGTTAGTGGAGTGCCCCTGTTAGATCCTCAACCGTAAGGCCACCATAGAATTTAATTTCAATTTCACACTTGCATAATAATATTGAGTTGCACCATTAAATTAAAGAGACCTATATTCCCATAGTTTTGGAAATATACGCACTAATTTATTTACCTAAAAAAAATTCTCGCTAACATGACACTAGCACTTGGGTGGAAGTGTCCCTATTGGGCGTTATTGTCCCAAAGAAAAAACATAGAAACAAGACCAAGAATAGGGACAAGGATCCCCATTATATTACCAAAATATGTAAATGGAAGTATTAAAAGGAAAAGTCACAATCAAAATCAATCATATTCAATAAAAATACTATAAAATGTGTCACTAGTGTCTAAGCTTCAAGCTTGGAAATCATGTTTATAACAACATACTAGAGGTGTAATGCAACATTAATAAGTGCATATTAATGTGTCTATATTCACATACTGAGAAGGTGTAGAAATACCCTTGATGTGACTATAAAAAATGATGAGAAAAGGGAGAATTTTATAATTTCAAAGCAGAAAAGTGTAAGCAAATAAAGGAAAATGAGGAGGGAGTTATGCTAACAGGAGTATATAAGAATCCATTAACCAATAAATTAGAGAAATATTCCATCTCATCAGAAGAAACATGTAAACACATACAACTAAACAAATAACATGAAATAATAGCATAAATTGACACAATGTTCAACCACTAATTCTCATTTCATTCCAATAGGCATAAATTCCTAGTTTTCATTAAAAATTTGTTTTATGTTTCACTGAGTATAAAGAGAGAGGAATAAAATGTTTTTATAAGAAGTAGAAGAACAAATCATGCTTTAGAGAGAAAATTTTTCTCATTTAGAATGGATAAACCATCCTAATATATAGCCTTCTTGTATAAATTATAAAATTCCCCTATCACCCTTCACATTATAAATTAAAATAGGCTACTTTTACTTATTTTAATAAAATAAATTTTAAAATGGAGGAATAGGAGGTCATTTAAATGAATAAAACAAAACTAGAAAAAGTGCATCTCCTAACAAGAAAATAGAAATCACTTAAGTGATCTGGGTCATTTTTACAAAAAATTTATTTCTCAATGAAGAAATAAAGAAGGGAGAAGAAATAAAGTAGTAGAAGAAGTCATGTTGCTAATGGGGATCTAGGGGAGGGTGATCCTTGAATGAGACATATTGGAGAAATATTTTGGCCTTTGATTGCTGAAATAAACATAGACATTTTATTCTAGATTTCTCTCTTATGAGAGATCATGGTGTTCATCAGAATGTCTATCTAGCGGTTAGTTTGAGCTTGCACCATCTTGCAATGATCTTCCCACTTTTCGGTTTTTCCTAACACATCAAAAATTATGCTTCAAACTTGAGAAATAATGTCCATGAGTTTAATACCCTAAATTCATGGATCAAACTACTCTCCTTTGATAATATTTTAGAAGTGTTCCTAGAGTTGTTACAAATTCGTCTAATTTAAATGTAACATTGGATATCTCATATTCTTCATATTAGAATTGCCCTTTATTTTATCTTTTGGCCTCTGATGTAGAAGCATCACCTCTTGTAAATATCAAATTTTGGTTTTCTCAGTTTTCATCAGTTATGAAGGTCCATTTAGGTGATTTGGCATGTTTCTGATCCATTTAGACTCTTTTAGCATTGTAATAAATGGTATTTATAGTTTCTCTCCAAAACCACATTTCAAATATTTGAATTGTCTTTAAGTGTGTTATAGGTTGAGGAGTTATGGTATTTTAAATAATTGATATAAATGTGGTCATAACACATATTTACACTCTATACAATGTCCTCATAAACATCACATGGTTTTGTTTTAGTATGGTTATATTTAGCATGGTGATTTAGTTGGATGTTAAAACCTAACTACCTCTCTTTACTTTATTATAATGAAGAGCATTCAAATAGGTAAGGGGAGATTTGTTATTAAGAAGGTTTTGTAGTGGAGGAAGAAATTTTTAATCTGAGCCAAATGGATCATAAATCCTTGTAATAACTAAGGAACTAATAAATCAAAGGAATTTCTTGAGAATCACTTTATATCTTAATGAAAGCCTCTGAATTTATGAATGAATTTTGGTTACATATGAGTTTATGAATGTTGTTACAGGTGAAGGAGGCATGTGCAAGATTATGGAGGATGTGATGGAGTCATATTCAATCCTTCACTCCACCTTTCCAGGTTACTTTGCTAAATTAGGCCTAGGCATTAGTCATCCCAAACTGATCTAGTCTGAAAAATTAAAATCATGTTCCCATGTATTCAGCATTGTAATAAAGTCTCCATATCACATTTCTAATAAACATGATATGACATCATGCAGGTATGATCTCACATCAACACTTATCCTCTACTATTCATTAGCTCCTCAAGAAGTTAGTGCTCACTCAAGTTTTCTCATGACAGTTGTCTTTTCCTACCTAGTCTGACTCACTCCGTGTTCCTTCTATACCTCATGCATCTTAAAGAGTCCATATACACAGAGAAAATAGTGATAGTAAGATATTGAGGAAAGAAATTGTTTAACATATCTAAAAAACCTTACATGAATGAATATGGGGTTATCAAGGTATATTTAATCTATGTAATTTTTTATGAGGATATGAAATGACAAGTTTCTAAGCATGGTAGTGTTTACAAAATTTTAAATTAGTGAAACGGGGTTATACAGTCCATACAAGACTGAGATATCAAATTTGGAGCCATTAACCACCTTTCAGAGCATCCCAACATTTAAAATATATTGGTAGAGTTTTACATAGGTCTGTATAAGTGTTTTAAGTCATTAAGAAACTTCATAGTGAGATTACAAAGAAAAATAAGCTCTAAATACTCCTCATGGTCTAGGAAACCCTATTAAAGTTTAGAAAGAAATAATTTGTATAATGTTAAAAAAGAACCATTTAATCATGTTATCGATTAGTGATAAGGTATTTTCTAGTGTATTCAAAGTGTGCATGAAGTATTCCGATAGTAACGAGAATATTTCTAAGCCAAAATCTGGAAAACATAGTATTGACTATTGGAATGCCCAACTTTAAGGGTTTTATACAAGGAAATTTGATTTGAATGAGATTAGTTACTCTTTATTGTTAAAAGAAGCTCATATTAGTAATTCTTGTAGGTTATTAAAATTTTGAGAGTGGTTAAATAAATAACCTAAGTGATCATGAAGGTGACAAAATCAATGACACAATTCAAACTTGTGATAATCAACCATTCTTGAGAAATAGTTGTCTTAGGGAACAAGTTTATAAGGAAATAGTAATCAATCATGTTTGTGATTATTGTTAGTATGTGTTTGAATCCTTGAGAGTGAGGAAATCCCCTATAGATCTATTAAAAAATAATTACCCTTGACTGTCCTATTACAGTCTTCTTGAGAAGCATTAAAGGAGTAGGTTAACATTTGCTACAAAGTGCCTTAAATAAGAATAGGTGAATGAATGGAGATGGATTGTTAAGAAGTGTAAGAGACAGTAAGATGAATAAGAAGAAACTTGGAAAAATAAAAAGAAATCTAAGAAAAGGGTATATGAGATACGATGGTGTTAAGAGAAAGTAAGAAGACATAGAGATAAACCTAGTTAAGAATGAGAAAATGTGTTGGGACCAATGTATGGAGAATGGAAATATGAAATTATCCATGAAGTAGGAACACCATAATGGGTATCAGAAAATCTAATTACTTCTTCATGAAAGTTGACAGTTGTTCAAAGATATGAGCTTTGTGTGTTTGGAGGGAGCTAGATAAGCCTAATTAAAAACACTAGAGAGAGAACAAAATTTTGACGGACATGGAGATAATAGCTAAAACTTTGGGTTAAACATTAATATCCAAAAGGGTATTTGAAAATTTTGACATTGAGACATAAGGCCTTGTATAGTGTTATAGTCATTAGCATTTGTCTTTAGGAAGGGCTACAAGTTAGTGTAAGGTCTAAATGGTGAATGAACAAACAAAATGATGGTTTGAAAATTCTTCAGGTTACTAATAATATTTTTTAGATGAATTTGAGCATGTGAAATGCATCTTTAGCCTTTCTTTCAGTTTTTAAGGCATTTTGGTGTTTGTACGAAAATTAGGCTTCTTGAGTTGTGTATATATTGTATGGTTTTGGTGGTCCTGATTGATATCAAAAGATAACTTGGTTGTGTATCCGAAAAATTATTTTTTGTTTCTATCAAATGGTATCATAGAAAGTTTTCTCTTGGAAGAAGAATAAAAATATAAGTTTGGAAGTGAAGAAGGTAGCACGAAAGAAGTGAGAAAAGAATCATTAGCCTTTAAATGCTTATAAGAGAAAAGAGAAGAATTGAATAATATATCAACAGACTTGGAGGTTGAGAAAGAAGAAAAATTAGTGCCAAAAGACTAGGTGAGTCCTAGGGTGAGGTACTTGGAAATAACAAGGTGAAAAGGACTTTCTTATGAAGAAGAAACAAATAAGTGAAGAGAGAGAGTTAAGAAGAAAAATTGAAGGGTTTCTTTCCATATGGGTACTATAACAGCTTGAAGGAGAGTGAAATAAATAATAGTATGGCTAATGAAGAGATGTTAACATAGTTTAGAGAGATTAGAAGAGGATTTGAAGTGGATTATAGAAATAAATAAGAAGGAAAGTTCAGTTCTTAGTTGGAATATGAAGAGAAGAGTGCAATTACCCATTGAGTGGCTTATAGAGAGAAGTTAGAGGAAATTAGTTACTTGGAAAAGAGAAGAGAGAAGAAAAAAAAGGTGTATGGAGATCAATTTTTTTATCTAGATATTAATGTGATGTTGGGTGAAGAAGAAGAGTAAGATAGTGAAGAACAAGAGTAGTATAGTAAATATGAACAAAATACCTTACATGGAGCTTCTTATGAGGTAATATGGCCTCCATATTTTCATTCGAATATTTTGTTGTCATGTCTGAATTCAGATGATCAATATGAAAACATGAATACAAATAAAAAAGGAATGGATGAATAAATACAATAAAAATAAACTAAAGATGAAATAACTAATGAAGAAGAAGGTGAATTTACAATAGAAGAAGAGCTAATTTGGTGAAAAATCATGATGGAATCAGATAAATCAGACCTAATTGTAGATGAATAATACTATAGGAAAGAAAAAAAAATAACTTATCAAGATCTTGTATGATGAAGAATTCAAATCATATGAATACCAAGTTGAATCAGATTGGAAAATACCATGGGCGGATGAAGACATGTATGAACCTGATTATATGGACCAGCAGTGAGTTGAAGAGGAAAAGAAGAGAAAGGATGAATACAAAAAAAAATTAGATGAAAATAAAGCAAGAAAACAAGAAGATGATAAGTCAAAGAAAAATAATGAAATATTTAAAATGGATGGAGCTCATCCTAAGAAGAGGAAAATCAAGTCAAGAAAGAAAATAAATTGTAAAAAAAGAAAGAAAACAAAAAGGAGCTAAAATCTTCCCACTTGGGGAGAATGGTGTAGGAGCATCACTTCTTGTAAATATTAAGTTTTGGTTTTTTAGTTGTCATAGGTTATGATGGTCCATTTGGTTGATTTGGCATGATTCTAATTGATTTAAACTCTTTTAGCATTGTAATAAGTGGTATTTGGAGTTTCCCTCCAAACCCACATTTTAAATATTTGAAGTGTCTTTAAGTTTGTTAGAGGTTTAGGAGTTAGGGTAGGTTAAATAAGTGATATAAACGGGGTCATGGAACATTTGTACACTTTATACAAGTTCCTCATAAAACTCACATGGTTTTGTTTTACTATGGTTATCCTTACCATGGTGAGTTAGTTGGATGAGAAAACCTAACTACCTCTCTTCACTTCATTAACATGATGATAATTATATTAGTTAAGGGGAGAGTGAGTAGTAAGAAGGTTTTGTGGTGGAGGAATAAATTCTGTATCAGAGCCAAATGGTTCAAGATGCCTTGTAATGACTAAGTAATTGATAAATCAAAGGACTTTCTTAAGAATCATTTTATGTCTTAATGAAAGCATGTGAACTTATGAATGAATTTTATTTAGATATGAGTTTATGAATTTTGTTACAAGTGAATGAGGTATGTACAAGTTTATGCAGGATATAATGGAGTGAACAAAAGAGTTAAGCTTCAAGATTCCATATACATTGAGAAAATAATGATAGTAAGCTATTAAGGTAAGAAAATGTTTAATATATCCAAGAATCATTACATGAATGAATATGGGGTTATCATAGGATTTAATATTTATGTAATTTATTATGAGGATATGGAATGACAATTTTCTAAGCATGGTTTTGTTAGCAAAAGTTTAAATTAGTGAAACATGGTCATACAGACCATACAAGACTGAGATATTAAATTTAGATCCATTAACCATCTTACAAAGAATCACCAGATTTAAAATAGATTGGTAGATTTGTACAAATATATGTAGAATTTTTCAAGTCATTAAGAAACTTCACAGTGAGCAAACAAACAAAAATAAGCTAAAAATCCTCCTCAAGGTCTGAGACACCCTATTATAGGGTTTAGAGAGAAATAATTTTTATGATGTTAAAAAATGAACCATTATATAATGTTAGTGATAAGGGAGTTTCTAGTGTATTCAAGGTGTGCATGAAGTATCAAGATAGTAAAGAGAAGCTTTCTAAGCCAAAATCTGTAAAACATAGTCTTGATTGTTTAAATTCCCAGTTTTAAAGGTTTTATGCAAGGAAATTTGGTTTGAATGAGATTAGTAACTTTTTATTATTTAAAGAAACTCATATTATGAATGTTAGGAGGTTATTAAAATTTTGAGTTTGGTTGAGGAAAGAACTTAAGTGATCATGAAGTTGAAAATCTCAATGACAAGGTTCAAACTTGTGATAGTCATAACCATTATTGAGAAACAATTGTCTTAGAAAACAAGTTTGTTGGGCCTTGAAATATTGGCTAAGTGCCAAAGGACGTGCGAGTATGCGGGACTAATAGGAAGAATGGTGTATGGAGAGAAGTGCATAGGATAATGGTTTCAGAAGGGTATAGGAGAAACCAAGGCACGCACATAAGGCAATACACAAGGTCTAAGGACTTATCCATATTCAACGTTCTGGAGGCACTTGAGGAAAAATGTGACCTAACTATGCATGTCAAGTGGATAAGGTTCCATCCTGGAGACTTGGTGGTTAAGGAAAGAATATTCCATGCATGGAATATTCCTAGGAAGAAATTGTTATAGAAATTGGAGAGCTTAGAGAAGAATAAGCATGAACCATTGGAGGACCACATTGACACTTTACATCCAATATGCTCCTGAAGAAAGGCATGGCGGTGGGTTTTGATCATATATAAGAATAGATGCTTAGGTAGGAGAAGGGACGTAGAGACACACATGAAGGCATGAAGAGAGGCACCAAGACATATAGCATGGGAAGAATGAAGATGTGTAGAGAATACTAGGAGGACCTAGGAGTTGGGGTTCTCATTAGAGGACTGTAGGAATGTTATCATGTCTAAGGGATGGATCTGTAACATTTTTGTAATAAAGAAAGCATAACTAGGACATTTTTATATGGGTTATATCCCTGTCTTAATACATTTTCTCTGATATGACCCTTTTGAATGTAATGTGGTTGTTAAGACTATGATCAGTATAAATATATGTCTCTATTTTGAATATCTGGTTCAAGGGTGCAAACCCTAGTGTTATTTCCTTATATTTTATGGCAGATTTGTTCTTTTTATTTCATGTTATGATGTTTCTCTTATTATTAAATGATTGGGTATAAGGATATGATAGCTCATGGTGTGCTTTTACATGAATATTCACTTCTCTATAACTAATCCTCTAACAATGGAAATATCTTCTCATAATTCTCACATAAAGGAGGGGCTTGGTGCTCGCGTGTGCCTCAAGTGAACACCCAGCACCCGTTGGGTGATAGGTTGGTGTGCATGGGGTTAGAAGTTAGTAGATGGGTAAAAATGACTACAAATTTTATAAGGAAATAGTAATCAATCCTTATGAGTAAGGAAAGCCCTTGTAGAGAAATCAAACAAGAACTACCCTTCATTATCATGTTACAGTATTCTTGAGAAGCATTAAAGGAGTAAGTTAACATTTCCTAGAAAGTGTCTTAAATAATAATAGTTAAATGACTGGATATGGACTTTTAATAAGTGTAAGGTAAAATAATATGAGTGATAAGAATCTTTGAAAAAAGACAAATAAAGGTAAGAATGAGGCATAGGAGACAGGATGGTGTTGAGAGCAAGGAAGAAGTCCTAGAGAGAGACCTAGTTGAGAAGGAGAAACAGTGTTGGGAGAAATTTATGCATAGTGGAAACATGAAATTAACCATGAAGTAGGAATACCGTAATGGGTATCAGAAATCTAATTAATTCTTTGTAAAAGTTGATATTTTGTTCTAAGTTATGAGCTTTATGTGTTTGGAGGGATACTAGAAAGGCCTAATTGAAAATGATAGAGAGAGAATAAATTTTTATGGACTTGGAGATAAGAGCTAAAAATTTTGGGATAAGTATTAATGTCCATAAGGGTATTTGAAAATTTTGAAAGTGATAGATAAGGTCTTTTACAGTGTTGTAGTCATCAAAAATTGTCTTTAGGAAGGGTTACAAACTAGTGTAAGGTATAATTGGTGAATGAGAAAAAAAAAATGATGGTTTGAAACTTATTGAGGTTAGTAATCATATTTGTTAGATAAATTTGAGAAGGTGAAAGGTATCTTTAGCCCTTGTTTCAGTTTTGAAGGAATTTTGGTTTTTGTATGCAAATTAGGCTTCTTGAGTTGTGTATGTATTGTATGGTTTTGGTGATCTTGATTGATATTGAAAGCTAAATTGGTTGTGTATCCAAGAACTTGATTTTATTTCTATCAACCTCTATATATGTGTGTACGGAAATCTTCCAAGGATTTATGAATTCTGCATAGCCTCCACTCAATCATATGAAGACTGAATAACTAAAATGTGGAATTTTAGTAATAATCTAAGAAAGTACAATAATGTAATAAACTGAAATATAAATGCTAAATAATTTATTTGATATTTTAAATGAAATGAAATAAATGAGATAGGAGGGAAATTCTACTAATCTGAGTTAGACTTACCTTGTAGTAATTTGGGACTAGATAGGTTGATGTGCTGGAAAAATTGAATGTCATAATGAACCTCAGAAAGTTGCAAAAGTGACATATCTTACCACAATGGGGTGCCTGGGGATGAACAAGGGTGCCTGCGGGCACCCTGGTCTGTGTAGTAACTCAAAAAATAGATTTGATATGGTCATTAACCATTCAAAGTAATTTTCCTTTTATCAAGTTGGTGTCGCACTTAGTTTGCTGGTGCCGTTGTAGATCTCTAATAAATAATATCCTATAAAACCCCACACAAAAGCATCAAACCTTTAAAAAAATATGTAATTGTATGGGTCATAATGTCCTCAGCTACCAAATGGATGGACTTATGACGGATCATTGCACTATATCTTCGACTCGATGTAGTTCTATGTGCTTTGTGTGTGCAATGGTGTGCCTAGGGTGCCCTAGCGTCAATGCCACTAAAGTAGTGGGAAATAGCTAAATAGATATGTAGAATTATGGATGGAATAGAATAGATTCCACTTCCTATGAAGTGTGTGATGCCGAATAGTTCCCAAATGCAATCACTTGCCTTATATAGATAACTATCCCTTAGTAGAAGTAGTTTTCCCATAAGATAGTAATTATATTGTGCTTATATAGGGATATCTTTCTTAAATTTAAACACTAGTGACCTAATAGGAAATAAGGGATAAAATATGTAGAATAATACCTCACAGAATTGCAATAGTAGAAATTAATATGTAGAAAATATTACAGATCTCAAATAAAAGTGTAGAATAAAATAACACAACACAAAGAGACAGTATTTATCATGGTTCACCCAATTTGGGATACATCCACCAAGAATCACTTGCTCATATTTTATTACAAGTCACCAATCTCTCAATACAATACCCATATCTATTTGGAGCTATGCTCAACAAAATCTACAGAATTCACACCCAAATTAAAAACACATCTGCAATGTTACATGTTATCTACCATATGCATAAAACCATATAAGTAAACAACTACTTAAGAAGTTTTACAAAATTGTGGGTATCAAAACCATGGGCCAAAACCATCCCATAAACCTATGGGTCAAAATCCCACCCATATGAGAAAAGCACGTTTCCCGGTATATCAAACACGTTTCAAGGAAAAAAAATTATCGGGGCCTGCGCCCCAGACCCCCGCTCGGGGCCCGCCCCAGCCCTGAACCCCGGTGAGGCAACTATGGAAAGTGTATAGTACTCTTAGTGTATAGTCTTCAAAACATTCTCACATGAAAATAGGCTCCACAACCTAACAATCTCCCACTTGGAGACTAGGTTTCCTCTGGGCAAGCTTCTCAACCTTTCACTAGTTTCCATGAAGACCAACCAAAGCTAAACACAGCTTCAATTTTTCCCTTGTGACCACCTTGCTCATCATGTCTATAGGATTATTACTGGTATGAATCTTCTCTAGCTTCAATTTCTCTTCCTCCAAAGTTGTCTTGATGAAATGGTACCTTAATTATATATGATTTGTCCTAGAGTGGAAAGCAAAGTTCTTAGATAGGTGTATAGCACTCTGAATATCACTATACAACTTTCCTTCCTCTTGCTTATGCCCCAACTCCTAAATCAATTACTGTAACCAAATCACTTCTTTTCTTGCATTTGTGGCAGTAACATACTCAGCCTTCATGGTTGACAAAGCCACCAGTTTCTGTAGTCATGAAATCCATCTTACTATTGTCCCACCTATAGTGTAAACACAACCTATTGTAATCCTCTTGTTTTCTACATCTCTAGCCATATTTGAATCTACATAATCACACCAAGTGGTGTCTAATCCACTATAGCACAAAATTGTCCCTGTGGTCCCTCTCAAATACTAAAGGATCCACTTTACTGCCTGTCAGTGATCTCTACCTAGATCACTCATAAATCTACTCACCACTCCCACTACATGGGAAATATCAAGCCTAATGCACACCATGGCATACATCAAACTACCAACCACTAATGATTAAGGTACCTTGGACATCTGGTTTCTCTCCTGCTCTGTCTTGGGACATTGCTCCTCTAATAACTTGAAATGGCCTACCAAAGGAGTACCAAGCGGTTTAGCATCCTGCATATTAAACCTCTCGAATACTTTATTAATGTACTCTTCTTGAGATAAATTCAAATTCCATTCTTTCCTATCCTGAGATATCCTCATACTAAGGATTTATTTGGCTAACCCCAAATCATTCATAGCAAAGGATTCACTTAGCTACTTCTTGAGTACTTTTATTTCCTGCATGTTTTTACCTGCAACCAACATGTCATCCTCATACAGAAAAAGGATAATTTAACTGACATCCTCAAATTTATTTGTATACATGCAATGGTCAGAATGACATCTAATATAACCTTGCTCCATCATGAATCTATAAAATTTCTTATACCATTTACGTGGAGCTTGTTTCAATCCATATAAGCTCTTCTTCAGTTTGCATACTATCTCCTCTTTACCTTTGACCTCATAGCCCTCTGGTTGTTGCATATATAGTTCCTCATCCAAATTACCATGGAGAAATGTAGTATTTACATCAATTTTTTCTAAGTACAAGTCTTTTGTTGCAACTATTCCTAGAACAGTTCTAATAGAAGTCATTTTTACTACATGAGAAAAAATCTCATCAAAATCTATACCTTTTTTCTTTGCAAACCCCTTGACCACCAACCAGGCCTTGTTTCTTTTCTTTCCTCCTTCTTCCTCTTTGACTATGAACACCCACTTGTTCTATAATGCTTTTTTACCTTCGGGTAGCTTTGCCAAATCACATGTTTAGTTCTCCATGAGATGTTGATGCTCCTCATCCATGGCTTTCTCCCACTTCTTCTTGACATCTACATGTATTGCTTCATCAAATCTCTCTGGCTCTCCACTATAAGTGAGTAATAAATAATAAAGAGAAGGAGAAAAATGTTTAGGTTCTCTTATTACCATAGAAGACCGCCTCAATATAGGAGTTTGGGGTTCCTATTGATGAGGTTCATGAACTGATTCATGTGTCACTTTCCCATTCGGAAGATCCTCTACTGCTACATATTCTTTCTTGGATTCTTCCCTATTTTCCTGCAACTGCTTCTTATACATGACTTTCTCATTAAATACCACATCCCTAGATCAAATTATTTTCTTGTCCTTAATACTCCAACATTTATATCCAAATTCAACACCACCACAACCAATGAAATTACATTTTTTTATTTATCCTCTTTCTTGGTCCTATCATCATGTTCTATATGGAAAAACATCTCACATCCAAGGACTCTAATAAATGAATAATCAAATTTCTTACAATACCAAGCCTCCTCAGGTATTCCTCCATCTAAGGAACTTGATGGTCCTCTATTTGTCAAGTACACATTTGTGCTCACCGCTTCTGCCCAAAAAGAAAGAGACAGTCCTGCATGTAACCTCATGCTCCTCACACATTCCATTATTGTTCTGTACATCCTTTCTGACACCTCATTTTTCTATGGAGTTCCTAGAACCATAATTTTCCTGTGGATTTCATTCTTAGAATAGTAATCATCAAATTCATTACTGTAATACTCCCCTCCATTATCTGAGATGATAAATTTTTTCTTAATACCTATTTCATTCTCTACCAATGCTTTCCATCTAACAAAAGTGTCAAATACATCAAATTTATTTCTAATACAATAAACTCAAACTTTCCTTTTTACATCATCAATAAAAGTAACATAATAACTTGAACCCCCAAGAGATGATACCTGAGTTGGCCCCACACATCATAATGCACCAGCTCTAACTTACTCTCATTCTTTGTAGGTCCAATCTTGAGAAAACTTACTCACTTTTATTTTCCATATATGCAATTCTCATAGAACTCCAAACATGTTTCTGTATATCCAGGAAAATCCTTCTTTATGATCTCCATGCATTTATGGCTCATATGACTAAGCCTATAGTGCAACAATGTTTTATCTACTTATGAAGCCACAAGATTACAAACATTAGTGCTATAAGTGGTTAAATACAAGTTTCCAACCTTCTTACCTCTTGCCACCACAAGAGCACCCTTGGTAACCTTCCAAGAGTCTGCTATAAATATCACAGTACAACCATGACTTCCCAACTGCCCTGTTGATATCAAATTTAGTCTTAATGTAGGTAGATGTCTGACATCCTTCAATATCCGAGTATTCTCATTCTTCTTCTTAACCTGAATAGAACCTTTTCCAACTATGTTGCAAGGCTCATCATCACCAAGAAATAAATGCCCAAAATCTCCTTGAACATAAT
This sequence comes from Taxus chinensis, assembly GCA_019776745.2. Lineage (NCBI taxonomy): Eukaryota > Viridiplantae > Streptophyta > Pinopsida > Cupressales > Taxaceae > Taxus > Taxus chinensis. Next base: position 317,564,815 of record CM034148.1, read on the forward strand.
CAACAAAATAATGCCTATGTGGAGTAGCATGGAAAGAATCCCCTGAATTTAAAACCCAAGATTCAGTGATATTATGCAAAGAAAGAATCAAAACATCCTAACATACATTACACGTTGCCACATTTGCCTCTTTGTTTTCTTCCTATTGTTTCTTATTATCCTAAAGTTCCCAACAGTCCTTCTTTGCATGCCTAGACTTTCCACAGTGCCAGCATACTATCTTTCTTTTGGATTTTGACCTTACCTGATTCTTCAATTTTCCACAATTTCTTCTATTCTTTTATTTCCCTCTATTTTCCACTTTCAAAGTATTCCCTGAAGTAGAAGATTCCCCAGAGATTTTTTTTTGCATTTACTCACTTAGAATCACCCCTACAACATCCTCAAACTTCAAATTTGAATTAGCTGGAACCGAGTTGCTTACCGCCATTACCAGGCTATTCCAACTCTCAAGTAAACAGAACAAAACTAATAAAGCCCTAACTTCTTCGTAAAATTTTATTGTAACTAAATCTAGCATATTTACAACTATATTAAAATCATTTAAATGATCTTCTACTAAACCATTCTCAGACATCTTCATATTAAACAACTTTTTCATTAAAAAAATCTTATTAGAGGTAGAGGGTTTTTCATACAACTTCCCTAATGCATCCATCAGTTATTTTTAGTCTTTTCCTCTGAAACATTAAATAATACCGAATATGCAAGACAATTGGATTGTCCCAAAAAATCCCATTCCGCATATGTCATGCTCGAGGTTTTGTTCACCTTCTCAGACAACGGAATATAAATATCCTTCTGATAAAAGTAATCTTCCATCTACATCTTCCAAAGACTGAAATTCTACCCATTGAATTTATCAACCCTTGATCTTCCATCATCTACCATAGTTCCCACTCAAGATTAAACTTTCCTTATGATTCAACACTTCAGCAAACCAAACTAGGCTCTGATACCAATTGATAGGAAATAAGGGATAAAATATGTGGAATAATCCCTCACAGAATCGCAACAGTAAAAACTAATATGTAGAAAATATTACAGATCTCAAATAAAAGTACAGAATAAAATAACACAACACAAAGAGAGAATATTTAACTTGGTTCACCCAATTTGGGCTACATCCACCAAGAATCACTTGCTCATATTTTATTACAAGCCACTGCTCTCTCGATACAATACCCAGATCTGTTTGGATCTATGCTCAACAAACTCTACATAATTCACACCCAAATTCAAAACACATCTACAATGTTACATGCTATCTACCATATGCATAAAACCATATAAGTAGACAATTTATTAAGTAGTTTTACAAAACCATGGGTATTAAAACCATGGGCCAAAACTGGTGCAACCTCAGCTCAGATCTCCCTCACCTCATTCAACATTAGTCTCTGACTACTCTTACATCTACCTTGACCATCATACTATGTCCTCCTTCATTTCATACTCATTTCATTCATTCTTCTTGCCTTCATGTCAATATTTCTGCATCTATATACTTGATTGATAATGTAATAATGTTCAAGAAGGAAAATAAAGTTGCAATAATTCAATTTTCCAATCACGTTTTTAACCTCTATGCACACTCATCGATCTCTCATCCTTCTTGGATGAAATTGATTTTTTTTCTAATGGAGAGGTAAATATATCAATCAAACCTGATTATAATTATTACAAACACCATCTCAAATGGAGGGAACCATTTTTCCATGCTCATGCCAAAAATATCCTTCTATCTTCTACATACTCTGCCCATTGCTGACCTGTAGTATTCAGCCACAAATATCTCACAAAATATTTGGTTTCAAAGAAAACAAAACTCAATTTCAAAACGTATTCCATTATCATTCCCATAAAATTTCATGATCTAACTCTTAAAAACGTGTGAGTTATGCTACTTCTATTAGGGAGGACATTTTGTCAAACAAGTATCATGCAACCTCAAACCTGCTGGTAAAACACATCATATCTTAAAAACTACTTATCATAAAATCAAACCCTTCAATACCCATCTGAAAAATGATTTTTTTCCTCTATGGTTAAAATTTCAGCATCATTGGAATTAAAAAAAAAAGTTATGGTGACTTGTTCGAAACCCTTTTTTAAGGAAACAATAAACAAATAACACAGTACAAGTTGTTGGAGATATATCATGACAATCTGAATATTATTATTAAAATATGAAATCATACCATTGAAATTTCTTCTACATACACCTAATAAGATGATAAAAACCACAAAATACATGTAATCCCAAGATTTTTCTTCTTATTTCTTCAAAAAAAATCATACAGTACAATCAATATTCTTCATGGTTGCATTGTTCTTCATTTTTCTACTCACACGCTTATTCTTTTGTATTTCTCCCCCCATTTATTCATGTATGGTTCTACCTATCCTCTCCATAATAAATCCCATTGTATCTATAAAATATTATTTTCATTCTAAATTAAAACATCTTATCCTATTCCTACTCCTTAAGATAAGGCTAATCCTTTTTAGTTGAGATATTTGCTCAACTTCTGCATAAGGATGGATATAGTTGTTTTTTCCAACTAGAAATGATCTAACATGATTCCATAATATTTTAAACAATACAATCCTTCCTCCTACATAACATTAGGTGTGATAACACTCATATCCACCTAGACAACTAACTTTCACCTTTTACTCTTATCACAAAGAGTAATTACATTACATAACTCAAATATTCAAACTATGAAATTTTTGGAGGGAAACTCATTTGAAACATGTAGTACATGTAATTAATTAATTTTATGTATTAATATCCTTGTTTTATTATTCACCAACCATCATGAAGGATGCTCCTGCATCATACTTTCCCACTAGAAAGAATTTGAGCTCCAGTTCAAATGTCTTCCTTCATCTTTCTTCAAATTCAATCTCACTTTGTATTCCTGGGTCCCATGGTATCTGTTTCCAGTAACGAATGTTTGAATCTCCTTGAGGTGGTTTTTTTCTCTCATCTTTTATTTATTCTCTCTCTCTTCTTGTATAGTCTTCTTCCTTATCTCTCTTCTCATGTGCAATATCTCCATGCTCCAAGCTTTAGCTTCATAGTATGTCTTCAAGATCTTCTTGTTCTTCTTCCATTTTCCATGTTTGTCTCATGTCTCGATCCTTAGGACTTTATTTATCTCCTTTATTTTCTTGTCCTGCATTCAAAAACATCAAAAGAAAGGTTGTGGAAAAACATGAGGCACATGCAGCAAACATGTGAGTGTCTTCATACTTTTGGTCTTTTCCATTTTTTTTTTTTCATCCAAGCAATTTCTTCAAATCTTTTTCTTGACCCCTCATTGTGTTCTTGTCTTATTTTGAATGCTACTCTGATCTCATGAGTTCTTTCACCTTCTATGGAGTTAATTCCTATTTTATACAGCCCCTTATGAGGGTTCAAAAATTCCTCTACCATTCTCAACTCTTCAGTTTAAGTCTTCCACTCATCCATCTCATCATAGATTTTCATCAAATTTAGGTAACTAGACTCATTAGGATTTTCATAGCTCCTCCTAACCTTCTGTTTCTCAGCATGTAATATTCTCTATCCATTTCTTCTTGTTTCATGAAGCTATAGGATCACATACCCTTCAACCTACTTCTAACATGTTTAGTACTTTGATCAACTATGACCTTTAGCCAATCATTAACTTCCACTCTGTTGCATGCGTAGTCAGTCACAGGCATGCTCTTTCAACCTTCAGTTCCCCATGTTAATCTTCATGTTCATTTCATGACTGAATTGAGAAGATAAATCAGAAGGTATCATTCATAATCATCCATCATTATACAAATCATTACTAAAAAACATTCTACCCTTCATCTCTCTTTATATACTTATGTCCTTGTGTCTCATGGAATTCTCTTTGCTTGTTCATTTCATCTTCATGCTTGTTGTTTGTTTGGAGCTTGCCTTCCATTTTCCTCCACAAGATTCTTGGTGCAATCATTACCTCTTCCATCCTCATTTACCACTATGCTGCTTATTCTCCTTATGTTTGCATTGCACCCCTTTCATGCTCTTGGCTACCCATACCCCATGTCTTTGTCTTATCATCTTTAGGCTAGAGTATTTGCATTTTTTAAGCCATGTTTTTGTGAACCATGTTTTGAGCAAATGTATGCTTTATGACCTTTCATCATCTTGGACATTTCTTCTTCAAAGGCATGGATGGTCTCATCATGCATTCTTATTGCTTGATCTACATTTTCCTCCTCATGTATTACATCTTGCATGGTCATGCACTATGTTCTCAATATCCATTAGGTCATCTGAGGATCCATGATCAATTCTTTACTTGATGTCTCCTCATTGTGGTTATCTTCTCACATGCACATAAGGTGCAGCTATCACCTTCCTATACCTATTGCAAAATTCCATGACTTGCATGGTTCATTCATCATACCTTCTTTGGGTTGCCTCCAAGGATCTCTTCTTCTTGGTTAGTTTCAACTGCTTCTACCTTCATTTCTTGCTCAATATTTCTTTTTACTGCATGTACTTCCTTACTAGCTTTCTCTCTACTGAGAATGTTTCTCCAAAGCATCATGGAATTCATCCTCATCTTCTAATTTCTTCATTTAGTTGTATCCAAAGTCTGCAATATCCTCCTCATGCATGGGCAATGCATCTCTTCTTCTAAGACATCAACAATCTCTTCATCATTTCTTCTTACACATTCACTCTCTATGCTTGGTGCTTCTACTTGCACCATTCCTTACATCTTTCAAGGTATTTCCTCTCGATACTTCTCTACTGAGGTTCTTCATACCTGCATGTACCCATTCTTAAACACAAGCTTAGATATAAAAACAAGAGACCACAAGTGTCTCCATGAGTGCCTCTTTCTTAACACCTTCTTCTCATTCTCCTGTTGCTTCCTTGGCAGTTCACCTTCATCTGGCACTTCTTCTTCTTTCTTGTTCTCTATAATGAGAACTTCTTTCACCACTTATTCATCTTCACATGGTAATTTACTCTCTCTGTTCATCTCTTTCTTCTTGGCAACCATCTCTTGTGCCTTCTTCTCTTTTCACAAGTAGCTCACATGGCCACTTCATTATTTTCCTCATCCTCCAGGTCCAACTCCTTGGTTGGTATCTTCCTGCAACTGGTTTCCATCATTGCTCTCTATATCTCTTCAATTCTTTCTTTTATCTGTCTTATGATCCTCTTCTTCTCTTTAGATCTTTCTCCTCTCTCTGTTTCTCTCTTTTCTCTGTTCTCTTTTGATCTCTAGAGAACTTAACCAATTCGCACACTTCTCCTAATATGGATTCTATCTCCATTTTTATAGATCTTCACCCAAGTATTTTTCACCATAGTCTATGGATCTTCTTAATTGATCACCTAGGTATTTTTCACCCTAGTGTTTTGGTCTATGTCTCACACAATCTCTATTTCACCTTGGTAATTCTTTGACTTATTCTTGAGCTTAACTTGCAAGTATGGGATTCTTCTTCTTTCCTGCACTATCTTCCTTTAGCCACTCTAGGCCTTAAATACTTGTAGTCTCTTCACCTCAATCACATGTGATCAACATTGTACCATTCAAAATTTCAATATCCATTAGAAAAACATATGAAAACAAAAGAGTTCTTATCTCTCTGCTACCAAAAATGGTGTAGCCTCAGCTCAACTCTCATCATAGTTACATTCAATATTAGTCTCTGAGTGATCTTACCTCTACCTTGACCATCATAATATGTTCCTCCTTCATTTAATACTCATTTTATTATTTCTTCCTTAATTCATGTTAATCTAGGTGCATCTATACACTTGATTGATAATGCAGTAATGTTCAAGAAGAAAAAAAAAGTTGCAACAATCCAATTTTCCAATCATGTTTTTTAACCCCTATGCACACCCATCGATCTCTCATCCTTCTTGGATGAAATTGATATTTTTTTCTAATGGAGAGGTAAATATATAAATAAAACCTGATTATAATTATTACAAAAACCATCTCAAATTGAGGGAACCATTTTTCCATGCTCATGCCAAAAATATCCTCCTATCTTCTTCATACTCTGCCCATTTCTGACCTGTAGCATTCAGCCACAAATATCTCACAAAATATTTAGTTTCAGAAAAAACCATTCAAACCCAATTTCAAAACATATTCCATTATCATTCCTGTAAAATTTTAGGATCTAACTCTTAAAAACGTGTGAGTTACGCTACTTTTACCAAGGAGGACATTTTTTCAAACAAGTATCATGCAACCTCAAACCCACAGGTAAAACTCATCATATCTTAAAAAATACTTATCATAAAATCAAAACCCTTCAATACCCATATGAAAAATGATGTTTTTCCCTTTATGGTTAAAATTTCAGCATCATTAGACTTAAAAATAAAAAGTTATGGTGACTGGTTCGAAACCCTTTTTTAAGGAAACAATAAACAAATAACACAGTACAAGTTGTTGGAGGTATATCATGACAATCTGAATATTCTTATTAAAATATGAAATCATACCATTGAAATTGCTTCTATATACACCTAAGAAGATGATAAAAACCACAAAATACATGTAATCCCAAGCTTTTTCTTCTTATTTCTTCAAACCATGTCATACAGTACAATCAATATTCTTCATGGCTACCTTGTTCTTCATTTTTCTACTCACATGCTTATTCTTCTATATTTCTTCCCCATTTCTTCATGGAAATTTTGACCTCTCCTCACCATAATAAATCCCATTGTATCTATAAAATATTTTTTTCATTTTAAATCAAAACATCTTATCCTATTCCTACTCCTTAGGATAAGACTAATCCTTTTTAGTTGAGATATTTTCTGAACTTCCGCATAAGGATGGATATAGTTGTTTTTGCCAACTAGAAATGATCTATGACATGATTCCATAATATTGTAATCAATATAATCCTTCCTCCTACATACCATTAGGTGTGATAACACTCATATCCACCTAGACAACTAACTTTCACCTTTTACTCTTATCACAAAGAGTAATTACATTACATAACTCAAATATTCAAACTATGACATTCTTGGAGGGAAACTCATTTGAAACATGTAGTACATGTAATTCATGCATTGTATGTATTACTATCCTTATTTTATTATTCACCAAGAATCATGAAGGATGCTCCTGCATCAAAAACCGTCTCATAAACCTATGGGTCAAAATCCAGCCCATATGAGAAAAGAACTTTTACCGGTAAATCGGGCACGTTTTAAGGCCAAAAAAAAATTCTTAGGGAACCTTGGTGAGACAACTATGGAAAGTGCATAGTACTCTAAGTGTACAGTCTTCAACACTTTCTCACATGAAAATGGGCTCCACAACCTAACATGACCCGACATGTCGACTAGTACCTAGGGGAATGAGAGGGAAAATTACAAAGACTAACCTTGAATATCTAAATGAGATCCAAATGTGACGGGGACCAAGATACCTAGAAATAAGGATCAAGGCATGCATGGGTTCCCTAATCCCTCCCTAGGCACCCTAGTCAAAGATTAGAGATGAGAAATGAGTGAATAACGATAGCTAAGACTCTCTTAGAGATGACCGGAACTGTGCGAGTAATTGACAACTATGTAAGACAAATGATGATAACAACCAACTAGACTAACAATAGGACTAGGTTATGGGACATTAGTAAATAATTTTCTTACACAAAATCCATATATAAAACAACATACTTGGTTGTGTAAATATAGTAGTAAGTGTGTGATTTTGTGACTACATTTTCCCCCACTTTATGTTGGTGAGTGGAAATCTTGGTAACATAAAGTAGATATAGATGTGTACCTAAGATAAATCTAGAGAATCTCATGTTATAGTAGAAAGTGCATATGTGGTAGAAAAATATGTCGAATGAACCATATAGCATGTTAAACCATGGATCAGCGGGTTGATCCATGCAATGTAGAAAGAAACATAGTGTTGTCATGAATTGTACTAAATGAGAGAGATGACTATGATATTAGATGATTGATGATTTCCCATGTTGTATGATGAAAATGAGATGGGGTAGAGAGTGATCAATTCCCAATCCGATTACGTGAATATGAATAAATGACTGGAGGATTTGGGCATCCTGCCACTAGAGGAAGAGTGTAGGGAGAAAAGTGTTTCATTCTCCAACCTTTAACTACGTCCTCAAGATGCTGATGCCTAGTCTGGATGTTGATCCTTTTTTTGCTAATACTATGATTGTTATATCTATATTTTTGGCCTTCTTTGTAAACAAGGTATAGTCCCTTCAAAACTATTTTCCATCAATGAAAAAAAATTGCGTCCACAAGATATATCCCTGCAGACAGACTCAAATCAAACTTTTTGTGGTTTTTGGATCCAAATAATTTTGATTAAATAGTTGACTCATATAGGAGTTGTATAGGATAGTCACTCTTTCCTCCACTCCATGGGTATTTCCAAAATGTGTGATGGCTTCAAAGTTAGGTCATCTAGAAATAAACGTGAAACGCATGATGGCTTATGATTTACGTCATCTAGAAACAAATGCCAATTATACAATAACTTCCCAAGTTAGGTCATATGGAAAAGTAAAGAATGTAACTCCTAGGTTAGGTCATATGGAAAAGTAAAGAATGTAACTCCCAAGTTAGGTCATCTAGAAATTCACATGTGTTGTATTATATTGATTGAGTAGTATGATTTTGATTGTTAGAGACTTGAACGCATTAATGGATTGATTGATTGGTTGGTTACTCCCAAAGATATTTTACTCTAGTTTCCCCCAGGTTAGGTCATTAGGGGGAATGGATAGAAACTAATGAACGATCAAAAGGAAATATTTTAACTCTTGTTTCCCCCAAGTCAGTTCATTAGGGGGAAGTGATGACAATTGATGAAATATGACATAGAGAAATTTTATGTTTTCTACCCCTAGGTTAGGTCATTAGGGGGAATTGATGAAATGTTACATGGTGTATTAGTAAATGATGGGTTGATAGTATTTAATGATCTCTTAATGGTGCAAGGGGAATTATAAGATGACCCTAATTGTATGCCCCCCTTTCAATGAAAGGGGGAGTGAATAACAGAATAAGTGGTGAGCTGAAAGTAAGAACGAAATCTATAGTGTATGATGAATATCACCAACATGTGTATATATTGAGTAAAATATAATGTCAAGGAGAAATAAAGTGTGCATCATGTACATGATACGATGGTAGGAGTAATTATGATAAGAATGTCATAAATGGGGTGTAAATCAGAGTATAAATGCTTAAGCTATGGAAAAAATTGTGTGGTGTTTATTAGTTGATGAAATGATTGTAAAATAATGACTATAGTGAAATGGGTAGGTAAAAGTAACTATAAATAGGGAGGTGAAAAAGTGATTAGTCTCTTTATTTGTCTTTTTTCACAAGTGAGATTGAGCTCTAAGTGTAAAAATATGCTACAAGTGAGAGTAGAACATCCTAGCTGATTTGAGATGGTAGCGAGCATCTTAGCATCACGTATAACAATGGAGTTGGTAAGTGTGTTGTTTTTTTTTTAAATGTGTGTATGGTAATCATTTTTGTTGAATTTTTGAAAAAAAATCATTTTTAATTTTTCAACATTTTATACCTGGAAAAGAGCGGTGAAGGTGCTAACGGCCTTCAAGAAAGGAGCACCCAGACCCAGGCATTTGTGTCCTACTCTAGGGCACCCCAGTACTGATGTTGGGAACCCCAGTCTAGAGAGAGTGTATTCAGTCTAGAATAGTATAAATTTGATTTTAAATGTGTAGTAATGTCTTAAGCAAGTTATTTTGGATTCGTATAGTGTTCTAACATTGCATTTGGTGTTATTTTATGTTGTGTATAGGGGTATCCACTTGAGGGAGTTCCACAGGGGTTGTCATTTAAGTACTTTACTTGGGATAGGTTTGTAAAAAAATAATTGGGATGTTATGGATTATTTTTTCCTATAGCAAATAGCATGGATGGGGGATGTGCCCCATAATATGCCTATGTTGAAAACCTTATGTGAGAGGTGGTATGAATATACTAGTACTTTTTGGTTTCCTACTGGTGAGATGAGAGTCACATTGTAGAATGTATATCACATACTGAGATTTCCAGTTCTTGGGGAGAGAGTATAGGTTATGCCATTGGAGAATATGTAGAGATAGATGTGAGCCACGAGACATTATTTTGTGGGGACTCAAGTACCTGTTGATGCCCATATCACTTTGGATGTTATTTTGAGGTCTGGGGTTCTGTGCTTCTGGAATTTCATAGCCGTTGTTATTTCTTCATCTATCGCATTAGAGGGGGTAGTGTGGGCATTTTTTATAAGATGCATGACATATGCTTCTAGATAGAGCATGAGAGTACCAGATATGTGTGAGCACGATGTGTGTTGGCCCACCTATATAGAGACCTCTATATAGATTCACACATGACGAGCATGGAGGTGGGATAAGTGCTACCATGTTATTGCATGTATGGGCCTATGAGAACATAACACCATTGAGGTTAGTTGGAAGTCCACCAGTAGAGTAGGCTGCACCATATATATGTAAAGAGATGGATTTAGTGTGTGTGGGAGAAAGATGGAAAATGATACCCATAGAGAGTTGATAGAGAGGATGGAACCTAATGCAGTGATATGGAGGCCATACATAGACTATGGAGGATGGCCAGAGGACGTTATAGAGCTACGGTGTATATGGAGGACTATGTGGTTAAAGGATCAATTCCTAGGCATGGCCAAATTATTCACAATAAAGAGGGTATTGTGGCAGGTTGGTATTTCTCATGACGTTCCCCCAGAGCCATATTTACAGCTGAGAGCTATTAGATCACCTAGAATCAACGAAGCATAAACAAGGCCCACAAGAGAGTAGTTAGTAACTCATGGGCCAGATGAGGCATATCCAGCAATAGAGCCGATAGACTCAGATGACGTGGGGTGTACAGAAGAGTACCGTGCATGGTGGGTAGAACAATGATGGGAATTCTTATTTCGTTTCACAAAGTGCAAGG